>CP106727.1:91893203-93093203 GCA_025506655.1 Gossypium rotundifolium
ATCTTTCCATGTGGGACGATCGAGGTAAGCAATCCCATATTCGGTACTTATAAGGTAAATGCTTCTTGACTTAAATTTTATAAAACTAATAGTATGAGGGAAGATATTCAAACATTTAAACCACCGTAATCAAACGAGAGAAAAGGACAGTCTAGCTTAAGACTTTAAACGAGCGCTTCTCGGGAGGCAACCTAAGCACTAACATTAATTTCTATTTTGTGGTTTTATTTTTATTTTCTCTTTTAGAATTTCAATAAACTGAAAGTGTAGATTCCCAGACCACACAGCCTAGCACACGGCCGTATGGGTACTTCAAATCGCCATACTTACATGGCAAAAGATACGAGTCAGATAGAATTAATTCACCAAAGTCACGGGCTCACCGACTCACCACGGCCATGCGAAGTGGTCGTGGACCAATACTGCCTTTTCAAGAATGGGCATGGTCTCTGGAAAATAGGCGTGGGTGAACACAAACGGCCGTGCGATGTGACCGTGTAAAGATACTGACTTATCAACCCCAGGACGTGGCAATAAAAACACGGGCGTGTAGATCCCAACACGTCCCCAAACACGATCGTGCAATGTAGCCATGTAAATGACACACCCACAGTATACGAGCATGGGAAGTGTCAGAAGCCAAAATTCTATTTAAACCCACCCCTTCTTCTCCCTCACCCTCCTTCCTCCTTTCTTTTTTCCTTCTTCTTATCATATTTCACCTCTCTCATTTTCTTCTAACATTCTTATAACTCGTGAGACACCAAAGCCATGCCAAAGAAGCATAAGAGGCCAACCACAGTCTCCTCAAAGGAGACTGATTCACATGAGTTCATGCCGGCAGCTTCAACTACTCAACACGCCGAGGGTCTTCGTAACCTTTTTGGTTCTATTTTTCTTTTTTCATCTCCTTTATTTTCCTTATCTTTACTTCTCTTTTTCTTAATTTAGTTTATTTTATTCTAGTTTCTTAGTGTCAGGTTTGTCAGGCTGCTAGAGAATCACACCGAAACCAAGGCCACAGCCCCTCCGCAGCTTTAAAAGTCACACCCACTTCGTGAACCATCTATCAATAAGGACTCCTTAGTCCATTAATCTTTTCTTTGAATTTTAGTTTTCTTCTTAGTCTCCTTCTCTTTATTTTTCTTGTCCTTAATTATATTATTAGTATAGTTTTAATGTTTTTTTAGATTTCCTGGCCATATCTTTCCAGGCTACCTAATTTCTTCATCTAGCACAGTGCTTGTCAGTAGCCACCCCACCCGGCCCATAGAAAATGCCCTCACCTCCAATTCGACAAGGGAACAAGGATTCATCCAAAAATTCAGGAAGTGTTACTTCTTCTCCTTCTCTTTTGATTTTATTATTACATGATTACTTATCTATCTTTGTACATTGAGGGCAATGTACATCTTAAGTGTGGGGGGTAAAAGTATCTAACTTTTTGCATTATTCTCAAATCCCTGAATTTAGTCTTGTTTTTAAGAAATTTTCTCATATTATTAATTAGGATGAAATTTCTAATGATTTATGATTTTTATTGATATGTTTTGGATTAAGTCATTGATAATTGTGCATTGATGATTAAAATTGAAAAATACTAGAGAATCAAGCATGATAAGTCTATTTTTTAATAATCAAAAAATTTTTCTAGGTTGTTGAACTAAATTTGAATATTACCTTGAAGATTGAAATTTACAGGGATTGATGTCAAAAACGCCCATAATTTTTGTGAGATTTTGAGCCTTATAGAGCACATATTCTTTTTTGTGCTCACTTTATTGACTATGAGTGTGTCAACACTAAATTGTTATTCTAGAACTTGCCTCGTTTATACATGTCAAGACGACATTATTGATTTGATATACTGAGATGATAAAAGCACCTAGGTTTTAACCCGTTCACACCACCAAAAAGCCTACCTACATAATTAACCCCTAGTCAACCCTTTTTAATCCTAACAACCCTTTTTATTGATCTACCCGCTAATATTAACCCCAAAACCCTTTGTGTTTGTTATCACCATTCTTTTGACTACCCTTCTATCGAGAATTGATTTGATCAATTGCCTAATTATTTTATTTCAGTTGATAAAGTTCTTTCTCCATTATGTATTTACGTAGTTTGTTCTTAAAAAAAATCGATCGAAAAATCAAAGTATATTTAGCACTAGTAGTATAAAAAGTGAGCTTGTGCATTTAATTTTCAATTATCAAGGAAGAAGCTCATAGTATTATTAGTTTCAAAGTTTCAATTGATGTAATCATTTATTTTCCAGTTCATTGTTCTTAGTTAGGTAAATTTGTTAGGTCAATCTCAATTCTTAACCTTCTAATTCAGCCTTTATCCACTCCTTTAACCCAAGCCCCGTTACAACCCTGTTAAAGACCTTTTGATTTGTGTATCATCTCATATTACAGTGGTGGAGATTTGATTTTTAGGCAAGCCTATGGGATTAACTTTTCAGGTTCGACTGTTGAGTGCTTAATTGTGAACCTTAAACACTTTTGAGTGATTTGAGTGAATCTTTAGTGAGGATGTCAATCCTTGTCGGTTTTGAATCAAAGGTAATTATTTAGATAAGGGGAGACACCTATATTTTCATGCTACAAATATATGACTTAGAATTGTTTGAATCTTTAGGAGTCTTTAAGTTAAATTATCCATGTATGCATTATCTATGAATTATAATGAGGCATTATTAATAGGAATTATGAATTATGGAAAGTTCATTTTAATTGTAAGTTGAGAATTTTGCTTGAGCACAAGCAAAAGCTTAAGTGTAGGGGTATTTGATAAACCGTAAAAGTAACATATTTTAACACTATATTTAGCATGCTTTTGGATGATTTAGCCCTTGATTTATGTAAAAAGGTGCTCTTAAACCTTTATTTTCATGTTTTATACTCGGGAAAGCACCCGGGGACGAAAAGAATGAGAAACAGGCTTAAAATGGGCCAATTTGGACCAAAATGGAAATCGACACGGCCTGGACTTCAAGCCACACGGCCATGTCTCGTTAATTTGCTTCACATGGTCTGACCACGATTTACACAGCCGTGCCTCAATCAATAGAACCAAAACACGGGTGTGTACCATGGCCGTGCCCCTGTCGTGGAGAAGAGGAATTGTACTCAGATTTGGATACTTTGAGGCAAAGAAACACATTCCAAAGCCTATTCAAACACCGAGTAGGAAGTATACTTGAATTAGGACACTTCGAGGCCAAGTAAAAGCATCTCAAAGCCTATATAAAGAACCTAGAGGCTAACCTTTAGGGGGTGCAGACATTTAAAATTCAACAGAAGCTGGAACCTTTGTGGGAATCACTCGAAGATAGCCAGTTGATCCATCTCAAGAAACTGAAATTCTACTCAAGGCGGCGGATCTCTCCTTCAATTCCTTTAGGGGGTTTTAGGGATTTCTTATGTTTTGTTTTATCTTTTCTCTTGAGATGTTTTATTTTATCATTATGAACTAAAGCCTTTAGATACCTGGAGGGGATAAAACCTAGATGAATCTTGTTATTGTCTTCTGAATTATATGATATATACTTGATTTTTTCTTAATTATGTGTGCTTAATTCTTGTGTTAATGTTTTCGGGATATTAATTCAAGTCATATGTTCTTAGGTGGAGGAGAAAAAGTCCCTGTTTAAGAATAGATCTAGCATAATTAAGCAGAGTTGTTCGCACGCCTAGAGATAGGGTGACGAGATATTTCTGGATTAGGGTGAAACCTAATATGGGAATCCATAGTTCGATTTACTACTATTCTAAGGGGTTATTAAGTGAGAAAGAGATTTTCGTTAATTAACCTAGGGTTAGACGTTATTCACCTCGAGAGAGGGTTTAATATATGTTAGGGAGTCTTACAGATCAAGTCAAGTGAATAAATCATATGGTTCAGTGTTAGATAATAAGTAAAGTCTAGGTGGATTCTTCCTGAGGGTATCATCGTGGTGAACTGAGTTTCTCTTCAAGTTATTTCCCAATTCATTCTTTTTTGTCTTTGCGGCTTAGTTTAGTAATTAATTAGTTAATTTAGATTTAATTAACCAAATAATTCAATAATTAGGCTAAATAATAGAAAGAAAGTGAGTATTAGTACTTTTAGTTCCTTTGGGTTCGACAATCCGGTCTTGTCTAAGCTATACTACTGTTCGATAGGTGCACTTGCCTTAAGTCGTTGTCAGAGTTAGTTTCCAGGTTCGATCATTTTCTTTATAAATATTTAAAACTCGACAATTCTAGATGATCATCGTGCCTGGTGACCGTGTGGATAAGTCAGTATCCAAGCTCTGTTTTGGCACGGCCAAGACACATGGGTGTGTCTGGTAGCCGTGGAAGGCACACGGCCTACCCACGCGGGCGTGTGACCTCAGTAACTTAGAAAAGTTTTTAAATTTTTGAGAAACCTTACATCAGTTTGGTTTAGTCCCGACCCTATTCTAAAGCGTGATTAAGGTCTTTTTGACCTATAAAAGGGACACTTTGATTGGATTTGACGAATTGTAATATGAAATGTCTGCAAAAGTTTTCGATATGTTACAAGTCCCTAGGCTCGTATTATGGAATATACCCATTCCCTTGTTTACCCAAGCCTAGCCGAACATTTATTGAGCTTACAATAGCTGACATTTTTATACAAAACTGATTTTTACTACACCTTTTTATCACTTTACGATTAGGTCCTTTTACGAGTTTTCCATGAAAATCACTTAGAAAAAGATGTTTATCATACATCAAACTTTCATATTCCTCCATAAATCATGAAAATACATGCATGTCATTCATGATTAAATTTTTGAACATGAACCCTGGCTCAAAATATAGCTAGAAATAGCTAACTCGAGCTACGAGGATTTCAAAAATACGAAGAACATTAAAAATGGGGCTAGGAGGTACTTATAATCAAGCTTAACCCTAGCTATGGTGCCCTTGAAATTTTTGGCTAAGCATGGAGAAGATGGACACCATTTTTGACTTATTTTCCCCTTTTAAGTCTTTTATTATCCAAATGACAAAAATGCCCTTAAGGCCCATTTCTTGAGATTTTTCCTTCCCATGTCTATTTTTGTCCATCTTGACATATAATGGTCTACTAGCTAAATAAGGACCTCTAATAATTTTTCTAATGCCATTTCATATTTGAAACTTATATAATCTCATATTTTTTAATCTTTGCAATTTAGTCCTAAAGAATAAATTGATCACTAATTAATAAAATTTCTTCATGAAATTTTCACATAATCATGCAAACATCTCTTAGACCTCATAATAGCCATAAAAACATATTTCTACATCGGATTTGTAGTCTTGTAACCACTATTCTGACTAGGCCTTAAATCGGGCTATTATAGTATATATATGACATGTATAGCTAGACTCTCACACACGCTACGTTAGTCCTATAATAGACTAAATCGTAGCTCTGATACCAATAAATGTAACACCCCTCACCCGTATTCACGGTCAGAATAGGGTTACGAGGTATTACCGATCAATACACATTATTTAACATACATAACTCATACATTTATTCATCCGTTCTTAAACACCATTCAATCATAATCACATTGCCCCTTATAAGGGCCTACAAGGCCTTGAACATGCTTTAGAAGTGGCTCGGGACTAAACTGATAACATACAAAAATTTCAAAAAACTTAGAAATTTTCAATCATATAAAGGTCACATGCCCGTGTGAACAGGCCGTGTGCCTCACACAGTTAGTAGACACGCCCGTGTATTAAGTCGTGTAAAAACAGAGCATACATACTGACTTGAATCACACGACCGAGGACACACCCGTGTGCCAGGCCATGTGAAACCTGGAGAGTATACTGGCTTGGGTCACATGGCTAACCACACGCCCGTGTGACTAGCCCGTGTGCCTTTCGAAATGGCCACGCACGCCCGTGTGCTAGGTCGTGTGCCATTTAGGGGGTATACTGACTTGTACCATATGGCCAATCACACACCCTTGTGTGAGACCGTGTGGAGCATACTGACTTCAATTTAATTTCAACACCAGAGGACACATGACCGTGTAACCTAACAGTGTGTCACACATGGCTAAAACACACGCCTGTGTCTCTGCCCGTGTGGACAAAAATAGGCCATTTGCAAAGCCAATTTGCCACCCTTTTGCACATACCTACACAAGCTCATGTGGCATCATTTTAAGGCACAAATATGTAGCCAAAAGTCATCAACCAATACTCAAACATACCTAATCCATTTCAACCAAAATTAATACTCAATTCCATACCATTTACCTATTCAAATACCAATCAATTTATCTTGCTTTAGTAAGCATAATTCACATATATAATTCATCTAACTAAACCAATTCAAATATACATAATCACTTCAACTCCATTCATTCAAGATAGGTTTATTTCCAAACATTAAAAGTAGAACTATTTGAACATTCATAAACATCATCAAGTTCATCAATTTATGCCAACACAAATGGCCAAAATGCACATCCATCAAATAAACCATTTTGACACAAGCTTATACATGCCATATACCATATATACATAGCTTCAAAAGTACCAAAATAGATGATCGATAGTGCGATGAAGTCTCTGACTATTCCCGGATCTGAGCTAGTTTCGATTATCTATAAGACAGGGAAAGAACACACAAAGTAAGCTTTAAAAGCTTATTAAGCCATATACAAATAAAATTACCTCATGAAACAACATCATTTCCATCAAATATACAAATTATGAATAAGCACATATAAATCCACAAACCCTTCCCAATGTATACATATCTAAGAACACATGTACATTCATCAAATACTTTCCTTTTTAATACTCATATGAATCTCTTACGTACCTATATCACTTAATTCACTTACATATTCTTTCTCGTCTTGACTTTTCCAGTTCAACCTTTCGGAATCATTAAGGATACCCAGAAATCACATATAGCTCGTACAATGCCATATCCTAGATATGGTCTTATATTTTATCCCATATCGATGCCACTAGCCTAGCTATGGTCTTACACGAAATCACATAACGATGCCAATGTCCCAGACATGGTTTACACGTAATCACATCTCGATAATTTCTAATATCTTTAAATTTAAATCCTATACTATTCCTAAGGTACGTACGGGACTTAGAGATGTAATTCTGTCAATTCTTGCTCGTATTTGATTATTCAACATTCAATGCAGTTCAATGGAAAATAAACTTATATAATTCAATTTAAAGACATTTATTTGCATATGAACTTACCTCGTATTCAGGATAGACGGACCGGATCGACTACTCGATAACATTTGAATTTCCCCGATTTAAATCCGATTTCTTTCTTTCTGCATCTACATAAATTCAAAATTAACTCATTTATTCATTAATTCATTCAATTTAGTCGACAAGTACATAATTAGGCATTTTTACACTTTAGCCCTTAAAGTTCTACATTTTGACAATTTAGTCCTTATCACATAAAAACACAAATTACACAGTTTCTTTCTAAATTCATGAGTGCCAAATTTCTATAGGGTCCTTAGCAGCCCTAAATTTTCATTTATTTCACATTTCAACCCCTCAATTTAAACTTTTCACAATTAAATCCCTAAAATGCATTTTTACTTAAAATCACTTTACAAAACATTTAAATGTATCAACAAATAGTCATTTTCCATTATCAAACATTCAAAAGCTCAAATATTCATCAATGGCACATCACGAATTCATGAACAAATTCAAAAATTAAGGCACGAGTTAGCTAGATTACGAAGCAACGATTACAAAAACATAGGAATCATTAAAAATTGAGCTCAATCTGTACCTTAATCAAGCTTAATGTGTGCCGAACCCTAAAACACAAACAATGGCTTTCTTCTTCCTTGATATTCACCAAAATAAGAATAAGATCGACAAAATTCAATTTGTTATTATTTATTAATGTAACACCCCTAACCCGTAACCGTTGCCAGACTAGGGTTAAAGCCTTACTAGACAAATCGAAAACTTCCATAATATTTCATTCATTTTATTCATCAATCATACACACAATGTCCCTTAAGTAAGTTATCGAGACCCTAAGCATGCTTATAAACTGAGTCGGGACTAAAATGAAACATATACAAAAGTTCTCAGAAACTTAAAAACTTTTCAAAAATACAGGGGATACACGCTCGTGGGAGCCAATCGCGTGCCCTCTACGGCTGCTAGACACACCAGTGTGTCCTCCCTGTGGTTAAACCTGACTACACACCACGACCACCAAGCATGCCCGTGTACGTTGACCATGGTCGATCCTGCCAAAATAACACGGCTATCAAGCACCACCGTGTGCTAAGGTCGTGTCCTACTAGACCATATACTGACTTTCTCACACGGTCTCTAGGCACGCCTGTGTGCCATGGTCGTGTACTCTTAAGCTAGCTACTGACTTTACCCCACGGTCATTAGGCACGCCTGTGTGCTATGGCCGTGTGACATTATAGGTCATTTGCAAGACCAAAATGCCACCCAATTGGGTCATACCTACATGCAACATTTACCAAATAATATCATGCATATATGGCAACCAAAAACATACCAAATTGACCAATCAATCTATACATTCAATACCAATTTCATTCATGCCAAATTACAAAACTAAAATTCATATCATCACAAGTATAATTCATCCAAAACTTACTCAAAAAAACTTGACCATTTCTTGTGCTCCAAACCATACCAAAAATATGCATTATATAACTTATTCATTCAAGCATTTTATCAATTCAAAACTAGCCAAAACCATGGCTAAGTTCACTTCATAAACATATACACATATCTAGCCTATACATGCCATATCTAGCTATATACATTTTTCAAATAGTACCAAAAAGAGTTTAGTAGTATGATGACGATCCTTGACGGTCCCGAGCTTTCAGTAGCTTTGACGACCTATAAAACAGAGAAAACAGACACACAGAGTAAGCTTTCCAAAAGCTTAGTAAGTCAATATACAAACAAACTTAGCATAAAATGCATTTTGAGCAAGTAAATACATTGGAACATTCCAATTACTTAGCAAATCATCACATATATACCTTGATTCATACTTGTGGCCACATTTGCCACATTCATCAATTCAAGATTCACATTCTCACATTTAAACATACATCTCTTCAACTTCAAGTCATATAAGTACTTACCTTTTTATACACACTTAATGTACATTCAATGTACCTGAAACGGATATTCGTTCACTTATTTAATTATAGCTCGGATTTACAATTTGTATCACAAAGTTGCCCGTTGAATCTTTAGGAATCTAGTAGGATAATCAGAAAGCTCATAATAGTCGTACAATGCCAATGTCCCAGACGAGGTCTTACATGCACTCGAATATCGATGCCGCTATCCTTGACAGGGTCTTATACTAATCAATACGATGCCGATGTCCCAGACATGGTCTTACACGTAAAGCTCTTATCGATGCCAACTTCCCAGACGTGGTCTTACACGTATAACTCATATCGATGCCAACGTCCAAGACATGGTCTTACACGAAATCTCAAATCAATGCCAACATCCCTGACGTGGTCTTACATGATAAAATAGAACAGATACCTATGTCATGACATAGCTAATCCTATCTATTCCTAGGTTCGTACGGGACTTCTCGGACATTGTCACTATATCAAAATTATCTCAGAATTCATATGAATATCCTCTCATAAGCATTCATTATAAACATTAGTCATATGAGCAACCACAATTTCATACAAGTACATTTATTTACATAGTGACTTACCTCGGATTTGATTTATCAAAATGGAAACGACTACTCGGTTACTTTTGCTTTTTCGCATTCTAAGTCCGTTTTCCTCTGTTCTTAATCTAAACATATTCAGAATTAACCCTTTTATTCACTAATTCATTCAATTCAATCCAAGGACACACATTTAAGGCTATTTATAAATTAGCCCTCATACTTGCACAATTTATCAATTTAGTCCATTTTTCTCAAAACATCAAATTCACAAAATCAACACATACACAAGCTTAGCCGAATACTTTTGAACATCATACAAGCCCATACTTTTCATCAAATTTGCAATTTAGTCCTTCAATTTACCATTCCCTCAACTTAGCCGTAATTAGCTAAATTCATCAAAAATTCAAGAACAAAATATGTTCATCTAGCTCAAATCTTTCATTTAACACCAAAGATCATCACAAAGCTCAACATAACATCAATGGCATATCTCATGAACAATACCAATTCATCAAATTGAAACATAGGTTTGATAGCTCTCGAAGCAACGGTTACAAAAACATAGAAATTATCAAAAACGGGTCAAAAACTAACCTTGAATTCAAGCTTGTATGTGCCAAAAATTTGAAAGCTTTTGTTCTTTATTTTCTTTCCAAAATTTGATGGATGAACAAGAATTAATGGCCATATTTTATGTTTATTTTACTATAACATATATTAATAATTCTTTTACCAAAATATCCATCCAATTAATAAATAAAACAAACATGTAATAAGGGCATATTTGACTTTCATTCATCCACTAACTAAATAATGGTTTATTTACTTCATAAGGCCTTCACTTATACAAAGCCATAACACATTGGAACTTTAACAATAGCAAGAAACTTTTGCATTTAATGTAATTCAATCCTTTTGTCAAAATAAACACACAGACAGACAAATTAACTTACGAAAATTTAGCACATGCTTTATCACATATTAAGGACACAAAAAATAATATTAAAATATTATTCAGACTCAGATTTGTGGTCCCGAAACCACTGTTCTGACTAGGGTATAAACCAAACTGTTACAATTCTCCCCCCTTAGGGATTTTCATCCCCGAAAATCTTACCGTTAAACAGAGTCGGATATTGCTGCCTTATTAAGTCCTCAGGCTCCCACATAGCCTCTTTTATTTCGTGTCAATTCTATAGTACTTTTACTAATAGAATTTCTTGTTTCTCAACTCTTTCACTTCACGATCTAAGATATGAATCGATTCCTCTTCATACATCATATCAGATCGAATTTCAATTTCAGATGGAGCAATCATATGTGACGGATCATATCGATATCTACGGAGCATCGAAACATGAAATACATTATGAATCCTTTCTAGGTCAGAGGGCAACTTTAATCTATAAGCAACAGGCCCAACACGTTCAATGATCTCATACGGTCCGATGAACCTAGGACTTAACTTGCCTTTACGTTTGAATCGAAGGACTTTCTTCCACGGTGACACTTTCAAAAATACTTTTTCACCGATCTCAAATTCTATATCTTTTCGTTTCAAGTCTGCATAAGAATTTTGATGATCAAATCTGCTTTCAAATAATCTCGGATCAATTTCACTTTCTATTCTAAATATTTTATCAAATCAACCCCGTGGAGCTTATTTTTACTGAGCTCGGTCTAATACAAAGGTGTACGACATTTACGTCCGTACAAAGCTTCATAAGGTGCCATTTTGATGCTTGTCTGAAAACTATTATTATACGCAAATTTGATCAATGGTAGATATTGTTCCCACAAACCAATAAACTTAAGTATACAGCATCTAACATATCCTCTAAAATCTGAATGATCCGTTCAAATTGACCATCTGTCAGCAGATGAAAAGCTGTACTGAATTGCAATTTAGTGCCTAAAGCTTCTTGCAATTTCTTCCAAATCTTGATGTGAATCTCGGATCTCTATTTGAAACTATGGACAGTGGCACCTGTGCAACCTCACAATCTCAAAAATGTAAAGCTCGGCTAGTCTCTCAAGTGAGTAGTTAGATCTTACCAGAATAAAATGGGTAGTTTTCATTAATTGGTCAATTATGACCCAAATCGTATCTTTCTTTCTCGGAGTCTGAGGCAATTCAGAAATCAAATCCATCGTTACTCTATCCCATTTCCATTTGGGAATCAGAATCAGTTGTAGAAAACCAGACGAAACTTGATGTTCAACTTTTATTTGCTGACAAACTAAGTATTTTGAAACGAAGTCAGAAATGTCCCGTTTCATACCAGACCACCAGTAGTGTTGTTTCAAATCATGATACATTTTAGTACTTCTTGGATGAATAGATAGACGACTGTTATGTGCTTCGCTCAAAATCAGCTGAATCAACTCTGAATTTCTTAGAACATAGATACGATCTCAAAATCTCAAGAAATCATCAACAATTTGAAATTCAAATTCAGAATTCAATTCTCACTGAGCTCGTTTCGATAATAATTCATTATCCACTTTTTGAGCATCACATATTTGTTGTACAAATAACGGTTTTGCTTTTAATTCAACTACCACAAAATTGTCATCAGTCAAATCTAACTGGGCATTCAGAGCATGTAGTGCAACCAATGATTTTCGACTCAGTGCATCAGCAACAACATTTACTTTACACGGATGATAATCTATCACAAGCTCATAACCTTTCAACAACTCAAACCATCTTCTCTGACGCAGGTTAAAATCTTTCTGAGTCATCAGATATTTCAAACTTTTATGATCTAAAAACACATGACATTTCTCACCATACAGATAATGATGCCATATCTTAAGTGCAAACACAATCGCAACTAGCTCAAGGTCATGCGTCGGATAGTTCTTTTCATGAGGCTTCAATTGTCTTGAGGCATAAGCTACAACTTTGCCTTCTTGCATCAAAACGCATCCCAGACCATTTAACCAAGCATCACTGTAAATCACAAATTCTTTGCCCGATTCTGGTTGTACTAACACTGGAGCTTCTGTTAACAAAGTTTTCAGTTGATCAAAACTTTTCTGACATTTACCAGACCATTCAAATCTAACATCTTTCTAAAGTAATCTGGTCAATGGATTAGCTATCACTAAAAATCCTTTCACAAATCGGTGATAATAACCAGCTAAACCCAAAAAACTATGGACGTCAGACACATTTCTCAGAGGTTTCCAATCCAGAATAGCAGAAATCTTACTCGGATCAACACGAAACCCAGAAGCTAACACAATATGTCCCAAAATACTAACCTCGTGCAACTAAAATTCACATTTGCTAAATTTTCCATACAATTTCTTTTCTCTCAGAGCTTGCAATACAATTCTCAAATGTTTAGCATGCTCATCTTCATCACATGAATAAATCAATATGTCATCTATGAATACTACAACAAATTGATCTAGGTACAATCTAAAAATTCTATTCATCAGGTCCATAAAAATAGCAGGAGCATTGGTTAGTCCAAATGGCATAACTAAAAATTCATAATGCTCGTACCTTATTTTGAAAGCAGTTTTTGGTATGTCTGAATCTTTTACTCTCAATTGATAGTATCCCGATCTCAAATCAATCTTGGAAAATATAGTAGCTCCTTTTAATTAATCAAATAAGTCATCAATTCTGGACAACGAATATTTATTCTTTATGGTCACTTTATTCAACTGACGGTAATCTATACACATTCTCATCGTGCCATCTTTCTTCTTTACAAACAGAACATGAGCAGCCAAAGGCGAAAAACTCAGTTTAGCAAACCCTCTATCAATCAATTCTTGCAACTGTGACTTTAACTCTTTCAACTATGTTGGTGCCATTCTATACGGAGCTATCAACATAGGTGTCGTACCAGGCATCAATTCAATACCAAACTCAATGTAACATCCTGAAATTCAAAATTTTATGTTTTGTATTATACCATGTGATAGGCTAGTTAAAAAATGTTAATTGTGTATGTTTAGAGGTCCAAAGAAGGTTTGGAGTTTAGTTGGGCCTTAACAAAACTTTTGTGTTTAAGTACTCTACGGAGAGAAGGTAAGTGGCATCAAGGCTTAAGGAAATAAGTGTGTACTTTGCTAGCACAAGTGGAGCACATGGTGGAGTGGTGTGGCGTCAAGTGGAGAGCATGAAAGGAAAGGGTTTGAATCCCATCTATTGTAAATTTTTAGATTTATTTTTGTGCCCTATTCCAAAGTGTTGGCCATGTTCTAAATATGGTAAGGGAGACATTTTATTGATGGAAAGATGGCTAAGGAATATGGGAAGGAGGAAGACAAGGGAAAAAGAAGGAAAGAAATCAAAGAAAGGGATAAGGGAAGGGGACATATTGGCCGAATATTAGGAGTTGCCTAAGGAAAGAGTTTTGGTCAACACTCATCTTCTGGTATAGGTGACTCATGGTTTGGTAGGGGAATTTTGGGAACCAATTTGCTATAACCTTTTTGCAAATTGTGCATGAGACGTATTTTCTTTTTTGAACAATTTTGTGTCTCTTTTCCAACCTTTCTCTTTTGGCCGAAACACTCAAATCATTTTGGTTCCTTTTCCTTTGATTTACCGAATTACTCAAGATATTTTGGTCATCTTTCTCCTTGGTATTGCTGAAACCCCCTAACACTACTTGTCCATCTTTCTTTCTTTTTCTCACCATTTCTTCAAGCTCTCTTTTCTTCTTCTTAGTTGACAACTTTGATTGGCCAAACCTTCCTTGCCCTTTTATTTTCATTAGTCAAATCTTTAACATCCTCTCTCTTCTCCATTCTTGTGTGTTGAACATTTCTACTTGGTTGAATCGGGTAAGGGCTTCATTCTACTCCTTTCATTTTCTTTTCTTCCTCGCTGAATGTATGTCCATCATTATTCGGTTGTTCTACTTTGTTTCTAGACCAAAATATCACTCTATCTCCTATTTCCTCATATCGTAATCTATTCTTCTTCGTAGTGTTCTAGTGGTTGGCAAAATACCACATCCTTGTCGATCCATCGTAGCCATAAGCCCAATCGGTGGAATCGGACTCATTATTGTTAAGGTAAAGAGTTTTGTTATGGTTTATTTTGATATCTTTCATTTCTTGGTTATTCTGTTAAAACGGATCGATGGATTTGACTAACTGAATATTATAGAGGACTAAATCAATCATTTTTCTCTACTCGTTGATCTTTTGGAAGTAGTGGTAAGTCGAATCCTATCCCTGAACAATTATGTTCACTCATCAAAGTATTTTTCTAACCGAGACTTTTCTAATGGAGGCAAGTGGTAATGATTTGAAAAGAAAAGCGATAGGAGAATACAAGGAGTGGATTTGCAATTCCTACTCC
Source organism: Gossypium rotundifolium (assembly GCA_025506655.1). Taxonomy (NCBI): domain Eukaryota; kingdom Viridiplantae; phylum Streptophyta; class Magnoliopsida; order Malvales; family Malvaceae; genus Gossypium; species Gossypium rotundifolium. Next base: position 91,908,280 of record CP106727.1, read on the forward strand.
TAAGTTCAAACGAAGGGCGGTATCGGTAGTTTGGGATTTTCCACCGGGTTGTGGACCATCGTCCGGTGAGAATAGAAAAATCATGGTCGTTCACGATATTGAGGGTGTCGACGATCAAGAAGGTTTAATCCTTACCATAATTAGGTGTGATATCTCACATCGAAATCTCGTAACTCTGTGATTTATCATCATGTTAGAAAAAATCGATCGATGTTGGTTAAGTACTTTATAATGGTAAAATGATATGAATCGAGTGATTTGCTTAAACATTGTTAATACTAAGATTTGTCAAATTCGGAGTTTATTTGTAAAATTACAAAAATACCCTCAATGGGCCATTTTTATCAAAATGCCTTAACTGGCCGAATTGCTTAAATACCTGTAAAAGTGTTGATTTACCAAAATGCCCAATGAGCCAAATTATGAAAATACACTATGGGCTGAATTACAAAATGCCCCTAATGGGCTGATTTGCTAGAATGACTGAGTGGGCCAAATTAGTATTGCTTTAATGGGCCTAATATCTAAAATATTTCATTACATTAATGGTTATTATATATGTGGATATTTTATTATTATATATGTGGATATTTTATTATGTATGTTGCATTTCCACATTTTGCATGGGGTGGGAAAAATGTATGGAGAGTAGTGTAGCCTGGTGGCATTGCCACAAAATGTTCATTATAATGCTTACTTATGATTTCGGTGGCATGGCCACAATTAAAATATATGATAGCAGCTTGACTGCAAACTTTGGTGTGAGTGGCGGGGTGGGTTGACTTGATCCCCACAGGTGTGATTGGCTGGTCGGGAGTGTGATGGATGGATGGGTTGGGTTGCATATATTTACTTCATTTTAATATTGTTTTGTTAATGGGCATCGGTCCAAGATATTCTTATATGGGTTCAGGCCCAGTGGATGATGGTAAAGGGGATTATACACTGAGTTCTAGTAACTCACCCCATTTTCTTAACCCTTGCAGATAGTGCTCAATGACGAGGACTTGGGGCCATGGATGACTCGGTGGAGGCCATACTTAATAAATGATGTTTGCAAACATTAGTAAACTTCTTTTTTTTTTGAATTTCGTTACTTTTACTATTTTGGGTTTTAAAGTTGTAATAAGGCCTCTAGGATATTTTTTTATTTTTTATTTATGTTTAGTTGTACCTATTATTTTGCTTGAATTATTTTTTTAAATGGGGATTTTCTAAAATCATAAATAACATTTTTCTAAAATTGATTAACAAATGGTTTTCATAATAAATATGTACAAATAATTTAACTTGGAGTTTCTTTCAAAATTATCAATAACATTTTCAAAAGTTACGATTTTAAAAGATCATTTGTTCAAATATCAATTGTTCAATCAACCTCTCAAAAATTTATAGCATTTCATCGAATATTTATAAACCAAAGATTTTTTTTCTTAACCAAATAAAACCTATTTTTGTATAAATCGCTAGTTCTTATTACGTTTTCTTCATGTGAAATGTCAGATCTGGTCAAAACTCATGGGCCGAGTTTGGGGAGTTACATTTTATGGTATTAGAGGCCGGTGCAAAACTCGCCTGTGGTTTGGGTTCAAAAGGGTTTTCCAAAGTTGTATAAAATTTTAAATGCATGTTCTAAAGGATATGGCACCATGGGTATTCAGCACCAAATCAAGTAAGTTTATGTTTTCATTTTATGATTATGGTGGTATGACTGTAGAAATACTCTGGAACTTTTAGCTTTAGGAGCTGAAACTATAGAGATTGAGACTTTAGGATACATTCTGTGAAAATGACTTTAGTTCCTATACTTCATAAAGCATTGTCTAATAAAACATTAAATAGTATATTGATTCATAAGACTTGTAATCAGATTAAATCGAATTAGAAAACATGAGCGCTAGAGGACGTGGACGTGGTAGACGTGGTGGTAGAGGCCGAGGTGCTAGAGTTATATCTGAGGCGTCGGGACATATGCCAGAAACGGACGCCCCTGCGTCACCAGTGACTGAAGCTGGGTCACACGATCGAATGAGAGAGGACGGCGATCTGTCCCAAGTGATGTTACAAGTTCTAGAAAGGATTGCTGGGGCGAGAACTGGGTCGGCAGCTCGTGGGTCAGTATCTGAGTGACTCAGATCGAATGGGGCCAAATTTTTTAGGGGTATTTTGGGTGTAGCGGAGTACTGGTTGGAGGTGGTGGAGCGGATTATGGATGACCTGGATTGTACCGCTGAGTAGAAACTGCAAGGGGTTGTGTCGTTGCTGAGAGACGAGGCGTATCAGTGGTGGCTCACTGTTCGAGAAGGCACTCAGGCTGATCGTATTACCTGGGAATTCTTTTAGACAACATTGCAAGGAAAGTATGTCGGGGCTAGCTATGTGGATGCCCGAAGAAATTCCTGAATCTGGTTCAAGAAATTAAATCTGTGGTAGTTTACGAGGCGAAGTTCTTACGTCTGAGTCGGTATGCTTGGGGTATAGTACCGATTGATTATGAACACTGTGTGCGTTTTGAGGATGGATTGCGTGATGAATTACAATTACTGATAGCCCTACAGAAGGAGAGAAATCTTGCTACCCTAGTGGAAAAAGCTAAGATTGCTGACAAAGTTAAACACTCAGAACAGCAAAATCGAGACAAGGATAGGGGTAGGAATAAGAGAGACTCTAGGTATTCAGGTCATGCGAGAAGTTTTCAGAAAAGGCCTAGGAATGAGGGGCCAGTTCAAGTGGGTGCTCCAGCTACTACCAATCAGTTGCAACCTTGTGTGGATTGTGGAAAACTTTATTCGGGTGAATGCTGGAAGAGAACTGGTGGTTGTTTCAGATGTGGATCAAAGGACCATCAGTTTAAGGATTGCCCTCGAGAGCCTTCTCAGACTCAAGTAGTTTGTAACAGATTTGCACAGCTAGCTGGAGGCACTCAGCAGCCCTAGAGAGGCCGTGGGCCAGGTCAAGGTAGTAATGTCGTAGGACGAGGTTAGGGTGCATCGGGTAGAGGTACCAATAATAGGGGTAACAGGAAGGCAAGACAGTCAGGTTTGGTCTATGCGGTCAGACGTTGAAAGGATGGCGATGCACTGGATGTCATAACCTGTACGTTCTTCATATCTGATGTACCTTTTACCGCTTTGATAGACATTGGATCCACCCATTCGTATGTTTCTTGTGCTGTGTCTAAAACTTCAAACATTAGATCTGAGATTATTGCTAGAGAAACAACTGTGATTATCCCTTTAGAACAGTCGGTGGTAGTAAATAAGTTGTATAGGGATGTGCCCTTAGAAGTTCAAGGGGTAGTATTTCTAGAAAATTTGATGGAACTGCCATTTGGCGAGTTCGACCTTATCTTGGGCATGGACTGGCTGGTTAAACACTGTGTGAACTTGGACTATGCTGCGAAGTAGATGGTACTCAGAACTTCAGAGGATAAGGAAGTGAAGATGATAGGTGAAAGAAGAAACTATCTGTCTAATCTGGTATCTGCTTTAAAGGCAGAAAAGTTGGTGCGAAAGGGGTGTAGAGCGTTCTTAGCCTTTATCAGTGCTTTGGATGCCAAAGAGTTGTCAGTAGAGAGTGTTAGAATGGTGAAAGAGTTTTCAGACGTCTTTCCCGAAGAGCATTCAAGATTGCCTCTGGATTGGGAAATGGAATTTAGCATTGAGCTTTTGCCAGGAATGGCTCTGGTGTCTATTGCTCTTTATAGAATGGTGCCAAAGGAGCTAGCAGAGCTTAAAGTTCAAATTCAAGAGTTGTTGGATCGCAGATTTATTCGACTAAGTGTATCACCGTGGGGAGCGATAGTCTTGTTCATTAAGAAAAAGGATGGGTTGATGCGTATGTGCATCGATTATAGACAGTTGAACAAGTTGACGATCAAGAACAAGTATCCGTTACCGAGGATCGATGATCTATTCGATCAGCTGCGAGGAGCTTCAGTTTTCTCAAAGATAGACTTGAGATTGGGGTATCACTAATTAAAAGTCATGGAGGCAGATATTCATAAGACTGCGTTTCGAACTCGTAATGGACATTACGAGTTCTTAGTGATGTCGTTTGGGTTGACTAATGCACCAGCTACATTTATAGACATGATGAACCGGGTCTTTCAACCTTATCTTGACCAGTTTGTCTTGGTGTTCATAGATGACATCTTGGTGTACTCAACGACTGAAGAAGAGCATGATTTGCATCTACGAGTTGTATTATAGATACTAAGGGAGAAGCAATTGTATGCCAAATTTAGTAAGTGTGAATTTTGGCTGAGGGAAGTGACCTTTTTGGGGCATGTTGTGTCTGCCGAGGGAATTAGAGTTGATCCCCGAAAGGTCGAGGCTGTGTTGGACTGGAAGCCACAGAAGTCTGTGGTAGAAATTCAGAGTTTTCTAGGTTTGGCTGGGTATTATATGCATTTCGTTGAGGGGTTTTCATTGATTGCTACACCCTTAACTAAGTTATTGCGTAAGGGAGTACCGCTTGTGTGGTCAGATAAGTAGCAAGAGATCTTTGAAAAATTGAAGAAGATTCTGACAGAAGCGCCGGTATTGATTCAACCTGAGGCTGGTAAGGAGTTTATTGTTTATTGTGATGCGTCACACACGGGCTTGGGATGTGTGTTGATGCAAGGGAAGAAAGTGGTGGATTATGCATCTCGTCAATTAAGGTCGCATGAGATAAACTATCCCAATCATGATTTGGAGTTAGCTGCAGTGGTGTTTGCTCTGAAGATTTGGAGACACTATCTGTACGGGGAGAAGTCGATTATGTTTACGGATCATAAGAGTCTGAAGTACCTCCTTACCCAGAAGGAGTTGAACTTAAGATAGCGGGGGTGGATAGAATTGTTGAAGGATTATGACCTCAAAATCGAGTATCACCCAAGTAAAGCTAACGTAGTGGCTGATGCGTTGAGTCGTAAGGTGATATCGGACTTGAGAGCGATGTTCGCTTATCTCAGTCTTTATGAAGATGGTAGCCTTTTAGCTGAACTTCAGGTGAAGCCTGCATGGGTAAATCAGATTAAGGAAAAGTAGTTGTTAGATGAAGTGTTGGGTTCTCGACTTCAGCAAGTGAAAGGTGGTGAGATAGGGGATTTTGGATTGAATAGTGATGGAGTATTGTATTTTCGTGGAAGAATTTGTATGCCCAAGGATTCGAAATTGAGACAAATGATTCCGCGTAAGGCACATAGTAGCCTATATGATATGCACCCCTGGGGAAATAAGATGTACCGAGACCTCAGTAAGCAATATTAGTGGCCAGGTTGAAATGGGAGGTTACTGATTTCGTGAGTAAGTGCTTGACATGTCAGCAGGTGAAGGCAAAACATCAACTGCCTTCAGGGTTTCTACAACAGGTGAAAATCCCACTATGGAAATGGGAAAGGATAACGATGGACTTTGTTAGTGGGTTACCCTTAACGCCCACTAAGAAAGATTCTGTATGGGTGATAGTGAATCGGTTAACGAAGACTGCTCATTTCCTACCTGTTCATATGGATTATACATTGCAGAAGTTGGCCAAGTTGTATATAGTAGAAGTCGTAAGGTTGCATGGGGCACCAGTGTCGATTATATCAGACAGGGATCCTAGCTTTACATCATGGTTTTGGAAGGCTTTACATGAAGCTTTGGGAATAGACTAAATTTCAGCATGGCGTTTCATCCGCAGATAGATGGTCAGTCGGAGAGAGTAATCCAGATTCTAGAAGATATGTTAAGAGGCTGTGTGATCGACTTCAGCGGTAGTTGGGAAGATTTCCTACCATTGGTAGAGTTTGCATACAACAATAGCTATCAATCCAGCATCCAGATGGCGCCCTACGAGGCGTTGTATGGTCATAGGTGTCATACTCCTACTTGCTGGATTGAGCTGGGGGAACGATAGTTATTTGGTCCTGAGTTGATCTCGGAGACGGAGGAAAAAGTTAAGGTAATTCGGGCACGATTAAAAGAAGCTTCGGATAGATAGAAATCATACGCGGATCTGAAGCGTAAGGATATAGAGTTTACGGTGGGAGATCAGGTCTTTTTGAAGGTCTCACTATGGAAGAAGATCTTAAGATTTGGACGGAAGGGCAAGTTAAGCCTTAGGTTCAGCGGACCATACTGTGTGCTGAAGCATGTTGGGCCAGTGGCTTATCAGCTGGTGTTACCTCCGGAGTTAAGTCAGATACATAGTGTATTTCATGTCTCGATGTTAAGGCGTTATCGCTCGGATCCATCTCATATCGTACCAGTGGAAAAAGTTGAGATAAGACCTGACTTGTCTTTTGAAGAGGAGCCAGTACAAATTTTAGATCAGGATATTAAGGTGCTAAAAAGAAAGTTGGTTCCATTAGTCAAAGTTTTATGGCGTAATCATGGGACAGAGGAAGCTACCTGGGAGCCAGAGGACACGATCTGGCAACAATATCCTCATCTCTTCTAATCAGGTAAATTTCGAGGCCGAAATTTCTTTAAGGGGGTAGAATTGTAACATCCTGAAATTCAAAATTTTATGTTTTGCATTATACCATGCGATAGGCTAGTTAAAAATGTTAATTGTGTATGTTTAGAGGTCAAAAGAAGGCTTGGGGTTGAGTTGGGCCTTAGCAAAATTTTTGTGTTTAAGTACTTTAAAGAGAGAAGGTAAGTGGCATCAAGGCTTAAGGAAATAAGTATGTATTTTGCTAGCATAAGTGGAGCACATGGTGGAGTGGTGTGGCGTCAAGTGGAGAGCATGAAAGGAAAGGGTTTGAATCCCATCTATTGCAAATTTTTGGATTTATTTTTTTACCCTATTCCAAAGTGTCGGCCATGGTTCTAAATATGGTAAGGGATACTTTTTATTGGTGGAAAGATGGCTAAGGAATATGGTAAGGAGGAAGACAAGGGAAAAAGAAGGAAAAGAAATCAAAGAAAGGGGTAAGGGAGAGGGACATGTTGGCCGAATATTAGGAGTTGCTAGGGAAAGAGTTTTGGTCAACACTCATCTTTTGGTATAGGTGACTCACGATTTTGGTAGGGGGATTTTGGGAGCCAATTTACTATAGCCTTTTTGTAAATTGTGCATGAGAGATATTTTCTTTTTTCAACATTTTTGTGTCTCTTTTCCAACCTTTCTCTTTTGGCCGAAACACTCAAATCAATTTGGTTCTTTTTCCTTTGTTTTGCCGAATTACTCAAGACATTTTGGTCATCTTTCTCCTTGATATTGCCGAAACCCCCTAAAACTACTTTTCCATCTTTCTTTCTTTTTCTCACCATTTCTTCAACCTATCTTTTCTCCTTCTTAGTTGACAACTTTGATTGGTCGAACCTTCCTTGCCCTTTTCTTTTCATTAGCCGGATCTTTAACATCCTCTCTCTTCTCCATTCTTGCGTGTTGAACATTTCTACTTGGTTGAATCGGGTAAGGGCTTTATTCTACTCCTTTCATTTTCTTTTCTTCCTAGCCGAATGTGTGTCCATCACTATTCGGTTGTTCTACTTTGTTTCTAGACTGAAATATCACTCTATCTCATATTTCCTCACATCATAATCAGTTCTTTTTCGTAGTGTTCTAGTGGTTGGCCGAATACCACATCCTTGTCGGTTCATCTGTAACCATAAGCCCAATCGGTGGAATCGAATTCATCATCGTTAAGGTAAAGAGTTTCGTTATGGTTTATTTTGATATCTTTCATTGCTTGGTTATTCCGTTAAAATGGATCGATGGATTTGACTAATCAGATACTATAGGGGACTAAATCGATTGCTTTTCTCTACTCGTTGATCTTTTGGAAGTAGTGGTAAGCTGAATCCTATCCCCAAACAATTACGTTCACTCATCAAAGTATTTTTCTAACCGAGACTTTTCCAATGAAGGCAAGTGGTAACAATTTGAAAGGAAAAGCGATAGGAGAACACAAAAGGAGTGGATTTGCAATTCCTACTCCTAAGTTTAAATGAAGGGCGGTATCGGCAGTTTGGGATTTTCCACTAGGTTGTGGACCATAGTCCGGTAAGAATAGACAAATAGTGGTCATTCACGGTATTAAGGGTGTCGACGATCAGGAAGGTTTAATCCTTACTGTAATCAGGTGTGTAATCTCACACCGAAATCTCGTAAATCTGTGATTTATCATCATGTTAGAAAAATCGATTGGTGTTTCTTAAGAACTTAATAAAGGTAAAATGATATGAATTGAGTGATTTTCTTAAACATTGTTAATACTAATATCTATCAAAATCAGAGTTGATTTATAAAATTACGAAAATACCCTCAATGGGCCGTTTTTATCAAAATGCCTTAACGGGCCTAATTGCTTAAATACCTTTAAAAGTGTTGATTTACCAAAATGCCTAATGAGCCGAATTACGAAAATGCTCTATGGGCTGAATTACGAAAATGTCCCTAATGGGCCGATTTGCTAGAATGACTGAGTGGGCCAAATTAGTATTGCTTTAATGGGCTTAAGATCCGAAATAATTCATTAGATTAATGGTTATTATATAAGTGGATATTTTATTATGTATGTTGCATTTCCACATTTTGCATGGGGTGGGAAAAATGTATGGAGAGTAGTGTAGCCTGGTGGCATTGCCACAAAATGTTTATTATAATGCTTACTTATGATTTCAGTGGCATGGCCACAATAAAAATATATGATAGCAGCTTGAGTGCAAACTTTGGTGTGAGCGGCGTAGTGGGTTGACTTGATCCCCACAGGTGTGATTGGCTGGTCGGGGGTGTGATGGATGGATGGGTTGGGTTGCATACATTTACTTCATTTTAATATTGTTATGTTAATGGGCTTTGGTCCAAGATATTCTTATATGGGTTCAGGCCCAGTGGATGATGGTAAGGGGGATTATGCACTGAGTTCTAGTAGCTCACCCCATTTTCTTAACCCTTATAGGTAATGCTCAATGATGAGGACCTGGGGCAATGGATGACAAGGTGGAGGCCATACTTTATAAATGATGTTTGCAAACATTAGTAAACTTCTTTTTTTCGAATTTTGTTACTTTTACTATTTTGGATTTTAAAGTTGTAATAAGGCTTCTGGGATATTTTTTTTATTTTTTACTCTATGTTTAATCGTACCTGTTATTTTGCTTGAATTATTTTTTTTAAAAAAATGGGGATTTTCTAAAATCATAAATAACATTTTCTAAAATTGATTAACAAATGGTTTTCATAATAAATATGTACAAATAATTTAACTCGGAGTTTCTTTCATAATTATCAATAACATTTTCAAAAGTTACGGTTTTATCATTAGTTAAAATATCAATTCTTCAATCAACCTCTCAAAAATTTATAGTATTTCATCGAATATTTATAAACCGAACATTGTTTTTCTTAACCAAATAAAACCTATTTTTGTACGCATCACTAGTTCTTATTACGTTTTCTTCATGTGACATGTTAGATCCGGTCGAAATGCATGGGCCGAGTTTGGGGTGTTACACTCAACTTCACGAATTGGAGGTAAACCAGGCAACTCTTTAGGGAACACATCAAAAACTCATATACAATAGGTACTGACTCAATTTTCCTTTCAGACATTTTTTGAATCAATTACACAAGCAAAATATGCCTCATATCCCTTTTTCACAAAACTCTGAGCTTTCAATACCGATATCACAGCTGGCAATCCATTCAAATCATTAGACTCACCCCGCACAATTTCATTATTCGGACATCTCAAATCGATAGTCTTCTTTTTGCAGTTCATAACAGCATCATGCAAAGACAACCAGTCCATACCCAAAATAATATCAAACTCATCAAATGGAAGAAGCATCAGATCAGTAGAGAAACATATATCTCTAAACATTAACGGATAGTTCTTGCATACTTTATCAACCAAAAACACTTTTACCTAAGGGGTTCGATACTTTTATAGCAAACTAAGTAGACTCTACAAGAAAAGTCTTACTGTATACTAAATTCTTGCATATATATGAATGCGTAGAGCCAGGGTCTATCAATGCAATCACAGAAGTATCATAAAAAGTAAAAGTATCAGTTATAACATCAGGTGATGAAGCTTCCTCACGAGCTCGGATAGCATAAGCTCTGGCAGGCGCTCTAGCTTTAGATCTTGCAACAGTATCTCTCGTAGTCCCCTGACTACCACCAACATTTCTTACATTCTTTGGAGGTCGACCTCTCATAAGTACATTATCAGGTCTCAAATTCTAAACAATTCTAGCTCGACAGACTCAGGACAATCACGGATGAAATGATCAAGTGATCCACTTCTGAAGCAAGCTCTGTTGTTTAATCTATAGCTTTTCGGATGCATTTTTCCACAATGTTTACATTCAGGTCTCTCAGTCTAGACATTACCAACACTGGCCACTGAAGTTGCTGGAGTTTTGGAACTCATTTGCGATCTAGCTTGATTTCTATTCAAATGTCCCACATTATCTCTTGAACGAATTTGATCATCTCTGAATCTCTTCGAAGCAGACTGAAATGACTTGTTTGGATATCTCTTTCTCATATCTCTAGCTTCAGACTCAACTTTTCTTTTATCTTTCCCGAGTACTTCAGCTTTGCATGCTCGGTCAACTAGTACTACAAACTCTTTTATTTCTAAGATCCCGACTAACAAACGGATATCTTCATTAAGATCATTTTCAAATCTTTTGCACATTACAGCTTCAGATGATATACACTCTCGAGTGTACTGACTTAATCGCACAAACTCTCGTTCATATTTAGTAACAGTCATTCGACCCTATTTAAGTTCTAGAAATTCTTTTCGTTTCTGATCAACGAATCTATCACTGATATATTTCTTCCAGAACTCGATCTGAAAGAAGTCCAATGTAACTTGCTCTTTCAGAACAATGGAAATCAGAGTTTTCTACCATTGATAAGCTGCATCTTGGAGTAATGATACTACACATTTTATGCACTCTTCCGGAGTCAAAGACATTTCATCAAATACTCGGATAGTATTTTCTAACCAGAATTCAGCCTTTTCAGCATCATCATCATTAGTAGCTTGAAATTCTTCAGCCCCATACTTACGAATCTTGTCAACTGGAGGCTTATTCCACAGATTCAAATTTGTAGTTGGAGGTATACCAGATGTCTGAGGGGGATTAATCGGGGGCGGGGGTTGCGAAATAGTCGGGTTATTCCTCATGAATTGAGTGAACCATTCACTCATCATTTGGAAGAAAGCTTGTTTAGCTTCTCCCTCTTGACCACTCTTAGCCGGTCTCGAATTAAAAGGCACTATCCCTTGTGCAGGAGCAGGCCCATTAATTTCTATGTCATCAGATACGGCTCTTTTGAGATCCATTACTATACAGAAATCATATTTTATACGTCAGGATTCATCACACTATCACAATTCAGATATATGGCATGTATAGCTAGACTTTGACACACTACATTAGTTCGAGAATCGACTAAATCGTAGTTCTGATACCAACCAAATGTAACACCCCTAACCTGTAACCATCGCCAGACTAGGGTTAAAGGCGTTACCAGACAGATCAAAACTTCCATAATATTTCATTCATCAATCATACGCACAATGTCCCTTAAGTGAGTCATCGAGACCCTAAGCATGCTTATAAATCGAGTCGGGACTAAAATGAAACATATACAAAAGTTCTCAGAAACTTAAAAACTTTTCTAAAATAAAGGGATACACGCCCGTGGGAGCCAACCGTGTGCCCTCCACGACTGTTAGACACACCCGTGTTTCCTCCCCGTGGTTAAACCTAACTACACACTACGGCCACCAAGCATGCCCGTGTACCCTGACCGTGGTCGATCCTGCCAAAACAACATGGTATCAAGCACCCCCGTGTGCTAAGGCCATGTCCTACTAGGCTATATACTGACTTTCTCACATGGCCTCTAGGCACGCCTGTGTGCCATGGTCGTGTACTCTTAAGCTAGCTACTGACTTTACCACACGGTCACTAGGCACGCCCGTGTGCCATGGCCTTGTGACATTATAGGTCTTCTGCAAGACCAAAATGCCACCCAATTAGGTCATACCTACAAGCAACATTTACCAAATAATATCATGCATATATGGCAACAAAAAACATACCAAATTGACCAATTAATCTATACATTCAATACCAATTTCATTCATGCCAAATTACAAAACTAAAAATCATATCATCACAAGTATAATTCATCCAAAACTTACTCAAAAAAACTTGACCATTTCTTGTGCTCCAAACCATACCAAAAATATACATCATATAACTCATTCATTCAAGCATTTTATCAATTCAAAACTAGCCAAAACCATGGCTAAGTTCACTTCATAAACATATACACATATCTAGCCTATACATGCCATATCTAGCTATATACATTTTCAAAGAGTACTAAAAAGAGTTTAGTAGTGTGATGACGATCCTTGACGGTCCTGAGCCTTCAGTAGCTTTGACGACCTATAAAACAGAGAAAACAGACACACAAAGTAAGCTTCCCAAAAGCTTAGTAAGTCAATATACAAACAAACTTAGCATAAAATGCATTTTGAGCAAGTAAATACATTGGCACATTCCAATCACTTAGCAAATCATCACGTATATACCTTTATTCATACTTGTGGCCACATTTGCCACATTCATCAATTCAAGATTCACATTCTCACATTTAAACATACATCTCTTCAACTTTAAGTCATATAGGTACTTACCTTTTTATACACACTTAAAGTACATTCAACGTACGTGAAACGGATATTCGTTCACTTATTTGATCATAGCTCGGATTTACAATTCGTATCACAAAGTTGCCCGTTGAACCTTTAGGAATCTAGTAGGATAATCGGAAAGCTTAGAATAGCCGTACAATACCAACGTCCTAGACGAGGTCTTACATGCACTCGAATATTGATGCCACCGTCCCTGACAGGGTCTTATATGAATTAATACGATGCCGATGTCTTAGACATGGTCTTACACGTAAAGCTCTTATCGATGCCAACGTCCCAGACGTGGTCGTACACGAAATCTCAAATCAACGCCAACGTCCCTGAGTCTTACATGATAAAGCAGAACAGATACCTATGTCATGACATAGCTAATCCTATCTATTCCTAGGTTCGTATGGGACTTCTCGGACATTGTCACTATATCAAACTTATCTCGGAATTCATATGCATAACCTCTCATAAGCATTCATTATCAACATTAGTCATATGAGCAACCACAATTTCATACAAGTATGTTTATTTGCATAGTGACTTACCTCGGATTCGATTTATCGGAATGGAAACGACTACTCGGTTACTTTCGCTTTCCCGCGTTTTAAGTCCGTTTTCCTCGGTTCTTGATCTAAACATATTCAAAATTAACCCTTTTATTCACTAATTCATTCAATTCAATCCAAGGACACACATTTAGGGCTATTGACAAATTAGCCCTCATACTTGCATAATTTATCAATTTAGTCCATTTTTCTCAAAACATCAAATTCACAAAATCAACACATACACAAGCTTAGCCGAATACTTATGAACATCATAAAAGCCCATACTTTTCATCAAATTTGCAATTATGTCCTTCAATTTACCATTTTCTCAACTTAGCCCTAATTAGCTAAATTCATCAAAAATTCAAGAACAAAGTATGTTCATCTAGCTCAAATCTTTCATTTAACACCAAAGATCATCACAAAGCTCAACATAACATCAATGGCATTTCTCATGAACAACATCAATTCATCAAATTGAAACATGGATTTGATAGCTCTCGGAGCAACGGTTACAAAAACGTAGAAATTATAAAAAATGGATCAAAAACTAACCTTGAATTCAAGCTTGTATGTGCCAAAAATTTGAAAGCTTTTGTTCTTTCTTTTCTTTCCAAAATTCGGTGGATGAACAAGAATTAATGGCCATATTTTATGTTTATTTTACTATAACATATATTAATAATTCTTTTACCAAAATATCCATCCAATTAATAAATAAAACAAACATGTAATAAGGGCATATTTGACTTTCATTCATCCACTAACTAAATAATGGTCTATTTGCTTCATAGGACCTTCACTTATACAAAGCCATAACACATTGGTACTTTAACAAAAGCAAGCGACTTTCACATTTAATGCAATTAAATCCTTTTGTCAAAATAAACACACAGACAGACAAATTAACTTACGAAAATTTAGCACATGCTTAATCACATATTAAGGACACAGAAAATAATATTAAAATATTATTCAGACTCAATTTATGGTCTCAAAACCACTATTATGACTAGGGTATAAACTGGACTGTTACAATTAACCTTTATTAGCTATTTTATTAGCTATTTTACTATTTTATCCTTGATGAAAAACCATTTCAAACATTCATTAAATGTCCATATATGTACATTAACAATTAAAATGGTCTAATTACCATTTATGACCATCATATTTAAAAGCCAAAGCTATTTGACACCTTTAGCAAGTAGAATGCAACTTTTGAATTTTACGCGATTTAGTCCTTTTCTTCGAATTGAGCAACCAATCTATAAAATTAGCTCAAGAAATTTTCACACATACATGTTATCATGTTGTACACAACAAAAATAATATTAAAATAATTTTTTGACATTGAATTTGTGGTTTCAAAACCAATGTTTTGATTTAACTAAAATTGGGTTGTTACAGTGTGTCACACACGACCTAGACACACGCTCGTGTGTCTACCCGTGTGGGCAAAAACAAGGCTATTTACCAAGCCATTTGCCACCCTTGTACACACATACACTTACACCAATTCAAGGCACATACATAACATAATTAGGTAACCAAATCATCCACAATTATGACCATTACAATATCTACATCTATCATGCTCATAAAATTTACTAAGTCACAATTGACTACTTTCCAAGATACCTAATTGTACACCAATTTATATTTTCATCAATAGATCACATTTCCAAACATCTCACATTCATGTCATAAATAACATTTCTATCTTTCCATGACCATATCACCAAAGTCATTAGCACACACACATATATATACTTAGGCTTACAACCATGATAGCCCAAAATAAACCGATCTACATGGCCATCAAAACAAGCATTTGACAATCAAAAGCCAACACATTGGCTACAATCACAATGACACATTTAACAAATGACTAAGTCCCTATACATGCCATAGACTTAAAGTACTTGAATTCACTTATACCCAAAATGATAGCTTGATAGTGTGATAGGATCTCCGTGAAATCCAACTCGAGCTAGCTCAATGACCCTATAAGACATTGGAAAGGAAGGGGGTAAGCTATATATATATCTTAGTATGTCCGTACAAAAATAATAAGCAAATCTTACCAATATTTTGTCACGTCCAACAATTTAATCACAAGATAATACAAATTACTATAAATCTCACAGTTATAATTCTTATTCAATCATAATATTTACTCTATCATCTTATAAGCATAATTTAACATATCTTGGCTTTAGCCTAACAACCATAATCTCTCCTTTGTAACATATTACGAAAATAACAAATCATTTCAAACCTCATAGTAAACATGCATATTAATTATGATTTTTTTACATTTCAATCAAATATTTTAACATCTTTCAATTGCCTAAGTTCTTATCTTCCCATTTTCTCATACCCGATAAATCACAATTTGCATGAATAAAACATGCTATATTATAACTCAATTTGGCATGAAAGCCAATCACATAATCGCCAACCAAATTTTTCATGAATTTTATACATCATAAGTATAGACTAATAATCACAAGGTTTTCACAAAATCATTCTCATAGAAATCATGAACTCACAATTTCATGAAGTCCATGCTTATAAGCTTTACGTACATACCTGTACCGATTCGTAATTACTTACATACTCTTTTTCTTCTTTAACATACTCGCTGAATTTCTTGTTGAACCATTTAGAATACTAAAGGATACTTGGGAATCTCAAACATACAGTACCGTACCAATGCCATATCCCAGATATGGTCTTACATGTAATCTCATATCGATGCCAATAGCCCAGCTGTGGTCTTACACGAAGTCTCATATCAATGCCATATCCTAGATATGGTCTTACAAGAAGTCTCATATCAATGACATATCCCAGATATGGTCTTACACGTAATCACATGAACCTTAATGTCATGACATTTGTATCTTATCTATTCCTAATGTTTAACCGGACTTTCGCTGTATCGAATCTCCGTCAGTCATTTCCATAGTACCGTACTCAATAGCATTCACATTTGATTTCAATAATGTAGCATTTACCACAATTATATCGATCAAGCATTTATACACTTATAGTTTAATGTTTATTAAACATACGAACTTACCTCCACATAGAAATGGCAAAAAGGACTAAATCGTCAGATACTCATTTTCCCGTTCTAGGTTCGAACCTCATTTTTCTTGATCTATAATATCACATTTAACATATTTAATCATTATACTATTTAAATTAGCCCAAAATCACATTATGGCAAAAATTATATTTTTGCCCCTAAAGTTTAACATTTTTACAATTTAGTCCCTAGGCTCGTAAAAAGAAATGTACTCAATTTATTCAATGCCATGCCTAGTCGAACCTTATACATGCTTATAACAGCCCACATTTCTCATTTATTAACACTTTACACCATATTTTATAACTTTAACAAATATGTCCTTTTAGGCATTTTTATTGAAAATCACTTGGTAAAAGTCGTTTATCATACACCAAACATACATTTTTTACCATTAGACATCAAAAATACACAAATATCCATCATGGGTAAAATTTTAGACCTTGACATCTTTTATAATTAGTGGTAGAAATAGATAGATCATGTTACAAGGATTTCAAAAACATAAAAATCATTAAAAACGGGGATAGAATGGACTTACAATCAAGCTTGGAAGTGGCCAAACCCTAGCCATAGCTTCTCTTGAGACATTCGGCCATAGCATGAAGAAGATGAATGAAATTTTGGCTAATTTTACCTTTTTAATTCATTTAATTACCAAATTACCAAAATGCCCTTAATAAAAAACTTTAGAAACATACCAAACCATGTCCATTTTTGTCCACCAACTTAACCAACTATCTAATTTAAAATCTCATAGCAATTAGACACCTTTAACATATAAAATTCAAGTTTTGTACTTTTTACAATTTTGTCCTTTTAACTAAATTGAGTGCCCAAACGTCAAAATTTTCAAACAAAATTTAAACAAAATCGTTCCATAAAACCATAGAATATAAAAATATAATAAAAATGAATTTTTCTTTGTCAAATTTATTGTCCCGAAACCACTGTTCTGACTAGACCCAAAATGGGGCTATTATAGAAAGATATATTTACAGACCGAAATTGGTTGATGTTGAATTTCCTCATATCTTGTTTGTTGTTATGTTGTTGTAAATATTCATATTCTTTATTCTGGCAGCATTATATATGCTCGGCCTTGCTGACCGCATCTATTATTATGTGGAGGCTGGTACTCATTTTTGACTGGCCTTTATGGTGGGCTCGGTATATCAACAGCTTCAGTACTGCTGTTCGGGGTTGATTCAAACCTTTCATCGGGCCTGTGTGATTGTGTATGTCGAGCATGAGCAGTGGCCGACCTTGTTCGTTGTGGACTAGTTTGTCCACTTGGATTCGTCGTTCTAACTCCGTCTAAATAACCTGTAGGAAACGTTAATAATAGTAAATCAGTTTATGGGTTTGGAATGTTATACCTTGTGTCGCTTGATTCATCGAGACAAACGTGTGAACTTTCCATCTCGATCGATGTCGGGCTTCTTTTTCGATGTTGACTCGTTCCAGCTACATGTATCGACGATGGTAGTTCTGGAACTTCATCGTCAAGTTTGACGATCGGTGGTGCTGAAAATTGATTTTGGCTTCAGTTTAACAAAGACGGGACAATGTCGACTGATTGGCGTCAAGTACGAACCATGGGATTTTTCGGGTACAAAAATAATCAGGACGACTATTTAGTGGTGGCCCACGGCGGAGACTAACGACAGACAGTGGCGATCAGCAGCTGTTATTCATAGCGATTATTGTTCATCTGGTGCAGCTGCAAGTTGGCATATAGTTTGATTTGCCATGTTATCTGAATCTTTGATCAGTAAATATCTTTGGTGTAAGATCCTTATTCAAATTCGAGTTGTGGATGTTTACCACGTTGAATTGCTTCTCTTCGAAGTGTTTGAGCTAACTTTTCTATAACACCCCTTACCCGTATTCGATACCGAAATAGGGTACGATGCATTACCGAACCTATACATAAGCATTCATACAAAACCAAGACATGAAATTTCACTCAATTTTAATACCTTTCAAATACATTCATAATGTCCCTAATACGAGCCTACGAGGCCCAAAACATACATTAGGAGGGTTTGGGACTAAACCAAAAACTTTGGAAATGTTTGGGATACTTAGAAAAATATTTTTCGTGAAAAAGGGTCCACACAACCGTGTGGATGAAGGGACACGCCCGTGTGCCATATCACACGTGTAATCGTCCGGTTTAGACCATAGTTGGAACAGTGGTTTCAGGACCACAAATCTGAGTTAGAATAATATATTAATATATTTTTTTGTGCCTATGATATATGATTAAGCATATGTGAAATTTTTGTGAATTAATTAGTCTGTTTGTGTGCTAATTTGAGTAAAGGACTAAATCGCGTAAAGCGTAAAAGTAGCTTTCTATTTGATTAATTGCTAAATTGATGTGGCTTTTGAATGTGGAGTCCTTAAAAGGCAATAAGCCCATTATTTGAGTTAGTGGATAACAAAGGACAAGTATGTCCTTAATGTTTATATGTTTTATTTATTAATTCAAAAGGTTAATTTAGTAAATAACATAATAATATGTTATAATTTAAATAAGGTATGAAAATAGACATTTGTTCATCTATTTTCTTGACCGAAAATATCAAAGGAATGAAATAAAAGAGTAAGCAAGGGTTTGGCCATGGTTTTGGCTTGATTCAAGGTTAGTTTTTGATCCACTTTTGATAATTTTTGCGTTTTTGTAATCGTTGCTTCGTATATTACAAAACCCGTGTCTTAATTTTGAAAATTGATGATGTTTATGAGATGTGCCATTGATGAAATGGTGAGCTTTATGATGAGTAATGGTGTTAAATGAAATTTATGTGTTTAATGAACATGTTTTGGTCTTGAATTTTTGGTGAATTTAGCTAATTATGGCTAATTTGTGAAATAAATGAAATGTATGGATTGATATGAGCATAGTGTGTATTTGGCCAAGCATAGGTAAAAGCAAATTTGGTGAATTTTATGATTTTTTGAAATAGGGACTAAATTGTCCAAATGTAATAATGTGAGGGTTAATGTGTAAATTACCCTAAATATGTGTTTTGGATAGAATTGAATGATTTGGTGAATGAATCGATTAAATCTGTATATTTATAGATCAAGAATCGAAGAAAATGGATTTAGATCGGGGAAAGTCGAAAATCATTAAATAGCCGCACGTTTTTGTTTAACTGAACTCGAGGTAAGTCGATATACAAATAAATATATATTTGCATTGAACTATCTGTTTATATATGGAATTGGATTTGCTATGAATATCCATTGTGATGGAACATATGTGAAATACGAGTTACAAATAAATCGACAAGTTGATGATGTCCGAGAAGTCCCGTTTGAACCTAGGAATAGATAGGATAGTATATGTCATGACGTAAGTGTCCGATATGTGATATCATGTAAGACCACGTCTGGGACATTGGCATTGATACGAGATTTCGTGTAAAACAATGTCTGGGACATTAGCATCGATATGAGATTTATGTGTAAGACCATGTCTGGGGCATTGGCATCATATTTTATTCGTGTAAGACCCTGTCTGGGGTAATGGCATCGATATCTGATTACATGTAAGACCACGTCTGGGCATCGGCATTGTATGACTATTCCGAGCATTCCGAGTATCTTGTTAGATTCTGAACAGTTCAACGGGCAAATCTAAGAAATGAACGATTATGTGAGTTGTATATCTATTTCAGGTACGTTTGAAAAGTACATTATGTGTGTATGAAAGGTAAGTGCCTATATGAATTTACTAAGATGAATATGTGTATTGAAATGATGAGATAAAATGTGAAGATATGGTTGAATGAGTTATGTGTATATGTGATATTTGAGATGAAGAATGTGGTAAGATATGGCTAAGCATATGAGCCAAAGAATATGTGATGAGTTTGCTATGAGAACTATAAATGTCATTGTATCAATATAGTTATGTGCATTTTTATGTTAAATTTATTTGTATATGCCTTGCTAAGCTTTTGAAAGCTTACTCTGTGTGTGTTTGCTCTATCTTTTAGATTGTTAAAGCTATGAGAGGCTCGAGGACTGTCGAGGATTGTCATCACACTACTCAAACTTGTTTTGGTACATTGAAAATATGTAATTAACTAAATATGGTCTGTATAGACTAGTCATTTTGGTATAAGCTGGGGAAATGAAATTAGCAGTGTGATGTGGCTAGTTATATGTTGGTATTATGCATTTGTGAATATGGTATATGATGTTGGTCTTGGTATGCCATGATTATGATATGGTTAAGTTTCTGGTAAGTATATGGATGAAATTTGAGTATGCATGTGTGATCAAAGAAATGATTATATGAAAGGTAAATGTGGATGAATCATGTTTGAATGCATAAGTGTTTTAATTGGGTGAATTGGTATATGCTTGTAGGGTTGACCCTAGTATGGGTGGCATTTTGGCCTTGCAAATGGCCTGTTTCGTATACATGGCTATGGCACACGGGCGTGCCTGGTGGCCGTGTGAATAAGTCAGTAGCTAGCCTAAATTTACACGGCCATGGCACACGGGCGTGTCTGGTGGCCGTGTGGATAAGTCAGTATACATGCTTTATTTTGGCACGGCCAGGACACATGGGTGTGTCTGGTAGCCATGGGAGGCACATGGCCTGTCCATACGGGCATGTGACCCCTGTAACTTAGAAAAGTTTTAAATTTTCGAGAAATTTAGTATGTGTTTGGTTTAGTCCTGACCCTATTTTGAAACATAATTAAGGTCTCGTTGACCTATGAAAGAGACACTTTAATTTCAATTGATGAATTGTATTATAAAATGTCTGTAAAAGTTTTCGATCTGTCTAGTAATGCCTTTAACCCTAATTCGGTGACGGATTAGGGTTAGGGGTGTTACAACATGCCCGTGCTTCAGGCCGTGTCCAAAATGGGGGACATTTTATTTATGACGTCATCAACCAATTAAGGTCACACGGCCAAGACACACGCCTGAGTCATTAGACTGTGTGGCGAATTAAATCCCAAAATTTAAGTGCAGACTTCACACGGCCTGGGCATATGCCCGTGTCCTATAGCTGTGTCTCTCACACGATAGAGACACATGGTCGTGTCTCTTGCCCGTGTGTTTACTACTGGGCATTCTGTTTCTCAAAACTAACATGTAGGGGACACACGACCAGAATACACACCCTTGAGGCAAGCCGCGTGCCATACACGGTCTAGACACACGCCCGTGTGTCTACCCGTGTGGACAAGATAAGGCTATTTACCAAGCCATTTTGCCACCCTTACTTGTACCATCCAACACAACAACAAGCAATACCAAATCAAGTATATGTATACACCCAATTTAACCACAACCAAGTCATTCACATATCAATTACATGCTATTCCCTATCAAACACAACATCTCATACTTATCAACTTAAACCATGCAAAATCCACATTCATTAAGGACATATTCAAATTCATATATACTTAATAAATATTAGCCAATTCCAATAGGCATTTTACAAAATGAATCAAATATCATCATAAGCCAACATTTTTTGCTAAAACAATATGACATATAACTAAAAGACCAAGTCCCTATACATGCCATACTCAAAATACTTGAATTCATTATATCCAAAAGATTAGTTTGATAGAGTGAATCGAGCTCTGAAGTCCTTCAATCCCTGAGCTAGCTTGGCGATACTATAAGAAAAATGGAAGAGAAAGGAGAGTAAGCATGAAGCTTAGTAAGTTCACATGTAAATAAGAAGCAACATAAATCATACTATTTACATAAGGCAAAGTTTCATAAATGTCAACAAGTCTCATACGCATCATTTTCTCATATGCATTCTTACCACATGTTCATAGCATACCAAATCCTTTACTTATGAGTTTTACGTACATACCTGTAACAACTCGTAACACATTCTCATATTTCCTCATCATTAACTTACTTGTCGAATAACCCATTGATTTACCCATTGAAAACTTAGAATACTATCGGATACACGAAAAGTTTACACATATTACTTCATACATAGCCACATGCTACCTCATATCAAATATCATACATTGCTCGCTCTCGAGCTAATCATGGGCATGCTCACACAAGCTGATAGTTAGGACGCTGCTAAACGTACTGCTCACATAAGTTGACAGGTACCCACAACACATATCGGGCTACCCAGCCCCTAGTAAAACGTACAAGACCAGCACCTGGATTTACATAAACACATATCGCATATCTCATGAGCTCAACTCATATAATTCCTAGTGACATGTCACTTGTATCCTAATCTATTCCAAAGGTTCAAATGAGATTTTCTCTCTTGTCGAAACTTTGTTGAACTTGTCAAATGTATTCATAGAACCAAATATACAATTCATACAATATCAAAACATTAAATAAATAATCACAACATTGATTATTTACATATAAACTTACCTCGGTACAAAAATAGTAAAAACGGATCTAATCGTCGTACACCTTGTTTTTCCCTCGATCAAGGTCCATTCCTCGTTTTTCTTGCTTTATAATACCAAATTTAGCTTATTTAATACACACATTATTCAATTTAGTCCATAAATCATACTTTGACAAAATTACCTTTTTACCCCTAACTTTTCACATATTTACACTTAGTCCTTATGCTCGTAAAATGAAATGTGTCCACTTTCTTTGACACCCAAGCCTAGCTGAACCTAACATAAACTCATATGAGCCCACATTTCTCATCAAAACATACATCTCTCTATTCGTTTTACATCTTTTACAAATAAGTCCTTTTTATGCATTTCCATCAAAAATCACTTAGTTAAAGATGTTAAACACACATCAAACTTTCATAATCTACCATGAAACATCAAAATACATGCATGTCACACATGGGTAGATTTTTGTTCATGAACCCTATTCATGCCCATTTTTCTCCAAAAATATGGACATTGGTCAAATTGCTATTTAAGGACCTCTAATTAATAATTCAAAGCTATTTCATACTTAAAGCTTCTAGAATCTCATATTTTGAAACTTTTACAATTTAGTCTTAAAAGTTAAATTGGACACTTATTCACAAAATTTCTTCATGAAACTTTCACTCAATCATGCAAACATGCCATGGACCTCAAAACAATCATAAAAAATATTTTTGCTTTAGATTTGTGGTCTCAAAACCACTATTTAGTCTAGGCCCAAAATCAGGATGTTATAATTCTCCCCCTTAGGTATTTTCGTCCCCGAAAATCTTATCTGTAGAAAGATTTGGGTACTGGTTTCTCATGATTTCCTCGAGTTACCATGTAGCCTCTTCAACCTCATGTCTTTGCTACAACACTTTCACAAGAGAAATACTTTCATTTCTCAATTGTTTGACTTCCTGAGCCAAAATCTTAACTGACTCTTTGCCATAAGTCATATCCGGTCGAATCTCAACTTCTGTTGGTGAAATCACATGCGAAGGGTCTGATCGATAACAGCACAACATAGACATGTGGAACACTAATCGTTGTTTTGTCGAGTTTTAAAAATTTATAAAAAGAATGATCGAACATGGAAACTAACTCTGACAACGACTTAAGGCAAGTGTACCTATCGAATAGTAGTATAGCTTAGGCAAGACCGGATTGTCGAAACCAAAGGAACTAAAAGTACTAATACTCACTTTCTTTTTATTATTTAGCCTAAAATAAGTGAAGTTGCGTTAATCTAAATTGACGAATACTAAACTAAAGACGCAAAGACAAAAATAATGAATTGGGAAATAACTTGAAGAGAAACTCAGTTGATCACGACGATACCCTCAAGAAGAATCCACCTAGACTTCACTTGTTATTTAACACTGGACCATACGATTTATTCACTTAGTTTGATCAGTAAGACTCCCTAACATATATTAAACCCTCTCTCGAGGCAAATAACGTCTAACCCTAGGTTAATTAACGAAAATATCTAACGCTAGGTTAATTAACGAAAATATCTTTCTCGAATAATAACCCCCTAGAATAGCAATAAATTGATCTATGGACTACCATATTAGGTTTCACCCTAATCCGGTAAAATCTCGTCACCCTATCTCTAGGCGTGCGATCAACTCCGATTAATTATGCTAGATCTACTGTTAAGCAGGGTCTATTCCTCCTCCACCTAAGCATATCAAATTTGGATTAAGCACACATAAGTAAGAACAAACTAAGTATTTATCATATAACTCAGAAAACAGTAACAAGATTCATCTAGGTTTCATCCCCTTCAGGTATCTGAAGGGTTTAGTTCATAACGAATAAAGAAAACATCTCAAGAGAAAAGATAAAACAAAACATAAGAAATCTCTAAAACCCCCTGAAGGAATTGAAGGAGGAATCCACCGTCTTGAGTATAATTCTGACTCCTTGAGATGGATCAATTGGCTATCTTCGAGTAATTCCCACAAATCTGACCTTCTGGCTCGGCTCCTTGGCCTAGCTAACCGCCCTCCTTTTTCAGGTTACACTTAGGGTGTTTATATAGACTTTTGGAATGATTTACTTGGCCTCTAAGTATCCCAATTCAAGTATACTTCCTACTCGACATTTGAATAGGCTTTGGAATATGTTTCTTTGCCTCAATGTATCCAAATTCGAGTGAAATTCCTCTTTTCCACGACAAGGGCACGGCCATGGCACACGCTCGTGTAAATTGACTTCAGACCGTGTTTCGATTCTGTTGATTTAGGCACGGCCGTGCAAATTGTGGTTTAGGCCATGTGAAGTAAATTGACGAGGCACGGCCGTGTGGCTTGAAGTCCAGGCCGTGTCGATTTCCTCTTTGGCCCAAATTGGCCCGTTTTAAGCCCGTTTCTTATTCTTTTCATCCTCGAGTGATTTCCTTAGTAAAAACATGAAAAGAAAGGATTAAGAGCAACTTTTTACATAAATCAAGGGCTAAATCATCCAAAAGCATACTAAATGTGAGCCTAAAATATGTTACTTTTGCAGTTTATGAAATACCCCCACATTTAAGCTTTTACTTGTCCTCAAGAAAAATTCTCAACTTATAATTAAAACGAACTTTCCATAATTCACAATTCCTATCAACAATGCCTCATCATAATTTCACAGATAATTTATACATGGATAATTTCACTCAAAGACTCTTAAAGGCTCAAACAATTCTGAGTCATAAATTTGTAGCATAAAAACATAGACGTCTCCCCTTATCTAAATAATCACCTTTAATTCAAAACCGACAAGGATTAACATCCTCACTAAAGATTCACTCAAAGCACTCGAACTATTTAAGGTTCGAGAAAAAGCACTCATAAGTCGAACCTGAAAAGTTAATCCCATAGGCTTGCCTAAAAATCAAATCTCTACCACTATAATATGAGATGATACACAAATCAAAAGGTCTTTGACAGGGTTGTAACTGGGCTTAGGTTTTAAGGTGTGGATAAAGGCTGAATTAGAATGGTTAGAATCGAGATTAACCTAACAAATTTACCTAACTAAGAACAATGAACTAGAAAATAAATGATTACATCGATTGAAACTTTGAAACTAATAATAATACGAGCTTTTTCTTTGATAATTGAAATTGAAACGTACAAGCTCACTTTTTATACTACTAATGTTGAATATACTTTGATTTTTTCAATCGATTTTTGTAAATCAAATAGAAACATAATAAAGAAAACTTTATCAATTGAAATAAACTAATTCGGCAACTGATCAAATCAATTCTCGATATAAGGGTAGTCAAAAGAATGGTGATAACAAATATAAAGGGTTTTGGGTTAAAATTTAGCGAGTAAATCAACAAAAGGGTTGTTAGGATCAAATGGGTTTACTAAGGGATAATTTGTGAAGGTAGGCTTTTTAGTGGAGTGAATGGGTTAAAATCTAGGTGCCTTTAGCATCTCAGTATATCAAATCATTAATATGGTCTTGATATGTATAGTCAAGGCAAGTTCTAGAATAACAATTCAGTGTTGACACACTCATAATCAATAAAGTAAGCATGAAAAAGAATATATGCTCTATAAGGCTTAAATCTCACAAAAATTATGGGTATTTGACATCAATCCTGTAAATTTCAAACTTCAAGGTAATATTCAAATTCAGTTCAACAACCTAGAAAATTTTTTATTCTTGAAAAATAGACTTATCATGCTTGATTCTCTAGTATCTTAAAGTATAAATCATCAATGCACAATTATCAATGACTTACTCAAAACATATCAATAAAAATCACAAATCATTAGAAATTTCACCCTAATTAATAATATGAGAAAATTTCTTAAGAACAAGACTAAAATTCAGGATTTTAGAATAATGCAAAAAGTTAGGTACTTTTACCCCCCACACTTAAGATGTACATCTCCTCAATGTACAAAGATAGATAAACAATTATGTAATAATAAAATCAAAATAGAAGGGGAGAAGTAACACTTCCTGATTTTTTGGATGAAGTCAATGAAAAGAAACCAGATAAGATTGGAGGTGAACGTGGGGAAGCGTCTCGAAGCATTTGAAATTGAATCCTCAAAGTTGTCGACTTGGTTTTATTGTATCCTAAGCTAAATCTAAATGCCATTGAGAAAAAGGAAAAATAATAAAGGAAGTAAAAATAAAAATAAAAATAAAAATAAAAATAAAAATAAAAATAAAAATATGAATAAAAGTAAATAATTAAATAGAGATAAGGTCCACGGCCACGGCCGTGTGCAAGGCCATATGGGTAAGTAAACCTATGCCTAAATATTAAAAGAAATAAAACCAAACTAATTAGTACAGTTAGTACTCGGGTTGCCTCCCGAGAAGCGCTGGTTTAAAGTCTTGATCTAGACTTAGCAGTTGTACGGACAATCATGGTGGTTTGAGGAGGTGGAAATCCTTTCTCATGCGATCAACTCGGTTATGGATATAAACTTTAAGTCGAGTAATGTTTACCTCAAAAGGGTTAAATTTAGGATTGCTTACCTCGACCGTGTCATATAGAAAGACATTAAGTACCTCAAAAGTGATTTCTTCATTTGCCTTGAGGTCTGAATTGGTGATTCAAGGGTCTTCCTTATTCAACAATACCTGATCCTCTATTTTGATGTGATTTGTTGTTCCTGTAAGCTCGTCTGGGGTTTCCTTCGATTTCACTTCATGTGGTTCCGGTTCTTTTTTAAATTGTGTTTTCCACTCTTCTAGTTTGTTGACCCTAAGGCTTTGATCCTTCTCTTTGTCGGTTAGGGTTCTATGATTTGGCTCAAGTTTGTGTTCATATGGTGTTTCCTGCAATGAAGGTTATACAAATTGATTATCAACTGAATTATCTTTCTTACCTTCACCGATTGTTGTCCTGGCTGAGTCAAGAGCTTGAAGACTGATTGATTCGTTACCTACACAAAGTATGAGTTCTCCTGTGGCAACATCAATTTTAGTCTTGGCAGTTGCTAGGAAGGGTCTTCCTAAAATTAAGGGATTGTATTATCTTCATCCATATCTAAGACAACAAAATCTATTAGGAAAACAAATTTATTGATTTTGACAAGAACATCTTCGATAATGCCCCTAGGAATTCTAATAGTTTTATCATCAAATTGTATACTCATCCTAGTTTGTTTGGGCTTCCCTAGACCTAGTCGTTTCAATAATGTATAAGGCATGACATTTATGCTTGCCCCTAAATTAGCTAACGCATTATCAATAGCTAAACTACCAATTAAACATGAAATTGTAAAGCTCCCTGGATCTTTTAGCTTTCATGGTAGTCTATTCTGTAACATTGCTGAGCATGATGCGTTCAATTCCACATGGTGCTCTTCGTCTAATTTACGTTTGTTAGTCAAGAGCTAGTTTAAAAATTTCCTCGAGTTTGGCATTTGAAAAAGAGCTTCGAGAAGAGGTAAGTTAATATGTAATTTCTTTAAGAGTTTAAGAAACTTACCGAACTGGTCCTCTGAATCGTCTCTTTTCATTACTTCAGGATAAGGTATGCGAGGTTGGTACTCCTTGATTACCGAATTTGGCTTTTCTTATGTTACCTCTACCTTACCTTCGTCTACATTGTTTTCTTGTATTGCATTGGGTTCATCTAACCCCTTACTGTCATGAGTTGAGATGGCTTGAATTTGCTCCTTTGGGTTAATCTCGGTGTTACTTGGTAGCCGTCATTGCGGTCATTTTGACATTAACTTTGCGAGTTGTTCGACTGCACTAGTGACTTCCTTGACTAACTTAGTAAGTTCCCTGAATCGGTTCTCATTGCTTTTGAGTGTTTTCTCAATTTCTTGGAAACAATTTTCTGTGTTTGCCATGGATTTTGTTAGCATCTCTTCGAGGTTTGGCTTCTTCTCTTGCGGATATGGATGATTTTGGAAATTTTGAGGAGGTTGCTGTCTTTGATTTCCTTGGTTTCCTTGGCCTGAAAAATTTGGGTGGTTCCTCCAACCTGGATTGTAGTTATTACTATAAGGATTATTATTGGATCTGAAATTATTACCTATATAGTTCATCCATTCACTCTCTGCATCCGGTTGATAGGGTGGGTACTCAGGATTCGTCACAGTTCCACTTGCGTTGCACTGCATGACTGGATGTACCTGCTAAGAACACAAACTATCAAGCTTTTTATTCATCATCTCTACCGTGTTGATAGCCCAGTCAACGCATCGAGGTTGTAAACTCCGCTGATTTTGTCGGTTTGTCCTTGTAACTTGCCACTAATAGTTATTTAGTGACATTTCTTCAATGAACTCGTAGGCTGCTTCAGGAGTTTTATTGTTCAGGGTTCCACCGGTGGCTGATAAACCATAAAAGTAACATATTTTAACCCCATATTTAGTATGCTTTTGGATGATTTAGCCCTTGATTTATGTAAAAAGGTGCTTTTAATCCTTTCTTTTCATGTTTATACTCAGGAATGCACCCTCGGACGAAAAGAACAAGAAACGGGCTTAAAATGGGCAAATTTGGGCCGTAAAGGAAATCGACACGGCCTGACTTCAAGCCCTAAAGCCGTGCCTCGACAATTAACTACGACATGGCCATGCCACGATTTACACGGGCATGCCCCAATGGACATAATCGAGACACGACCTAAAAATGATTTACACGAGCATGTACCATGGCCATGCCCTTGCCGCGGGAGAGAGCAATTCCACTTGGATTTGGATACTTCAATCCAAAGAAACACTTTCCAAATCTTATTCAAATACCGAGTAAGAAGCAGAATTAAATGAGGACACTTAGGGGCCAAGTAAAGCATTCTAAAGTCTATATAAACGCCCTAAGTGTATCCTGAAAGGGGGCGGTGAACTAGGCCAAGGAGCCGAGCTGGAAAAGTCAGACTTGTGGGAATCACTCGAAGATAGCCAGTGGATCCATCTCAAGAAGCCGGAAGTCTACTCAAGACGACAGATTTCTCCTTCAATTCCTTCAGGGGGTTTTAGGGATTTCTTATGTTTTGTTTTATCTTTTCTCTTGAGATGTTTTCTTTCTTTGTTATGAACTAAACCCTTCAGATACCTGAAGGGGATGAAACCTAGATGAATCTTGTTATTGTTTTCTGAATTAAATGATAAATACTTAGTTTGTTCTTAATTATGCATGCTTAATCCAATCTGATGTGCTTAGGTGGAGGAGGAATAGACCTTGCTTAAGAGTAAATCTAGCATAATTAAGCGGAGTTAATCGCACGCCTAGAGATAGGGTGACGAGATTTTTTTGGATTAGGATGAAACCTAATATGGGAGTCCATAGATCGATTTACTGCTATTCTAGGGGGTTATTATAAGAGAACGAGAGCTCTACTTATGCTAAACCTCATTTAACAGGAGCTGAATATAATATTGTTAGGCCTGCTATAGCTGCTAATAATTTTGAATTAAAGCCTAACACAATACAAATGATTCAACAATTTATTCAATTTGATGGTTTGCAAGACGAAGACCCGAACACTCATATAGCTAATTTTTTAGAGTTCTGTGATACTTTCAAAATAAATGGCATTTCTGATGATGCCATTCGTCTTCAATTATTTCCCTTTTCGTTAAAAAATAAAGCCAAACAGTGGTTGTACTCGTTACCACGAGGGTCAATTACTATATGGGACCAAATGACCAAAAATTTTTTATTAAAATATTTTCCACTGGCCAAAACGGCCAAATTACGGAATGATATCTCTTCTTTTGTGCAGATGGATTTAGAGACATTATACAACGCATGGGAGAGATATAAGAATCTCTTGAAAAGGTGTCCACACCATGGTCTACCCTTGTGGTTACAAGTCCAAACTTTCTATAATGGTGTAAATCCCTCAACGAGGCAACTAATCGATTCAGCCACTAGTGGAACCCTGAACAACAGAACTCTTGAAGCAGCCTACGAGTTCATTGATGAGATGTCACTGAATAACTATCAGTGGCAAGTTACAAGGACAAAATCGACAAAATCAGCCGGAGTTTACAACCTCGATGCAGTGACCATGCTATCAACACAGGTAGAGATGATGAATAAAAAGCTTGATAGTTTGTGTTCTTCGTAGGTACATACAGTCATGCAGTGTAACACAAGTGGAATTGTGGCGAATCCTGAGTACCCACCATACCAACCGGACGCAAAGAGCGAACAGATGAACTATATAGGTAATAATTTCAGATCCAATAATAATCCTTATAGTAATAATACAATCCAGGTTGGAGGAACCACCCCAATTTTTCATGGGGAGGCCAAGGAAATCAAGGAAATCAAAGACAACAACCTCCTCAAAATTTCCAAAATCATCCATATCCGCAAGAGAAAAAGCCAAACCTCGAAGAGATGCTGACAAAATTCATGGCAAACACAGAAAATTATTTCCAATAAACTGAGAAAACACTCAAAAGCAACGAGAACCAATCCAAGGAACTTAAGAGAAGAAGCCAAACCTCGAAGAGATGCTGACAAAATTCATGGAAACCATAGAAAATCGTTTCAAAAATACTGAGAGAACACTTAAAGATCAACAAGCGTCAATTGGAAAACTTACTGAATCGGTCGAGGAGTTCACTAAGTCGATTGGACTACTCACCAAGATGATCTGTGAAATACGGGCAGAGATTTTTTCTAAAGAAATAGAATAGGTAAAAGAGGTTACACTAAGAAGTGGAAAGGAATTAGTTGAACCAAGGAAACAATTCCCACATGAAGATAGTAAAACAAGAAATGAGGGAATTGACGATGTAAATCCAGTACGCAAAGAAAGTAGGCCACCAATTCCTTATCCAGCAAAATTAAAAAAAGGAACGGTTAGATGCCTAATACGGTAAGTTTCTTAAACTTTTTAAACAAATACATATTAACTTACCTTTTGTTGAAGCTATTTCACAGATGCCGAAGTATGCAAAATTCTTAAAGGAACTCCTGACAAATAAAAGGAAGCTTGAAGAAGTATCGATGGTTGAACTTAGTGAAGAATGCTCAGCCATCCTCCAAAACAAGTTACCAACCAAATTAAAAGACCCAGGAAGTTTTACTATTCTTTATTTAATTGGTAGCTTAAATATTAAGGAAGCATTAGCTGATCTAGGTGCTAGCATTAATCTGATGCCTTACAAAATGTTTAGACAATTAGATATTGGGGAACTAAAACCCACTAGGATGAGTATTCAGTTAGCCGATAGATCCATTAAATATCCTAGAGAAGTTATCGAAGATGTTTTGGTAAAAATTGATAAATTTATTTTCCCCGTTGATTTTATTGTGTTAGACATAGAAGAAGACACAAATGTTCCTTAAATTCTAGGGCGTCCTTTTTTAGCCATTGCTAAAGCCATTATTGATGTATGTGATGGTAAACTTGCATTAAGGATAGGTGATGAAGAAATTATTTTTCAAATCTATGATGCCATGCGATATTCTAAGGAGCAAGATGATTCTTGTTACTTTGTCGATACTACTGATCATATCATTAAAAATTCATTACAGGAATTCATAAATAATGACACGATGGAACTGTGCTTGACTCAAGAGGAGGGGGAGAAGATGAAGGCTATGAGATGAATTTGAGAACATCATCATTTAGAAAAATAAAAGAAGAAAGCATTGAAAACAATGATGAAATACAACAAAAATCCTCCATTGATGAGCCACCCAGGCTGGAATTGAAACAGTTGACAAACCACTTAGAATATGCATTCCTCGGGGAAAATTCTACACTACTAGTAATTATCTCTTCAGAATTAGAACCCCAGGAAAAAGAGTAGTTGATAAAAGTACTAAGAGAACATAAAAAAGTCATAGCTTGGAAAATCTCTGATATCAAGGGAATAAGCCCCTTAGTTTGCACCCACAAAATTTTAATGGAAGAAGAATACAAGCCATGTCTACAGCCACAGAGATGGCTAAACCCTAACATGAAAGAAGTAGTCAAAGCTGAGGTAATTAAACTTCTAGATACAGGAATAATATATCCCATTTCTAATAGCACTTGGGTAAGTCATGTGCAGGTAGTTCCAAAGAAAGGAGGTATGACAGTGGTGCCCAATGAGAAGAATGAATTAATCCCCACAAGAACAGTTACAGGATGGAGAGTCTGTATAGACTATAGAAAGCTCAATGATGCCACCAAAAAAGATCACTTCCCTCTACCCTTCATAGATCAAATGTTAGAAAGACTATCCGGGCATATGTACTACTGTTTCTTGGATGGACTCTCCAGCTACTTCCAAATCCCTATAGCTCCTGAAGATCAAGAAAAGACAACATATACATGCCCATACGGTACATTTTCTTATCATAGAATGCCTTTTGGATTATGTAATGCTCCTACTACCTTTCAGCGTTGCATGTTGGCAATCTTTGACGAACTCGTGGGAGATATCATAGAGGTATTTATGGATGATTTCTCTGTATTCGGTAATTCTTTACATCATTGTCTTAAAAATTTAAAACAAGTTCTAATGAGATGTGAGGAAACAAACCTTGTTTTGAATTGGGAAAAATGTCACTTTATGGTTAGAGAAGGGATTGTATTAGGACATAAGATCTCTAGTAAAAGGATTAAGGTAGATAAAGCAAAGATTGAAACCATAGAAAAATTACCTCCCCCTAGTTCAGTTAAGGCTATTAGAAGTTTTTTAGGACATGTAGGGTTTATAGAAGATTTATTAAAGATTTTTCTAAAATAGCTAAGCCTTTGACAAAACTACTAGAAAAAGGTGTTCCTTTCAATTTAAATCAAGAATGTTTAGGTGCATTTAATATCCTTAAAGATAAATTGATAAATGCTCCGATTATAATTGCACCCGATTGGAATTTACCCTTTGAACTAATGTGTGATGCAAGTGATTTTGCAGTAGGTGCAGTTTTGGGACAATGAAGAGACAAGCATTTTCAACCAATTTACTATGCTAGCAAAACATTAACACCCGCACAAGAGAACTATACCACCACAGAGAATGAATTGCTAGCTGTAGTCTTAGCTTTTGATAAATTTAGACAGTATCTAATAATATCTAAAGTTGTCGTATATCGACCATTCACTCTCGTTATCTTTTAACCAAACTCGATGCAAAACCTCAACTCATACGATGGATTTTACTTTACAGGAGTTTGATTTGGAAATACAAGATACGAAGGGAGCTGAGAATCTTGCTGCAGATCACCTCTCCAGACTTGAGAATCCACATATCGAAGAACTCGATGAAACTGAGATAAATGACTCGTTTCCCGAAAAGTAACTCTTTTCTATAACACATTCTGAGGTACCATGGTTTGCAAACATTGCAAATTATTTAACAGCTAACATCTTGCCAAATAGACTAACACATCACCAAAAGAAATGATTCTTTACTAATGTGAAAAATTATTTCTGGGAAAATCCTTTTCTTTTCCGCATATGTGTAGATCAGGTTATTCGAAGATGCGTTACAAAGACAGAAGCAAGCGAAATCTTGGAACATTGCCATTCAGGACCCTCAGGAGGACACTACAATGGCATTAATACATCATACAAAATACTCAAATCAGGTTTTTATTGGCCTACTCTATTTAAGGATGCCAACAGGTATGTTACCTCGTGTGATAAATGCCAAAGAACAGGTAATATTTCTAAACGTGATGAAATGCCTCAAACATATATGCTATCATGTGAATTATGTGATGTATGGGGTATTGATTTTATGGGACCATTCCCTAGTTCATTTGGAAATAAATACATCCTAGTGGCAGTTGATTACATGTCAAAATGGGTAGAAGCGGAAGCTTTACCCACCAATGATGCTAGGGTAGTAGTTAAATTTCTTAAGAAACTGTTTTCTCGATTTGGGACACCTAGAGCTATCATTAGTGATAGGGGCACTATTTCTATAATACTAAATTTGAAAAGCTTTAAAAAATATGGAGTACACCACAGGACAGCTACCCCATATCACCCTCAAACAAGTGGGCAAGTTGAAGTAGCAAACAGAGAACTTAAGCGCATCCTAGAAAATACAGTCAAATCAAATAGAAAAGATTAGGCATTAATGTAGATGATGCCCTATGGGCCTATAGAACAGCTTTTAAAACACCTCTAGGGACATCCCCATAGAAACTCGTATATGGGAAAAGCTTTCATCTACCATTTGAGTTAGAATACAAAGCTTTTTGGGCCATAAAGTTTTTAAATTTCGATATTAGAACTGCAAGAAAGAAAAGAATGATGCAGATGAATGAGCTAGACGAATGGAGAGCAGAGGCCTACGAGAACTCGAAACTATACAAAGAGGCAACAAAGCTACGCCACAATTCTCGTCTAAAGAAGACAAAACAATTCAAAGTAGAGGACTTGGTCCTACTATACACCTCAAGGCTCAAATTATTTCCTGGGAAGCTGAAATCAAGATGGTCAGGACCATTCATGATCAAAACAATCTTTCCATATGGTAAAGTCGAGGTAACTCACCCCACCAAGGGTACATTCAAGGTAAATGGTCA
This sequence comes from Gossypium rotundifolium, assembly GCA_025506655.1. Lineage (NCBI taxonomy): Eukaryota > Viridiplantae > Streptophyta > Magnoliopsida > Malvales > Malvaceae > Gossypium > Gossypium rotundifolium. Next base: position 91,943,479 of record CP106727.1, read on the forward strand.
CCGACTTAAAATTTATAATGGTGCAGATTTTGAAAATATGAGAGAGGAGTTTTTGCTCTATAAACCTTCTTTTAGAATCGAAAACTGGGAAAGTCGAGCTTAAGACTATAAACGAGTGCTTCTCGGGAGGCAACCTGAGCGCTAATCTATTAACATTTTTTATTTTTTAGTATCTGGCATCATATTAATTAACCTAATGAATCGTAGGTTGGGTCACACGGTCTTACACATGGGAGTTCCCGTGGTTGTACGAAAGACAGGGGAAAGCCAAGGGCGTGCCAATAGCCGTGTATGAACAGAGGAATTTCTTTTATCGAACACGGGCAAGACACACCTGTTCTAAACAACCATGTCTAAATACTGACATTCTAAACACGGACAGGACACAACCGTGCCTCACTACCATAAGAACATACTGGCTTATCAAACACAGGCTAGACATGCTCGTTCTAAATGACCGTGCTCCAAAAACCAGTCACGCCCAAAATTACGAAAAATGTGGGCACTTGAAAAAAAAAACAGCACGGCCGTGGCCTGACCGTGTCCCCGCTACTATTTAAACACCTTAACCTTTCATCCCCCCATTTAACCCTAAAAATAAAAAAAATTTCAGCCTTCTTCTTTGCCATTCGCCACACCCATATTCCCCACCTTCCCAAAACTTCTTTGACCATTGTTCTTCCATAAAAACACAATACAACCTACACGACGCCCACACCACCACCGTGCTGTCGAACCCCACGCCCCTGCCACCGCCGTGTTCGTGCTACAACCTCACGATCACCACCGTGCTCAGCCCGTGTCCAGCAACAAAACCACCACCATCATCCCTGGTACTTTGTCGTCATCACAACCAAAACAATCCATAATAGCCCCAAGCAAGAAAAGAAAGGGACCCGGCTCATCCTCAGCAAGTGTATCTTCCGAGGTCCGACACCAATTCCTTCAATTTAATCAAGAAACTCAGGAAGCATGATACAAGGTGTTTCGAGAAAGGCCCTTAGGCACCAGAAGGTGCATTGACTGGGGCACCGTGGAGCAAGTCAAACTGGCGACCGACATCCGAGCCCTCTTATCGACTGAACCATGTGAGCAGTTCTTCTCTATCATCGAGCCTACATATTTGGAACTAACACTCGAGTTCTGCACTACTTTCACTTTTCAGACAGTGATGACCAATTATAACGATCCAGGAATAGTCCAATTTCGTTTGGGAGACACAGTACGTCGACTAAGCGTACCGCAATTTGGTATAGCACTTGAACTCTATACAGAGGAATTCATAGAAGAAAATAACCTCTCCGAGTTAGACCGTCAACTCCACCATACTCATTGAATCGCTAGTGCGGCTTAGGCCCCCCACACAGTAGTCTCACGGCCCCTGGTCCGCTCTAAGGCGATAGCCCTTAGACCACCCCTATGGTAAATCCACGCCATCCTCGCTCACACTATCACCAGTAGACGAGAGAGCACCGGTGTGGTAAACAAGCACGATGTCTACTACCTATCGTACATGGTAGAAGGGCACGTGTTTGACCTTGCATACTTCATCGCTTGCACAATACAGCACCAGACAGAATCGCATAGGAAGGGTATTTTGTCAATGGGGCCATATATAACTCGGTTAGCTCGATACTTTGGCCTCCTCCACACCGAGGCTCACACTTTCTCTTTCACACTGGTCGGTCAGATGATACCTCGGGGTATTTAGACGATGTTGCACATGAGGATGATTAAATATCATCGTGGGACTGACCCATCTCAGTATCGACTAGCCACCAAAGATGCAGAGCCAGAGGACATTACTGATGATGTCCCACAACCATCCTAAGAGGGACTGATCCTGAGCTAGCAACCATCCCATGCAACACCATCATTGGCGGATATCTCTACACGCCTCGACCAGTTCGAGCAGTATTTCGTTGACAACACTCAACGTTTTGATGGGATAGAGGCCACCCTCTAACAAATATGCCATCACCTCCATATCTCATCCCCAGCACAACCACCAGATCCAGCCGATGAGGAGGACCTTTGAGTCCTTTTATCTAGATTTCGTTTACTTATTTTTACTTTATCTTTCTTGTTATTTTAATATTTGATTTGTCTTACGTTTGAACATTCCCTCGTACATTACTTTTATTATGGTTATCATCCACATCTAACCTTCGAGTATTCCTAATATTTATTTAGTTACGCCTCCAAGATTCCTCATTGATACATTAGGCAGTATCAAACACATCACTAGGAGCACTACACTACTATACAAGTTATCCGCCTCCAAAGACGCCAACTCCTAGAATTATCCACAATTCAAGAAGTGTTACTTCTCCCCTTCTCTTTTTATTACATAATTGTTTACCTATCTTTGTACATTGAGGACAATGTACATCTTAAGTGTGGGAGGGTAAAAGTACCTAACTTTTTCCATTATTCTAAAATCCTAAATTTTAGTCTTGTTCCTAAGAAATTTTCTCATATTACTAATTAGAAATTTTCTCATATTACTAATTAGGATGAAATTTTGATGATTTATGATTCTTATTGATTTGTTTTTGAGTAAGTCATAGTTAATTGTGCATTGATAATTTAAACTTTAAGATACTAGAGAATCAAGCATGATAAGTCTATTTTTCGAAATTAAAATTTTTTTCTAGTTGTCTACCTGAATTTGAATATTACTTTCAAGTTTCAAATTTATAGGAATTGATATCAAAACCCATAATTTTTGTGAGATTTTAAGCCTTACAGAGCATATATTCTTTTTCATGCTCACTTTATTGATTATGAGTGTGTCAACTTTGAATTTTATTCTAGAACTTGCCTAGATTATACATATCGAGACCACATTAATGATTTGATATATTGAGATGATAAAGGCACCTAGGTTTTAACCCATTCACTCCACTAAAAAGCCTACCTTCAAAAATTAACCCTTACTGAACCCATTTGATCCTAACAACCCTTTTTATTGATTTACCCGCTAAATTTTAACCCAAAACCCTTTGTATTTGTTATCACCATTCTTTTTGACTACCCTTCTATCGAGAATTGATTTGATCAGTTACCGAATTAGTTTATTTCAGTTGATAAAGTTCTTTCTTTATTATGTATTTACTTAGTTTGTGCTTAAAAAAAGTATATTCAAGTAGTAGATTAAAGGAGCTTATGCGTTTAAATTCCAATTGTTGAAGAAGAGCTCGTATTAGAAGTATTATCAATAGTAGTATTACTAGTTTCAAAGCAATCATTTAGTTTCTAGTTCATTATTCTTAGTGGGTAATTTATCAGGTCAATCTCGATTTTTAACCTTCTAATTCAGCCTTTATCCACACCTTTAACCTAAGCCTCATTGCAACCCTATCAAAGACCTTTTGATTTGTGTATCATCTCATATTACAGTGGTGGAGATTTGATTTTCAGGCAAACCTATGGGATTAACTTTTCAGGTTCAACTTATGAGTGCTTTCTCTTGAACCTTAAACACTTTGAGTGCTTCGGGTGAATCTTTAGTGAGGATGTCAATCCTTGTCGATTTTGAATTAAAGGTAATTATTTAGATAAGGGGAGACACCTATGTTTTTATGCTACAAACTATACGGCTTAGAATTGTTTGAATCTTTAGGAGTCTTTGAGCTAAATTATCCATGTATAAATTATCTATGAATTATGATGAAGCATTGTTGATAGGAATTATGAATTATGGAAAGTTCGTTTTAATTGTAAGCTAAGAATTTTGCTTGAGGACAGGCAAAAGCTTAAGTGTGGGGGTATTTGATCAACCGTAAAAGTAACATATTTTAACCCCATATTTAGTATGCTTTTGGATGATTTAGCCCTTGATTTATGTAAAAAGGTGATTTTAATCCTTTCTTTTCATGATTATCTCAGGAAAGCACCTACGGATGAAAAGAACAAGAAATGGGCTTAAAACGGGCCAATTTGGGTCGTAAAGGAAATCGACACGGTCTGGACTTCAAGCCACACGACCGTGCCTCGACAATTAACTAAGACACAGCCATGCCACGATTTACACTAGTGCCCCAATCGACGAATTGGGACACTACTGAAAATGATTTACACGCGTGTACCATGGTAGTGCCCTGCCATGAAAGAGAGGAATTCCACTTGAATTTTGATACTTTGAGCCAAAGAAACACTTTCCAAAACTTATTCAAATATCGAGTAAGAAGCAGACTTAAATGAGGACACTTAGGGGCCAAGTAAAGCATTCTAAAGTCTATATAAACACCCTAAGTGTATCCTAAAAGGGGGCGGTGAGCTAGGGCAAGGAGCCGAGCCAGAAAGGTCGACTTGTGGGAATCACTCGAAGGTAGCCAGTGGATCCATCTCAAGAAGCCAAAATTCTACTCAAGGCGACAGATTTCTCCTGCAATTCCTTCAGGGGGTTTAGAGATTTCTTATGTTTTGTTTTATCTTTTCTCTTGAGGTGTTTTCTTTTATTGTTATGAACTAAATCCCTCAAATACCTGAAGGGGATGAAACCTAGATGAATCTTGTTATTATTTTCTGAATTAAATGATAAATACTTAGTTTGTTCTTAATTATGCATGCTTAATCCAATCTAATGTGCTTAGGTCGAGAAGGAATAGACCCTGTTTAAGAGTAGATCTAGAATAATTAAGCGGAGTTGATCGCACGCCAAGAGATAAGGTGACGAGATTTTGCCGGATTAGGGTGAAACCTAATATGGGAATCCATAGATCGATTTACTGCTATTCTAGGGGGATGTTATAAGAGAACGAGAGTTTCACTAATTAACCTAGGGTTAGACGTTATTCGCCTCGAGAGAGGGTTTAATATACGTTAAGGAGTCCTATGGATCTAGCTGAGTAAATAAATCGTATGGTTCAGTGTTAGATAACAAGTGAAGTCTAGGAGGATTCTTCCCGAGGGTATCATCGTGATCAATTGAGTTTTCTTCAAGTTATTTCCCAATTCGTTCTTTTTGTCTTTGTGTCTTTAGCTTAGTAGTCGATAAATTAAATTAAATCAACCAATCACTCCATATTTTTGGCTAAATAATAAAAAGAAAGTAAGTATTAGTACTTTTAGTTCCTTTGGGTTCGACAATCCGGTCTTGCCTAAGCTATACTACTATTCGATAGGTACACTTGCCTATAATCGTTGTCAGAGTTAGTTTCCAGGTTTGATCATATTCTTAATAAATTTTAAAGCTCTGATTTCAGCGATCAGTGGCTGAATCAATTAGTTACCTTGTTGAGGGATTCACACCGTTATAAAAAGTTTGGACTTGTAGCCACAGGGGCAAACCATGGTGTGGACACCTTCTTAAGAGATCCTTGTATCTCTCCCATGCGTCGTATAATGTCTCTAAATCCATCTGCACAAAAGAAGAGATATCATTCCGTAATTTGGCCATTTTGATCGGTGGGAAATATTTTAATAAAAAATTTTTGGTCATTTGGTCCCATGTAGTGATTGACCCTCGTGGTAACGAGTATAACCACTGTTTGGCTTTATTCCTTAATGAAAAGGGAAATAACCGAAGACGAATGGCATCATCAGAAACGCAATTTATTTTGAAAGTATCACAGAACTCTAAAAAATTGATTATATGAGTATTCGGGTCTTCGTCCTGCAAACCATCAAATTGAACAAATTGTTGAATCATTTGCATTGTGTTAGGCTTTAATTCAAAATTATTAGCAGCTATAACAGGCCTAACAATACTAGATTCAGCTTTTGTTAAATGAAGTTTAGCATAATCATACATAGTATGTAGAGCATTATTTTCTGCCATATCTCGTGGTGGATTATTCTTATCCATCCCTTCAGTAGGATTGGATCTGCCTTCCCGTTCTTCTTCTGTGTAATTTTGGGCTAGCCTAATTTCTTTGCGATTCCTATGAGCGGTAGTTTCAATATCACTATTGTATACTAGAGGTCCTGTCGGGCTCCTTCTAGTCGTAAACTAGAGGTACCTACTAGGAAAAAAGGAAATAAAATTAATAAAATAATTTACAAAAATAAAAATAATGGCTAAAGTAATAAAAATAGAGCTTTCTTAATATTTTAGTTCCCTGACAACGGCACCAAAAACTTGATCGTTGTTTTGTCGAGTTTTAAAAATTTATAAAAAGAATGATCGAACCTGGAAACTAACTCTGACAACGACTTAAGGCAACTGTACCTATCGAACAGTAGTATAGCTTAGGCAAGACCAGATTGTCGAACCCAAAGGAACTAAAACTACTAATACTCACTTTCTTTTTATTATTTAACCTAAAATAACGAAAGTTGCTTTAATCTAAATTAACGACTACTAAACTAAAGACGTAAAGACAAAAAGAATGAATTGGGAAATAAATTGAAGAGAAACTCAGTTGATCATGACAATACCCTCAGGAAGAATCCACTTAGACTTCACTTGTTATTTAACACTGAACCATACGATTTATTCACTTAGTTTGATCTGTAGGACTCCCTAACGTATATTAAACCCTCTCTTGAGGCGAATAACATCTAACCCTAGGTTAATTAACGGAAATCTCTTTCTCGAATAATAACCCCTCGAGAATACTAGTAAATCGATCTATGGACTCCCATATTAGGATTCACCCTAATTCGGCAAAATCTCATCACCCTATCTCTAAGCGTGCAATCAACTCCACTTAATTATGCTAGATCTACTCTTAAGCAGGGTCTATTCCTCTTCCACCTAAGCACATCAAATTTGGATTAAGCACACATAATTAAGAACAAACTAAGTATTTATCATATAACTCAGAAAACAATAACAAGATTCATCTAGGCTTCATCCCCTTCAGGTATCTGAAGGGTTTAGTTCATAATGAATAAAAAAAACATCTCAAGAGAAAAGATAAAACAAAACATAAGAAGTCCCTAAAACCCCCTAAAGGAATTGAAGGAGAAATCCACCGTCCTGAGTAGAATTCTGACACCTTGAGATGGATCAACTGGCTATCTTCGAGTAATTCCCACAAATCTGACCTTCTGGCTCGGCTCCTTGGCCTAGCTAACTGCCCCTTTTTTTAGGTTATACTTAGGGTGTTTATATAGACTTTTGGAATGTTTTACTTGGCCTCTAACTGTCCCAATTCAAGTATACTTTCTACTCCATGTTTGAATAGGCTTTGGAATATGTTTCTTTGCCTCAAAGTATCCAAATCCGAGTGAAATTCCTCTTTTCCATGACAAGGGCACGGCCATGGCACATGCCCGTGTAAATCAACTTCAGGTCGTGTTTCGATTCTGTTGATTTAGGCACGACTGTATGAATCGTGGTTTAGGCCGTGTGAAGTAAATTGACGAGGCACGGTCGTGTGGCTTGAAGTCCAGGCCGTTTCGATTTCCTCTTTGGCCTAAATTGGCTTGTTTTAAGCCTGTTTCTTATTCTTTTCATCCTTGAGTGCTTTCTTGAGTAAAAACATGAAAAGAAAGGATTAAGAGCACCTTTTTACATAAATCAAGGGCTAAAAATCCAAAAGCATACTAAATGTGGGCCTAAAATATGTTACTTTTACGGTTTATCAAACACATCATTCATCTTTTCCAACTCAGATGGCAAAGCCAACCTATATGCTACCTGTTCTATTCTTTCAGTAATCTCATATGGCCCAATAAAGTGTGGAATTAATTTGCCTTTTCGACCAAACCTCAAAACTTTCTTCCACGGATATACTTTAAAGAATACCTTATCACCAACTTGAAATTCGATCTCTTTCCGTTTCAAATTGGCATAGGATTTCTGTCTATCCGAAGCAGCTTTCAAGTAATCACGAATTACCTTTACTTTTTCTTCGGTTTCCCTGATTAAATCAACTCTGTGGATCTAATTTTTTTTAGTTCAGTCCAATACAAGGGTGTTCGGCACTTACACCCATACAATGCCTCATACGTCACCATTTTCAAACTCGACTGAAATCTATTGTTGTAGGCAAATTCCACCAATGGTAAATACTTTTCCCAGCTACATTGGAACTCAAGAATACAACACTGGAGCATGTCTTCAAGAATCTGAATTACTCGTTCCGACTGACTTTCATTTTGCGGATGGAAAGTGGTACTAAATTCAATATCGTACCCAAAGCTTCTGGTAACCTTTTCCAAAACCGCGAAGTGAACCTTGTATCTCTATCCGATATAATCGACATAGGCACTTTTCTGAGTTTCATAAATCTCTTGGAGAAAGATCGGTCTAGCTCTTAACTCAGCTAGAATAAAACCATCATTTGATAAAGCCAATTGAGTGTTCATAGCCCTCAAAGCAAATAATGACTTCCTACTCAAAGCATCGGCGACCATATTCACCTTTCTTGGGTGATAGTCAATCACTAGCTCATAATCTTTTATCAACTCTAGCCATATTTGTTGCCTTAGTTTCAAATCCTTTTGAGCTATCAAGTACTTTATACTTTTATGATCAGTGAATACCTGACATTTCTCGCCATACAAATGGTGTCTCTAAATCTTCAACGCAAACACAATGGCGGATAGCTCCATATCATGTGTCGAATAATTTTTATCATGTGGTTTCAGCTGCCTCAAGGCATAAGCTATTACCTTGCCTTCTTGCATAAGTACACAACCCAATCCATTCAAGGATGCATCACTATAAATCACAAATTCTTAGCTCGATTCCGATTGCACTAATACTGGTGCCTCAGTTAACAATGCCTTTAGTTTCTCAAAACTCTGTTGACATTTTTCTATCCATTCAAACTTGACATCTTTCTGTAACAACCTCGTCATCAGGATAGCAATCATGGAAAATACTTTAACAAACCATCTATAAAAATTGACTAAGCCTAGAAAGCTTCTAACCTCTGACACATTCCTCTACGGTTTCCATTCAACAATGGCTGAAATCTTACTCGGGTCAACTCTAATACCATCACTCAAAACAATGTAGCCAAAAAATCCAACTTCTCTAAGCCAAAATTAACTTTTACTAAACTTAGCATACAACTGCTTATCTCTCAAAGTTTGCAAAATCGTTCTCAAGTGCTCGGTATGCTCGATCTCATCACAAGAATAAATCAATATATCATCAATAAAAATGTAATATCCTGAAAATGGGCTTATGCATTTACGCTTAATTATATGAAATAGCATGCTTGAGTATGTTGTGAATGTGTATAATGGAATTTGTGAACTTTAGAAAATAGGAGAAAGCCTTAGAAAATATTAAGTTTTAAGTCTAAAAGAGGAAGCTAAAAGGATAGGGCCTTAAGAGAAAATGTAAGGGAGATATGACATGGGAATGGGCTTGGCAAAGTGGCAACAAGGCGCCACTTAAGGGCCTAGCATGTGACACCACCCACATGTGCAATTGGGCCAGGGTTCGAGTCGCATGGGAGGCAAAAGAAGGGTTTTTATTTCTTTTGCTTGTTGACGTCAAAATGGGGAGGTAATGGACGGCATCAAGGCACTTAAAAGATGAGTTTTATCCTTTTTAAAATTCAGCTAGATAAGGGATAATTGATGGATTTATTTTATTAATTTAAAGAGGTGATAAGAGATAAAATTGGAGAATAACAAGGTGAGGCTAGTGATTAAGTTTATAGCCAAATTTATCAGCAAAGTGTTCATCTTTTTCTTGTTTTCTTTATTTTCTCACCTTTCTTCTCTAGCCGAATTCCCTTCCCAAAGATCACCATAGCTGAATTCTTTTAAACAACTCTTCTTTCTTTCTTTTATTTTGTTAAAACCGAAATACCCTGTGCTTCCCATCATCAATTCTTTTGCAAATTCAATCAAAAGTCAAAACTTAACTAAATAACATCTAGCCATAGCCGAATACTCTGTGGAATTCAAGCAAAGGTGTTGTCGACTTCAAGAAAAGTTCTTTCGGGATTTTTAAGATTCAAGGTAAGATGATATTCGGCCATAGGCCATTCTTAATGTGTTTAAATGTTAGAAATTGATCTAACATGTATCCATGGGGATTTTGACAGACACCTAAGGCAAGGGATACTTTTCAGGATTTGAAAATCGCAAGGTAAGTGCATAAGTACAATCGGCCAAGGCCATATTTGATTTTTTAAGTCTATTCCTTATTTGTTTAAAAAGCCAAAACTAATCCTTTGGGTGATCTAGTGTTGACCAATTTCAAGGAGAAGCACAACAAAGTTTCGGGACTTGATTAGTGGTGAAAATGGCAACAAGGTAAGGACTTTTGTTGCAAGGATCCTTCGAGATTTGGGTTTTTAGCCGAATAGGCCTTTTGCTAATATGCCTAGTGTTGGCGATTATAGGGCCCAAGGATCTAAGGCTTTAGATCGGGCTTTTCGGGATTTAAGTGAACTGCTAAGTGTATCAGGTGTGTACCCCACACTATCTCTTAATAAGATTTATGGCAACGTTTAATAAATATAAATATATGTGTTATTAAGAATGTGAAAAGTATGGCTAAGGTACCATACCATGGTACAAAGTACTCAGGTACATTTTCCTATTCCTATTGGGATTATGATAAGATCTGTTAAAACACAAATGTGAACCTATAAGAATGTGAATAGAGAATATGGCATAATAATGCATGATTTTGTATGGCATGGGCATTTGGGTGAATATGAAAGGGGAAGTGAATGTGGTGACTTCGGTCACATTAACTGAATGAGGTGATTTCGATCACATTATCTGAATGTGGTGTCTCAAGACACAAAATATTATCTGGTGGCTATGCCACGAATTTATAAGGGCGATGAGCACGTCGACTGCAGCAACTGCCTTCGATGGTGTGTAGCGGATAGAGGGTTGACTTAGTAGTCCCCACGGTGTGCAGGTTGGTACGGGTGATGTGTAGCGGATGGCATCTAGGTTTGTGTTCGGGTTTGCATCATATTATTTAAATGCTATACGTACATGTATGACTTGATATGTCTAAATTTGTTAAAGCTTAGTGTTGTGGTTACACATTGAGCACATTGACTCACCCTTGTGGGGAACATTTTTCAAGTGATGAACAAGAATGGACCGAATTGGCATGAGCTTAATGGTGGCCATGCTCAAGAAGGAATTTTATGATTTTGACATTTATTTTCATTTAAGTTCTTTAATTTATTTGGGTTTGTTTTGATGTAATAAGGCCATAGTGATAAACTGCTTATGCATGCATTTTAATTATTTCAATACGTTACTAAATTTATCAAATTAAAGATCAAATGTTTTATTTGAAAATAGACCCTAAATGTTTTGACGCTTAAATTCACATGATTTTAATTAAAGATAAAACCTATATTTCGACATATCTTTTAATTTAAACGTTTTGAACTTAACAATGGCATCTTTATAAAAACTTATATTTCCAAAATAAATTGGTTTCCAACTTGAGCCCAACCCAAACCGAGTTTTTTCCGAAATCACTTAAGGATTTTCAAACGAACCAACGAATTTGAACTATTTTTACTCGAGGAACATACCAGATCTGGTTGAGACTCGTGGCGTGGGTTTGGGGTGTTTCAGTTTGGTATTAGAGCCCGGTTCAAAACTCGGCCTTGAGGGCTTTTAGGGCCCAAAATGTTTTCTGTCTTTTGAAAGTGGATTTTTTTTCAAGGAAATAAATAGGTTTTCTGGCATGGCACCTGAGTCTCCAGCCCGAAGTCCACCACGTAAGTACCCTATCCATTGTGTGAATTATGATATGAATTGTAGAAGGGTAGAAATGGAACGTAGATTAGCATGATAAGTACTTGAACTATTGGACTAGTTATCCCAATAATTACATAAAATTTTAAATGCCTAATTAAACAAACCTGTGACTAAGTTGTCGAGTTAGGGTGTGGCAACCATGGTGCGCATGTCTAGGATTGGTTTTGGTGGGAGCTTGGTATTTAAGCAGTCCACGTGACTCACCTCCTCTCCACTCGAATCCTACCTGGTGCGTAGCTACAGTTCACCCTAACCAAGAGGACTTATTCATAGGCTAAACCCAATAACTAAAACCCGAAAGGGACTAGCCGTATTTTCATAAAACACCCTAGTTTTAAAATCATTAAATTATCCTTTTGATTTATAAAGACTATTTTTATAAATTTTTCTACAATATTTTTGATTTACAAAATTACTAAAATACCCTTAGTGGTAAAATTACTAAAATGCCCTTGGTTTTAAAATTACCATATCACTCTCAATATCAATAAAATTTTCTTACTTTATAAAAGTATCCAAAAAACCCTATTTTGCGAAAGTCCAAAATACCCTGATTTGGAAAAAAATTTATGAAATTACCCTTGGTTTACCAAAATGACCCTACTTTCTGAAATTTTGACCATACCTTTGATTTGGAAAATCTTTCTTTCAAAATACTCATGAGTTTGGAAAATTTTTAAATGACTTTTGTAATTTTCAAATTGACCCCGAGTAATACCCCTGTAGGGTAAATTACGAAAATACCCCTAGGATAGAAACAGACAAAAATGTTCGAAGAGTGAATGTGTATGGAAGATACTATGGAATGGATGTGTTTTCTTTGAATTAGGATAGAAGACTTGAAACTTTGATTGATCGAAAGAACCCCTATTAAACTTCCTTCCATAAAACTTCTTCGCGGATAATCAGTGAAATAAAGGCTAATTCATAAAATTTCTTAAACCAGATTAGAGCGCAACCGTAGATATGAGCTCTAGGGGACGTGGTCACAATGTACAAGGACGCGGTCGAGGTAGAATGACTATGTCAGAACCCGTTAGATCGGGTCAAGGATCTAAGAATGAGGTACCATCGCCACCACCACCAACTGTCGATGTTGAGCAAAGCAAGATCGATTTTAGAGAGGATCTTGATCGCGTCGTTTGTCTTGAGTTCTTGAAATGGTGGTGGTCTTTGGAGAATATGGGAGCTCGAAAGTTTGTACCTGAGCGACTCCGAGCCAACAGAGCTGAAGTGTTTCGTGGAGTATCTGGTGTGGCACCCAGTACAGCTGAATATTGGTTGGAGGCGACCGAGCGAATTATGGATGAGCTCGATCTGACCTCGGAGGAGAAATTGAAAGGAATGGTGGCACTGCTATGCGATGAAGCGTATCAATGGTGGCTCATAGTTCGGGATGGTGCCATCGTTGAGGATCTAACCTGGGAGTATGTTAAGGCGGCGTATCAAAAGAAGTATGTGGGAACCAGATATATTGATGAGCAGAGGAAGGCATTTTTGGGGCTGGTTCAAGGGAATAAGTCTATAGAAGAGTACGAAGCTGAATTTCTGAGGCTGAGTCGGTATGCTCGAGGAGTGGTGGCAACAGAGCATGAGCGATGTGTCCGGTTTGAGGACGGACTAAGGGATGACCTGAGGTTGTTGATAGCCCCACACCAGAAGCGGGAGTTTGCTGCATTAGTAGAAAAGGCTAAGGTAGCCGAGGGAATTAAGGACTCTACAAGGTAGAACTCTGATTGGAATAGAAATAAGAGAGGTTTTGGGTCGTTTGGATCATCTGGGAATGCTCAGAAAAGGCCTAGAGTTGATGGGCCGCGAGGTCAGCAAACTGGTACTGGAGGGCAATATCGTACTTGTGAGCAGTGTGGGAAGAAACACTTAGGCGAATGCTGGAAGAAGATAGGTGGATCTTTCAAACGTGGGTCAAAGGACCATATGGTTAAGGACTGCCTGATGAGACCAGATGGGAATCGACCATGCTTCGTAATGTTAATTAGATGATAGAGGTGGATGACTGACCTCGGTGAGGCCGTGGTCCGAATAACTGAGGAAATGGTGCTGGTAGAGGACGTGGAACACTGGGCCCGAGGTGCTGCTAATACTGAGGCAAGGTAGCGGGTTTGGTTTATACGGTTCTCCGGAGAGAGGATCGAGACGCACCGGACGTTATAACTAGTACGTTCCTTATTCATGGCAAGCCTTTTGTTGCTTTAATTAATGTGGGCTCAACCCATTCTTATGTGGCATGTAGAGTAGTTGAAACTCTAGACATAGCCTCTGAACTTTCTGATAGGGAGATGACTGTAGTAAGCCCACTAGGTCAAACTGTAGTGGTGAATAAGCTCTTTCGTAGTGTACCTTTAGAAATTCAAGGCGTAGTATTTTCTGCTGACTTGATGGAACTTCCCTTCAGAGTATTCGATCTCATACTTGGTCTGGACTGGCTAGTGGAACATCGGGCTATGGTGGATTGTGCAGCTAAGCGAATGGAGTTAAGGACCCCAGAGGATGAGGTGGTCATTATGATAGGAAAAAGAAGAATCTACTTGTCTAATGTAGTTTCAGCACTTAAGGTGGAGAAGATGGTTCGGAAAGGGTGCAAGGCATTTTTGACCTTTATTAGTGTGTTGGATGGAAAAGAAGGGTAGTGGAGTAAGAGCTGTAAAGGATTTTGTGGATGTATTTTCGAAGGAATTACCTAGAATACCCCCAAACAGGGAGGTTGAGTTCAGAATTGACTTGTTGCCGGGTATAGCTCCTGTGTCCATTGCCCCATACAGAATGGCACCAAAGGAGTTGGTTGAGCTCAAGGCCCAAATCCAAGAATTGCTAGACCGTGGGTTTATCCGACCTAGTGTGTCTCCATGGAGAGCACCGATTCTGTTTGTGAAGAAGAAGGACGAAACTATGCGTATGTGCATAGATTACCGTCAGTTGAATAAGCTAACTATCAAGAACAAGTACCCATTGCCAAGGATAGACGACTTGTTCAATCAGCTTAAGGGGGCCGCACTTTTCTCAAAGATCGACTTAAGGTCAGGATATCATCAGTTGAAGGTGAAGGAGGTAGATATCCATAAGATGGCTTTTCGGACAAGGTATGGGCATTTTGAATTCATAGTAATGCTGTTCGGTTTGACAAATGCTCCAGCCGCGTTTATGGACATGATTAACCGGGTCTTCTAACCCTATCTGGACCAGTTCGTTGTTGTGTTCATAGACGATATTCTGGTGTATTCCAAGTCTGAAGAGGAGCATGATGAGCACCTTTGAATAGTGTTGCAAGTGTTGAGGTAGAAGAAGCTCTATGCCAAATTTAGCAAGTGTGAATTCTGGCTTAAGGAGGTTGCGTTCTTAGGACATGTGGTGTCTGTAGAAGGAATAAGGGTGGATCCTAGGAAGATTGAAGCGGTACTAGATTAGAAACCCCCTAAGTCTGTGGCTGAGATTCACAGTTTCTTGGGATTGGCAGGCTACTACAGAAGGTTTGTGGAAGGGTTCTCATCAATAGCCGCGCCTTTGACAAAATTGCTAAGAAAGGAAGTACCTTTCGTTTGGTCAGGTAAACAACAGGAGAGCTTTGAGAAGCTTAAGAGGGTTTTGACTGAAGCTCCAGTTCTAATTCAGCCTGAGGCAGGAAAGGACTTCGTGGTGTATTGTGACGCTTCCCATACAGGATTGGGATGCGTGTTGATGCAAGAGGGGAAGGTAGTTTCTTATGCGTCTCGGCAATTAAGGCCTTACGAGGTTAACTAACCAACTCATGACTTGGAATTGGCGGCAGTGGTCTTTGCTCTTAAGGTATGAAGGCATTACCTTTATGGAGAAAAGTCGGTGATCTACACAGACCACAAAAGCCTTAAGTATCTGTTGACTCAGAAGGAGCTAAACCTGAGACAGTAAAGGTGGGTGGAGTTATTGAAGGATTATGACTGTTCTATAGAGTATCACCTGGGTAAGGCGAATGTAGTGGCGGATGCCCTAAGTCGGAAGGTTGTGGCGGATCTGAGGGCAATGTTCGTACATCTGAGCCTCTATGATGATGGAAGTTTATTAGCAGAATTGCAAGTGAAGCCGACATGGCTGAATGAGGTGAAAAAGGAATAGTTGGCAGATGTTAATCTAAGTGATAAGTTATGGCAAGTGCAGAATGGAGAGTTAGAGGGTTATGGTGTTAATGACGAGGGAGTATTGTGCTTCAAGGGCAAGATTTGTATGCCGAATGACAAAAAACACAGACGGAAGATTCTTCGGGAATCGCATAGTAGCCCTTATGCTATGCATCCTGGAGACACTAAGTTGTACAGAGATCTAAGGGAATAGTTTTGGTGGCCTGGTCTGAAGAAGGAAGTTACAGAATTTGTCGACAAGTGTTTGATGTGTCAGCAAGTTAAGGCTGAACACCAAGTTCCGTCAGGATTACTTCAACCGATAATGATTCCGTAGTAGAAGTGGGAGCGAATTACCATGGACTTCGTTAGTGGGCTTCCCCTTACGCCTACTAAGAAGGACTCGGTATGGGTAATAGTGGATCGGTTGACAAAGTCCGTGCACTTCATTCTAGTACGAGTTGACTACTCCCTATAGAAGTTGGCAAGGTTGTATGTAGCGGAAATTGTGAGGTTGCATGGAGTGCCGATGTCAATTATCTCAGATATGGATCCGAGGTTCACGTCTCGATTTTGGAAAGCCCTACACCAAGCTTTAGGTACCAGATTGGACTTCACTACGCTTTTCATCCACAATCCAGACGGTCAATTTGAGCGAGTAATACAAGTGTTGGAGGACATGCTAAGAGGCTGTGTGATAGATTTCAGAGGAAGTTGGGAAGAATATTTGCCTCTAGAGGAATTTGCATACAACAACAGCTATCAGGCCAGTATTAAAATGGCACCGTACGAGGCGTTATATGGTCGGAAGTGTCAGACTCCTACTTGTTGGACGAAATTGGGAGAACGTCAAATTTTGGGTCTGAAAATTGTGGCAGAGTTCGAAGAGAAGGTTAGTGTAATTCGGGCTGGGTTAAAGGAAGCATCTGATAGACAGAAGTCGTACGTAGATCTCAAACGAAGGAAATAGAATTTGATGTGGGAGATCAAGTGTTTCTTAAGGTTTCGCCTTGGAAAATGGTAATGAGATTTGGTGGAAAGGAAGCTAAGCCCAAGGTTTATAGGACCTTATAAGGTTTTGAAGCGAATTGGACCAGTGGCATATCAGTTGGAGTTGCCACTAGAGTTGAAGCAGATGCACGACGTATTCCATATGTCCATGCTACTCCGTTATCGATCGAATCCATCTCAGATTTAGTTCCGGTTGAAGAGCTGAAGCTAAGGCCAGATTTATCCTACAAGGAAGAACCGATTCAGATTCTAGAACGAGATGTGAAAGTGTTATGACGGAAATCAGTACCTTTAGTCAAGGTGTTATGGCGCAATCATGGATCGGAAGAAGCTTCGTGGGAACCAGAAGAAGCAATGCGACAGCAATACCCTCACCTATTTCAGTCAGGTAATTTCGAGGACGAAATAATTTTAAGGGGGTAGAACTGTAATATCCTAAAAAGGGCTTATCCATTTACGCTTAATTATATGAAATAGCATGCTTGAGTATGTTGTGAATGTGTATAATGGAATTTGTGAACTTTAGAAAATAGGAGAAAGCCTTAGAAAATATTAAGTTTTAAGTCTAAAAGAGGAAGCTAAAAGGATAGGGCCTTAAGAGAAAATGTAAGGGAGATATGACATGGGAATAGGCTTGGCAAAGTGGCAACAAGGCACTACTTAAGGGCCTAGCATGTGACGCCACCCACATGTGCAATTGGGCTAGGGTTCGAGTCGCATGGGAGGCAAAAGAAGGGTTTTTATTTCTTTTGCTTGTTGACGTCAAAATGGGGAGGTAATGGACGGCATCAAGGCACTTAAAAGATGAGTTTTATCCTTTTTAAAATTCGGCTAGATAAGGGATAATTGATGGATTTATTTTATTAATTTAAAGAGGTGATAAGAGATAAAATTGGAGAATAACAAGGTGAGGTTAGTGATTAAGTTTATAGCCGAATTTATCAGCAAAGTGTTCATCTTTTTCCTTGTTTTCTTTTATTTTCTCACCTTTCTTCTTTAGCCGAATTCCCTTCCCAAAGATCACCATAGCCGAATTCTTTCAAACAACTCTTCTTTCCTTCTTTTATTTTGTTAAAACCGAAATACCCTGTGCTTCCCATCATCAATTCTTTTGCAAATTCAATCGAAAGCCGAAACTTAAGTAAATAACATCTAGCCATAGCCGAATACTCTGTGGAATTCAAGCAAAGGTGTTGTCGACTACAAGAAAAGATCTTTTGGGATTTTTAAGATTCAAGGTAAGATGATATTCGGCCATAGGCCATTCTTAATGTGTTTAAATGTTAGAAATTGATCTAACATGTATCCATGGGGATTTCGAAAGACACCTAAGGCAAGGGATACTTTTTGGGATTTGAAAATCGCAAGGTAAGTGCATAAGTACAATCGGCCAAGGCCATATTTGATGTTTTAAGTCTATTCCTTATTTGTTTAAAAAGCCAAAACTAATCCTTTGGGTGATCTGGTGTTGACCGATTTCAAGGAGAAGCACAACAAAGTTTCGGGACTTGATTAGTGGTGAAAACGGCAACAAGGTAAGGACTTTTGTCGCAATGATCCTTCGAGATTTGGGTTTTTAGCCGAATAGGCCTTTTGCTAATATGCCTAGTGTTGGCCGATTATAGGAACTGAAGGATCTAAGGCTTTAGATCGGGCTTTTTGGGATTTAAGTGAACCGCTAAGTGTATCAGGTGTGTACCCCACACTATCTCTTAATAAGATTTATGGCAACGTTTAATAAATATAAATATATGTGTTATTAAGAATGTGAAAAGTATGGCTAAGGTACCATACCATGGTACAAAGTACTCAGGTACGTTTTCCTATCCCTATTGGGATTATGATAAGATCTATTAAAACACAAATGTGAACCTATAAGAGTGTGAATAGAGAATATGGCATAATAATGCATGATTTTGTATGACATGGGCATTTGGGTGAATATGAAAGGGGAAGTGAATGTGGTGACTTCGATCACATTATCTGAATGAGGTGACTTCGGTCACATTATCTGAATGTGGTGTCTCAAGACACAAAATATTATCTGGTGGCTATGCCACAAATTTATAAGGGTGATGAGCACGTCGACTGCAACGACTGCCTTCGATGGTGTGTAGCGGATGGAGGGTTGACTTAGTAGTCCCCACGGTGTGCAGGTTGGTACGGGTGATGTGTAGCAGATGGCATCTAGGTTTGGGTTTGGGTTTCCATCATATTATTTAAATGCTATACGTACATGTATGACTTGATATGTCTAAATTTGTTAAGGCTTAGTGTTGTGGTTACACATTGAGTTTGTTGACCCACCCCGTTGTGGGAACATTTTTCAGGTGACGAACAGTAATGGACCGGGTCGGCAGGAGCTTAATGGTGGCCATGCTCAGCAAGGAATTTTATGATTTTGACATTTATTTTCATTTAAGTTCTTTAATTTATTTGGGTTTGTTTTGATGTAATAAGGCCATAGTGATAAACTGTTTATGCATGCATTTTAATTATTTCAATACGTTACTAAATTTATCAAATTAAAGATCAAATGTTTTATTTGAAAATAGACCCTAAATGTTTTGACGCTTAAATTCACATGATTTTAATTAAAGATATAACCTATATTTTGACATATCTTTTAATTTAAACATTTTGAACTTAACAATTGCATCTTTATAAAAACTTATATTTCCAAAATAAATTGGTTTCCAACTTGAGCCCAACCCAAACCGAGTTTTTTCCGAAATCACTTAAGGATTTTCAAATGAACCAACGGATTTGAACTGTTTTTACTCGAGGAACATACCAGATCTGGTCGAGACTCGTGGGCCGGGTTTGGGATGTTTCAAAAAACAACGAATTTATCCAAGTACAGTCAAAAAATACGGTTTATCAAATCCATAAATATAGAATGAGCATTCATTAAACCAAAAGGCATAACCATAAATTTATAATGACCATACCTCGTCCGAAATGCAGTTTTCGGCGCATCTGACACCTTAACTCTCAATTGGTAGTAACCAGACCTCAAATCTATCTTTAAAAACACTATGGCTCCCTTCAATTGGTCAAACAAATCATCGATCCATGGCAAGGGATACTTGTTCTTGATGGTTACCTTATTGAGTTGTCGGTGGTCAATGCATATTCTTATTGAACCATCTTTCTCTTTCACAAATAGTACCGGTGCAACCCACGGAGAAAAACTTGGTCTCGCGAAACCCTTATCCTTTAACTCTTGTAACTGAAACTTCAACTCTTTTAATTCCATTGGAGCCATCCTATACGGAGCAATCGAAATAGGTGCAGTACCAGGAATCAAATCAATACCAAATTCAACTTTCCTAATAGGAGGCAATCCGAGCAACTCTTTCGGGAACACATCCGGATACTCACATACTATCGACACTGATTCAATTTTCAACTCATATCCTTTTGTATTCAACACAAAAGCAAGATAAGCTTCACAACCTTTTCTTATGCATTTTCGAGCAGTCATAGAAGAAAACACTACAGGCAAGTTATCCGATTCATCTGATTCAATCCGAAGAATATCACCACTTTCACATTTCAACTCAATAATTTTACGTCCACAATTTACTATTACATCATACATGGTCAACCAATCCATACCAAGTATTATATCAAATCTAATGTGTTTACAACATGGATTTGCCTAAACTCACAAAATATAAGGTTTTCCCATCATCGTCTTAGGACACGTCGAGAATCCTAGCGGGTAATCACCATCCTTTATTTCCTTTTAGAGGGTGTTATGGGCAAGGAATTTTCCTTTAGAGTTTCATTTCATAGTTTGTGTTTAAAGTCCTGACGGAGCCCTTTTTGGACAACTCCGTGGAGAACAGACATAGACTCACTTTACAAACTCCTTATACCAATATGCAACCATCACAACACACATCTCACATCATACATTCCAAACATTTAGATACAACTATACGTCACTCTACATTACTCATACATCATCCATCTCATACTATACCTTCGTGATCTCAACATCACCATTCAATCAGTTTTCCACAATTATCATGGTATGAATAGTACCCACAAAAGAGTCAGTTTACAGACTCACCTAACCACCATGGACAACAGCTCAGTTTACAGACTCACCTAACCACCATGGACAATAGCTTCAACTCTAGATTTAACTTCCAACAAGTAGTTGTAGCCACCATTGCTTAGAAAACATAAGAATACCATTAAAACTCATTCAAGTACTATATATCATCATCTCAAGAACTGATGACCCCCATGCAAAACCGTATTTCTTCTTTTTACTATTCAATCACATAAAACATGCTTACTCTTTTAGAGGTTAATATGCAAGACTATAAAGCTTACCCATGATACAAAACAACCTTCTAAATGAACTCAAATCCTTGGTCTCATCTTAATAACAGAAAACCATACTCATGTCCAAGGAAATCACAACAATATATTTATTTTTAAATAGAAGAAAGAAGAGAGAAACTCCCCTTTTTCTCAAGTTCATATCATAATATATATATGACCCATGTTCTCATAGTTGAACCTAACATGCGTCACATTCTTACTGACTTATCTTTTCCAAAGGTCTACAAATTTTGAGAAACTTAATTGAGTACCTTGATTATCATCTAGTTGATTCCTAACCAGTTTACCTTACAACTTAACTTGCACAGTGCTATAGATAAAAGGGCACACTACCCCTCTGGCATGAACTCCTTCCACAATACCTTTTTACTTGTCTGACATGCTGATCAAACAAACATGGAATTCTAATTTCAAACCTCCATTATCTTTCACAAAGATAATGGAATACGTTCTTTCTATGAACCAAAAGATGTACTTGGGCGAATACCACCTAGCCAAACAAACTATTTTTAGACTACACGCCAAACCTTGTACCCATTAGAAGTGGGATGTTACACATCATGATGGAAATGAGAAATACCATGGCTGAACGACTGATAAATCCTGAAAAGAGTTATATTTTGGGCCTCTAAACTAAAGTATTTGCTTTTAATTAAGAAAATATGTTTGCATTTTAGACTTATTACTAGAGTATTACATACTAAAGCTTGGATTGTGTTTTAATTGTAAATTTATGTTACTTTTAATTGCTGGAAAAAGGTTTGGTAATCTCTGGTATTAGGTCCAAGTAGGATGAAAGAGACAAGAAGAAGGAAAAGAGGATGACAAAAAGAGAATGAAGGGGGTGAAACATTGACATGGAAAATGGTGGGATAGATTGCCAACAGAAATGTCATGGAAACTCTAGGAAGATGACGTAGCAATCAATCCACGTCGCTCTGAACCAGCTGTACGTGTACCAAATAAATCATCTTGAAAAAGAGGAGAAAAATATATGTGTTGAGAGGAACATGTCTACCCTATAAAATGAGGGGAGAGAAGAGACGAAAGACACATGGTTTGTGAGGAGAAAAAAAAAAGAGCGATTTCTCTCTTTGCAACTGAATAGTGTGCAGAAATTGCATGGAAAATTCAGAAAAGAAGAAGAGGGTAGCAGTTAAAAAGAGGAGATCATAGACGCAAATAAGGGGGAGAGAATTCTTCCTTGAGTTTTGTGTAAAATCTTGAGAAGAAGCTGGAGTGTAGCGAGAGCTTCCTGCAGTTTATCATTTGTTTTGTTTTTCTTAGTTTTAATTTCTGTGATTCGTAAAACTTGAAGAATGTTCATAAATGATTTAATTTTCGATTTCATTGCCCAACCCATGAGCTAATTATCATTGGGTTGGAATTATTTGGGTGAATATTGAATTATATATAATGTCCATGATATGATTTTTATTAAAATTACTATTTCATTTGATTTATTCTTATTTTGAATGCATGCATGCAAACTCTAGACATAGTTGCCTGTATGTTATGTTTTTAGATGGATTTGAATCTAAAAGGATTAAATACATCATATTATTAATCGATTAATACAAGTGAGTATTAGAAAGAACAATTGCAACACTCTAGACATAGAAGTTGCGATCTGTACAAGTGAAGAACGTTAGTGTGGTTATCATTCATGAGTCTTGTAGACATACAAAGACTCAAGATAAAAACTAAAGTCTGACTTCCGAAAGAAGTAGACTGTAGTAGTAATTCTCTAGGCAATAGTTAGTCACAATTTTTCCATGGAATTATTATGTTATGAAAATATTCCCTGTGTAAAATCTCTAACCCTTATCCGTCGCCGGAAAGGGGTTACGAGGTATTACCGGACTTAACTACTAATTTGGGGCATAAAAATTGAAACTATCCATCTGCGTCATATTAACTAAATTGACTATAACTTGAGTTAGGAAACTCGAAATTTAGATCCGTAAATTTTACTTGAAACTAGACCCATATATCTTCTCACTAAAATTTTTCCAAAATTTTTGGCTTAGCCATTTAGTACGGTTTATTCATTAAAGTTTCCCTTATTTCACTAACCAAAAGGTTCTGACCTCTCTTAACCTAAATTCAAATAAATCATTGTACAGTTATCATGTTTTTCACCTACTTATTTTTATTGAAAATAGACTCACTAAGGAATCTATACATATAAATTATAACTCATAATTCACTTTGTACAATTTTTAATGATTTTTCCAAGACAGAACAAGGAACCACGAAGTCATTCAGAACCAGTCTCACTAAAATTAAAATATCACAGAATATAAAATTCCTCTTCCTACTCTATTTCTTTCACTACACCAAAATAGACTTTTAGCGGCGTTTTTAGTGGCGTTTTAACTAAAAATGCCGCAAATATACTCATTTAGCGGCGTTCTAAAGAAAATGCCGCAAAAAGTTGAGCAATAGCGGCGTTTTTTTACAAACGCCGCTAAAAAGGATATACAGTGGCATTTTTTTTCCAAAAGCCGCTAAAGATCAGAGCATTTGCAGCGGTTTTATAAAAATGCCGCTAAAGACCCGAGCATTAGCAGCGCTTTAGAAAAAACACCGCTAAAGATCCGAGCTGTAACATCCTGAAATTAGGCCTAGTAGGATTGAGCCCAATGGGCCTTAGGCGTAGTAGCGTTTAAAATTTTTTGGAGAATAGGAGATCGGCTTAAGTGCAAGTTGGACCTTTTAGATAAGTGATTTTGGAAGGTTAGGGGGCTTCTATGAAGTCCCGGGATCAAATATTAGCTTTGGGAAAATTTTGGTTTTAGGTGAAAAAACCTTGGAGGTTGGCGGGTAGGCCTTAAGAATAAAATGTGGAGGAAAATGACACAAGTGGTGTGTGTGGTGTAGTGGCAAAGTGACGCCACAAGGAAGGAAGGAGGTCCAAGGTTCTAGTTGTAGCGTTTGCATTCCTTTTGATTATTTTATTAAATGAATTTAGACCTTGGCCATAGGGTTATATTTAATTGCGCATGGTTTGAGGCACAAGGAGCTAGTTGGTAAAGTGGCTAGCAGCGTGGATTATGTTATAAGGGAGCCTAGGTTCGAATCTCATGAGAAGCAAGGGAGTATTTATTTTGCGGAGTGGACGGTAAGAGTTTCAGTTGAATTTAAACTCTACTGATGAAGGGATCCCACATCGGAAAGATACAAGGAATGAAGGTGAAGAGCTAGCTATATAAAGAGCATGCCAGGAGAAGGGTTAACATACCTTGGTGGGCGTTGGGCACAGGAGTGGTCACAGCGCGGTTTAGCACCAGAGTCCTATCAGGTGTGTAACTCTCTCTACTCTAGTTGTAGAGCGGCAAATGCGAAGTGCAGTCCACGGCAATAGTAGTTACACGCAAGCGCGGCGCTGCGTGTGGGGCTTCGACGCGATAGTTGAGGCCATCAATAGTATTCTTGTGGGTTGGGGCTACTTGGGCGCGATGGGCTAAAGTGAGCCCAATGGGCCGTGAGGCCAAATTGGAATAAATTGTATGATGATATAGTATATAGTGAACTAGACTAGGTGGAACTTATATCGTGGATAAATTTGTGTTAGGTGGGCCACACGAGTGTGTGGGCAGAATGGGTGAAATCGGGTTTTAGGCCCAACATCGAAGTAAAGACCGAAAATGGTAGTTGAGTCGCTCAAGGCGACCTTGCACCTTTAGAAAGGCCATTCGGTACAAAATTACAAAATACCCTTGGTGGGTAAATTACGAAAATACCTTGGTGGGTAAATTACGAAAATACCCTTGGTGGGTAAATTACAAAAATACCCTTGGTGGGTAGATTACAAAAATACCCTTGGTGGGTAGATTACAAAATACCCTTGGTGGGTAGATTCTGAAAATACCCTTGGTGGGTAAATTACTGAAAATACCCTTGGTGGGTAAATTACGAAAATACCTTGGTGGGTAAATTACGAAAATACCCTAGGTAGGTAAATTACAAAATACCCTTGGTTGGTAAATTACAAAATACCCTTGGTGGGTAAATTACGAGAATACCCTTGGTGGATAAATTACGAAAATACCCTTGGTAGGTAAAATTACGATTATACCCTTAGAGGTTGATTAGCATGAATATGTTGTTTTATGTCTATCGATTATGATGGTAATTCATGTTATACTTATATTTGATATATGTCTAGCATACATGACATCTGCATACACAATTATTATGTCATATTACACGGTATATGATGAGAGGAGGGAAGATTGATATTGTGACTTGGTCACGGTGATTTGGTATCACATTCGTGTCTTGGACACGAGGTTTGGCACCTCATAGCGACTTGTCCACGTGGTTAATACCACCGTGGGTTGGCCCCACTTTTGAGATATGGGATCGTCGCCAGTGATTTGGTATCACACGTGGGTTGGCCCTACAACTTGATGATTCGTGACTTCGGTCACCAGTGGTTTGGCACCACCAGTGGTTTGGCACCACCAGTGATTTGGTATCACATTCGTGTCTTCGGACACGGAGGTTTGGCACCTCATAGCGACTCGTCCTCGTGGTTAACACCACCGTGGGTTGGCCCTACTTTTGAGATATGGGATCGTTGCGGTGATTTGGTATCACACGTGGGTTGGTCCCATAGATGGATTATTCGTGACTTTGGTCACCAGGTGATTTGGTATCACATTTATATCGTGACTTCGGTCACCGGTGGTTTCGCACCACCGGTGGTTTGGTACCACACGGGTAGAAAAGGAGTTATGGATGGCTAGGTTGGGTGCATTATACATATATGTTGCTTTGTTATAATTTGTGTAAGTATGTGGTATTTACCGGAGAGGGAATATGCATGAGTCTTGGTGACTCACCTTCTCCTTATCTTTTAGGTGATTCGTGAGTTTGCGGATAAGGAGCGGGATGAACTCAAGGAGGCCATGCAATAAAATTTGGTTTTACATGAATTTCCAATTGGGTACTTTATTTTAATTTGGTTTTCATATTCTTATGGATTTGTAATAAGGCACATTTAATTATGTTTTGGATTATTTTTATGTTTTGAATATGTTTAAAATATGGCTTTTAAATTACTTGGTTAATTTAATAATTGAGCCCAAAGTTTTCTAAACTAAAACTCATAATGGTTTTAAAAATCTTACCATCGGGTAACATGAATAGTTCAATAGTAAAATTACAAGTTAAATGTTTTCAACAGATTAAGTGATTTCCAAAATTCAAGTTTCTATACTCAATTGCAAATGATTTTCCAAAATGATATTTGAATTTTCTTAAAAGATATAAATGTTTTCTATCCTATGTTTTATCAACTAAGTTTTAAAGTTTTATGTAATTTGAAGTAAATTTCAATTTTAACTTATTTTAAACAAATAAAGAATTACAAAGAGTTTTTCACAAAAATTTAATTGTTAATTGATTCTTTCAAAAATTATTTTCCTCGGTGACATACCAGATTCGATTAGTAGGCGTATTGACCGGGTTTGGGGTGTTACAAATTGGTATCGAGCCTAGGTTTCAAAAACTTCTACATGGGTTATGGGGTTCAAAAAAGTTTGTTTGAAAATACATGTTGTTTGGAAGTATGGCACCTTGAGTCTCCGGCATCCAAATCCGTAAGTTCCCTTATTTTATGTTTGTTAAGACAATGTTATGACTGTATTTTTGGTATTTATTTTGTGTGTGCTGGTTTGGATATAGAAATTGTATGTATAAATATCGATTTGCTTTTGTGTTTAGTTATCTAGTTATGAGAAAGAAGTTTCGAGATTTGGTTTATTAGTGTTATTAGATTAGAGTCTTGCATGCGTGCGTAGTGTGGTAGGTTAGGACGTGTGACTGTTAGTTAGTTGGAAATTTCGAGGACGAAATTTCTTTAAGGAGGGTAGATTTGTAACATCCTGAAATTAGGCCTAGTAGGATTGAGCCCAATGGGCCTTAGGCGTAGTAGCGTTTAAAATTTTTTGGAGAATAGGAGATCGGCTTAAGTGCAAGTTGGACCTTTTAGATAAGTGATTTTGGAAGGTTAGGGGGCTTCTATGAAGTCCCGGGATCAAATATTAGCTTTGGGAAAATTTTGGTTTTAGGTGAAAAAAACCTTGGAGGTTGGCGGGTAGGCCTTAAGAATAAAATGTGGAGAAAATGACACAAGTGGTGTGTGTGGTGTAGTGGCAAAGTGACGCCACAAGGAAGGAAGGAGGTCCAAGGTTCTAGTTGTAGCGTTTGCATTCCTTTTTGATTATTTTTATTAAATGAATTTAGACCTTGGCCATAGGGTTATATTTAATTGTGCATGGTTTGAGGCACAAGGAGCTAGTTGGTAAAGTGGCTAGCAGCGTGGATTATGTTATAAGGGAGCACAGGTTGAATCTCATGAGAAGCAAGGGAGTATTTATTTTATGGAGTGGACGGTAAGAGTTTCAGTTGAATTTAAACTCTCTTGTGAAGGATCCCACATCGAAAAGATACAAGGAATGAAGGTGAAGAGCTAGCTATATAAAGAGCATGCCGGAGAAGGGTTAACATACCTTGGTGGGCGTTGGGCAGGAGTGGTCACAGTCGGGTTTAGCACGAGTCCTATCGGTGTGTAACTCTCTCTCTACTCTAGTTGTAGAGCGGCAAATGCCGGAAGTCTTGCAATCACGGCAATAGTAGCCACCGAGCGCGCGGCCTGCGTGTGGGGCTTCGACGCGATAGTTGAGGCCATCAATAGTATTCTTGTGGGTTGGGGCTACTTGGACCGCGATGGGCTAAAGTGAGCCCAATGGGCCCGTAGGCCAAATTGGAATAAATTGTATGATGATATAGTATATAGTGAACTAGACTAGGTGGAACTTATATACGTGGATAAATTTGTGTTAGGTGGTCCACACGGCGTGTGGGCCGAATGGGCCAAATCGGGTTTTAGGCCCAACAATGTGTAAAGACCGAAAATGGTAGTTGAGTCGCTCAAGGCGACCTTTGCACCTTTAGAAAGGCCATTCGGTACAAAATTACAAAATACCCTTGGTGGGTAAATTACGAAAATACCCTTGGTGGGTAAATTACGAAAATACCCTTGGTGGGTAGATTACAAAAATACCCTTGGTGGGTAGATTACAAAAATACCCTTGGTGGGTAGATTACAAAAATACCCTTGGTGGGTAGATTACGAAAATACCCTTGGTGGGTAAATTACGAAAATACCCTTGGTGGGTAAATTACGAAAATACCTTGGTGGGTAAATTACGAAAATACCCTAGGTAGGTAAATTACAAAAATACCCTTGGTTGGTAAATTACAAAAATACCCTTGGTGGGTAAATTACGAGAATACCCTTGGTGGATAAATTACGAAAATACCCTTGGTAGGTAAAATTACGATTATACCCTTAGAGGTTGATTAGCATGAATATGTTGTTTTATGTCTATCTGATTATGATGGTAATTCATGTTATACTTATATTTGATATATGTCTAGCATACATGACATAACTGCATACACGAATTATTATGTCATATTACGGGTATGATGAGAGGAGGGAAGATTGATATCGTGACTTGGTCACCGTGATTTGGTATCACATTCGTGTCTTGGACACCGGAGGTTTGGCACCTCATAGCGACTTGTCCCTCGTGGTTAATACCACCGTGGGTTGGCCCCACTTTTGAGATATGGGATCGTCGCCATGATTTGGTATCACACGTGGGTTGGCCCTACAACTTGATGATTCGTGACTTGGTCACGGTGGTTTAGCACCACCGGTGGTTTGGCACCACCGGTGATTTGGTATCACATTCGTGTCTTCGGACACGGAGGTTTGGCTCCTCATAGCGACTCGTCCTGTGGTTAACACCACCGTGGGTTGGCCCTACTTTTCGGATATGGGATCGTTGCGGTGATTTGGTATCACACGTGGGTTGGTCCCAAAGATGGATTATTCGTGACTTTGGTCACCAGTGATTTGGTATCACATTTATATCGTGAATTCGGTCACGGTGGTTTCGCACCACCGTGGTTTGGTACCACACGGGTAGAAAAGGAGTTATGGATGGCTAGGTTGGGTGCATTATACATATATGTTGCTTTGTTATAATTTGTGTAAGTATGTGGTATTTACCCAGGAGAGGGAATATGCACTGAGTCTTGGTGACTCACCTTCTCCCTTATCTTTATGGGTGATTCGTGAGTTTGCGGATAAGGAGCCGGATGAACTCAAGGAGGCCATGCAATAAAATTTGGTTTTACATGAATTTCCAATTGGGTACTTTATTTTAATTTGGTTTTCATATTCTTATGGATTTGTAATAAGGCTTGTTTTGAAACACCCACACCCTACCCACGAGAATGGACCGGATCTGGTATGTTCCTAAAGTAAACCGGTTTCAAACATTTTAGTTACTTAGAGAAAATTTGTAAATTTTAGAAAAACTATTGTTTTGAGTTGGGCTTAGGTTGTAAACCCATTTATTTAATCTTGTAAATCCAATTTGAGGTAATGTGTCCAAAATAGATCTTAGCAAAATATTAAAAGTAATGTAAAAACCAAGAATAATCCATTGGGCCTTATGGCCTTATTACATCAAATAAACCCAAAATAAAATTAAAAAGGTATTAAAATCAAATAATGTCCAAATTTCGAATAAATTCTTCAAGTGATGCATGGCCTCCTCATGGTCTACCGGCCGGTCAAATCGCTCATCGCTTTGAAAAAAAAATAATTCCCACAATGGGGTGAGTCAATGACTCAATGTGCACACAATACTATCAATCAATAATTCAGGCATTCACGTTTAAATCATCAAGTCCATATAATAATAGAATTCATGATGCAACCCAACCCAAACCTATAAGCCATCCGCTACTCTCCACAGTACCAACACACTGCAAGTGGGGACTACTAAGTCGACCCTCCATCCGCTACTCTCCACGTTGTGTCATTAGACACTATTGTAACCGGTTACCAATATTTCGCAATGTGACCGTAGTCGACATATTTTGTTGGTGAGACAAAGTCAACACTTGAATTTCATGAATGTGACCGTAGTCAACATATTTCGTTGGTGAGACCGTCAACACTGTTCTCCCCTTTCACATAAATCCCGAATGCCCCAAAAACATATATATTGCATAACTTAATTTCATGTTCATATTCATATATTCGCATGTTATTAAAATAACATTTTCACAATCCTATCAGTAGGAAACGTGCACAGGTACTTTTGCCACATTTGTGGTACATAGCCACATTTACATTCTTATTCATAATCATATATTAAAATATTTAGCCATAAAATATTGAAGGATAGTAAGGGTACACACCTAATTTGCTTATTAAGGTTCCTTGAGATCTCGAAAATCCTGATCTAACTTTAGATCTATTAATTCCTATATTCGGCCCACCAAATAAAACACATTAATAAACCCTTTTGACCTAAAACAAAACCAAATCCTAGTAGGATTTGTAGAGAGACTCACCTTTGCCGATTTGGTGTTTACACAAATCCCGAAAACTTTATTTTTCCTTTACCTGATATTCGGCCAACCTTGAATCTCAATATGGGTTAGTTTGCGGCTTTTTAATAATTAAAGAACTGATCTAGATAATCATACAAGCTTTGGCCGAATACTTTTAGGTACTTACCTTGTGGATCTTAAATCCAAAATTCACTTAGAATAACTAGGGAACACGTGGCCTATGGTGTACCTTCGGAAAAGAATTTCTTCTTCCATGATTCGCCAAGATTAATAATCGAAATTAGTCTCTAAATTTCAATAAGTCTAGAATATAAAAGAATGGAAAACTAAACTTGGATCTTACCCTTATTTGAAGGAATCGATTGCACCTTCACTTCAACCTTGAGATTCGCTTAGAGACTTGATGAACAATCGGTTATGATTCCCTTATGTATTTGGTTTCAAAGATGAAAGAAGAGAGGAATAATAGGCTTAGAAGGAAATCGGCTAGGAGGCTAAAAGAAAAGAAGAAAAGAATAGATGCTCAAGAAGAATATTTGGCGAGAGGAAAGAGAGGAGAATGAATAATGAATGGCCCTAGTCTCATCCTTTTATAGCCGAAATTACTAGGCCAAGAATCCTTAACTTGGCCACCACTCTTCCTTATTTTCCTAATTAAAGAATAATTCTTCATTTATCTCTTATTATTCACATATTTATGTGAATAAAACTCCTTTATTTATCTCTTATATATTTATGTGAATAAAACTCCTTTATTTATCTCTTATTATTCACATATTTATGTGAATAAAACTCCTTTATTTATCTCTTATTTTTCACATATTTATGTGAATAAAACTCTTCCTTTTTAGAAACCCATGCCGTCCACCTCGTATACGGAAGCAAAAATAAAGCCTTCATTATTTGCTTCCTGGATGACTCAAACTCAGGCCCAAAAACCTCTTGTATTTGGGCCATTTCCTAAGACCTTAGGTGGCATTTTCAGGCCACATTTCCAAGTCCGTTATTGGGTCAAATTTCATGTACTTTATATTTTAGGGTTACTTGGCCCTAAGTTCCCCTTTGGGCTCTAAAATTCGACATTCCGGGGTCATTTTTAAGTTTCCAAAAATTTTCGCGCGGCTCTGTATTTTCCAGGTTTCCAAAATGTTTAGGTTTCCAAAATGTTCAGGTTTCCAAAATGTTCAGGTTTCCAAAATGTTCAGGTTTTCCAAAATGTTCAAGTTTCCAAAATGTTCAAGTTTCCTATTTTGGCTTGGTTTCCAAAATGTTCACTTTCCTAATTTACTTAGGTTTCCAAAATGTTCACTTTCCAAAAATGTCTAAGTTTCCAAAAGTGTTCATTTCCATTTCCATTTCCATTTTCATTTCTATCTTCATTTTCATTTCCATTTTCCTTTCCATTTTCATGCATTTCTAGATTTCCAAAAGTATCAAAATTTATTCTTAGTACTTGAAACTTGTCATTTCATACAATTAAACTGAAATGCATAGGCCCTATTCAGGATGTTACGATTCTACCCTCCTTAAAATAATTTCGTCCTCGAAATTACTTATTGACAATCGTACAATCTTTCTCACCGCACTATGCTTACGCACAAGCACTCGATCTTAATAGAACCATCATACTTTCTAGGCACATTCTCTAAGTTCACATCCCTTAGAACTCATTTCTAACGTCGCGATTTATTTAAAAGTTTTATGAATTAGTCCTTGTTTTACTTGATTACCCGCAAGAAGTTTTATGGAAAGAATTTTTAGAAGTGGTTCTTTCGTATTCATACATGCACAGATCTTTTCATTCATTCACATCCATCAAACAATTATGAACCTTAGTTCATTCGGAGAAACGTTGTAGTTTTTTTTCATTTGTTGTTTTTCCACTACCCGGGGTATTTTCGTAATTTGTCCTCTGAGGTATTTTCGTAATTTGTCAAAATAAGGTTCCTTGGTGATTTTGTCACAAGGTATTTTTGGTCCTTTTAAGTTCTGGGTATTTTGGAAAATTTTTGAAATGAGGGTATTTGAAATTTTTGGACATTAGGGTATTTTGGTAATTTTTCCACAAATCGGGTAAATTATAAAATTTTAATAAATCGGGGATATTTCGAAGTTGCAAAACTTTGAGGGTTCTTTTCAAGAGTGTTCCTTCAAAAATGGGGATGTTGCAAAATTTTGGAAATTAGGGTCATTTTGGTAACTTTGTAAGTTAGGGGCAATTTTGTAATTTTCTAAAATCAAGGTATTTTGATATTTTACAAATTAGGGTTTTTGAATGTTTATAAAATAATGAAATTTTGGTAAAGCTGTTGAGTAGTTGAACATTTTTTAAACCAAGGGCATTTTTTTATAATTTTACCACTAAGGGTATTTTAGTAAATTTGTAAATCAGAAGTATTTCAGGAAAATATTCTTTTCAAATCAAGAGGGTAATTTAGAAATTTTAAAATTAGGGTTTCCATAAAAATACGGCTAGTCCCTTTCGGGTTTTAGTTATTAGGTTTAGCCCGTGACTAAGTCCTCTTGGTTAGGGTGAGCAGTTACTCGCACTGTGTAGGATTCGAGTAAAGAGGAGGTGAGTCACTAGGATCGCTTAAATACCAAGCTCTTCTTGAATCCACTCCTGAACATCGCTGTTGATTACCACACCCTAGCTCGGTGACTTAATCACGTGTTTGTCTAGTGTATTAAGTCTTATGTATTTGTGTTTGAGTAGACTAATCCTAGGGTTCATGTTCCTATCATGCTATTCTACGTTCCATTCCTTTTCTACCCTTCTATAATTCACATAATTACACGATAGTTAGGGGTACTTACCGGTGGATCATGGTCAAGACTTAGGTGCCATGCCGAAAACACCTTATTTTCATAAGATACTTTATAAAGCTTATTTGGGCTCGATTTGAAAATGTTTTGGGCCTTAGCCCACAGCCGAGAGTTTAAAATCTGGCTCGATACCAAATCGAAACACCCACACACCCCGGCCCACGAGAATGGACCGGATCTCGGTATGTTCCTAAAGTAAACCGGTTTCAAACATTTTCGTTACTTAGAGAAATTTGTAAATTTTAGAAAAACTATTGTTTTGAGTTGGGCTTAGGTTGTAAACCCATTTATTTAATCTTGTAAATCCAATTTGAGGTAATGTGTCCAAAATAGATCTTAGCAAAATATTAAAAGTAATGTAAAACCAAGAATAATCCATGGGCCTTATGGCCTTATTACATCAAATAAACCCAAAATAAAATTAAAAAGGTATTAAAATCAAATAATGTCCAAATTTCAATAAATTCTTCAAGTGATGCATGGCCTCCTCATGGTCTCTAAACTGGTCAAATCCTTTCATCATCGCTCATCGCTGAAAAAAAATAATTCCCACAATGGGGTGAGTCAATGAGACTCAATGTGCACACAATACTATCAATCAATAATTCAGGCATTCACGTTTAAATCATCAAGTCCATATAATAATAGAATTCATGATGCAACCCAACCCAAACCTATAAGCCATCCGCTACTCTCCACCGTACCAACTTTGCACCAGTGGGGACTACTAAGTCGACCCTCCATCCGCTACTCTCCACGTTGTGTCATTAGACACTATTGTAACCGGTTACCAATATTTCGCAATGTGACCGTAGTCGACATATTTCGTTGGTGAGACCAAGTCAACACTGAATTTCGTAATGTGACCGTAGTCAACATATTTCGTTGGTGAGACCAAGTCAACACTGTTCTCCCCTTTCACATAAATCCGAATGCCCCAAAAACATATATATTGCATAACTTAATTTCATGTTCATATTCATATATTCGCATGTTATTAAAATAACATTTTCACAATCCTATCGAGTAGGAAACGTGCACAGGTACTTTTTGCCACATTTGTGGTACATAGCCACATTTACATTCTTATTCATAATCATATATTAAAATATTTAGCCATAAAATATTGAAGGATAGTAAGGGTACACACCTAATTTGCTTATTAAGGTTCCTTGAGATCTCGAAAATCTGATCTAACTTTAGATCTATTAATTCCTATATTCGCCCACCAAATAAAACACATTAATAAACCCTTTTGACCTAAAACAAAACCAAATCCTAGTAGGATTTGTAGAGACTCACCTTTGCCGATTTGGTGTTTACACAAATCCAAAACTTTATTTTTCCTTTACGATATTAAGCCAACCTTGAATCTCAATATGGGTTAGTTTTCGCTTTTTAATAATTAAAGAACTGATCTAGATAATCATACAAGCTTTGGTAGAATACTTTTAGGTACTTACCTTGTGGATCTTAAATCCAGAAATTCACCGAATAACTAGGGAACACGTGGCCTATGGTGTACCTTCGGAAAAGAATTTCTTCTTCCATGATTCGCCAAGATTAATAATCGAAATTAGTCTCTAAATTTCAATAAGTCTAGAATATAAAAGAATGGAAAACTAAACTTGGATCTTACCCTTATTTGAAGGAATCGATTGCACCTTCACTTCAACCTTCGAGATTCTGACTTAGAGACTTGATGAACAATCGGTTATGATTCCCTTATGTATTTGGTTTCAAAGATGAAAGAAGAGAGGAATAATAGGCTTAGAAGGAAATCGGCTAGGAGGCTAAAAGAAAAGAAGAAAAGAATAGATGCTCAAGAAGAATATTTGGCGGAGGAAAAGAGAGGAGAATGAATAATGAATGGCCCTAGTCTCATCCTTTTATAGCCGAAATTACTAGGCCAAGAATCCTTAACTTGGCCACCACTCTTCCTTATTTTCCTAATTAAAGAATAATTCTTCATTTATCTCTTATTATTCACATATTTATGTGAATAAAACTCCTTTATTTATCTCTTATATATTTATGTGAATAAAACTCCTTTATTTATCTCTTATTATTCACATATTTATGTGAATAAAACTCCTTTATTTATCTCTTATTTTCACATATTTATGTGAATAAAACTCTTCCTTTTTAGAAACCCATGCCGTCCACCTCAGTATTCCGGAAGCAAAAATAAAGCCTTCATTATTTGCTTCTGGATGACTCAAACTCGAGCCCAAAACCTCTTGTATTTGGGCCATTTCCTAAGACCTTAGGTGGCATTTTCAGCCACATTTCCAAGTCCGTTATTGGGTCAAATTTCATGTACTTTATATTTTAGGGTTACTTGGCCCTAAGTTCCCTTTGGACTCTAAAATTCGACATTCCGGGGTCATTTTTAAGTTTCCAAAAATTTTCGCGCGGCTCTGTATTTTCGAGGTTTCCAAAATGTTTAGGTTTCCAAAATGTTCAGGTTTCCAAAATGTTCAGGTTTCCAAAATGTTCAGGTTTTCCAAAATGTTCAAGTTTCCAAAATGTTCAAGTTTCCTATTTTGGCTTGGTTTCCAAAATGTTCACTTTCCTAATTTACTTAGGTTTCCAAAATGTTCACTTTCCAAAATGTCTAAGTTTCCAAAAGTGTTCATTTCCATTTCCATTTCCATTTTCATTTCTATCTTCATTTTCATTTCCATTTTCCTTTCCATTTTCATGCATTTCTAGATTTCCAAAAGTATCAAAATTTATTCTTAGTACTTGAAACTTGTCATTTCATACAATTAAACTGAAATGCATAGGCCCTATTCGAGGATGTTACATGTTTAATTATGTTTTGGATTATTTTTATGTTTTGAATATGTTTAAAATATGGCTTTTAAATTACTTGGTTAATTTAATAATTGAGCCCAAAGTTTTCTAAACTAAAACTTCATAATGGTTTTAAAAATCTTACCATCGGGTAACATGAATAGTTCAATAGTAAAATTACAAGTTAAATGTTTTCAACAGATTAAGTGATTTCCAAAATTCAAGTTTCTATACTCAATTGCAAAATGATTTTCCAAAATGATATTTCAATTTTCTTAAAAGATATAAATGTTTTCTATCCTATGTTTTATCAACTAAGTTTTAAAGTTTTATGTAATTTGAAGTAAATTTCAATTTTAACTTATTTTCGACAAATAAAGAATTACAAAGAGTTTTTCACAAAAATTTAATTGTTAATTCGATTCTTTCAAAAATTATTTTCCTCAGTGACATACCAGATTCGGTCGTGGAGTATTGACCGGGTTTGGGGTGTTACACGAGCATTAGAGGCGCTTCTAGAAAAATGCCGCTAAAAACCTGAACATTAGCGGCGCTTCTAGAAAAACGCCGCTAAAAACCTGAACATTAGCAGCGCTTCTAGAAAAACACCGCTAAAAACCTGAGCATTAGCGGCGCTTCTAGAAAAACACCGCAAAAAACCTGAGTATTAGCGGCGCTTCTATAAAAAACGCTGCAAAAAACCTGAACATTAGCGGAGCTTTTTAAAAAAAGGTCGCAAAAGATGAACATTAGTGGCACTTTTTGACAAACGCCGCTAAAAGTTTTTCATAAGCTTTGAATTATATTTTGATTACTTAATTATGAAAAGTTAGAAATTTCTAACTAAATAGTTTAGAAGTTTTCATTTAAGGTTACAAATTAAGCTATTAAAATTGATTTACTGTTTAATGTTTAGTATGCTAATTTCATGGTTTAGGGTTTGTTATTTTGGTGTAAGGGTTTAGTGTTTTAAAGTTTGTTGTTTGGGTTTATTGTATAGTGTTCAATATCTTAGTGTTTACCGTTATTAAGGTTAATTAAGAGTGTTAGTGGTTAGGGGTTAAGGTTTAGGGCTAGGGGTTTAAGGGGAAATGGTTAATGTGTTAGGGTTTTGTATTTAAGGTTTATTGTTTATGGTTTTAGGGTTTGGGGTTTGGGGAAAATGGTTAATGTGTTAGGTTTCTAAGTTTAGGGTTTATGGTTTAAGTTTAGAATTTTAAAGTTTAGGGTTTAGGGTTTTAGGTATATGACCCAAAATCCCGAAACTGAAATCCCTCACGAGGGATTTATGGTTAATGTGTTAGCAATTAAAATATATGTTTTGTAGTACACAAACATTGGCCACATGAATTCCCAAAAATTTGGTCTCGGATTATGGTTCAAGGTTTGTAGTTTAGGGATTAGGGTACGTGATTTATGGTGTAAGATTTATGGGTTGGGGTTGTTGAGGGTTTGGGTTTATGGTTTAGGGTTTAGAATTTAGGATTTAGTGTTTAGGGTTCGGGGTTTGGTGTCTATGGTTTAGAATTTTAGGGTTTAGGGTTTTAAATATAGGGTTTAGGGAGTAATCTTGGAGTTTTTAGAATATAAATCAAAATAAGATAATTATAAATTATTATTTTTAAAAAATATATATCAAAATGGGTTAAATCTCAAAAGCATACATGAATAACGGTTTAGTGTGCAATTGTATACATGAACTTTAATTTGATCTAGATCTTATAAAATATTAACACAATATTAAGGTTTACTTGTGATTTGTTAAATGATGAAATTTTTAAAATATTCTAAAAACAAAGAAAAAGTAAAAATAAAAATAAAAAGTTTTATAAAAAATGAAATACATGTAAATTGTCATATAAGTTGTTATGTTAAAAAACTTAAAATTTTAGTCATTTTTCCATTTAAAAATGGCAGTTCAACTTTGTTTTTTAAATTAATAATTTAATTTAAGTTATTTAAAAACTTGAGGTGAACTTTAACTAAAATAAAATAAGTAATAAAATAATCATAGTTTATTCACTACA
The DNA here is from genome assembly GCA_025506655.1 of Gossypium rotundifolium. Lineage (NCBI taxonomy): Eukaryota > Viridiplantae > Streptophyta > Magnoliopsida > Malvales > Malvaceae > Gossypium > Gossypium rotundifolium. The sequence continues at coordinate 91,981,721 of CP106727.1, forward strand.
TTATACTTTGTTATTATTGGTTGATAGTTTCAATAATAATCATATAATATATATTCACAAAAAAATAAAAATAATCAAAGGCACACAAAAACGGCGTAGTTTAATGATGCATTTTAGTGGTGTTTTCAAACAAACGCCGCAAATGAAATTATTAAATGATTAAACGACACCGTTTTTGATTTGTGCTTAGTGGCGCTTTATAGAAAACGCCGCAAAATGTATGCATTACCGGCGTTTTGACCTAAAACGCCACAAATTTATATTAAGAGAATATAAAACGACGTCGTTTATATCCTTTATTAGTGGCGTTTTGCCTAAAACGCATAGAATCGTTTAATTTTTTAAAAAAAGTAAAAGGAACACAAAAACGGCGCTGTTTTGTGATGCATAATTAGTGGCGTTTTCAACAAAAATGCCGCAAAATGAAACATTAAATGTTTAAACGTAACTGTTTTTTTATTTGTGATTAGTGGTGCTTTATATAAAACGCTGCAAAAGGTACCAATTACCGCGTTTTTACTTAAAACGCCACAAAGTTATACTAAGAGAATGCAAAACGATGTCATGTTGTATCTTTGATATTAGTGGCGTTTTGCCTAAAAAGCCACGAGTGTGTTAATTTTGTTTAAAAAATGACGTCGTCTTATATTTTATATTTACTGGCATTTTTTGTAAAGCGCCACAAATTTTAACTTACACCTTCTGTAGCCCCGACAATCCCCAATTCAGATTTAACCTTATTTCCCAATTTCCCAATTACCGAAATTCCCCCTAATTTCCCATTTCCCCCCGCATTCTTCTTCCCCAATTTCCTGATTGAAATTCTTAACCCTTTTTTGTGTGTTACTGTTTCCCCAGCCATTTTTGTTTTCTTCTCTCCATCTTCCCCAAAAAGGCCGAAACTCCAGTTTGTGCTCGTAATAGAAATCGCCAAGTTTGTGCTCGTATATTTTGGTTTTCCTCTTATCAAGTTTCTGCTAGTAACAGCAATCTGGGGAAGAAATCGGTAAGTTTCCCTTGAAATCGATAAGTTTTTCTGTCTTTTCCATCACTTTCCACTTAGTATCAACAAATAAACTACCTTTCTTTTTCCTCAATTTTACATAATCACAAGTTCCTGTTTGATGGTATTGGTTTTATTACTTTAAAAATTTTGTATTTCGATGTAATCAATCGTAGATTCCAAGTTCTTGTGAACGTGAAATGTAATCTCTTGATAGGTAAGTTCAATCTCTCTTTCACTATTCACCTTCTTTTCAACTCAATATTATTTGTGTATTTTTACCCATTTTTCTTTTCTGCAAAGTTTGTATTTCTTTCTTTGAACACTGGTCTTAGTTGTGTGTACGGAATCATCTCATGCTTTTCATTCTTTCCGTGAAGATTTTGATCATGGGTGCTTTTAGTTTTTGAATTATTTGATAGTTATTGCTTTGCGTAAGCCTTTCCTATTCATAAGAACTACATAGCCTACTGCTTTTATGATTGTGAGATATATGAATATCAAGCTTTTGATTCGCTGTGCTGCTCTCAATGGGAGTGATGGGTTATTTGATTTGACTTCAGCAATTTGTTTTTATTATGTTAATTAATATTTAAAAAGAAAAAAAACTATAACCCAAAATATTTCTTTTTACCAATTGAGGTTTATGCAAGCAAAGGAGACCTGGAATGAGTTTAGAGCTAGTGCAATTCCCTTTAATAAAAATCTATAACAATGATAAAATTTGTTTTTAAACAATCTTATATTCTATTAATGAGATATCTGAAGTTCATATTCAAACTAAATAAATCAAACAAGATAATCCTATTCTACTTAATATTCTTACATTTCCGTAATGCTATTCCGAAACTTAATTTAAGATTTGATGAAGAGATTAAAACTCAAATTTTATAAAAAGTATAAAGAAAGAAAGAAAGTTGATTAAACACAAGTTGTTTGATTGTTTGATTGTTTGATTGTTTGATTGTTTTTCATGTTCTCCAATTGTTTTTCATGTTCTCCTTCCAATAGTAGCCAAATAGATGGATTAAACACAAGTTGATTAAGTAATTTATCCTAAAGAAAGAAAGTTATCACGTCTCAACATTACTTTTCTCACCATACGGTAAGATTCTTGGATATGCTACTGTTTCTTTAGTTGCATGGCATAAATTTTAATTGTGCTCAGCAATGGAATAAATGTGTTGGAAAATTGGTTTTTAGGGATTTATCAAGCAATTTGCTAAAGGGTGATATACCTTCATCCATAGGTCATCTTACAAGATTGCATTACCTGTAAGTTCATGAAGAATTGTTGCTTGCCAATGTTTATTTGGGTTGTTTTAGGATTGAATTAACACGTTCCTTAAACTTTCGATGATTGCTATTTGTGGCAGCAATTTGTGCACCAACTTTTTCTCTGGTGAAATCCCGGATATTGGAGTCCTCAGCACTTTTAGAAACAATTCGTGAGTACCCTCCTCATTACCATGACCATCTTTTTATGTCTATGCTTGCTATTATATGTGGATGAAAATAATATTATATTAGCATAAAATTCATTATTAAATGAGATTTTTAAGTAATTAATTAATTAATTTCAAATAAAATATTAAAATATAAAAAATTCACATAATATTAATTTTTGTAAAAATGGTTTTTTTAATCAAAACTTACATGAATTAATGATTGACAACTTAACAATAACTTAATCAAGAGTTTTGAATAGTAACATAATGAAACTATTATGAAACTATTAAGAAAAAAAAGATAGAACTCTAGTAACTAAGCAAAATCCAATAAGTAGGAACAAATAGTGCATTGATTTTCAATGGAAACATCACGTGAATCCAGTGCCTTAATTTAGGTTTTTAACTCCACACATTCATATATCTAATCTGTTTCACCCAAAACATCATTACATTCAAAAAAATTCCCTTCTCATCTCATCTCCTCATCATATAAATATGTATATAATAAGGTACACAAGTCTATATTGCTCCCATTTTTTCATTTTCTATAATTTTTTATTATCCATTTAATTTCTATAATTTAAATATATATATTTTATATGTTGTTACCAAATTATCCTTTTAAAACATTTAAAAATATAAACTATAAATAATGCTATTTTTATTTAGCTAAGTCTATAAATATAAGAATAAAAATTGGACAAAGAGAAAGAAAATATAATAAATATGTTAATTTTCAAATTATAATACTTCAATAAAACACGGATTAGTAATAAAAAAGCTGGATGCACAATTAAAATTATTTTAGTTATTATTTATAACTATACATTGCACGGGTATTCAATTAAATTACTAAAAACATTAATATGATTGGGTTTGATAAATAATTTATTAATATCATAAATTTCATAAATTAGGATACATTATGCTTGATCCGCTTAATCTAGTATTTTAGATTATTTTTTAGGCTTGAATTCGGTTTAATAAATGAGTTTAAAATTTTATCTAAACTTAAATAAAAAATACTAAATCTAAACTTTATTTAGCATGTTCATATAAATATTTTTATATTATATTTTATATAAAATAAATTTAAAAATAAAATACATCAAATATACTATAAACATTAAAATATACTATAAAAATAAAATACATCAATTCTAAATGCAACATTCATAAATTAATCGACTTTTGCAACATTACAAATTGATGCCAAACCATTACGAATAGTGTCGATAAGCATAATTTTTATATTAATACTTTATAACTAAAGTCAACTACAAATATTAATTACATTATTAAAAATTTAATTGTCCGCATGATTTGATTCACATAATGTAATATTTATTTAACATAATTTTATAAATGTAAGATTATGTAGCTTCTTCTTTCGCTACTTACATAATTTTAAGATCAAACTTCATAACTTACATAATTTACATAACTTACATAATGCTCGATTATATATATGATCATATCATACTTACATAAATTATAAATTAACAATTTAGCCATGTAATTTATTGTCAACTTTAGACTTCAACAACAACGAAATGGATAGGAGTTGGATGAAATTGTCAAGGGTAAGCAGCGACTATTGAAATGGAGTAGAAACTTTTCTGAATTTCGCATTTCAAAATGCAAGCCAAGAGAATATGATTCTTTGCCCGTGTAAGAAGTGTTGCAATATTAACTGGCATTATCGTGAAGTTGTCTACGAACATCTAGTTGTTGATGGCTTTATCCGAGGGTACAAAAAATGGGTTTTTTTTTTATGGAGAGTGTACATCTAGTGGAGCATCTTCATCGATGAATCTGGGTTATCCTTATAGTGCTTACAATCAGAATTTTAGATATGATAACATGGAAGGCATGTTGCGGGATGCTTTTAATATGCGCAGTGATGGTTTCGGGTCATTTCCACCTGACTTGGGTGCAACCGATGATTATAATTTTGGCGAAAATACTTTTACCGAAGGTGGATGAAGTGTACCGGATGAACAGCCAAATGAAGAAGCGGCGAGGTTCTACACGTTACTTGGTGAAATGAATAAAGAACTGTATGAGGGATCAAAATTTTCCAAACTGTCATTTTGTATTCGTCTTTTTCACTTGAAATGTTTGGGGGGTAGACTGGAAACTCATTGACAATGCTGTTAGAGTTTTTGCAAGAAATGTTCCCGTTTGCAAAAATCCCTCAATCTTCCAAAGACATGAAGAAATTGATAAATGATTTGGGCCTTGGCTACAACAAAATTCACAGTTGCCCGAATGACTGCATGTTGTATTGGGGCGACCGGATAAACCAACAGTGCTGTCATGTATGCGGCCAATCCCATTGGATTAATAGAAATACAGATTATGGTAACGAGGACAACACGATACACAGTCAAGGAAGCAGCCAGTTAAGATTTTGCGGTATATTCTGCTAAAACCAAGGCTTCAATGGCTTTTCATGTCGTCGAAGATAGCCGAATCAATGATGTGGCACCGTGATGGACGAACCGATGATGGATTGTTAAGGCATCCTGCAAATTCTTTAGCGTGGAAATCTTTTGACTCCAAATTTCCAAGCTTTGCAAGCGATCCTCGGAGTGTGAGGCTTGGGCTAGCATCCGATGGATTTAACCCTTACAAACTCATGAGTACAAAGTACAGTACTTGGCCTGTGGTGCTTGTTCCCTACAATTTGCCTGCGTGGGTTTGCATGAAACAATCTTCTTTTATCATGTCTATGATTATACCTGGAGAGAAAGGGCCCGGTAATGATATTAACATCTATTTGCAGCCACTTGTTGACAAGTTAAAACAACTATGGGCTGGTGTTCAGACATACAATGTAATGAGAAAAGAGAACTTTAATTTACGTGCGGCTTTAATGTGGACTATTAATGACTTCCTGGCTTATGCTAACTTATCTGGTTGGAGTACCTGGGGACGTTATGCTTGTCCGTGTTGTGCTGCGCAAACATGTTCGCAATGGTTATATAATGGGAAGAAGTTCTCTTACATGGGGCATCGTCGGTGGTTACCGAAAATCATAGATTTAGATTTCAGAGTGCTCAGTTTGATGGTACTGAAGAGTTCAGACCAGCTCCTTCGCAGACTGGTGGATCCAAAATATTCTTAATGTTGAAAGATATGACTTTCATTTATTGGAAGATGAATCAACCGGCCAACCCGCAATGAAATAGAAGATCTAGGGATGAATCTGATGATGAATCTGATGAAGAAGATGACCCTAATGAGGTGGACTTGTGAAAGAAAAAGAAGTATTTTTTTCGAGTTGCCTTATTGGGAGCATCAGATTTTATGCCATAATCTTGATGTCATGCACATTAAGAGAAATGTCTGTGAGAACATCATTGGGACTATTTTGAATGTCGATGGAAAATCAAAAGATAATCTTCAGAGTCGACTTGATTTAGTCCACATGGGAATTCGGCGTGAGCTTTATCCTCAAGCACTTTCGAATATGAAATATCGGTTGCCGCCTACTATTTTTTCAATGTCGAAGATGGAGAAAGAAGTGTTCTATATGGTGTTGAAGGATAGAAAGGTCCGGATGCGTATGCATCAAATATATCACGATGTGTGATTCTTAAGGATCGAAGACTATATGGCTTAAAATCACATGACTATCACATCTTGATGCAAGACTTACTGCCAGTTGCTATGCGGTGTTGTATGTCAAAAAAGGTGATGGCTTGTGTAATTGAACTGTCAAATATAATGGAAGGCATTTGTGGTAAAGTTTTGAATGTTCAAGAACTTGAGAGACTACAAGGTCGAGCTGCATTGACTTTATGCAATCTGGAGAAGATCTTCCCTCCTTCCTTCTTCACTATTATGGTGCACTTGTTAATTCATCTCCCGCGTGAAGCAATTCTTGGTGGACCCATTTTCTATCGATGGATTTATCCCATTGAAAGGTCTTACTTTATTTGCAAAATATTCCTTCATTCACCTCAATGCCTTTAGTTGCAACTTTTGATAATGTTGTATATCTTGTTTAGGTTCCTATCCAAATTGAAGTCATACTGCCGCAATAAGCATTATCCGGAAGGATTAATTGCCGAGGGCTACTTGGCAGAGGAATGTATGACTTTCTATTCGAGGTATTTGGAAGATGTTGAAACAAGAATGAACAGACCAAGTAGAAATGCTGGGCTCATAGATCATAATTTTGCCGAAACTTATTTATTTCAAAGTTTCAGAGAACCGATCGGCAAAGTCAAAATTACAGAATTAGACGATAGATCGTGGGTCCAAGCACATCGATACGTTCTTTTTCATCATGATTCAATGGAACCATTTCAGAAGTAAGTTCTAGAATTTGATAAATACTAATCAATTATAATTTGTTTGTCTTCTAACAAAGTAAAACCTTTTTTATCGTAGTGAGTACAAACAAATATTGAGAGCTCGTTCACGATCCCAAAGATTAAATCAACGAGAAATTAATAAGTTGTTCGCAGAATCATTCCATGAATGGTTAAGCCAAATGGTATGCAATTTAAGTTTTCATTGACAAGTAATAATGTTTTCTCATAACATTCATAATTACTCGATTTACTTTTGACTCAATAGGTTTGGGGTTTGAATGAAGTAAATGACGACGTTAAATGGCTTTCACAAGGTCCAAACAGAATAGTGAAAATATATAGTGGCTTCCTTATCAACGGATACAGATTTCATACAAGGTATCGCGAGAGATTGAGGAGAACCCAAAATTGTGGAATTGTTGTTAATTCTTCAATTACAAGTTATGCTAGTGCTAGGGACAGTAATCCTGTATATGGGAATATGGAGTATTACGGACTTATTACTGACATCATTGAGTTGGATTAATACGGCAAATGCAAAGTTGTCCTATTTCGAGGTGATTGGGCTGATGTGAATACGGCTCGCGGACTTAAAAACGATCAATATGGCTTTACAATGGTGAATTTCTCTCGATTGATTCACACCAGAGAACAACTGATGGACGAGCCGTATGTGTTTTCTTCTCAAGTTAAACAAGTTTTCTTCTCTGAAGATCCAACTGATGAGGGTTGGTACGTTGTACTTCAAAACACCCCTAGAGACTTGTTCGACATTGGCAGTGGAAGTAGAGATGACATAGTCGAAAGATCAAAAACTTTGCCTTTCCTAGAACAAAACTTAAATGAAAATATCCCTAGTACTAGTCAACAATTTCAATGGGTTCGTCAGGATGTGGACGAAGATATTTACGAAATATGATTTAGTAAGATTTTAAGATTTATTATTTATATGTAATATTATAATTTTAATGTTGGTCATGTTATATAATTTAACTATTTTAGATGTACAATTATTATTGATATTTGTTACTAAAATTTTGAACTATTTCATGTGTATTGCAGGAAAAATGCCTAGAAGACGATTACGAGGTTTAAATATTGTCCACAGTACTCCAAATTCAGAAGAACCAAATAGTGAAGAGCAAATACTTGTTGGATATTCTAATCTGTCGGACATAGATGACAAGCCTGCAGAATTTGAAAGTAATGTTAAGTTTATTTTACATGCATGTTGAATTTTATTATTGATTCATTTTTTAATTTTAATATAAATAATAAATCATTTTTCAGCTGAAGCTGGTGGGACTCGTAGAGGTCGGGGACATACATTGCTTAAAGATTTATATGACTTAGAGCCTGTCGAGCGTGTTAAAGTAAGGAGAAATAATCATGGCCAGCCTGTTGGATCTGAAACTCGACTGTTAGCAGGCTATTTGGGCATTTTAGAATGAAATGCCAATATGTTGCCCATTAATTACGAATCATGGATCACATGCCTGCTGCCAACAAAAATTAGGCTCTCGATAATATTAAGGTAACAAAACGTGAATGTAATTTATAATACTTTGATTTAACTTTCGTTTATATTTACTTTTTAAACTATTTTTGTTCAAGGGAGATTTGCTTTAGAGGTTTCCGATGACAATGTTAAGAAGACGTTAGGTAAAAAATGGAGAGACAATAAAAGCACCCTAAAAAAAAACAATATTTTAAGAAAGACATAAGCCTCGACGAAAAATTGCGAAATGTCCCGTCGAAAATGTTGAGGTACCAATGGATGGAAAGATCAAGTTAGATTCTGAAATTCAAAGAAAGGAGAGGTATTACATACTTCTAAAGTCTTATAAAATTTTCGATTTATCGTATTTACTATATATATAATTCAAATTCTATTATGTAGGACCGTGAGCGAGTTGGAACAAGCAGCAGATAGAAACAAAAATTCACGCACACAGCAGGTTCCAGAAGTTTTGCTTGTGTAGCTGAGGTCGAGGTATTATAATTTATTATTTCTTTCAAATATTAATGACTTTATACTATTAAATTATATTTTTTCTGCTATAATGTAGGAAGCTTCGTCTGGTCAAAAAGTTAGACGCCTTCAGCTTTTTGACATTACGCATAGGAAGAAGGATGGATCTCCGATAACATCCAAGACTGCAGAAATTTTGGTATATTTACTTAATAAAATTTGATTTATTATAAAAATTTACAATGTTTAATTACAATAGTTTAATTCATAGTTTGCAGTTTTAAATTTATAATTTTAAGTTATGTTGCATTCCTTTTTATTATATATTTCGTTTCTAACTTTTTCATTGATTTATCAGGATAAACTAAAGGAGAAGAAGGCAGAGTATGAAGCGGTTGCTTCGTCTGATAGTTCTGTTAATCTCGAGGAGATTGATAACATAATTATTACTGCTATTTTGGGTCCTGAAAGGTACGACTGCTTCGATTGATAGTTCTGTTAATCTTCAGTATATTTATAATAGAATTATCACTAATGTTTTGGGTCTTAAAAGGTATGGTCGGGTTCGATGTCAAGGATCTGGTGTTACCTCGACCCAATATTTTGGATCTGGCTCCCAACAATACATGCCTTCCGGGAGTCAATCTCGTGCTGAAGTTCAGAGACTAAAAGACCAGATATCTCAGATGGAAGCAAGCATAGCTGAGCAAATTGCTCAGCTTAGAGCAGAGGCAGTAGCGAGGGAGGCAGAACATATTGCTCAACTTAGAGCGGAGGCAGCGGCGAGGGAGGCAGAGCAAAATAGAAAGTATGAAGAACTCCAGCAACAGCTTCAGACTATGATGAAGTTTTTCCAGCAGTCACAGAGGCCGCCATCTTAGATATTTCTTTTCTTGTTGTAAGATGATTTTTAATATTGTTACAATTAACATTATTGTAAGAATTGTTTGAATTATACTTTATTTATTATAATGTACATCATATATCTTTTATTAAATTTTAAGTATCGTTTAGATTAAATGCTTCTAGTGAGATTAAATGTTTTATTTGATGTCTTGGGATGAAATTATATGCAATTGTTACTATTTTTGGTTGGTTTTAATGCAGGAAGGGTAGGATATTAGAAAAAAAGAGCACTGCAAATCTGTGCAGATTAGCGGCATTTTTTATAGAAGCCCATAAAGTCCCCATCTTTAGCGGCGTTTTATAAAGAAGCACCGCAAAAAGCCCCCACCTTTAGCGATGTTTTTTATAAAAAGCGTCGCTAAAAGCCCCCACCTTTAGCGGCGTTTTTATAAAAGCACCGCTAGACCCCACCTTTAGCTACTTTTTTTATAAAAGCGCCGCTTAAAGCCCTCACCTTTAGCGGCGTTTTTATAAAAGTGCTGCTAAAAGACCCCACCTTTAGCGATGTTTTTTATAAAAGCGCCGCTAAAAGCCCTCACCTTTAGCAGTGTTTTTTATAAAAGCGCCGCAAAAATCCCCCATCTTTAGCTTTGTTTTTTACAAAAGCGCCGCTAAAATCCCCCATCTTTAGCGGCGTTTTTATAAAAGCGCCGCTAAAAGACCCCACCTTTAGCGGTGTTTTTATAAAAGCGCCACTAAAAGCCCTCACCTTTAGCGGCGTTTTTTATAAAAGCGCCGCTAAAAGCCCCCACCTTTAGTGGCGTTTTTTAAGAAAGCGCCGCTAAAAGCCCCCACCTTTAGCGACGTTTTTATAAAAGCGCTAAAAGTCAAGACTTTAGCGTTTTTTCAATAAATGCCGCTAACTTTTAAGGCTTTCTTTAGCGGTGTTTTTTTTAGCTTTTGAAAGCGCCAAATAGTATTAGTGGCGCTTAAAAATGCCACTAAAAGCTAAAAAAATGCCACTAAAAGTCTGTTTTGGTGTAGTGTTTCATATAAAAAAATAGACACAATAAGCTTTAATTCTATATCTTATTCACTTTCTAATTCCCTTTCTCCTATTTTTGGTGATTTTTCAAAATTACATCACTACTGCTAACCAAAAACTATTTCCTTGCAAAATATGGTTAACTAGATTATAACATCTTTACTTCATTTCATTTAAACTCTACATATTAACCATACTTATAAATATACCAAAACCAAATCAAACGAAATCATCAAGCCATAATATAAATTCCAAGATTAACAAGATGGACAAGCCACTTTCGCATGGCTTATACAAATATATACAACTTCAAAACTAGCAATATCAAAACTAGTCTATACATGCCACATAACCAAATCTCCAAGCATTTATTTACCAAAGCGAGAATTGGATAGTGTGATGAGATCTCCTTCGACTTCCAACCCGAGCAAGTCTTTGAAACTCTATAAACATAGGAAAGTTACACAAAGTAAGCTTTGAAAGCTTAGTAAGCCATAAGCAAATAATTCACCATAGAAACATATATAATTTAATTCAAATAGGCCAAATTTGGTTAATCACATACACACGTACAATCACTTTTCTTATATAATCCATGTTCCTTGTTAAGTAACTTCACTTACTCATAATTTATATCATCATTCGTAAACTTTCACCTTTCATAGCCTTAAGGCCAAACACTCACACATTCAATAATAGATTTCACATTGATGTATAAATCACTTTTCCATCTCAAAACAAATACATATACATTTTTTCACGTATATACATATTAACTACCAAATTTTCTTTCTTACCTTTCAATTCATGTAATTCACAAATAAGTCCATATGATATAAAATTTTCATTTCAACATCTAAAACTTACTTATTAGATCAAATACACATGATTCATTATACCATCACATATGGCCGAATATACTAGTTTAATGCATTATCATATATAACCGATCATCCAAAGTTAATTAAATTATCACATGTACCCATATATTTGAATTTAATATAATATCACATATAACCTGTAACACCCTAAACCCAGCCTAGACGTTACGACCGGATCTTGGCATGTCACATGGAAAGGTTGTTAAAGAATCTACGCGTTCGTTAAAAATATCAAGTTTTGTTGCTTGTAAAAAATCCAATTTGTTTTATAGTTCTCTTTGTAAAAACATTTTCGTTGTTATTTTCGATGATCTTGTTTATAATTAATCCAACTCAATGAGTTTTAGAAAAACAACATTTAAATTATTGTAGACATGTGATATTTTGAAAAGAGTTATCAACGTTAAGAAAATCCAAAGTTTTATTCATTATAGTTTGTAAACTGTGTATTAACATTATAGAAAAACCGTTATTAATGTTTTAGAAAATCCCAAATTGAGCATTCAAAATTAATAAGCAATAACCGAATTAAAAGCTAAAACCAAAACAAAATACAAAAGGCCTTATTACAAAACAAAAACCCAAATTAAAATAAAATCTATAGTACTGCAAAACAGAATTTATTAAGCTACGATGTATGGACACCACAGAGTTTACCTCGGCTCCAAATCCGCAAAGCTAGGAATTACCTACAAAATTATGCAGAGGGGTGAGTTACGAGAACTCAGTGTGTAATCCCCTATACGAACGGTAATTGGGCCTAAGCCCACAGAAGCACATTGAGCCTTAGCTCTCACAGTAATGAAATTGGCCGAAGCCCATACGAGTCGAACTGGGCCGTGGCCTTAACAACATGGCATAAATAGTGAATGCAATGCAACCCAGCCCAACCTAGTATTCTATCCTCTACACTCCGCTCTATATGTCCAACCTCAGCACACCTGTGGGGATTTCTACAATCAACCCTCTATCCTCTACACTCCTCTTTGGCAGTCATGCTGACAATCATGCTATAACATCCCAAAATTGGGCCCAGTAGGATTGGGCCCAATAGGCCTTGGGCATAGGAATGTTTAAAATTTTGAGAACAAGAGAATGGCATTATTGAAAATTGGACTTATTAGTTAAGTGAATTTGGAAGGTTACAATGTTTCTATGAAGTCTCGGGTTTAATTGGGCCTTAGAAAAATTGGGTATTTTAGCACTTTAAGGAGAGATGGTAAGTAGCTTCAAAACTTATAGAAATAAATAAGTAATGTGCTTGCATAATTGAGCTATTGGTAAAGAGGTTATGGCATCAAGTGACGTATCTTGAGGAAAGAGGTTCAAATCCCTTTGTGTGCAATTTTTGACTAATATTTTTGCACTCTTTCCTTAAGTGTCGGCCAAGAGGTATTTATGACAAGTTTACTTCTTTATTTTTGGTATGGTGGCTAAAGAATTAAGGAAAGGTTGAGGTTGGGGAAAGGAATCAAAAGGAAAAGGCAAGTAAGGGGAACAAGTGGCTTATTTCATGGAGAATGCTATGGAAAGTATGGTTGGCATTTGACCCTTATGACTATACATGTGGACGGTTTTGGGGGTAGATAGGTAGCTGAAATTTTACTTTGGTATTTGGTACGGTCTTGGTATTGTTTTGGCAAAAAATCACATTTGCAACTTTAGTGTCATCTTCTCCCAATTTGCTATTCTCTTTGCCGAAATCTTCTAGCACAATAGTGCATTTTTCTTCTCTTTGGATTGGTTTCATATTCACATTTTGTCCATCTTCCTTGATAGCCAAATATCAACATACAATTTCCTCCATAACTGAACTTTCATCTTTTCTCTATTTCTTCTTCTCATCCATATTAACATCCGTTTCTTGATCAATCGGTAACCATTCTTCTCAATATTTTATTTTCTTTGGTTTTGGATGGTCATTTTGACCTAGACCATCACCTTACTTTCCCTCATTTGAAATCATTTTTCTTCCTCGTAGAGATATAGCGGAAGGCCAAAACTTGGATTTTTCCAAAGTCATCGTATAATCGCTAGAAATCGGATCCAATATTAATAAGGTAAGGAGTTCTTATGGATTATTGATATTATTCAATATTCGATTGGTTGCTAATGGAGTAATAATGTGAAATCATCGACTATATGTTTTAGGGACAAATCACTCGATATATTCCACCTTCAGATATAGTTGTAAGTGATTCAAATGTAAGTGATACGAAATCTTTTGGAAATCCGAGGCTAACTTTTGGTTGGTATTGTTCTAGGTCAACAACGAGTGGTTCGTTAGGAAATCGAAATCAGGTGTGTAATCCCGTACCTTTCGTATACATATCTGAAATGGTGTGTAATCTCACACTTCACGGAATGTTTATATGAATTATTCTGTGAATCGGTCGAAATACCGAAGAAAATAAAAATCGGCATCCGTGATCACTCGGGCGTGCGTATGATCGTAGTGGTAAACATATTTTGTAATAAAATAGTTTCGGTTAAAAGCAATGACGTGTTTTCGAAAAATCACGAAAAATAGAAGAAAGGGAATTAGAAAGTGAATGAGATATCGAATAAAATTTTACTGTGTCTATTTTGATAAGAAGAAACGGAAAAGGAAAAAGAATTTTATATTCTGAGATATGTTAATTTTAGTGAGACTGGTTCTGAATGATTTCGTGGTTCCCTGATCTGTCTTGGAAAAATCGTATAAAATTGTACAAAGTGAATTAAGAGTTATAGTTTATATCTAAAGATCCCTTAGTGAGTCTATTTTCAATAGAAACAAGTGGAAATAACATCTAAAAACTTTAAAGTAAGATATTTGAATTTTGGGTAAGAGAGGTCAGAATCATTGGACAGTGAAACAAAGGAAACTTTAAGGAATAAATTGTACTAAATGGTTTGGACAAAAATTCTGGAAAACTTTTAGTAAGAAGATATATGAGTTTAGTTTCAAGGAAAATTTACGGATCTAGATTCGAGATTCCTAACCCAAGTTATAGTCAATTTAGTTAGTACAATGCATATGGACAGTTTAAATTGTAATGCCCAAATTAGTAGTTAAGTCTAGATTGCGAAATTACCGAATTACCCTTAGTGGGTAAATTGTCGAATTACGAAAATGCCTCTAAAGGGCTGAAATATGGAAATGTCCCTAATGGGCCGATTTGCAAAAGTGTTAATGGACCGAATTGAGATATTGCCTTATGGGCTGAAAGGACATATTGATAAATGGGCCAATCTGTTATTTTGATAAATGGGCCAATCTATTATTTTGATAAATGGGCCAATCTATTATTTTGATAAATGGGCCAATCTAATATTTTGATAAATGGGCCAATCTGATATTTTACTATATGGGCCTAATTGATAATTTGTTATAATGAGCCGTACTTTTGTAATAAATATCTGAATAAATTTTTGTGATTTGTTATGCATTATATACATGATTTGCATGGGATGGGATAATGATGAAGAGAAGTTCTGGTAGCTATGCTACATAAATCTGGTGGCTTTGCCACAAATCTGAAAAATGGCAATGCCATGTAAATTCTATTATTCTGGTGGCTTGTCCACAAATTTGATATAAATGGCTTAATGCCTACTTTTGGTGTGTTGGTTGGGTGGCTGACTAAAGCTCCCCATAGGTGTGTTGGTTGGTACGGGTGGTGTGTAGTGGATAGAAAATTAGTTTGGTTTGGAAATTTCATATCATATGCATATTATATATATATATGACACATTTATTATTATTGTATGTGGGTTTAGGCCCAAGTATGTGCTTGATGAATTTTGGCCCAATGAACAATGGTAAATGGATTATACACTGAGTTCTTGTAACTCACCCCCTTTCTCTTAACCCTTGTAGGTAATGCTCAGTGACAAGGACTTTGAGCCATGGATGACTCGGTCAAGGCCTTGCTTCAGAAATAATATTTTCGAATATTAGTAAACTACCTTTCCATTTTACTTGATTACTTTTATTGTTTCGGGTTTTAAAGTTGTAATAAGTCTCTAGACTATTTTTATTTTGCTTTATGTTTGGGATGTTCTTATTATTCTTCTTAAATAGTTTAAAAAGGAATTTCCTAAAAATATAAATAATGGTTTTCAAAATTGATTAATAAATGGATTTTATAGCAAACTTTTACAAATAGTTTAACTCGGATTCTCTTCCAAAATTTCAACGTCATTTTCAAAAGTCCTGATTTTAAAGTCCACTACTTCGATTTTTGACTCATCAACCAACCTCTCAAAAATACTTGTATTTTATCTACGTTTCTGCAATGGTTTCAAAATGCTTCTGCAACTCTATTTCCAAACGTCATATTTTCGTAAATTGTTATTTCAAATATGTTTTCGCAACCAAAAAGGTTTTTAAAGATAATTACGTTTTCAAGTAGATAACAATTGCTTAAGTGTTTTGGGTTTCAACAAAGAGGCTGTAATTCTCAAACAAGTTTTTAACAATCGCAAAGATGGTTTTGAAAAGAAAAAAGAAACACTTCCATGTGACACGCCAGATTCGGGCCTAACTTCTAGGCTGGGTCTGGGGTGTTACATTTTATAGTATCATAGCCCAGTTGTAAAACTCGGCCGTGGTTTGGGTTCAAAAGCGTTTTTCAAAGCTATTTAGAATTTTTATTTATAAATATATGTTCTAAAGGAAGTATGGCACCACGAGTATCCGGCACCAAGTCAAGTAAGTATTTGTTTTCATTTTATGATTTTTGTGTTACGGAAATTCTACAAAGTAGAATACTCTAGAACTGTTAGCTTTAGGAGTTGAAACTATAAAGAATGAGACTCTAGGATGTGGATTTGACTCTCGAAAATAACTTTTCTACTCATACTCCATAAAACAGCGTTTAATAAACATCGAATAGCATAATAATTCATAAAACTCTTAATTAGATTCTATCGACTTAGTGAACATGAGTGCTAGAAGAAGCGGACGCGGTAGCAGGGGCGTGGTAGAGGCCGAGGTGCTAGGTGTAGATCTTTGGTACCAAGGCATGTGCCCGAAAGGGAGGCGCAGACATCGTTAGTGGCTGAGACAAGATCTCATGATCGAGTTGGGGTTGATGAGCTGACTCAGATAGTGAAGAAGGTATTGAAGGAGGTTAAGGAAATCAGTGATGCACTTCGAGTTAGGTCTGTGGACTGTAAGAAGAAAGGAGATCATGGTTCTTTTGGATCGCAGTCTCGTTCCGTAAAATGTGTTAAGGCACATCCAAACTTTTCGGCTTGCGATCATTGTAGAAGGCGTCATCCGGGGGAATGTTGGAGGAGGTAAAGAGCATGCTTGAGATGCAGGTCTGAGGAGCATAAGGCTCGGGATTGTTACATCACCATCAAGTCAGGAATGTTTTGGTTGGACGCGATGATTGAATGTAGAAAATTCTTTGTATAAATGGTAGACAATTGTTTGCTTTTGTGGTTAGATGTTTGGTTGTGTGAAAGAGGATTCAAGATTTTGTTAAAAGTACATTGTGTTTTTTTAAGATCAGAGTGCGCAGCGAAAGCTTAGTGGTGTGATTTGAGGGATGCGTTTAGTAGATGGTTGAAAATTTCAAGGACGAAATTTCTTTAAGGAGGGTAGAATTGTAACATCCCAAAATTGGGCCTAGTAGGATTGGGCCCAATAGGCCTTGGGCATAGGAATGTTTAAAATTTTGAGAATAAGAGAATGGCATTATTGCAAATTAGACTTATTAGTTAAGTGAATTTGGAAGGTTACAAGGTTTCTATGAAGTCTTGGGTTTAATTAGACCTTAGGAAAAATTGGGTATTTTAGCACTTAAAGGAGAGATGGTAAGTAGCTTCAAAGCTTATAGAAATAAATAAGTAATGTGCTTGCATAAACAAGCCATTGGTAAAGAGGTTATGGCATCAAGTGAAGTACCTTGAGGGAAGAGGTTCAAATCCCTTTGTGTGCAATTTTTGACTAATATTTTTGCACTCTTTCCTTAAGTGTTGGCCAAGAGGTATTTATGGCAAGTTTGACTTCTTTATTTTTAGTATGGTGGCTAAAGAATTTAGGAAAGGTAGGGCTTGGGGAAAGGAATCAAAAGGAAAAGGCAAGTAAGGGGAACAAGTGGCTTATTTCATGGAGAATGCTATGGAAAGTATGGTTGGCAAAATTCTGACCCTTATGACTATGCATGTGGACGATTTTGGGGGTCGATAGGTAGCTGAAATTTTACTTTGGCATTTGGTAGAGTCTTGGTATTGTTTTTGCCAAAAATCACATTTGCAACTTTAGTGTCATCTTTTCCCAATTTGCTATTCTCTTTGCCGAAATCTTCTAGCACAATAGTGCATTTTTCTTCTCTTTGGATTGGTTTCATATTCACCTTTTGTCCATCTTCCTTGATAGCCGAATATCAACATACAATTTCCTCCATAATCAAACTTTCATCTTTTCTCTATTTCTTCTTCTCATCCATATTAACATCCGTTTCTTGATCAATCAGTAAGTATTCTTCTCAATATTTTATTTTCTTTGGTTTTGGATGGTCATTTTGACCTAGACCATCACCTTACTTTCCCTCATTCAAAATCATTTTTCTTTCTCATAGATATATAGTGGAAGGCTGAAACTTGGATTTTTTCGAAGTCATCGTATAATCGCTAGAAATCGTATCCAATATTAATATGGTAAGGTGTTGTTATGGATTATTAATATTATTCAATATTCGATTGGTTGCTAATGGAGTAATAATGTGAAATAATCGACTATATGTTTTAGGGACAAATCACTCGATATATTCCACCTTCAGATATAGTTGTAAGTGATTCAAGTGTAAGTGATACGAAATCTTCTGGAAATCAAAGGCAAACTTTTGGTTGATATTGTTCTAGGTCAACGACGAGTGGTTCGTTAGGAAATCGAAATCAGGTGTGTAATCCCGTACCTTTCGTATACATGTAACACCCTGGTTTAGGGGTTATGCGTTTGGAGCATAACCCGAGCATTTAGTAGGCTTAAGGTCCTGTTGGAGGAATTTTAGGGGTTTTGGAGAACCCTAGAAGGCAAGGGATGGCTTAGGAAAATTTTAATTTTGGGGTTAAGAAATGGAGCTGGGCTTTAGAGGCTTAAGAAAATTTTTGGATGATTTTGGTACATGAAAGGCATTAGCAAAGTGGTTATCTGTACTGCTTAAGGGTTGGAAGAAGGTCCATCGGCGCTGGGTTCGAGTTGAGGCGGCAACAAAAGAGTTTTATTTTGGGATTATGGCGTTGCGGGGTAGAAGGCCTTAAAATAATTTAGGTATTGGCACAAGCAAAAACTTGGCCAAGTGGTTATCGTCTGGCACATAGGTGTTGGAGGGAGTGAGTCTGGAGTTCGGCGCCTGGGCAGCATTTTGGGCGTGATTTTATTTTATGCGGTTATGGGGCTGGGCTAGGAAGGGTTAAGAATAAATGTTGGGGCCTTATAGCATGAAATTCAATGTGGCCGAGTGGCCTGGGCGTTGGGGGAAAGGTGTGCAGCAGGTTGGTCCCAGGTTCGAGCCTTGGAGGCTGCAGCTGGGTTTTTATTTCTTTTTCTTTGGCTTTTTGCTAATGGGACGGCACTTGGAAGCTTCATTGGATAAGGATTAAACTAAGGTTGTTTAATCACTTTTGAATTCGGCTGGAAGAGTAGATATGCATATGGTTTTGTTTTATTTTAATATTCAAATAGGTAGATTGAAGATAAAGCATTGCTTATTTTATTTTTATTTTGAGAGATAAAGTTAGGCTAGCTTTTGCTTTTAGATTCGGCAGGGATAAATGCTGGCTTTAATTTTTATTATGCATTTATTTGATTAAATTAGTAAATAAGAGTTGTGATTGGTTTATTTGAATTTGATAAGGAGATAGATTATGGGATAAATTGGAGAAGAGGACTAATTTAAATTAGATTGAATTATTATGTGGTGGCCGCTTTTGGAGTCTTCAGGGAGGGGCGCGAATTTTATAAATAGGAGAGCACCCTTTTGGAAATTTTTTCCTCTTTAATCTCCAAAACCAAAAGAGCATTCTCCACTCTCTCTTGTCGAATTTCTTCCACCATTCTCTTCCTATTACTTCCATTCTTCCAACCTTATTTCTTACTTTTCTTGACTAGGCGAATGCTTCATCTTCATTTGGAAGCCTAGCCAAACCTTGAGCCTTTCTATTTCTCTCTTTATTTCACCAAAGCTTAAAGCCAAACCTTGTTCACCATTAAGTCTATTTTGTTCGTGATCAAGGCAAACTCCCTTTGAATCTCGCAGCACGTGGGTGGTGAGTGTACTTTAGTGATCAATCGATTTATGTACCCCTCCGTTGTGGCCAAAACCGAATGGTTGGCCTTAGTCTTGTATGGCGAATGTCCCTAGGGCCATGATGTTGTGTTTTGTGTTGTTTGTAGCCGTGCCAAGGAGTCAAGAGGGGTTTCTCTCGAGTTTAGATCATCGAGTTAGGTGGTGGGAATTTCGCAATTCCATTAGTGCGTTCACGGATTCAAGTTTACTTTCGGTAAGGATGTTATTAGGTGTTCTAAATTCAATAATAGTGGATTATGACTTGTTGATTAATGGTGTGATTCTGATTAAGTGTCGATGGATGCAAGTGCCAGTCAAGAGGGGAAAGGGAAAACTCCCATCCCGAAGTTCAAGAAGAGATCGGTTTCTGCTGTACGAGATTGGCCACCGGGGTGTGGGCGTACAACGGAAAAAGATAGGCAGATAACGGTAGTCTCGCTAAACGATAGCGTCGGGATCGAGGGTTTAGAACTTCAGGTTATAAGGTGTGTAGTTAGCCATTGTTTCCGGGTTTTATGTGATATCTGCTTATGTTATATGCTTACTAATAAGTGCAGTGGTAAAAGTGCAATAGATACCCTCAAAGGGGTATGATGCTGATCAGGTAAATAGCAAATTGTTAATATTGTTGTCATTTATTTAAATATGAGTGAATGCCTATGTTTGTGAATGACATGCACATGCATCACATTGTCATTATATTATGTTACATGTGCATGGGTGGGTTTATGAAAGAAGGTACGGGTGTACTTCGAGTACGTGGTTGATGTCAGCTTTGTGCTACATCGTGGATTGGCGCTGACTGAGGTCGCGTTGTGGATCTTTGCGATTTAGTTCGCGTGGTTACCTTGATTGATATCGGCTTTATGCCATATCGTGGCTTGATGGATTGCTGTGTGCTCCATCGTGGTTTGATGTTAGCTATACGCTACATCGTGGATGGCATTGGTTGCCTTTTTGGAGGGAAAAGGAGAGGGTGACTCGATAGTCCCCGGTGTGTGGTAAATGGTTAAGGGGTGTGTAGCGGATGGACCTTAGGATTGGGTTGGGTTTCATATTGCATGGTTTTGCTATAAAGCATCAACACACAACCTGCATTTTATGTTAGAGATCAGGGGGGTTAATGAATGAATTCTTTTCTTCTGGTTGAATTAATGCGAGCTTGTGGATCTTCTATTTCTCAAAACTCTTGTGCTTTTCGTCGATTTAGTTAGCTCTTACCTTGATTAGTTTAGTTAGGCCAATGGCAATGAGATCTCTCCAAAATGTCTATAGTATCCCCAAACCTAAGAAACTATTTGGACTTGTGCTTTGGTGGTTTCCAATCCGAATAGCCTCAATTTTCCCCGGATCCACCTTATTCTTGGGTGATACTATGACCAAGGAAAGTCACCTGGTTGGCCAAAATTCTCATTTACCAAATTTGGCATACAATTGCTTATCAGAAGTAGTTGTAATACTATCGAAAGTTGGTTGGTTCCTCCTCATTTCTGAATAAACCAATATATCATCTATGAACACTACCACAAACCGGTCTAAATATGGTTGAAAGACTGGTTCATCATGTCCAAATGCAATGGTATGCATTGGTTAATCAAAGGCATCACTACAAACTCATAGTGTCGTAGCGTGGTAATTGGGTGGTATTAAATGCGTTTTTTCACCCTAAGTTGGTGATAACCCACCTTAAATCAATTTTGAGAACAGCTCCTTTTAATTGATCAAGCAGTGACACATGTGCCAGAGGATACCGATTCTTGATCGTCAAATTATTCAATTAAGTAGTATTAATTGGTTGAATCCATCCTTCTTCTTGTTAGGACATGTTGCTCCCTTTTAGACACACTTGGTCGAATGAATCTCATTCCTCAATTTTGAATTTGAGCTTTGAGCTCAAACTCCTTAATTGCCATTCTTAGAAGCAATGGACACTAGATATCTAAGGAAAATTCAATGCCAAATTCTACTCCCGATCTGAGGTATACCGAAAAGTTCTTCGAAATACATCGGAAATTCCTTCACCGTCCTCACATCATTCACGGATAATTCTTTGGCATCCAAAGCACGATTAAAGGCTAGAATGCTCCATATCCTTTCCGCACGAACTTGCCTTTTAATGCAAAGGCATTTGCAAATATGGTTCTTTCGTCACCAATCATTATGACTTCCTTATCATCCAGGTCCATCGACATTCGTTTTAAGACATCCAATTGCGTAGATGTTTGACCGCAATCCATGCTGGGATGAGATCGAACTGCGAAAGGTAGTTCCATCAAATTTGCTAAGAATACTTCCTCTTGGATTTTTAAGGCGCTTTAAATATTTTATTAACATCCCGTGTCAAGGTGGAACATGTATCCATTTTAGGAGTGGTATTCTAAATGGAGCTTCGGTATTTGGACAGATACTTGACTCCTCCAATATCTTAAGGCACTAGGTACATCAACCTTAACCAAGAGGACTTGTTCAACCGGTCATTTAAACCGAGGGATTAGCTACGCTTTAAAATTTTAGTTCTACAATTTTTAAATTTACCCTTTTGGTTTGTAAACCCTAAATGTGGTTTTGAAAAAAAATGTTTTTTCCTCGATTTACCCAAAATTACCAAAATGCCCTTAGCTGCAAAAATTACAAAAATGCCCTCAGATTATAAAATTACCACATACCCTCAACTTTTGGTTAAGATGATTTTTACTTAGAAATATTAAAATCTCTATTTTTCAAAATATCAATATACCCCAATTTGGGAAAAATTTACTAAAATACCACTGTGGAAAATTTCTAAAATGCCTCGACTTTCAAAATTTCGAGTTAACCCCAATTTTAATAAAATTCTCTCACTTTGCAAAAGTACCCAATTTTGTATTTCAAAATAACACCCAGACTCTTGAAATTTACAAAATTACCACAGTTGACAAAATTACCAAAATACCCGGTTTCCAAAATTTCTTGTATTCTAATTTGACAAATTTTTTTTTAGAAATACCCTCTAGTTGTGGAAATTTCAAAATGTCCTGGTTTATTAAAGTTTTAAAATTTTTCTGGTTTATTCTGAAAATGTCCCTGTAGGAAAATGACGGAAATACCCTCAGGTAGCAGGCAGAAATGTCCGAATAGTGAATGTGTGGTAGATACCATGAATGTGCCTTCTTACCGAGGAAGGAATGTGTTCTTGTTTATGAAGCGGATGTGTGTGTGAATGTGATTCTTGAACTAGAGTAGTAAACTTCGAATCTGAAACTTTGTGTGATCGAAAGAACTACTTCTAAATATCTTTCATTTCATAAAATTTGCTCGTGGTTAAATATTGGAACAATTACTAATGCATAAAACTTCTTAATTAGATAAATCAAGGCGATAGAGATGAGTTCTAGGGGCGCAGTAGAGGTAGAATGGCAAGATCGGACAGATAGGGTCCGCCATGGGTCGAAAGTGAAGTGCCGCCAAGAGGGTCATGAGGAGCAAGATCAAATCGGAGAAAATGACGCATGTCGCGAGCCATGTTGCGAAAAGTGCTAGAGCGAAGCGGGAGTTAGTAGAGGAAATGGAACTCGAAGTCGGTATCGGAAAGGCTTAGATCGGGGGGGGGGGGGGGGGGGGGGGGGGGGGGGGGGGGGGGGGGGGGGGGGGGGAACACTACCACAAACCGGTCTAAATATGGTTGAAAGACTGGTTCATCATGTCCATAAATGCAATTGGTGCATTGGTTAATCCAAACGGCATCACTACAAACTCATAGTGTCCGTACGTGTCCAAATGCCGCTTATAAATGTCCGTTCTTTCACCCTAAGTTGGTGATAACCCGACCTTAAATCAATTTTGGAGAAAACAAGCTCCTTTTAATTGATCAAACAGTCATCAATTCTCGCAGAGGATACCGATTCTTGATCGTCAAATTATTCAACTGCTCGTAGTCAATGCACATACGATCGATCCATCCTTCTTCTTGCAACAAGACTGGTGCTCCCCACGAGACACACTTGGTCGAATGAATCCCGATCCACAGATTCTTGAATTTGAGCTTTGAGCTCAAACTCCTTTGCCATTCTATAGGGAGCAATGGACACTTGGAGCCGCCTGCAAAAGCTCAATGCCAAATTCTACTTCCCGATCCGAGGTATACCGGGAAGTTCTTGGAAATACATCGGAAATTCCTTCACCGTCCTCACATCATTCACGGATAATTCTTTGGCATCCAAAGCACGATAAAGGCTAGAATGCTCCATATCCTTTCCGCACAACTTCCACTTTTTAATGCGATACCACATTTGCCGAGATAGTTCTTTCGTCACCAATCATTATGACTTCCTTATCATCCGAGGTCCTTCGACATTCGCTTTTCAAAGACAATCCAATTGCAGCCGATGTTTGACCGCCAATCCATGCCTGAATGAGATCGAACTCGTCGAAAGGTAGTTCCATCAAATTTGCTAAGAATACTTCCTCTTGGATTTTTAAGGGCACGCTTTAAATATTTTATTAACATCACCGATCTCCTAAAGGATGATCATCGTCATCTCATTTGTAATTTGATTCTAAATTCGATTTCCGGATATGGCACTAGATACATATGAATGAGTAGAGCCAATATCTATTAAGGCAATAAGTACATCAAAAATGAAGAACGTCTGATTATCACATCCGGTGCATTGCCGTCCTCGCGATGTCACGCATAGACCGTCCAGTCGTCTTGCACTCGCATTTCCTCTATTACCATTGCCTCGACCGTGCACCTTGACCACGACCAGCCCCATTACCACCACGACCTGGTCCACGTCCTCTGGTGGCTGCGATTACCCCGCCTAGTGCATCATTATTACGGACTTTTGAGTCGTATCCATTCGTCGAGGACAACTTTTGTCGATGTTCCATTGAACCGCATTTGTAGCATGCACCGTTTTCCTCCAACATTCCCCAAAATGTCTCTTCCCACACTCAAGGTAATCTCGACTTGATTATTTGCTACCGGGTTACGCTTTGAACCGATTCATCATTCCGGTTTCTTCCAAATCTCTTGGAAGAACCAGATCATTGTCTCTCTCTTGTTTCGGATCTTTCGCTTCTGTTCGAGTTCTTAGCCTCTTGGCTATTTTGGCCTTCTCCACCGAGTGGAAAAATTTCTAACTTGTCATGAGCAATCGAACCCTCACTCATCATTAAGTCCATCCTCAAACGCATACAATGTTCATGATCGTTACTACAATTGTCCGGGCATAACGGCTCGACGTAAAAACTCACTTCATATGTCGCCACGGCCTTACTTCCTTGGACAAGATTCGAAATTCCTTCCTTCGAAGGCCTACATAGCTCGCTTCGACGATTTTCCTTGGAAGACACTTTAAAGAATTCCCGCTTAATCGAGTACCAAGGTTTTCTCGAAGTGAGCCACCACCGACACGCCTCATCTCTCAATAAGGATACAGCCTCTCGCTTTTGCTCACCTGCATTCCATATCATCCATAATCCGCTCCACGCCTTGAGCCAGATTCGCCACATTCGAGCTACACCGAGACACCTCTCGAAAACTTCGCAATATTTGCCTTAAGTCGCCTCAAATTGACCCATGAGTTGTTGGCCCAATTCTAGTTCCAAATGACCTTTCCAAGACTCGTAGCATTGCTTGAGTCAATGCATGATCTTCTTCCATGTGATCGCATGATCCCGCTTTCACTTTCAATTGACGCAGGCGCCACTTCGCATCCGATTTGGTGCTTCAGTTGTAGCACTCGCCTCTACCACGACCACGTCTCACGGCCCACGCACCACGCCCTCTAGTGCTCATGATAGCTTGTTCGCTTATCCGATTACAAGTTTTATGAATCGTAAATATTGTTTGGTGTTTATTAACGATATTTTATGAGATTTGAGATATAAAGTTGTTTTTCGCAACATATCCTATAGTCTCAATCTCTACGCTTTTCACGCCTAAAACTAGAAGTTCTAGAGTGTTCCTATGATCATATCATAGTAATCATTAAGTAGCAAATACTTACTTGGCTTGTCACGGATGCTTGTGGTGCCATACGATTTTGAATGATTTCATCGAAATTATTTTGAACCCAAACCAGACCGAAGTTTTTGAAACTGGCTCGATATCACTAATCGTAATAACCCCAAACCGGCCTATGCATTGAGACTAGATTTGGTTTGTCACATGAATCGAGTTATCTTTGCAATAAGTTGAAAATTTCAATATAAATTTCAAATTTTAAAATAAATAGAAGAGTATTTGAATTTGATAAAATATTTGAAAACATTAGTTGAAAATCATTGTATTATCAAACCCTTTGAATAGTTTGTTAAAGAGTTAACTAAAATAAAATATTTATAAAAGATTTCCATATACTTGAAAACCCAAATTTATTTTAATAAAACATCATAAAATCACAACCCATAATTTAAAAAATCCAAAGTTTAGTTTAAATCCCATACACACATAAAATCCATAAGTTATTTATAGAGGCCCTTATTACAATAATCCAAAAATAGTAAAATATACTTATTAAAAGTTCGAGTTTAAATAACCCTTTCTCAAGATGGCCTCCACGAAGTCATCCTCGCCCAAGTCCACATCAATTTCCATTACCGTGATGGAAAGAATTTAAAGGGGTGAGTTACTTAGAACTCGAGTGTAACTCACTTACCACCATTATTGGGCCAGATCATCAAGACATTATTGTCGGGCTTGAGCCCAATTCGAATTCAACAATATATCATGAATTAAAACAATTAATAATGCATGTAAAATGAAATTCCTAACCCATACCTAATATCCATCCGCTAACACCCTGACCAACCATCACACTGTGGGATCAAGTCAACCCACCCCGCCATCACACCAATCGTAGGCATTAAGCCTTTTTATAATTGTGGCATAGCCACCGAACTAGAGGCAATAAGCGATATTATGGCAGAACCACCGAACTAGAGGCAATAAGCGATATTGTTGGCAAGACCAGAACTAGAGGCAATAAGTCGATATTGTGGCGAGCCACCGAACTAGAGGCAATAAGCCGATATTGTGGCAGAGCCACCGAACTAGATATTTGGCAACTGGCCATTCTTCTCTTCATATATCCCACCCATGCAATTATACATGTACTATAAAATATAAAATTTATTAACAATACATAACATGGTGGGTTTATCAATAACATTTCATTTGGCCCATAATTATAATATAGCAATTTGTCTATTTAGCAGTTTAGTGGGCTTGGCCCATTTACCGAACTAGAGTGTTTTGGCTAAATTTTAACGAACTAGAGTATTTTGGCCCAATTTATCGAACTAGAGTATTTTGGCCCAATTTATCGAACTAGAGTATTTTGGCCCAATTTAACGAACTAGAGTATTTTGGCCCAATTTAACGAACTAGAGTATTTTGGCCCAATTTTAACGAAACATCCAATTTACATATTAACAAAAATTTTCTCGAGGGCATTTTCGTAATTTTTACGATTTAGACGTTTTTACGTATTTTCGTCAAAATATCAATATTTACGCTTTTACCGATCTAACTGCTTTTACGATTTACTTCATACCAAAATTGACATCCAACCGAGAAAATAATGAGTGTGAAGTTCCTTTGGAAATTTTTTCCTCTTTTAATCTCCAAAACCAAAAGAGCATTCTCCCACTCTCTCTTGTGCAATTTCTTCCACCATTCTCTTCCTATTACTTCCATTCTTCCAACCTTATTTCTTACTTTTCTTGACTAGGCCGAATGCTTCATCTTCATTTGGAAGCCTAGCCGAAACCTTGAGCCTTTCTATTTCTCTCTTTTATTTCACCAAAGCTTAAAGCCAAACCTTGTTCACCATTAAGTCTATTTTGTTCGTGATCAAGGCAAACTCCCTTTGAATCTCTGCAAAGCACGTAGGTGGTGAGTGTACTTTCGTGATCAATCGATTTATGTACCCCTCCTGTTGTGGCCAAAACCGAATGGTTGGCCTTAGTCTTGGTATGGCCGAATGTCCCTAGGGCCATGATGTTGTGTTTTGTGTTGTTTGTAGCCGGCGCCAAGGAGTCAAGAGGGGTTTCTCTCGAGTTTAGATCATCAGATTAGGTGGTGGGAATTTCGGCAATTCCATTAGTGCAGTTTACGGGATTCAAGTTTACTTTCGGTAAGGATGTTATTAGGTGTTCTAAATTCAATAATAGTGGATTATGACTTGTTGATTAATGGTGTGATTCTGATTAAGTGTCGATGGATGCAAGTGCCAGTCAAGAGGGGAAAGGGAAAACTCCCATCCCGAAGTTCAAGAAGAGATCGGTTTCTGCTGTACGAGATTGGCCACCGGGGTGTGGGCGTACAACGGAAAAAGATAGGCAGATAACGGTAGTCTCGCTAAACGATAGCGTCGGGATCGAGGGTTTAGAACTTCAGGTTATAAGGTGTGTAGTTAGCCATTGTTTCCGGTTTTATGTGATATCCGCTATGTTATATGCTTACTAATAAGTGCAGTGGTAAAGTGCAATAGATACCCTCAAAGGGTATGATGTCGATCGAATAAATAGCAAATTGTTAATATTGTTGTCATTTATTTAAATATGAGTGAATGCCTATGTTTAGAATGACATGCACATGCATCACATTGTCATTATATTATGTTACATGTGCATGGGTGGGTTTATGAAAGAAGGCACGGTGTACTTGAGTGCGTGGTTGATGTCGACTTTGTGCTACATCGTGGATTGGCGCCGACCGAGGTCGCGTTGTGGATCTTTTGCGATTTAGTTCGCGTGGTTACCTTGATTGATATCGGCTTTATGCCATATCGTGGCTTGATGGATTGCTGTGTGCTCCATCGTGGTTTGATGTTAGCTATACGCTACATCGTGGATGGCATTGGTTGCCTTTTTGGAGGGAAAAGGAGAGGGTGACTCGATAGTCCCCTGGTGTGTGGTAGGCTGGTTAAGGGGGTGTGTAGCGGATGGACCTTAGGATTGGGTTGGGTTTCATATTGCATGGTTTTGCTATAAATTGATATGGAAGTGGGCCAAGCCCAATATGACATGTGGATAGGTATGTTTTGGGAACATACGTGGAAATGGGCCGAGCCCAGTAGTCAGTGAATTAATGAAAAAAGGGCCTAGCCCAGTGCTTGAATATGATTTGATTGTGGGCCAAGCCCAGATTATGGTAATGTCTAAATGGTTATATTTACATGTTGCATTTGATAATTGGGATGTTATGTGGCTAGCATGTGGGTGGATTTCAATGGTTTTAATTACACACTGAGTCCGTGTGACTCACCCAATTATTTATCCAATATCGCAGGTGACATGTTGATCGGACCGGATCGGAGAGGACACATGGTGGCCCATGCAGAAGGAAGACTTTAAATATTTTAAAGCTTATTTATATTAAGTTTGGTTTAAATATTGGTTGTAATAAAAGGCCTCTTTATTTATTGTTGGGATCATTTTATTATCTTTTTAATTAGGGTTTATATTATACTTAGATTTATTTCCTTCAAACGATTTATAATATAATAAATTGTAATAAAGTTTTAATTCACATATTTTATAACGGGCTTATATTACTAAATAATTTTAATGGACACATTTTCCAAAAGTTAACAAAATTTTTAAGTTTATTCAAAGACAAAGATTTTCCAACCGTTTTTCCAGAGGACATACCGAGATCCGGTCAGGGCTTGTGGGCCGGGTATGGGGATGTTACAATACATATCTGAAATGGTGTGTAATCTCACACTTCTCAGAATGTTTGTATGAAATATTCTGTGAATCGGTCGAAATACCGAAGAAAATCAGAAATCGACATCCGTGATCGCTCGGGCGTGTGTATGATCGTAGTGGTAAACGTATTTTGTAATAAAATAGTTTCGGTTAGAAGCAGTGATGTGTTTTTGAAAATCACGAAAAATAGAAGAAAGGAAATTAAAAAGTGAATGAGATATCAAATAAAATCTTACTGTGTCTATTTTGATAAGGAAGAAACAGAGAAGGAAAAGGAATTTTATATTCTGAGATATGTTAATTTTAGTGAGACTGGTTCTGAATGATTTCGTGATTCCCTTATCTATCTTGGAAAAATCGTATAAAATTTTACAAAGTGAATTAAGAGTTATAGTTTTATATGTAAAGATTCCGTAGTGAGTCTATTTTCAATTGAAACAACTGGAAACAACATATGAAAACTATACTGTGAGATATTTGAATTTTGGTGAAGAGAGGTCAGAATCGTTGGACAGTGAAACAAGGGAAACTTTAAGGAACAAATTGTACTAAATGGTTAGGACAAAAATTCTGGAAAACTTTTAGAAAGAAGATTTATGAGTTTAGTTTCAAGGAAAATTTACGGATTTAGATTTCGAGATTACTAACCCAAGTTATAGACAATTTAGTTAGTACGACGCAGACGGACAATTTAAATTGTTATGCCCAAATTAGTAGTTAAGTTTGGATTGCAAATTACCGAATTACCCTTAGTGGGTAAATTGCCGAATTACGAAAATGCCTCTAAAGGGCCGAAATATGGAAATTCCCTTAATGGGCTGATTTACAAAAGTGTTAGTGGGCCAATTTGAGATATTACCTTATGGGCTGAATGGACATATTGATAAATGGGTCAATCTGTTATTTTGATAAATGGGCCAATCTGATATTTTGATAACCGGGCCAATCTGTTATTTTGATAAATGGGCCAATCTAATATTTTGATAAATGGACCAATCTAATATTTCACTAAATTGGCCAATCTGATATTTTACTGAATGGGCCAATCTGATATTTTACTATATGGGCCTAATTGATAATTTGTTATAATGTGCCATACTTTTGTAATAAATATCCGACTAAATTTTTGTGATTTGTTATGCATTATATACATGATTTGCATGGGATGGGATAATGATAAAGAGAAGTTATGGTAGCTATGCTACATAAATCTAGTGGCTCTGCCACAAATCTGAAAAATGGCAATGCCATGTAAATTCTGTTAATCTGGTGGCTTGTCCACAAATTTGATATAAATGGCTTAATGCCTACTTTTGGTGTGTTGGTGGGGTGGGTGACTAAAGCTCCCCATAGGTGTGTTGGTTGGTACGAGTGGTGGGTAGCGGATGGAAAATTAGGTTTGGTTTGGGAATTTCATATCATATGCATATTATATATATATATATATATAAGACACATTTATTATTGTATGTAGGCTTAGGCCCAAATATGTGCTTAATGAATTTTGGCCCAGTGAACAATGGTAAGTGGATTATATACTGAGTTCTTGTAACTCACCCCCTTTTCTCTTAACCCTTGTAGGTAATGCTCAGTGACGAGGACTTGGAGCCATGGATGACTCAGTGGAGGCCATGCTTCGGAAATAACATTTTCGAATATTAGTAAACTACCTTTTCGTTTTATTTGATTACTTTTATTGTTTCGGGTTTTAAAGTTGTAATAAGGCCTCTGGACTATTTTTATTTTGCTTGTGATGTTTTTATTATTCTTCTTAAATTTTTAAAAAGGAATTTTCTAAAAATATAAATAATGGTTTTCAAAATTGATTAATAAATGGATTTTATAGCAAACTTTTACAAATAGTTTAACTCGGATTCTCTTTCAAAATTTCAACGCCATTTTCAAAAGTCTTGATTTTAAAGTCCACTACTTCGATTTTTGACTCATCAACCAACCTCTCAAAAATACTTGTATTTTATCTACATTTCCGCAATGTTTTCAAAATGCTTCTGCAACTCTATTTCCAAACGTCATATTTTTGTAAATTGTTAATTCAAATATGTTTTCGCAACCAAAAAGGTTTTTAAAGATAATCATGTTTTCAAGTAGATAACAATTGCTTAAGTGTTTTGGTTTTAACAAAGAGGCTGTAATTCTCAAACAAGTTTTTAACAATCGCAAAGATGGTTTTGAAAAGAAAAAAGAAACACTTCCATGTGACATGCCAGATTCAAGCCTAACTTCTAGGCCGGGTTTGGGGTGTTACACATGCTGCTCAAAGCCGATATAATGTGATAGAGTCACCGATATATGTGGCACCAAGCCATCGAAACAATGTGGTAGAGCCACCGAAATAATAATATAATCAGCACACAGCCCTGGGTAAATATGATTGACACAAAGTCATCAATAACTGTATTATGCTTGGCACATAGCCATTAGCGACGGTAATATAATCGACACACAGCCTTGGGTTAATACGATTGGCATAAAGCCACAATCAAGATGGCACGGAGCCATATTTAGGTTGGCATATAGCCATTATACAGAATGTGGCAGAGCCACTGATATATACTTCCCCGATCATCAATATCCTAACTTCATGCAATATGTTGTGTATGCCATGCTCAATCATTACACGTGTATGCAGAATGGCCATGCTCAATAGCAATCATTTAAACATGTAATAAAAGCATATCAGTCATACAACCATAGCCAAACCGGTCATATCATAGCACAAGCCAATCACTTACCTACAAGGGCAAATCAGTCATTTTTCCCTGTAAGGGTATTCCGGTAATCCTACCTTTCAGGGGTAGTTTGGTAATTCTACTCATAACTAATTCCTATATGCATTGCATCTCAAACATAATCAATCATACAATTAACACATAAAACGCTAGTACTACCACGAGGGTACAATGGTCATTTTGTCGTTTAGGGTAAATAGTAATTTTGCAAATCGGGGGTATTTCGATAATTTCGCAAACCAAGGGTATTTCGGTATTTTGCAAACCAGGGGTATTTTGGTAATTTCACAAACCAGGGGTGTTTTGGTAATTTTATAAACCAGGGGTGTTTTGGTCATTTTACAAACCAGGGTATTAACGACCCAATAGAAGGTCCACTGTCGCCTCGAACGACTCAAGTATTCTAAACAGAGATAATGATGTGAATAGGCCTAAGGCCCATTCAGCCCAAACCTAGCCACATATATGAGATTCACATAGTCTAAGTTCACTATCTACTACTCAATACTATCTACTACTCAATCTTACAATTTACTCATATGGGCCCTCGGGCCCATTGGGCCCACTTGGCCCCTTTCGGGCCATCGTGGCCCAACAGCCCACAAGAATACTACTGATGGCCTCAACTATCGCGTTGAAGCCCCACACGTGTGCTCGCACGCTCGTGTGGTTACTATTACCGTGTCACCGATATTTTGGCATATGCCGCTCTACAACTAGAGTAGAGAGAATACACACGTGATAGGAGTCTGAAGCTGCTAAACTGCACTCTGAGCACTCCTACGTGCAACGCCAACCAGGTATGCCTACTCTCCTCCTAGACAACTCTATATATAGCTAGCTTCTCACCTTCCTTCTTTGTATCTTTTTGATGTGGGATCCCTCCGTCAGTAGAGTTTAAATCCAACTCAAACTCTTGCTTTCCAATCTGAAAAATAAATACTCTCTTGCTTTCCATGAGATTTGAACCCATGCTCTTCCATCGGCCAATTCATGCCACTTGCCACTAAGCCACCAGCTCCTCTTGTGACTAAAACCATGCGCAACTAAATATAAATCTATGGCCAAGGTCTAAATCCATTTTGAAAAAAATACCAAAAAGAAATGCAAGTGTCACACCTTGAACCTTGGATCTCCTTCCTTCCTTTTGGCATCACCCCCTTGCCTCTTATGTGGCGTCACTTTGCCACTACACCAGACACTCGACTTGTGTCATTTTCTCCATATTTTATTCTTAAAGCCTACCTACTAACTCCCAGGGTTTTATTCACCTAAAACTAAAATTTTTCCTAAGGCTTAACTTGAACCCGAGATTTCATAGAAGCCCCCTAACCTTCCAAAATCACTCACCTACTAGATCCAACTTGCATTAAAGCCGTTCTCTTATTCTCAAAAATTTTAACCGCTACTACGCCCAAGGCCCATTGGGCCCAATCCTACTAGGCCCAAATTCGGGATGTTACATAACCACTTATATACAAATTCAATTCATCATCACATATGCACATACCTTTTGTGGCCGAACATATAAGGTTAATTAAATTAACTTACTTGATGATAACGAATTCGTAATTGCAATTACATATATCATGCTACCATTCAACAACTACCAAGATCAATAGGTCTCAAAAATCAACTACCAACATACCATTCATTCATTCAATCAAACTCATAGATTAATAATCACCTCTTGATACTTTAATTTCATATACAAGAACAATTTACCTCATTGATATTTAAATTACTCAATTATCATACATCACTTACCTATCTACCACTTTTCGAATAACTCCATTCAGTGAATTATATCTCCGTAAGATCTGTATATCCGAACACACAGTGCAATTGATGTAACGTATCACACACTTAGTGTCATTACTTAAGAAAGAGCACACATAATGCTATTTACTAGTAATGTATCGCACACTTAGTGCCATTACTATTCTTCCGCACACATAGTTCCATTTACTAGTAATGTATCACACACATAGTGCCATTACTATTCTTCTGCACACATAGTGCCATTTACTAGTAATGTATCGCACACATAGTGCCATTACTATTCTTCCGCACACATAGTGCCATTTACTAGTAATGTATCACACACATAGTGCCATTACTATTCTTCCGCACACATAGTGCTGAATAACCAATCCTTCCTCAATCTTGTTAACATCGATAATTTCATTTTCATTCACATCTATGCACAACTAAATGAGCATGTAAAAGCAACTCATGACTCCATTTCAATACCATCACATTCGGAAATCTTCAATACATGTATGTACATATAATCACTCATTAACATTTAACATATGCACATTTATATAGGCTAAAATCCAATTCTTTCCAATAGCTAAAAAAAAACTTACTCAAGTATTTCCTTAAACATATCAAGCACCATCCCTCACATTCGGTAATAGCAAATATAATTGTAAACATTTCAATTCAGCATGAATAATTTACATTTATTTAAAATTAAGAACAACCATTTGCTTATAGACTTACCTCAATCCATAGATGATTATTCCCCGACCTTCTCTTTTCCCCGATTTATAATTGATCTATTTATTTCACGATCAAAGCATAATAATAAATCAATATGCTAACTAACTTAAATATCAAATCAAATTCAAACTCAAACCATCCTATCATTTAATTATACAATTAGTAAAAACATATTTATTCCTCACAATTGCTCAACACAAACACAACCATTATCCTATTCATTTAAAATTGAACAACATGAACACAGTAGGGATTTATATTAGTTCAGGCATCATTCAATTTTGCATTTTAGTAACCCAAATAACCCACCAAATCACTTAAATAATAATTAACAATTAACTTATTAATGCAGAACATCTTAATTACCAATTACATTCTTCGATAGCTTAATTTGGCATCAATTTAGATATCATTAATTAAAATTATTACAACCATTTCTTTGTAATTAATTACCCATCGACAGCCCAAACAACATAAACATACAGCTATTGAACACCATTTAACCAACACATTAACTAACACTTAGACATAAATTCTGCAGCATTTACTTTGCTTTTAATACTCATTCAATAACTTCATAAATAGTTGCATTAACTTCTTTAAAAATCAGGTTTGGACACCATAAACTATAACTAAATAAACATCATTAATTATTCATGTACAACTTCAACCATTATTACCATAATTTAAAGTCATTCAGACCACATTTATTAACATCTAAACAACAATTTACTATTGCTTTAACACCAAACGGAAATCCATAAAACAGCATAAATATAATCACTTAGACAACATTAATTGACACCTAAACAACAATTTTCCTGCTGCATTAACACACCAAACAACAGTCGTTAAAACAACATATTTTTCTACTGTATTAACACCATAAAGCAGTCCTTAAAGCAACATAAATACACCACTCTCTGAACATCATTAACAATGCACTATTCAAATAGCATCAATACCAAAAATTCAGACAGCATAAACAAGGCAGCAATTAACAATACCAACATGGTAAAATCCGGACAGCAATTTAACCATTTCAACAATTATCAAACACAAGAGAATAAAAGTTCAAGGAAAACTCACTAAGGTTCCCAACACCGATTCTACCTATTCAATTTCTTCTTTCCCTTTTATGTTATTCAACCCCAGAGTTACAGAAATGGAGTATAACAGCACAAGCATTCACTAAATTCTTTTAACACAAGTGAGAAACTATTCATCTACTAGACATGCAACATTTACAACTAGAAAAGTAACTCTTCTCTTCTCCCACACATTCGGTTAAGCTCAAATCAACAATGCAACTAGAATTTGTCAACGAAAAGCTATGGGAAAAGGAGAGTTTTGAAGAGTTACCCTTCTACTTGAAGATTTTAACTACTAAGCAAACAAATTCCATGGTTTTTCACTTCATGCAGCAGGCCTCTCCTCTCTAGCTTCATTCAAAAGAGACAAGGAAGCAAGATAGACCAAATAAAAAAAATAAAGTCTTTCTTTTCCTTACTTAATACCGGTTGAAGAGAATAAATAAAATATGAACACTAATGTGGCTTTGTTTTATTATAATTCATATTAATAAGCCAATTACCAAATTAACCTTTTTAATTTAATAACAAAACCTTTTAATGGCGGTCCATTACCGTCCACTTGCCTATATAGTGGCCAAATATCATTTTAAGGACTTCAAAGTTAATAGACCAGAGCAATTTAGTGTTTTAACAATTAGATTAATACTTTTACATTTTACACGGTTAAGTCCTTTTATAAAAAATTGAGCACACAAATGATAAAAATTTTCACGCGAAACTTTCACACCTCTTAATTCACATACTATAAACACCAAGGATAATATTATAATATTTTTCTGACTCAAATTTGTGGTCCCAAAACCACTGTTCCGACTAGGGTCTAAACTAGGCTATTACACCCTACATAATTCCAACATTTATCATTCAACAGCAAAAATACTCTTTACTTATTCTTTGTGAATCGCGACGACATTTAGATTGTTTTGTCATTTTTTCAGTTATAATTTATACTATTAGTTCATTCATTAATTCCCTTCATCAATTTATACTCTGTTTCTTTTGCATAGTTTAATTAGTTAAATCTACAGTAATACTTTAATAATTATAATCAATCTTCGATCCCTGTGGAGACGATACTCACTCAACATTATATTACTTGAATCGGTGTGTACACTTACACATTTGCATTGCATATTTACATGCAACAAAGACACAATAGCATCATAGTAAACATTACTAAAACATAGCTGAAAGACGTTCTGGCATCATTATATAGTCTGACGGGAAGTTAAACATGGGATAGTCTGACAAGATGTTAAACAAGTGATAGTCCGACAAGACGTTAATCACGGGATAGTTCAATTGGATGTTAAGCATGGGATAGTTCGTCGAGACACCAAACACAAGGGTACTAAAGTTAAAGACCATAGTCAGACTTTGGCAACCAATGGAGTCCACCAAGACAATAACGTGAGGGTATAATGTGTAAGACCAGGGATCACCTTTGGTAGTATAGAGAATCCGTTGGGACAATAAACGAGTGGAAAATCATATCGGTAGTCGTGGGATAACCCACAAACAAGGGAAGAAAGACTAAAAGGGAAAATAGAAATATAGGCCAGTGAGTCGAAGAAATCTGCCAATAAAAAGGAAAATAGGTAGGAAAATATTGTGGGAATAGAAGTTGGGGAAGTCAGTTATGTAACACCCTAGTTCTGGAAAATTTAAGGTTTTGGCGCATAGTCTCAAAATAGTCTATGTGGTGAAGTAAGTGTTTCTGTTGGCATATAGGATGGGCAAATTCCAACCAATTTTTAAGTTAGTAATGGTTCCCTATTAGGTTACTATGTTAATTAAAATGTGACAATAACACAGTAAAAACGTAGTTATGGTATGAGTTCGCGCCAGAGGTATAGTGCGCATGTATGTCGAAGCACTATTCAAGTTATGATACAAGGTAATCTAGTTAATAGTCAACCGGATTGTATAACTAAGTATTTAAAATATTGAATTTTCATTTAAGTTTTCTTAGATGCTATAGGCCATTATTAAAGACGACTCTGAATGAATATGACACATGTCAAGTGATACTTTGAAGACATAGGTCTTATA
This sequence comes from Gossypium rotundifolium, assembly GCA_025506655.1. Classification (NCBI taxonomy): domain Eukaryota; kingdom Viridiplantae; phylum Streptophyta; class Magnoliopsida; order Malvales; family Malvaceae; genus Gossypium; species Gossypium rotundifolium. Next base: position 92,019,635 of record CP106727.1, read on the forward strand.
TATTTATATAAGGTTTGAGGGTAGTATGGGTAAGTGATCTATCATAATTCGGTGTAGCAGATTAAACTAGTTTATATTGTTTACTAGATCCATGAGGACTAATCCTCCTGCGGGGGATATGCGAATGGAGGTATGAATAATTATTTTAACTGATCAGTTGTTTAGGAAAGAAAGAATCTAAACCTTAGGCCTGACAACCCTAGGAAGTTATCAAGGTGGGAATTAACCCAAATTTGGTATTGCCTATCCATGGACATCTTAATCCTGAACTGGTCTAGACTGAGGTCAGAAGATAAGTAGTTCTTATGGACTCGATATTTCAGTGGACATACTGGAAGATCCTGCTAGGGTATGGACTAGTTGATTGAACAAGAAAGCCCGAGATGACAGTTGATTATGACTACTGAAGCAAGCTAATTACCCATGTTCAGATTTGATACGGATTTGCTTATTTGATTTCTTGTTTTTCATTTATTTACTTTTATTTCCTTTCTTATTATTTTTATTATAATTTATCCAAAAATCCATCTTTTAATTCTACATACTATAATCTAATTAGATTATTAATTAGATCTATTTATGCTTAGATTAGAATTAATTTAGTGCTCGCATCCCTTAGGTACGATCCTCGGAGTACTTGCCTACTCCACTGTAACTATATTATAACCTGATCCATATACTTGCGGATATCGCTTTTTAACATCATTTATCCAAGATTTCTACTCCAGACATTGGTACGTTTGGAGGCGGTCAGTAAGTAATATGGCTCTGCATGTTGAACTTATAAATAGAAGTCTATAAAGAATATATGAGTAGTAGATTTAAAGCATAAGGCTCTACATGGTGGTTATCAGTGTTTGAGATGTAATGAATTGTGTTTGAATGAGCCTTTGACAATGTTTCTATGTTATAAGTAGTGGTTGTTGCAGTTTCTTAATGGATGATTAAGTCTGGAGTTTAAGCTGATGTTTATGGATGATAGGTGAGTTTTATGCTGACTCTTGTATGTATGTTGTTCATATCGAGAATTACTTGTAGGAAATTGATTTAACTATGAATTTGAAACCATGAAAAGTATAGTATGTATATTTGATAGAGACTCTAATAAATCCAAGTATGTGATGATGGGTGTATGGGTACTAAAACATTAATGTATGGCTGCATATATATATATATATATATATCTGAATATATGCTATGATATGTATGTTCTATTGGGTGTGTGTTAGTGAATTAAAATGTTGGGTTTAGATTGTGTCAATGTATAAAGAGTTTATAAAGTGAGCCTTTGTTTGTTCACCGCACTGGTGTCTAATAGAGCCCGTCGAGATAGAAAACACGAACACTAATATGAAAATCTAGAGGAAAAATTCATGGCCATGACACTTTCTAAAAAGGAACTAATGAATAGTGATTACCTAATAGGGTTCTATGCGTGTGCTAGGACGATAATGGACAAACATCACATAATGTGAGTTTAGGAAAATCCATATCATAAACATGATAGCTAAGAATTGCCTTTGTGGCATAATCTGAATGAACAACCTTTGTGGCTGTAACAACCCATTTTTAGTGGTGTCAAAAATAGTGGTTTCAGGACCACAATTTCAACAAGTAAATTATTATTTTAATATTTAGTTAATGTCTTCGGGATTATATTAAGGGCATATTAAAATTTCGTTAAGAAATTTTTAAGTTTAAATAGTTAATTAAGTTAAAAGACTAAATCGTAAAAGGTGTAAAAGTTGAATTCTATTAGTTAAAAGGGATAAATGGCTATGGAAAGAAATATTAATGGACTTGAATGGTAAATATACCAATTAAAGAGTTAGTGGATATGCATGGATAAGTTTTAATGAAATTTCAATGAATTTTAAAGGTTAATTTGATAATTTGATAATTAAGTTAGAATGTTAAGTAATTAAAAGATGAAAAGCTATCATCTTTCTCATTTCTTAAAGCCATAACTGTTTCCACCATTAGAGAAGAAAGCTAGGTTCAACCAATCTCCTTTTGGTGTATGAAAGTGAATTCAAGCACCATTTTTAATTATTTAATGTTTTTAGTTCGTTTTAGCTTAGTCTAGCTAGCTCGGGGTTAATTTGCAAAACTGTTAAAGGTTGAGGGACTTGCCATGAATGTTTTTGAATGTGTTTTAATGTTAGTTGATGGATTATTAAATTTTTTTAGTTGATGGATTATTAACTTTGGTTGTTGAATAAACATATTTTGTTAAGTGATTTTTGGTGAATTATGATGGAAGCTCGAAACAACTATTATTTCGAAAAGGGCAAGCGCACCTATTGGAAAGTAGTATAACTGTGGTGAGTCTGGAATATTGTATCCTCAATGAAAAGGGAAACAACTGAAGACGAATGGCATCATCAGATATGCCATTGATCTTGAAAGTGTCATAGAATTTTAGAAAGTTCGCTAAGTGATTGCTTGGATCCTCATCATGCAAACCATCAAACTGAACAAACTACTGTATCATCTGTATAGTGTTAGGTTTCAGTTCAAAATTATTTATAGCAACAACAGGTCTAAAACTACTAGATTCAGTTCCTCTTAAATTAGGTTTAGCATAATCATACATAGTACGAGGAGAAAGATTTTGATTCATCGGGTTTGCTACCACCACAGGAGGTAGTGGATTATTATCAGCCATCTATTCGGTGGTACTAGGATTGTTTTCATGCTATTCTTCTATGTACTGTAGGCTTCACCTTATTTCCCTATGATTTCTGTGAATGGTACCTTCTATATCACTGTCAAAAATCAAGGGTCCTATCGGGTTCCTTCTAGTCATAAACTAGAGGTACCTGCCAGAAACAAATAAAGGAAAAATTAGTAAAGTTCAAAATAAAATAAATATAAATTGCAAATAAATAAAATTGATACAGTAATAAAAATTTAGTTTTCCTAATATCTTAGTCCCCGGCAACAGTGCCAAAAACTTGATGGATGCTCGAGACAACTATTATTTCGACAAAGGCAAGCGCACCTATCGAACAGTAGTATAGCTGTGGTGAGTTTGGAATATCGTATCCTCAAGGACCAAGAGTACTTAGTAATAACTATCTTTTTATTAACTAACTAATTTAACTAACTTATGAACTTGACAGGGAGTAAACTAGGAAAATACTTTGGACAACTTATATGACATGGACGACACCTAAGGAAGAATTCACCTAGACTTCACTTATTACTTTTGATTTATGCAACTTATTCACTTGACTTAATCCGTAGAAATCCCTAAATTATATTAATACCACTTTGGAGGCTACTAACAACTAACTCTAGGTTGATTAATTGAAATCTCTTTCTAATTAAAACCCCTATTGTCGCATTAATTTGATCTATGGATTCCCATATTAGGTTTGACCCTAATCTAGCAGATTTTTGTCGCCCTATTTCTAGGGTTGCAATCAACTTCGCTTAATTGTGTTGATTTACTCTTAAACGGGGACTTTTTCTCCATTGAATAAACACATTCAACTTGAATCAATAACCTGAATTATCAAAACAAGAATAAAACTCACAATTAAGAATAATCACAAGTATTTATCTTATAAATCAAATAATAATAAGATCTACCATAGGTTTCATCCCCTTATGTATCTAAGGTAATTAGTTCATACTAGAATAGGAAAACATCTTAAAATAGGGAAAACCACAAAACATAATGAAAACCCAAAAAACTTCTAAAGAACTTGATGGGAGATCTTTAGTCTTGATGGAGATCCTTCTCCTAAACTGTTCTCGACGGCTGTCTTGGAGTATTTTCTCCTTGTACTCGGCGTCTATTCGGCATTCTGTCAACTCCCCATTTTAAGTTGCCTCGTGGGGTGTTTATATAGGCTTTGATGTGCCTTTCTTGGCCCGAGTATCCTAATCCGAATGAAATTCTTCTTTGCTGTGGCAGGGACACGCCCGTGTAAATCGAGCCCAGGTCGTATTTGAGTCTGCTAAAGTGGCACGGTCGTGTGGTAAACTCCAGGCTGTGTTGATTTCTCATGTAGGCCTGTTTTGTCCCTTTTTGGTCTGTTTCTCGTTCTTTTCGACTCCCTAAGATCTCCTGAGTATAAAACATGAAATTAAGAGATTAGGAGCATCAAATTCATCAAATCTAGTGAATATTCATTCAAAATTAAGCCAAGCATAAGGTTAAAATATCTATAAATTACGGTTTATCAAACTAGCAATTTAGGATTAAATTGTTAAAAGTGTAAATCTATGGGTTTTTTTGTGAAATATTGGTAATAATGTGTTGTTTCAAGATCCTTTGTAACATTGGTTAAGTTGGATTTTGGCTAAAATGAGTTCCATTTAAGTTTTGAGTTTAATGACTAAATTGTGGAAAGTCAAAGTCTTAGGGGTAATTTTCTAATTTTACATAAATATGAATTATGGATTAAATGGAATCCTAGAAGTACTTAATTGAATGAAATTATTTATTTAGATCAAGATAAACCACAATCAAACTTAAATTGAGGAAAAGCTAAAGCTTCGGATTAGTTTGACGTTACTACTACAACCCTAGTTATTGAGGTAAGTTTGTATGAACTATAATCATTTTAATATTAGCTAATTTGATTAATTGTGATGTTGTTTTAATATAAATGAATTTGAATATAATTGTATCAATGCTATGATTAATTGAAAGATAACAAGTCCCGTTAAGAGAAAAATGACATGTCATTAGGGATTTCATGTTTCAGGTGTTGGTCTTGAATGTCCAACCGATGACTGAGGTCCTGTATTTTTTGTAGATTCTCCATAGCTCGTGTGAGACGCATCATGTAGCTTACATTCTGACCCATAGCTCATGTGAGCATTGTTGTAAAGGAAAGGTTACAGTTATATGTAAAGGCACACTATGAGTGAGCTTTCCTGGGTATCTGATGTAATTCTAGATGGTTCTACGGGTAAGAAGAGGAAATGAAATAGTAAGTATGCAAATGGAATGAATCATGATCTTATGAAAAATTTGATGATTTAAATGGTGTATTCATATATGAAAATTTACTTATCTTATGGTTGAATTCATTTGTATCATGGACAAGTGTACTAACTTGTGAGTTTGATAATGTTGTATAGGCTTATACTAAGTTTATGGCATTGTTAATGATTTATGCTTAATATATGAATTGTATTAATGAAATGGTAAGTTGTGTTTAAATTTTATACAAGTTTACTAAGCAGTCGTTGCTTACATAGTTACTTTCCTTTGTTATATAGATTATCGAAGCTTGATCGGTTGGAAGCTCATCGGAGACTTATCACACTATCCAAAAAGTATTTCAGTAGATTTTGAGTACTTTGGACAAGGTTAATTGTAACACCCTTAACCCATATCCGTTGCTAGAGTAGGGTTACGAGGTGTTACCGATCAATTCACAACATATAGCGTACATTTATCAAACATAAAGCATTCATTCTCATAAATCATTCAACACAATTACAATGTCCCTTATAAGGGCCTACAAGGCCTTAAACATGCTTTAGAAGTGGTTTGGGACTAAACCGATAACATATAAAAATTTTTGGAAACTTAGAAAAATTTTAACCATACAGGGGTCACACGCCCGTGTGAACAGACCGTGTGCCTCACATGGCTTCAAACACATCCGTGTCTCAGGCCATGTGGAAACAGGGCATTCATACTGACATGGGTCACACAGCCAACCACATGCCCGTGTGTCTAGCCCATGTTCCCTTTGAAGTGGCCACACACGCCCGTGTGCTAGGCCGTGTTATAGGCCATCCAAGCCTATAGGGTATACTGACTTATGCAACACGGCCAAGTCACATGCCCGTGTGCTAGGCCATGTGCCAATTAGAGGGGTATACTGACTTGTACCACACGGCCAGTCACATGCCCATGAGTGAGACCGTGTGGAGCATACTGACTTCAATTCAATTTCAACACAGGTGACACATGGCCATGTAACCTAACCGTGTGTCATACACGGCTGAGACACATGCCCATGTGGACAAAAATAGGCTATTTACTAAGCCATTTTGCCACCCAAAATCTCATGTACCTAAACAAGGAAAAATGTCCAATTTCCATACACAAAGGGCAACCAAATCAATCCCAATTCATTCTATACAAATACAACCATTTCACTTACTCAAATATATACCAAAACAACATGATCTTTAACCTTAATTCATACAATATATATACCAACTTAATATTTATAACCGAAAACCATCTTCAACTCAATAAATTCATTCATTGTAATACATACTATTTAGCTACCAATTTGACATAGGAGTTTATGCCACAATAAGACCTTTCTCAAGCTTTCATACACCATAATTCAAATAACCATTTTAACTTCTATAATTTCTTGGTTACAACCATGCCAAAACAATCCATCTCACAAGGCATTATAAACATCTTACAAAAGTCATTAACAACCATTTCTAATAGCCAAACACACATCAATATTAACATCATTTACAAGCCAAATCTCATGGCTATAATCACAACTAAAATACCGCATCTATCCTATACATGCTACATACCATAAATATATAATTAAAAAGTACCAACTTAGATGTTTGATAGTACGATGATGTTCCCGACGACTCCCGGATCTGAGCTAGCCTTGATTCACTATAAAACATAGAAAAAATAACACGAAGTAAGCTTCATAGTAGTAAGCTCGCATGTGAATAACTTATTTCATTGAATAAATGCAAATCAACCAATTACACATGACAAAACCATATACACATTAACTACTAACCTTTCTCATGTCTCAAAACATGATCAAATACAAACTTATCGAACTTTTACTATTTAATACTCGAATAGGTTCTGTACGTACTTGTATTACCTCATACTAAACTCTTTCTCAACCACATCGTTTGTTTACCTATTGAACCATTCAGAATAGAAATCAAATACTCAGGAGTCTCGTACAATAAGTACCTATACCATGGCCCGTAGCCAAATCAAGGTAACTTATCTGAAGAACTATTATCATGGCCCGAAGCCAAATCATCCAATATGCATGGCCCAAAGCCAAATTAGTAAAATAAGCACCCGAAGTGCTAATATCATGGCCTGAAGCCAACTCAACATGTCACTTACTGACATGTCAATAGTATCCAAAACTATTCATAAGGTTCAACCGGGCTTTCACACTTATCGTTTCTACTATGAAATGCATCCGTAAAGTCATTTTCACAATTCATACATTACCCATAATCCTATTTTAACAATTTATGCAAAGCATTTTAAATTACTTTTATAATGTAATCATCACATACGAACTTACCTATTATTCAAATTGACGGATCGGGTCGACTACTCGATAACCTTGCTTTTCCCCCGATCTAAATCCAAATTCTTTCTTCCTTGATCTATGTGAATTCAAAATTAACTTATTTATTTATCTACTCATTCAATTAATCCAAAAATACACATTTGGGCATTTTTACACATTATCCCCTAAATTTTCACATTTAATCAATTTAGTCCCTATTTCACAAGTACACAAAATTCACACAATTCAATAAAACCCATGCTTGGCTGAATTATATATAGGTCCCTAGCAGTCTAAAATTTTCATTTATTTCACATTTCAACCACATAATTTGCACATTTCACAATTTAATCCCTATTATACATTTTCATCAAAAATCACTTAACAAAACATGTAAAACTATCATCAAGCTTTCATATTTCAGCATTAAATATCAAAATGCTCATGTATTCATCAATGGAATCATTCAAAATATTTAAAAATTTTGCAAAATAGTCCCTGGGGTAGCTAATACTAGCTGTAACGATCTCAAAAACATAGAAATCATTAAAAACGGGATAAAAATAGTACCTTAATTGACCAAAAATAGATTGGCTAAATGAACCCTAAAGATATGGATTTTCTTCTCTTCAATATTCGGCTATGGTGAAGATGATAGCCTTAAAATTTATGTTTGTTTTATTTAAGATACCTTAATCAAATTACTTATTTAACCTTATTCATTAATCTTTAAAACCATTAAAAGATGTACATATTTGTCTAATCATACTATAAATGGTCTAATTATAACATAAGGACTTCCACTTTAAAGTTTCATAGCTATTAGACACTTTTAGCTAATAGAACACAAGTTTTTAACTTTACGCGATTTAGTCCTTTTTACCGAATTAACCAACCAATCGATAAAATTAGCTCACGAAATTTTCACACATATCAAATAACATGCAGTAAATACCAAAAATAATATTAAAATAATTTTTTGACATTGGATTTTTGGTTCCAAAACTACTATTCTGATTTAGCTAAAATCGGGGTATTACATTAATAATGACATGTATAGGTCTTATGTAATGGTAGTTCATGGATGTGTAATGAATGTGTTGGTATGTTTAAGCTTTTGGAAGTAAATTTTGTTTGATGAACTTCAATGCTTTACCAAGTTATATCATTTTGGTCACTTGTAAATGGTTGTATATATAACCCTTTTGGTATGTTTGTGATGGCTTGGAATCAATCATTTGTGTTAACATGTGATGGTTAAATGCACTAGGTTGTGTAATTGAGACATGGTCAAATTGCTTTGGTTTTATCTTTAATGTTTTGATACAATTATGGTGCCTTTGAATGGAATATTGGTTAGATGAATTAGGGTGTTTGAAATGGCATTTTTATGTGTGTTTGAATGATGTTTAAATCCCTTGAATGTATGCTCAAATGATATGGATTGTTAGGTATGATCTGGACTTTAAATGGTTTGATTTTAGGTAAATTTTGGGTTCACACGACCTGGGACACGGGCTGTAACATGGTCGTGTGAGACACATGGTCTTGTGACACACACGGTCGTGTGTTATTTGAAATTTCTTAGTGTTTCAAGTCAGTGAGTTACACGGCCTAGCACACGACCATGTGTGGAAACTGAGAGAGTTACACATCCTGGCACACGGCCTGTGACATGACCGTGTGACCTTACTCAGTTAGTTACACGGGTGAGGACATGGGCTAGGACATGGTCGTGTGTCCCTTTGTTCGAATGCTACATAGCCTGGGATAAGTCATATGACCCGGACACATGGTCATGTGACCCCTGTTTCCATATTTCGCATTTTATTCTTAAAACTTTTGTTTTGTTTTGATTTAGGCTCGAATCACTTTTAAGATATTTTTAGGGCTTCAAAACCTCGATTTAGGGAAAAGCGTGTATGATTGAATGGTTTATAATATGTTTAGTTTATTTAAATGTTATGACTTTAATTGTTTTCCAATTACATAGTAATGCTCCATAACCCTAATCTGGCGACGATACGGGTTAGGGGTGTTACAGTGGTGTACTATGAATGAACAACCATTGTGGCGTACTATGAATGAACAACCTTTGTGACGTACTCTGAATGAACAGCCTTTCTGGCGCACTCTGAATGAACTGCATTTGTGGAAAACTCTGAATGAAATGCCTATGTGGCATACTTTAAGGAATGCCTGTCGCATGTAAAATGATGTGCGATTTTGGAAAGTATACATATGAGTATCATTCCCACAAGGATCATATTGAGGCATAAAATTGGTCAAGTTATTGTAATATGGTTAATGTTATGGCAAGACTGACGAATAAGATGCTATGGTAAACTAAGGTAAGTATGCAGTGTTAATTCAAATGAATGGTGATGTATGTGATAGATGGAATTGATGAATAATAGGAAATGTTATGGCAAAAGTGAGAGAAAAAATGCAATGGCAATAACGAGAGTTATTATTCGAATAGAATGTAAACAAAGAAATAAACAACTAAATATGTTGTGGCAAAGTTACTACGACAAATAATAAGGATATAGTGATGTTGGTTCGGAAGGTCGGGATTACCCAAAATTGACCCTTACTTTCAATAATGCCTTGTAAAAATCATATCTTCTTTACTACATAGAAGAGTTCTAAAATGGCCTACCTCTCGTGAGAGAAAAACCTCAAGTTATTTGCATTATCCTCTCCTACCATGGCATTATGAACATCACTCAACTGTGTCCCATTTCTAAAGATGATAGCCTTGCAATTCTCTTTGCCTTGTGTTCTTGAATTCTCGGTATCACATAAGAATGCTCCTTGTGGTCTTGAATTTAAAGCATATGCTATCTGCCCCACTTGATTTTGAAGTGCTCGGAGAGATGCAGCCTGACTCTGAATTACAGCTACATTCTTGGTCATGTATTCCTTTTAAAACACTTTAATAGAAGTAGAAGATGATGCTTCACAGTATTAAGTATTTTACCTCGGCATAGGTTGAACATAACCAGGCGGTGCATTGATGGTATTCTATCTTCTAGCATTGTTAAAATTCCCTCCAACCTGATTACTCCCACTGAAATTAAAATGTTGCTTCCAACCTGAATTGTAGGTGTTGGAATATGGATTACTATTTCAATTGGAATTACCCATGTAGTATATTGATGCTGGTTTTGATGGGCATTCGTCAAACATATGATTTTCCCCGTATTAAACACATGAAAACTCTGTTGATTTCAACTCATGGACTACAGTTTGATTTTTCATGGTTTTAATCATATTCGCTAGAGAAGATACGTAGGCCATTAACAAAGTGATTGCATCAAGCTCGATGGTACCAACAGCTCTCTTACCCATCCCAACTCTCATGGTCGAATCCTGATAATCATTGTTGGCAATCTTTTCAAAGATCTGGTATGCCTCATTATAAATTTTGTCCAACAACGTACCATTGGTAGACGTATCAAATACCATCCTTGTGTGCGCATTCAACCCATTGTAAAACATCTCCATATGAGTCCAGTGCTAGAACCCACACATCAGACATTTTTGAATTAACTCTTTAAATTGCTCCCAAGCTGCATATAGTGTCTTGTCCTCCATCTACTGAAAAGACGTAATATCATTTCTCAACTTGGCATTCATAGTAGGCGGGTTTTACCGTAGAAAGAATCTTTGGAAAAGATCATTTCATGATTCCACTGCTTCTGACGGAAAATCATTTAGCCATGCTCTCGCATGATCTCTTAAAGAATACGGGAATAGCTTGAGTTTCAATGCGTCTTCAGGAACACCCTACTGTTTGAATGAATCACATACTTCTAGAAAGTCTTAAATGTAATCGTGGGTCTTTAGTGGGGAGTCCACCGAACTGTCTTATGATTTGTAACATCTGGAACATTACCGATTTCAACACAAATTGCTGAGCTTGTAAATTTGGTCTAGCAACCCATGGATTCAAATCATCATGCATTGGGACTGCATGTAACAGCCCAATCCTGTGTGGTGTCGGAACAGTGGTTTTGGGACCACAAATCTGACATGTGGGTCAATAAATGATATTATTAAATATTTACGAGTAATATGGTGTATTATTAGATTTTAATTTAATGATTTTTTTTTTTTTGTTAAATGGAAGAACAATTAAGTTCAAGTGGTAAGACCCTAAGGTCAAGTGATTTTAGAAATGAGGTATCAGGACCTCGATTCTATAAACTGAGTAGTAAATATTTTATTAAATATTTATGGGATGTTATTAAGGTCGTAGTAAATTTTGGTTAAAAAATTTTAATGTTTAGATGGTTAATTAATTAAAAAGGACTAACTTGTAAAGGATGCAAAAGTTAATCACTATAAGTTTATTTGTATTAAATAGTTATAAATGTATGAAACGAAAGTTTCAAAATGCAATTAGACCTTAATTATTATGATGCCCAATTAGTGGATTGAAAGATATTAAATTATATGACTAAAAGTTTTATTTTAAAATTAAATACATGTTATAATATTATTAAAAGCTAAAGACAAAATAAAGAAACATAAGCATCATCTTCTTCTTTCTCAAAGCCAAAACTGATTCTTCCATTTTTGGGGAGAAACACATTCGGATAATCTTCAATGTATGCATGTAAGTCCATTTTGTATCCATTTTTAATGATTTTATTTTTTTTTGTTATCGTATTAGCTTAATCTAGCTAACCCGAAGGTCCATTTGTTAAATTGTTAAATGTTTAGAATTTTACCATGGATGAAGTTGAAGTGTTCTTGAAATTTTATGATAGATTATTAAGTTTGGTTGTTAAATATAAGTATTTTGTTAAGTAATTTTTGATGATTTTCAAGTTTAGGGACTTATTTATGAAACTGGAAAAATTAAATAAAAATAATGCAAATCGTTGATAAATATGGGCTGTTATGAAATTAGGTAAAAATTGATTAGCATGAATTTTAATTAAAAATGATGAAATTGCAAGTTTCAGGTTTAGGGACTAAATTGTAAAAAGGTAAACTCTGAAGGTAATTTTGTAAATTTTTATTATTATGGGTTATAAGCTAAATTAATTATTTTAAATGTTGGATTGGAATTAATTGAATAAAAATATTTATCTAGATCAAGAAATGAATCAAATAGATCTAAACAGAGGAAAAGCTAATGTGTCGAATTAGTCATTGGCCTTGTTTTACAACTATAATTGTCGAGGTAAGTTCGTAGTGTAACGCCCCTCACCCGTATTCAACGCCGAAATAGGGTTATGGAGCATTACCGGACTTATAACACATATAGCTATACTTTTCTCATACATTCAATCAATTCATACAATCATCATTCCATCTCAATCAATTTGTCCCTTATAATAGCCTACAAGGCCTTAGACATGCTTTAGGAGCAGTTCGGGACTAAATCGATAACTTATAAAGCTTTCATGAAACTTTGAAAAATTCTCAAAACATGGGACACAGGCCTGTTTGGCCAGGCCGTATGTCTCACGCGGCCACTAGCCACGCCCGTGTAAAAATAGGGGATACATACTGACTTGGGTCACACGGCTGTCTAGCCCGTGTGCCCTGGCTGTACCAGTCCTGTAGAGTATACTGACTTATGCAACACGGCCAAGTCACATGCCCGTGTGCTAGGCCGTGTGCCAATTAGGGGGTATACTAACTTGTACCACATGGGGTCACACGCTCGTGTGTGAGACCGTGTGGAGCATACCGACTTAGTTTTAATCACCAGGGGACACATGGCCGTGTAACATAACTGTGTGTCACACACGGCCGAGACATGCCTGTGTCTCTACCCGTGTGGACAAAAATAGGCTATTTCCAAAGCCATTTTGCCACCCTATTTTTATATACCTGCACAAGCATAAATTGCAACATTTTATAACCCAATAGGCAGCCAATCCATAACATTTCATACACATATTATACCAACTTCACATAGTACTCAAATACCTAATTAAAACCATGCATTTTCCAAGCATATGCCTACTACATATCAAGACAATATTTGCATAATTCCATTCCATCTACTACTTGCCAAAACATGCCATTTTTGAATACTTATACACAACCAAAACATTATACCAAATTAAGCCACACATGGCTTTAACTTATACCACAACATGTACCAAAATCACTATCTAAAGTAACCATAACTATCATCTTTATAACTAGCCTATACATGCCATATTTACATATATCCACGAGTTCAAAAGTACCAAACAGTAACTAGATAGTGTGATGCGCAACTCCGACTTTATCTGGATCGAGCGAGCTATCGAACCTCTATAAAACATAGAAAAAGAAACAGAGTAAGCTTTAAAGCTTAGTAAGCCTGTAAAATTTAGAATTTAACTTACCATTTATACATAATCAAACAATTAAACAAAGTATATCAAATTCACTTGCCAAATGCCTATACACAAGCATTCATCAACAAGTTAGTCACATAAGTGCATGTAATCAGCCATTATCTAAATTTAATACTCAATACATTGTATCATATCAAATTCATATATCATATACATCATTTATAACATTTCACTCTCAATCATATAAATAGTAAATCATTCGATAATAGTAACTCATCCGTTTAAATAGTATTTCATTCATATAACACATAGCTTATTCAAATAACCAATAATAGAATTTATGCCTGTTGAACCTATTAGAATATCGAGGGATACTCAGGTGATACACATTACATGTAATAATCAGTAATCCATCAATTCATTATCATTTTCGCTCTTTCAAGCTATGACCAGTAAACTCCTCTTGAGTTGATGGACAGTAAGGTCTATTAAGCAAAAACGGTAAGCTCTGACGAGTTAAAAATAGTAAGCTCTTACGAGCTGGTATATCAGTAAGCTCATACAAGCTGCGGTGAGTCTGCAACACATGCAGGATCTTGACCAAAATGGTAACATTAGTGACATGTCACTCGTATCCTACAAATTCCTACGGTTCAAATGGGGCTCAGTATGTAACATCCCGATTTTGGGCCTAGTCAGAATAATGGTTTTGAGACCAGAAATCCAAAGTAAAAATAATTATTTTATGATTATTTTGAGGTCTAATTATTTTATGATTATTTTGAGGTCTATGGCATGATTGCATGATTGTGTGAAAATTTCATGAAGAAATCTTATGCATAAATTGTCTAATTTGATTTTTAAGACTAAATTGCAAAAGTTGCAAAATATATGTTCTAGAAGCTTTGAGCATGAAATTGCCATGGATTATTAATTAGAGGTTCTTATATAGAAATTTGATCAATTTCTAATTTTATGGAAAAAATGGACATGGATAGGAAAAATTTCAAAGAAAGGCTTTAGGGGAATTTTGGTCATTTGGTTAATAAAAGATTAAAAAGAGAAAATTGAAGCAAAATTTGCTCATCTTCTTCAAGCTAGGGCTGAAACTTTGAAGCTCTCCATATCTAGGGTTTCTTCACTTTTCAAGCTTTATAGGAAGTGCATCTTAGCCCCATGTGTGACATGCATGTATGTTGATGTTTCATGATAGATTATGAAAGTTTGATGTGTGTTTAACATCTTTTACTAAGTGATTTTTTATGGAAATGCATAAAAAATACTTATTTGTAAAAGATGTAAAATTAGTAGTAAGACGTATGTTTTAATATGAAATGTGGGCTCATATGAGATTATGTTAGGTTCGGCTAATAAAAAAATGGACACATTTCATTTTATGGGCCTAGAGACTAATATGTAACTATGTGAAAGTTTAGGGGCAAAACTATAATTTTTCCAAAATATGGTTTTTGGACTAATTTGAACAATCTGATAATTAAATGAGCTAAATTTTCTATTATAGACCAAGAAAAACGGAGTCTTAACTTAGACCGGGCAAAGAATAAGATTTCAGACTAAACCGAATTAGTTGTCCATATTTTGTACCGAGGTAAGTTCATGTGTAAATAATGCAACTCTATATTATGTGTTTAATATTTGATATTGCATGAGTTGCTTATTTATTGTTATGAGTATGTTCTATGAATATTTGATGTGGTAAAATTCCCGGTTGGATGTTAGGAATAGATAGGATACAAATGTCATGACATTAGGGTTATGTGTGATTTTATGTAAGACCATATCTAGGATATGGCATCGTTATGTGATTTCGTGTAAGACCATGTCTGGGACATGGCATCAATATGAGACATCGTGTAAGACCATAGATAGGCTATCGCCATCAATATGTTATCCCATGTAAGACCATATCTGGGATATGGCATTGGCATCTTACTAAGTGTATGAGGTTTCCCGGTTATCCTTTAGTATTCCAAGTGGTTCAAGGGGTAATTTAAAGACTAAGTCAATGATATGAAAGAATATGGTCATGTTATGAAGTGGTACAGGTACGTAAGTAAAACTTAAGAGTAATGAGCTCGGTTTATGATGCATTTTTGGTAAGAACGCAAATGAGTAAGTTATGCCTATGATCATTTGATGATTATGTGAAATTTTTAATATGCTTTGTGTATGCTACTACATGTTTAATGTTGCTTATTATTTACATGCAAACTTACTAAGCTTTAAACTTACCCCTTCCTTTCCATTTCTTATAGAGTTGCCAAGCTAACTCGGAGACCGAAGGACGTTAGAGCTCGATTCACACTATCAAACTAATCTTTTAGGTATAGTGAATTCAAGCATTTTGAGTATGGTATGTAAAGGGACTTGGCCTTTTTGTTATATGTCATATTGTTTAGCCAAATGTGTTGGCTTATAATAAATTTGATTCATTATGTATAAGGCCATGAGATGTGGCTCATGATGATGATTTGGTTGTAAACCTATTCATATATGCATGCATGTGCTAATGCTATTATGATATGGCCTATGGTTATTAATGGTTGAATGATGATGTGTTGCATGTGATTATGGATGTTTGATGATGGTGAAACACATAGTTATACCATGTTAAGTGCCCTTGTAACACCCCTTACCCGTGTCTGACATCGAAATCGAATGCGAGGCTTTAACATCCTAAAATTGGGCTTAGTAGGATTGGGCCCATTGGGCCTTGAGTGTAGGAGTGTTTAAAATTTTTGAGAACAAGAGAACGTCATTATTTTGAGTTGGACTTATTAAGAAAGTGATTTTGGAAAGTTGGTTTCTATGAAGTCTCGGGTTTAATTGGGCCTTAGGAAAAATTGGGTATTTTAGCACTTTAAGGAGAGATGGTAAGTAGCTTCAAATCTTATAGAAATAAACAAGTAATGTGCTTGCATAAATGAGTTATTGGTAAAGAGGTTATGGCATCAAGTGAAGCACCTTGAGGGAAGAGGTTCAAATCCTTTGTGTGCAATGTTTGGCTAATATTTTTGCACTCTTTCTTTAAGTGTCGGCTAAGAGGTAGTTATGGCAAGCTTGACTTCATTATTTTTGGTAAGGTGGCTATAAGAATAAGGCAAGGTTGAAGTTCGGGAAAGGAATCAAGAGAAATAGATAAGTAAGGGGGACAAGAGGCTTATTTTATGGATGGTGTTTGGGTGGCCAAACTCTTATCCTAAGGGGGGATGCATGTGGACGGTTTAGAGGTAGTTAGGTGGCTAAAAATTTTACCTTGGCATTTGGTAAGGTCTTGGTTTTGTTTTGGCCAAAAATCCTATTGCAACCTTTGTGTCATCTTCTCTCTTTTTGCTACTTTCTTTGCCGAAATTTTCTAGCACAATAGTTGAATTTTCTCTTCTCTTGAATTGGCCACATATTCATCTTTTGTCTAATCTCCTTGATCACCGAATATCATTGTTCATTCTCCTCCATAACTGAAACCTTTCCATCATTCTTTCTTTCTCATTCCTTAAGCAATCGTGATATAGAGGGAGGCCGAATACCACAACATAGCCTAATCATATCTAGTAATAGGACGATCGTGAGAAATGAGATTATAATCGATTAAGGTAGGAAAGATCTTTCATAGTCCATCCGATATCTCCATTTGGTTTTTGAGTTAATCAGGTTGAAGGTTGGCTAATTGATATTGTTGGTGGGATTGATTTTTGGTGTATCGAGGGAGATCACAGTAGTGGTGTTGAAATCGATAGAAAGCACAACTCGTAATCAAGGTGTGTAATTTTGTACCCTTCCGAATATATGTTTGAAATGGTGAGTAAATCTCACATCTCACTAAAAGTTTACATGAAATAATCTGTGATTCGGTAGAAATACCGAAGAAAACCGATAACCGGCATCCGTGATCACTCGGACGTGTGTATGATCGTAGTGGTAATCATGTTTTGTAATAAAACAGTTTTGGTCAGAAACAGTAATGTGTATTTAGAAAATCACGAAAAATTGGATAAAATGAATTACAAAGTGAGTAAGATATCAGATTAAAGATTACTGTGTCTACTTTAATATGGAAGAAATAGAGAAGGAAAAGGAATATTATATTTTGAGATATGTTAGTTTTAGTGAGACTAGTTCTGAATGACTTCGGGGTATTCTGTTCTATCTTGGAAATATTGTATAAAATTGTAAAAAGTGAATTATGGGACATAATTTATATGTATGGATTCCTTAGTGAGCCTATTATTAATAGAGACAAATGGGAGTAGTATATGAAAACTGTACAGTGATATATTTGTATTTTGGGTAAGAGAGGTTAGAATCATTGGACAGTGAAACAAGGGAAACTTTAAGGAATAAACTGTACTAAATGGTTAAGCTAAAAATTCTGGAAAAATTGTAGGAGAAAGATATACGAGTCTAGTTTCAAAAAAATTTAAGGATTTAGATTTTGAGTTTCCTAACTCGAGTTATAGTCAATTTAGTCAGTATGATGCAGTTGGATAGTTTTGATTTTATGCCCCAAATTAGTAGTTAAGCCTTGGTTATGAAATTATCAAACACCCTTAGCAGCACGATTGCCAAATTACAAAAATACCCTTATGGGCTAAATTATGGAAATGCCCCTATTGGGCCGATTTGTGAAGTGTTAATGGGCTGAAATACGAAATTGCTTAATAGGCTGAATTGACATATTGCCTTATAGGCCGAATGGACATAGTGATTAATAGGCAAATGTGATATTTGTTATATGGGCCAAATGTGATATTTGCTATATGGGCCAAATGTGATAAGTGATATATGGGCCTCATGTGTTAATTGGCCGTATTGATAGTTTGCTTAATGGGCCGATTTGATAGATTGCCCTAATGGGCCGATTTGATATATTGCCCTAATGGGCCGATTTGCAAAGTGTTATAATGGGCCTAATTTTTGTAAAGAATCTCTGAATTAATGATTGTTGTTTGTATCTATAAATATCCTGATTTATTATGTATGTTGCATTTACGTAATTTTGAATGGGATTGGAAAATGTTGAAGAGAAGAGTAGACCGGTGGCATTGCCACAAATTCTGATAATGGCTATGTGCCAATTTAAATATGGCTTTGTGCCATCGTGATTAAGGCTGTGCGCCGATTATATTATGGTATATGATTCTGGTGGCTTTTCCACAATCTAGTTCGGGTGGCTCTGCCACAATCTAGTTCGGGTGGCTCTGCCACAATCTAGTTCAGGTGGCTCAGCCACAAATATTATAAATGGCAGCTTGACTGCAAATTGGAGAGACTGGATGGGTTGGTTAACTTGATCCCTACAGGAGAGATTGGTTGGTACGGGTGGAGAGATTGGCGGGATGGGATGGGTTGCATTCATATCATTTATTTATTACATGAAAGTGGGCTTAGGCCCAAGATTATGTAAATGGGTTCAATCCCAAGATATTGCTAAACGGGCTCAGGCCTAGTGGATGACGGTAAGGGGTTATACACTGAGTTCTTGTAACTCACCCCCTTCTTTCTTAATCGTTGTAGGTAAATCAAAGTGACGAGGACTTGGGCCCATGGATGACTCGGTGGAGGCCATACTTCGGAAATAAATATTTCAAGCTTTAGTAAATTACTTTTCTGCTCTATTTCGTTATTTTTACTATTTGGGTTTTTATGTTGTAATAAGGCCTCTGGATTATTTTAGTTTGTTTTATGTTTGACGTATTTATTATTTTGTTGGTTTATTTTAAATGGAACTTTCTAAAAGCATAATCAACAATTTTCCAAATTGATTAATAAGTGGATTTTATAAATAAACTTTCACAAATATTTTTAATACTGAAAATTTCTCTCGAACTATGAATGATATTTCCAAAAGTCACAGTTTTATAAATTATTACTTCAAATTTAATCGATCAATCTTCGAGGTTAGTAGTATTTTATTAAATATCTCAAGTTAAACTTGATTTTCTTGATCTTAACAAATTAACATCTATTTTTATACGAATAGAAAAGGATCTAACATTTTTTTTATCCCATTTGACATGTTTTCTTTATACGTTATCGAAAAACTTTTTTGTGTGACACACCGGATTCAGGCCTAACTTCTAGGCCGGGTTTGGGGTGTTACAGAGGCATGACCATGCTTAACCTTACTTGAACGTGTAGTAACGGCTATAACATTTTGTTTAAAACCCATTTCTTACTCATTCTTGGCCTACGTGGCCCTAAACATACCACCGAGAGGTTTCAGGATTTAACTGACTTGAAAAACTTTTCATCAAAACAGGGGCCATGCCCCTAAAACATGCCCGTGTCTTCCACCCCTAGTCGACACTCACTAATTTCACACGGCTTTGACACGCCCGTGGCCCTGGCCCGTGTGCCAAACCTTGTCATTCTTACTTATCCACACGGCCTATACACACGCTTGTGTGCTTCAATTGTGTAACACCCCAAACCCGGCCCATACGTCATTACCGAATATGGTATGCTACGGGTTTAATTCTTGAAAACTTTGCTTCGATGGGTTTTAAAAATTTCAGTTTATCTAGTCATTATTTGAAAAGAAAAATAAAAGAAACTTAAACTTTTATGTTGAGTGGATTTGAAAACCCCATTTATCACTCAATTTTATTATTAAGACTTTGGGCACAAATAGGTTTATAAACATGTCACATATGAAAGTAAAATAAAGTAAAAAAAAGTAACAAATAAAATGGAAACCTAAGTTATGGGGCCTTATTACAAAAATATTCCCAAAAAAAAAAAACAATAATAATAATCCATAATGATAATGAAAGTCTTGATGGCCCCTCGAGTCCGCCTCGGCTCCCGTGTCCCTAGTCTACTGCTCATCAGCAGAGTGGGAAAAATAAAAGGGTGAGTCACCAAGACTCAGTGTGCAAAACTTGAAAATACATAAAAGCCTAGGGCCTACAAACACATTATGGGCCTTGGCCCACATGCAATGGTAACAAAATATGTCATGCATCATGGCCCATCCCAAAACCTAAGAGTCCATCCTCTACACACCCCCGTACCAACCATTATACTATGAGGATCTCTACAATCAACCCTCCATCCGCTACACACCACATTGGTAGTCAGTCTTTGCTTGTCATATAGACCGATAAACACATGAACCTCGTAAATACATTATAGTATTCGACAGCTATGCTACTTGTCATATAGACCGATCGCTTACGCGAACCTCAGAAATACATTATAGTATTCGACAGCTATCCTGCTTGTGGCAAAGCCACGATCGCCTCGTGATCTTGCTCCCCTACCATAAATCCATCAATCGATCCCATCCCATGCATGCATACAAACAAGAAACAGGTCATCAAGCCATCTAACAGATCTCATACTTTCACATGCTACGATTCACATAGAAAAGTTTCTATGGTTACGTACTTGGCATCCCATGCCTACCCCTTCGGGGTAATACGACTGTTCATACAGCCTTTCTTTCTGGCTTTTAGCCCTTAGCATACATATAATATATCAATGGTTATGTGTCAAGAATCTACACACCTTATTATGGTCACGATGACACCCTCTGTGTCGACACTGTCAGAAGCCGATATGGCTGCTATCCGCCTAAGATGCTGTTCAGAAGCTAGTCCACAACCCGACAGCCAATCTCAAACAATGGACACTGCTCATTTCTTAAACATAGGGATTGGGTTTACGGACCCAACCCTCTCCTTTGCCTGATCCATATTTGATTCCATCCAAAAAGTCCTTGTCAGAACTACTATAGCGAAATAGGGTTAAACCATATCATATGAGTTAATATCTCAATTATGATAGCGAATCTTAATAGGAATCTAAAGAAATCCCTTACCTTGAGATCTCGAAATCGATAGGATACTAGAGATTAATGGTTTCTAGCTTTTTGAGATCTGGATGATTCGATCTACTACGATTTCCCAGAGTGCCGCCCAAAAGAACATGCGATTAACGAAAGAGTCAAACTAAATATAGCCTATCAATCTACTAACCATTTGGCTATAGTCTCAAAACCAAAAGAGAAAAGAATTTGATTCTTACCTTTACAGAGAATTCAGCACTTCAAGAAAATCTCAGTTTATGGAGAAAGTGGCACAAGAGGAAAAGAATGGAAAAAGAAAGTGAATTAAGAGGTTTCAGCTTTTAGTAGAGAAATCGACAGAGAGAAAAAGGAATAGACAAAGGTATTCGATTATGGAGATGAGAAGAAAGTTGAGAGGTTTTGGATTTTGGAAAAGAAAAGAGAATAGAGAGTGTAGAGAAGGACTGAGAATTTCGACACAAAGAATAGGGTTCAGATGCCGGAATTTGAAAAGATACACTCCTATTTATAGGGAATTTCAGCACTTACCTATCAAATGCTGAAATTGCCCTCTTCTGAAAATCGAGACTAATTGACAAGCATGGGGAATTTCGGCACCCCTTATGCCACATCAAAACCGATTCTTCCTCCCCTCAGAGTTGGAATTTCGGGCAACTCTGCTTTCAGTAGATAACTCCTATATTTTTCTCCTTAATCTACTTATAACTAATATAAGCACAATTATCTATATTATTGAACAGATAAATCTCCCTATTTTTAAGCCTTGTTGCCGTCCAACCTTACCTACTTATATGCCGAAATTTAGCTAATTAAAATTAAAGGAATTGGGCTTCATGCCCCTTGAGTTTGGGCCTCCTCAGTTGACGCCACCTCCTTGCTCTCTAAGTGGCGCCATTTTGCCACTAGGCCACAAGCCCACTTGTGTTTAAAACACCGATAACATCTTTTAAACCCTTTAGTGTCCAAACAGAAAACTTAACCAAGGCCTCGGCCCAATCTGAGCCCCTTAAATACTCTAATTAACATATTGAACATAATACACATCAAATGTAAATCAGGATGTTACAGTTCTACCCCCTTAAAGAAATTTCAACCTCGAAATTACCTGATCCGAATAGATGCAGGTATTGCTGTCGCATCGCTTCCTCCAGTTCCCACGTAGCCTCCTTAGAGTAATGATTCTGCCATAGAAACTTAACCAATGGAACCTTCTTCCTTCGTAATACTTTGACATCACGATCCAAGATTTCCACTGGCTCCACTTCAAAGGATAGGTCAGGTCTTACCTCGATTTCTTCCACAGGTACCACATGAGATGGATCTGAACGATATCGTCTTAACATAGAGACGTGAAATGCATCGTGAATCTGGCTTAGCTTAGAAGGTAGCTCTAGCTGATACGCTACTGATCCAACTCGTTTCAGCACCTGATAAGGTCCGATGAATGTGGGATTTAACTTAGCCTTTCGTCCAAATCTTAATACTTTCTTCCATGGCGACACTTTCAAGAACACCTTGTCACCCACTGCAAACTCTATGTCCCTACGCTTCAGATCAGCATAGGACTTTTGTCTGTCTGACGCTTCCTTTAGTCGAGCTCAATTAACTTAACCTTCTCCTCCGTCTTGGTAACCAACTTCAGACCCAAAATTTGGCGTTCCCCTAATTTCGTCCAACAGGTAGGAGTATGACACTTTCGCCTGTACAATACTTCATAGGGCGCCATCTGAATACTAGACTGGTAGCTGTTGTTGTAAGCAAACTCAGCCAATGGCAGAAACTCCTCCCAAATACCTCTGAAATCAATGACACAACCCCTTAACATGTCCTCCAATATCTGATTCACCCGCCGGTGTCCATCCGTCACGAGGATGAAACTGTTATCTTGAAATCCAACTTCGTACCCAATGCTTGATGCAACGCCTTCCAAAACCTTGACGTAAACCTAAGATCTCGGTCTAAGATGATCGACACAGGTACTCCATGCAACCTTACAATCTCCGTTATATACAGCTTAGCCAACTTTTGTAAGGAATAATCGATCTGAATTGGTAAAAAATTAGTGGACTGTGTCAACCGATCAACAATCACCCAAACTGAATCTTTCCTAGTAGGCATGAGAGGTAGCCCACTAACAAAGTCCATTGTGATCCCTTCCCACTTCCACTTAGGAATCTTCACCGGTTACAACAACACTGATGGTAACTAATGCTCCCCCTTTACCTGCTGACAGGTTAAACACTTCTCCACTAATTCAGTCACCTTTTGTTTTAAGCTTGGCCACCAAAACTGCTCCCGTAAATCTCGATACATCTTACTCCCTCCAGGATGCATAGCGTATGGACTACCATGCGCTTCTTGGAAAATCCTTTGCCTCAACTCAGGGTCTTTTGGCATGCACACTCTCCCTTGAAAACATTATAATCCCTCCTCATTCACACTGAATTCCGTTGGCTCATCACTTGGAATCAACTGCAACTTCCCCTTAAACAATTCATCAATATGCTGTTTCTCCTTAACTTGACTAACCCATGAGGGTTTCACTTGAAGTTCAGCTAGTATACTTCCATCATCATATAAGCTAAGGTGAGCAAACATTGCTCTCAAATCAGAGATCACCTTATGGCTTAGAGCATCTGCCACCCGTTGGCCTTACTTGGATGATACTCGATCGAGCAATCATAATCCTTTAACAACTCGATCCACCTCTTTTGCCTTAGGTTCAACTCCTTCTATATCAAAAGATACTTCAAACTCTTATGATCCATGTAAATGATAGATTTCTCCCCGTACAAATAATGCCTCCAAATCTTCAAGACAAACACCACAACCACCAACTCCAAATCATGGGTGGGATAGTTTGCTTCGTGCGATCTTAAATGTCGTGATGCATACGTAACCATCTTTCCATCTTGCATCAACATGCATCCTAGTCCCGTGTGTGACGCATCACAATAAATCACGAATTCCTTCCCAGCCTCCAGTTGAATCAACACCGGAGCCTCCGTCAATATCCTTTTTAACTTTTCAAAACTCTCTTACTACTTATCAGACCAAATGAACAGAACTCCTTTCCGTAGCAACTTAGTCAACGGTGCCGCAATCAGAGAAAATCCTTCCACAAATCTTCTATAGTACCCATCTAAACCAAGGAAACTTCGAATCTCTGCCACCGACTTAGACGGCTTCCAATCCAACACCGCTTCAATTTTTCGAGGGTCAACCCTAATCCCCTCTGCTGACACCACGTGACCTAGAAAAGTAACTTCATTTAGCCAAAATTTGCACTTGCTGAATTTGGCATAAAGCTGCTTCTCCCTCAGAATCTGTAGAACCACATGCAAATGTGAATCATGCTCCTCCTCTGATCTTGAATAGACCAAGATGTCATCAATAAAAACCATGACAAACCGATCCAGGTAGGCTTGGAACACTCAGTTCATCATATTCATAAACGCTGCTGGTGCGTTACTCAACCCAAATGGCATCACCATGAACTCGTAGTGACCATAGCGAGTCCTAAAAGCCATCTTATGAATATCCGCCTCCTTGACCTTAAGCTGATGATACCCAGACCTCAGATCTATCTTTGAAAAGACTGAGGCCCCCTTCAACTGATCGAACAAGCCATTGATCCTCGGCAACGAGTATTTTTTCTTGATGGTTAACTTATTCAATTTACGATAGTCAATGCACATATGCATTGAACCATCCTTCTTCTTAACAAATAACACTGGCGCTCCTCAAGGCAACACACTTGGTCGAATAAACCCTCTATCCAACAACTCCTGGATTTGCACTTTCAATTCCACCAACTCCTTCGGTGCCATTCTATATGGAGCAATAGATACTAGTGCTGTTCCCGGAAGAAGATCAATTCCAAACTCCACTTCTCGATCCGGAGGTAATCTCGAAGCTCTTCGGGGAAGACATCAGGAAATTCCTTCACCGTCCTAACGTCCTCAATAGTTAGGTCATTGGCTTCAAAGCCCGTACAAATATTAGAACTGCCTTGCACCCTTTTCTCACCATTCTTTCCACTCTTAAGGCAGTTACCACGTTTGATAGACAATTCCCCCTTTCTCCTATCACCAACATTTCACCTCCCTCAGGGGTTGTTAACACCATACGCTTGGCTGCACAATCTAAATTGGCTTGATACTTTACTAGCCAGTCCATGCCTAAAATTAAGTCAAACTCCCCGAACGGTAATTTCATCAAATCCATCAAGAAAACTATTCCCTGAACTTCTAAGGGTACCTCCCGATAAAGTTTATCTACTACCACAGATTGTCCTAATGGGATAATTACCGTCATCGCCCTAGGGGTAGCTTTGGAATCTAAACTTAAAGTTTCAGACACACTACTAGCAACATATGAATGTGTCGACCCAATGTCAATCAATGCAACATAAGGCAATCCAAAAATTAAAAATGTACAGGTTATAACATCTGGTGCATTAGCCTCCTCTTAACGTCTGGCAGCATAAACCAACCACTGGCTGCCTCGCCTTAGTGTTTTCTACCCCTCAGCCTGGTGCCCCACGACCCCGACCCCGACCCCGACCGAAACCATTATCGCATCTGGCCGGACCACGACCTCTCTGTGGCTACTAACCTCCTCTACCCGACTGAGCATTTCCCTGCCCTGCGAGTCTTTCCTCATCCTGTGGCTGAGGACAATCTCTTATATGATGGTCCAAAGAACCACACCTAAAGAACTTCCCACTGTCTACCCTACACTCGTTCGCATGGAATTTGTCACATCAGGCACACCTTCGTGTTTTGTTAGCAGCAGGTCTTTCAGCCCGTCTCAGTCCATCCGACCTAGGTCTTTTCCGGTTACCCCTAGTTGTTCCTGATGATCCAAAGTTTCTCTTACCTCCACCCCTATCTTTATCCCGATTTAGTTTTTCTGTCCGTCTCACCTCCTCAGCTATCTTAGCTTTCTCCACAAGCACAGTAAATTCTCGATCTCATTGTGGAGCTATCAACACACGTAGATAGTCCTTTAGGCCATCATCAAAATGAACACATCTCTCATGCTCTGTGGACACTATCCCTCGAGCATAGTGGCTAAGGCGTAGGAATTCTACTTCATATGCCGCCACCGACCTACTTTTCTGAACTAGATTCAGGAACGCTCTACGCTGCGCATCCATATAACTCGTTCCAATATACTTACTCTGGAACACCGCCTTGAAGTAATCCCAGGTGATGTGGTCAGCTATGGTACCTTCCTTAACCGTAAGCCACCATTGATAAGCTTCGTCTCGAAGAAGGGACACTACTCCCTTCAGCTTCTATTCCTCCGTGAAGTCGAGATCATCCATGATCCGCTCCATTGCTTCTAGCCAGTACTCAGTTGTACTAGGAGCTACACCCAAAATTCGCTTAAACACTTTCCACCATTGTCTCTCAGTCGCTCTGGCATAGACTTCTGGGCTCCTGTGCCCATGCCTGCTCCAGCAACTCTCTTTAACATAGCCTGAGATATAGCATCATCTCCGGCTGTCTGATCTT
Organism: Gossypium rotundifolium; assembly: GCA_025506655.1. NCBI lineage: Eukaryota > Viridiplantae > Streptophyta > Magnoliopsida > Malvales > Malvaceae > Gossypium > Gossypium rotundifolium. The sequence goes on from CP106727.1 coordinate 92,046,582, forward strand.
GAAACTTTGCCTCCACAGCTGGTGGCACTGGAACTTCATTCCCTGACTCGTGACCAGACCCCACGGGTTCTGACACAGCCATCTTACCCCTACCACGACCACGCGCCGATGTCCTCGACCCCTTGTATTCATTCTACTGCTTCACGTTTATCTGATTAAAAATTTTATGAATTAATAATTCTTTTTCCACTGATTAATAGCGGACAGTCTTATGGGAAGTAGTTTTAACAGTAGTTCTTTCGAATTCGAATTCTATCTACAAGTTCAGTTCTCAAGTTTTTATTTTCTAATTCTAGAGTCCACATTCAATCAACATCAAGCAGAGCACCATATACATGCATCAAACATGCAAACAACATCCAGGAACTCACATTCATCAACTAGGGGTATTTTTGTCATTTCACTACCCGGGGGTATTTTCATAATTTTAACCTACAGGGGCATTTTGGTAATTTTCCAAAATATGGTATATTGGTGATTTTACAAAATAGGGTATTTTGGTAATTTTTCAAACCATGGGTATTTCGGTAAATTTTTCAAACGAGGGTATTTTGGTCATTTTGCAGAATCAAGGGTGTCTCAGTAAATTTCCTCAACCTAGGGCATTTGGGATAATTTACAAAATCAGAGGTATATAAGCAATTTTATAAAAATAGGGTGATGGTCCCTTTCGGGTTCTAGTTATAAATTTTTGGCCTGTCAGCAAGCCCTCTCGGTTAGAGTGAACAACCACTACGCACCTGGTAGGGTTCCAGAGAAGAGGAGGTGAGTCACTAGGACCGCTTAAATACCAAGCTCTTCCTGGATCCAATCCTAGACATGTGTATGCCTGTTTTCACACCCTAACCCTGTGACTTGTTCACGCACACCTTAATTAAGAAAAATTAAGTCTTATGAGATTTGAAGAATTGTTTAATCTAGGCCTAAGGTCCATTAACACTATCATACTAATCTCGTCCATAAGGCCCATCAAAACCCAACATACATTTCATACCAAAGTTTAGAATACTTACAGGTGGATCGGGTGCTTGAGTAGACTCGAAGGCCATATCTTTCAAAACCTTTCTCAACTTACATTACTTTCATAAATTCCTCTGGACCCATTTCACAATGGAGTTTTGAATCGGCTTCGATACCAAAATGTAACACCCCAAACTCAAATTTATACGTCATTCTGGATCGGTATGCTACGGGTTTAATTCTTGAAAACTTTGCTTGATGGGTTTTGAAAATTTCAGTTTATTTAGTCATTATTTGAAAAAAATAAAAGAAACTTAAACTTTTATGTTGAGTGGATTTGAAAAGCCCATTTATCACTCCATTTTATTATTAAGACTTTGGGCACAAATAGGTTTATAAACATGTGACATATTAAAGTAAACTAAAGTAAAACAAGTAACAAATAAATTGGAAACCTAAGTTATGGGGCCTTATTACAATAATATTCCCAAAAATAATAATAATAATAATAATCCATAATGATAATGAAAGTCTTGATGGCCCCCTCGAGTCCGCCTCAGCTCCCGTGTCCACGGTCTACTGCTCATCTCTAGAGTGGGAAAAATAAAAGGGTGAGTCACCAAGACTCAGTGTGCAAAAACTTGAAAACAGATAAAAGCCTAGGTACCACAAACACATCATAGGCCTTGGCCCGCATGCAATGGTAACAAAATATGTCATGCATCATGGCCCATCCCAAAACCTAAGAGTCCATCCTTTACACACCCCCGTACCAATCGTTACACCGTGGGGATTTCTACAATCAACCATCCATCCACTACACACCACATCGGCAGCTGTGCTGCCTGTCATATAGATCGATCGCTTATGCGAACCTCAGAAATGCATTATAGTATTTGACAGCTATGCTGCCTATCATATAGACCGATCGCTTATGCGAACCTCAGAAATACATTATAGTATTCGACAGCTATGCTGCCTGTGGCAAAGCCACGATCGCCACGCGACCCTGCTCCCCTACCATAAATCCATCAATCAATCCCATCCCATGCATGCATACATACAAGAAACAAGTCATCAAGCCATCTAACAGATCTCATACTTTCTCATGCTACGATTCACATAGAAAAGTTTATATGGTTACATACCTGGCATCCTATGCCTACCCCTTCGGGGTAATACGACTGTTCATACAGCCTTTCTTTCCGGCTTTTAGCCCTTACCATACATATAATATATCAATGCTTATGTGTTAAGAATCTACACACCTTATTATGGTTACAACAACACCCTCTATGTCGACATTGTCAGAAGCTGATATGGCTGCTATCTGCCTAAAGTGTTGTTCAGAAGTCGGTCCACAACCCGGCGGCTAATCTCGAACAGCGGCCACTGCTTGTTTTTTAAACTTAAGGATTGGGTTTTGGGACCCAACCCTCTCCTTTTCCTGATCCATATTTGATTCCATCCAAAAAGTCCTTGTCAGAACTACTATAGTGAAATAGGGATAAACCATATCATATGAGTTAATATCTCAATTATGATAGCGAATCTTAATAGGAATCTAAAGAAATCCCTTACCTTGAGATCCCAAAATCGATAGGATACTATAGATTAATGGTTTCTGACTTTTTGAGATCTGGATGATTCGATCTCCTACGATTTCCCGAAGTGCCGCCCAAAAGAACATGCAATTAACGAAAGAGTCAAACTAAAGATAGCCTATCAATCTACTAGCCATTCGGCTATAGTCTCAAAACCGATAGAGAAAAGAATTCGATTCTTACCTTTACAGAGAAATCGACACTTCAAGAAAATCTCAGTTTATGGAGAAATCGGCACAAGCGGAAAAGAATGGAAAAAGAAAGTGAATTAAGAGGTTTCAGCTTTTAGTAGAGAAATCGACAGAAAGAAAAAGGAATAGACAACGTTATTTGGTTATGGAGATGAGAAGAAAGTTGAGAGGTTTTGGCTTTTGGAAAAGAAAAGAGAATGGAGAGTGTAGAGAAGGACTGAGAATTTTGGCACAAAGAATAGGGTTCAGATGCCGGAATTTGAAGAGATACACTCCTATTTATTGGGAATTTCGGCACTTACCTATCAAATGCCGTAATTGCCCTCTTCTGAAAACTGAGACTAATTGACAAGCATGGGGAATTTCGGCACCCCTTATGCCACATCAAAACCGATTCTTCCTCCCCTCAGAGTTGGAATTTTGGCCAACTCTGCTTACAGCAGATAACTCCCATCTTTTCTCCGTAATCTACTCATAAGTAATATCAGCACAATTATCTATATTATTCAACAGATAAATCTCCCTATTTTTAAGCCTTGTTGCCGTCCAACCTTACCCACCTATATGCCGAAATTTAGCTAATTAAAATTAAAGGAATTGGACTTTATGCCCCTTGAGTTTGGGCCTCCTCAATTGACACCACCTCCTTGCTCTCTAAGTAGCGTCCTTTTGCCACTGGGCCATAAGCCCACTTGTGTTTAAAACACAGATAACATGATTTAAATCCTCTAGTGTCCAAACAGAAAATTTAACCAAGGCCTCGGCCCAATCTGATCCCCTTAAATACTCCAATTAACACATTGAACGTAATACACATCAAATGCAATGGCTCATTAATTCAGGATGTTACAAGTTGTCTGGCGATTTAAATTTCAAATGCAAGGTGCAGACTTCACACTGCCTGGGCATACGCCCATGTGCTGGCTGTGCCTCCCACATGGCCTAGACACACGCCCGTGTGCCTACCCATATGGACAATTAGCAGGTTATCTACCAAGCCATTTTCCACCCTACATCGCACACATGCAAACTCCAATTCAAATCATTCCAATTTAAAAGATGACCAATTAATATCTCTAGAAACTTAAGAAATCGAGACATACACAAGAGCATCCACTTAATGAAATTTACCTTCATTGAGCAAAAGGATTTGCCAAGTATTGGCCTAACCCAAGACCATTTACAAAATGACTTTAGGAACATACATAGCCAACACTTTGGCTAACAATTACAACTCAACAAAATACTTGAGTCCTATACAAGCCATACTCAAAATAAGTCTAAATTGTTATACTAAAGTGATGTTGATAGTGTGATTCCGAGATCCGACATCCAATGATCCTCGAGCTAACTTGACGAAACTACAAGAAAAAGGGAAGAGAGAGGGGTAAACATATAGCTTAGTAAGTTTGCATGAAACTCTAGGATGACAATTTACTCAAACTACAATCAGTCATATCATGAAACAATGGCGACATAGCACCAATGACTAAAAGTACTTACTCGTACTTATTCACACTTATTATTACTTACTCTTACCCATCTCATGTCAATATGATCTAGTAACTTTTACTTACTCAAGATACCTGTATCATTTATTAATGTAGTTTAGCACATTTGCTAACATAGCCATAAACTCACATCTTTATCATTCATACCATGAACATCACTCAAGGCCATCCATAAATAGACTTGGATCTAGGCCAACTCACATACTTGACTCTTTTGCTTATGAATAAATTAGATCATCATGAATCATTCAAGCTTAAAATACATAAGATTGATGCCAACACCATATCCTGGATATGGTCTTACATGGGATCATTCCTTAGTGGCGACGCCATATCTCAAATATGGTCTTATACGGGATCTCATAACTCGATGTCGAAGCCATGTCCCAGACATGGTCTTATACGAGATCGTACTTAGATATCGATGCCATATCCCGGATATGGTCTTACACAAGATCATTCTTTGGTACTGAAGCCATATCCCAGGTATGGTCTTATACGGGACCTTTCCTTTCTCATATGAATACGTAGGTAATATACTTTTTCTGGAACTATAACCAGAACTACAATTTAGCCTATTCTCATCGTTTACTCATCGAGACTTTATAGCTCGATTTCATTAACAATAGCACGCATTAACATAATAATGAATGATTTCAAATATCAAACATTATGAAATACTATTTTCATACAAACTTACCTCGAATCTCAAAATGTGTCTCGGTGCTCGATTTAGTCTTCAACTTTGTTCTTGCCTCAGTTTCGATCCGAGCTTCATGTTTCTTGATCTATAATAATAAATTTCTCTTGTTAAACACATGCATTGACTAAATCGACTCATAATTCATATTTTGGAAAAATTATGATTTTGCCCCTAAACTTTCACATAATTACACTTTTACCCCTAGGCTTGTAAAATGATTTTCATTCAACTTTCTTGCATTTTCAAGCCTAGCCGAATCATTTTCTCAACTATAAAAACATTAAATTCCCACTATTTCACTCATGAATGACCATTTCTATAACTTTACAAATTAGTCCTTTTCATGCATCTTTCATGAAAATCACTTAGAAAAATATGTTTATCATACATCAAACTTTCATATTCTTCCATAAAACATAAAAATACATGCATTCCATACATGGGTAAATTTTTGAACATAAACCCTAGCTCAACATATGGCTAGAAATAGTAAAACTGAGCTACGAGGGTTTCAAAAATATGAACATTAAAAAAGGGGCTAGGATGCACTTACTTTAAGCTTGAAAATGAATAAAACCCTAGATATGGAGTCCTTGCCAATTTTAGCACCATGGGGAAGAAGATGGACATGATTTTTGGCTTATTTTCCTTTTTATTCTTTAATTAACCAAATGACTGAAATGCCCTTAATGACCCTTTCTTAAGATTTTTCCTTCCCATGTACATTTTTGTCCATTATCAAATATAATGGTCTAATTGTTAAATAAGGACCTCTAGGATTTTTCATAATTCTATTTCATATTTGAACCTTCTAGAATCTCACATTTTCTATTCTTTGCAATTTAGTCCTAATGGACAATTTATTCACTAATTAATAAAATTTCTTCATCTGACTTTCAGACAATCATGCAAATACATCATAAGCTTTGTAAAATCATTTAAACACATATTTTCTACTTCGAATTTGTGGTCTCGCACCACTATTTCGACTAAACCCTAAATCAGACTATTACAATTCTTCCTCCTTAGGGATTTTCGTCCCCGAAAATATTACCAGTGAAGAGATTTAGATACTAGTTCCTCATAGCCTCCTCAGGCTCCAATTTAGCCTCTTCTACCCGTGTCTTTGCCACAACACTTTCATAAGGGCCATACTTTTATTTCTTAACTGCTTGACTTCTCGGACTAGAATCTTGACTAGTTATTCACCATATGTCATGTTAGATTGAATCTCATCCTCAGTCGGTGTAATCACATGCAATAGGTCTGATCGGTAGCGTCGCAACATAGACACATGGAACACATCATGAATCTTATTTAACTCAGAAAAAAATCCAATCGATAGGCTACCGGCCAATTCTCTTAGTGATCTCATATGGTCCGATAAAACGAGGACTTAATTTGCCTTTCCAGCCAAATCTAAGAACTTTCCTCCATGGCGAAACTTTTAAGAATACTCTATCACCGACTTGATATTCAATCTCTTTCCTTTTTAGATCCGAGTAAGATTTTTGTCTATCAGAAGAAACTTTTAAAAAGTCTCAAATCACCTTTACTTTTTATTCGATTTTTTCTAACCAAGTCAACCCTGTAAATCTGGTTTTCTTTAAGCTCAGTCCAGTATAAAGGTGTTCAAACTTACCCCCATACAAAGCCATATAAGGTGCCATTTTTAAACTTGACTGAAAACTATTATTGTAGGCAAATTCTACCAACATTAGATACTTTTCCCAACTACCTTGAAATTTAAGAACACAGCACCGAAGCATATCCTCAAGTACTTGTATTAACCTCTCTGACTGTTCGTCGGTTTGGGGGTGAAAAGTTGTACTAAATTTTAACTTTGTGCCCAGAGCCTCTTGCAATTTTTTCCAAAATCTGGAAGTGAATCTTAGATCTCTATCTGATATAATCAATAAGGGCACTCTGTGTAGCCTTACAATCTCAGAGATATACAAGTTTGCCAACTTGTCTAGTGAGTAATTGACACGCACCGGTATGAAATGGGCTGACTTTGTAAGTCTATCGACTACGACCCATACATCATCTTTCTTGCCTGGTGTCAATGGCAAACCTGTTACAAAATCCATAGTGACTTGATCATATTTCATCTCAGGTACAATTATAGGTCTTAATAAACTCGAGGGTACTTGATGTTCGGCTTTCACTTGCTGACAAATTAAACATCTTGAAACAAACTCAGAAATATCTTTCTTCATACTCGGCCACCAATACCGTTGCTTCAAGTCATTATACATCTTGGTGCTACCTGAATGCACAGATAAGCATCCATTATTTGCTTCATGCAAAACTTTACGAATGAGCTCATCATTTCTCAGTACACATACTAGGTCTCTAAACATCAAACATTCGTCCGGATTGATCCAAAAATCAGGCTCGACACCTGACTCGCATTGAGTCATTCTAGTCTGCAAGTCGCTATCATCCTTTTAAGCCTCGTAGATCTCTTGGAGGAACATCGATCTAGGCCTCAGCTCAGTTAGAATGGAACCATCCTCTAATACAGTCATCTGGGTATTCATAGCCCTCAAGGCAAATAAAGATTTTCTACTTAAGGCTTCGGTGACTACATTCGCCTTTCCCGGATGGAAATCAATGACTAGCTCATAGTCTTTTATCAACCCCAACCACCTTCGTTGCCTTAAGTTCAATTCTTTCTGAGTCATCAAATACTTTAAACTCTTTTGATCTGTGAATATCCGACATCTTTTACCATCCAAATGGTGCCTCTAAATCTTCAATGCGAAAACAATGGCAACCAACTCTAAATCATGTGTCGGATAGTTCTTCTCGTGTGGCTTGATCTGTCTGGAAGCATATGTTATCACCTTGCCTTCTTGCATAAGTATACAGCCCAATCCATTTAAAGATGCATCACTGTAAATTACAAATTCTTTTCCGGTTCAGGTTGTACTAGAACTGGAGCCTCTGTCAACATGGCTTTTAATCTCTCGAAACTCTATTGGCACTTTTCTGTCTACTCAAACTTTACACTTTTCTGTAATAATCTTGTCATCGGTGTAGCTATCATGGAAAATTATTTGACGAACCGTCGATAATAGCCAGCTAGTCCCAGAAAACTTCTAACCTCAGACACATTTTTCAGCGGTTTCCAGTCAACAATAGCTGAGATTTTGCCTGGGTCAACTCGAACGCCATCTCTCGAGACAATGTGTCCTAAGAATCCAACTTCCTTTAGCCAAAACTCACTTTTACTAAACTTGGCATATAGTCGATTATCTCGTAAAATCTGTAAAACTATCCTTAAGTGTTTAGCATGCTCATGTTCATCCCGGGAGTATATTAGTATATCATCAATAAATACCACAACAAACTTGTCAAATAATGGTTAAAAAATACGGTTCATTAGATCCATGAACACCGCAGGGGCATTTGTCAAACCGAATGGCATGACTAGAAATTTATAATGGCCATACCTCGTTTGAAAAGCAGTCTTAGGCACGTCTGAGTCCTTCACTCTCAACTTGTAATATCCCAATCTCAAGTCTATCCTGGAAAACACAATGGCTCCCTTCAATTGATCGAACAATTCATCAATCCTTGGCAAAGGGTACTTGTTCTTCATGGTTACTTTTTTAAGCTGACGATAATTTATGCATAACCTCATGGAATCATCCTTCTTTTTCACAAATAGCACTGGAGCACCCCATGGAGAACTACTCGATTTTGCAAAACCTTTATCCGTCAAATCTTGCAACTGTGCCTTCAATTCTTTTAACTCAGTTAGAGCCATTCTGTAAGGTGTAATGGATATGGGTGCAGTGCTGGGAGCTAATTTGATACCAAATTCAACATCTCTAACTGGAGGTAACCCTGGTAACTCTTCTGGAAATACATCTAGGTACTCAAATACTATCGGAACTGATTCAATCTTTAATTCTGTTTCCTTTAGCATTCATCACAAAAGCTAGATAAGCCTCATACCCTTTCCTTACATACCTTTGGGCCGACATGTGAGATATCACTACCAACAACCTGTCTTAAGCATCTGATTCAACACGAAGAGTGTCCCCATCTTTACATCTCAATTCAATAAATTTCTTACCACAATTTACTGTCATATCATGAGTGGTTAACCAGTCCATACCAAGAATAATATTGAATTCATCAAATGGCAATATCATTAGATTTGTCTTAAAATAATGACCTCTAATCATTAATGGGCAATCTTTGCATACTTTATCAAGTAACACACTTTTGCCTAAAGGATTAGACACATTTATCACAAATTCTATAGACTCTACGGGCATACTCATTCTAGATACTAATTTCATGCATTATATAAATGGGTAGATCCAGGATCTATTAAAGCAATAAATTTATTATCATAGAGAGAAAAGGCACCCGTAATCACGTCAGGAGATGATGCTTCTTTGCGAGCGCGAATGGCGTAAGTTCTCGCAGGTGCTCGGCCCTCAGGTCTCACAGTCTGCTCATTGTGAGTAGTCTTACTACTTGCCCTATTTCCCGGGTTTCTCTATGATCTCCCTCTAGTAGTACCTCCCGGTCTTACCTCCTAAGGCTTCTCTTTCTCATCCACTTTTGGACAATCTCTAATAAAATGGTCTAAAGACCCACACCTGAAGCAGGCTTTTTCATTTGCTCAACATTCACTAGAGTGACGTCTGCCACACTGTGGGCACTCTGGTCGACTGGGCCGGGGATGCCAATACTAGCAACTGATGTAGTCTGGGCTTTAGGCCCTAAGTACTGTTTACTCTTACTCTTATTTGAAAACCCGACTGAAGTAGTTGATCGGGTTAAGAAGTCTCTTGACTTCTTAGATGATGATTGAAATGTTTTGCTCATCTATCTCTTTCTCGAGTCACGAGACTCCATCTCAGCCTTTCTTTTCTCCTTAACTAGGTCTTTAACCTTACAGGCTCTGTCTACTAACACAAAAAATTCTTTCAATTCAAGGACACCAACGAAAAACTTTATATCTTTATTTAGCTCGTCCTCAAACCTCTTACACATAATGGCTTCCGAGGACACACACTCTCGAGCTTACTTACTGAGTCTCACAAACTCACGCTCGTGTTCAGTTACTATCATCTTTCCATGCTTCAGTTCAAGGAATTCCTTTATCTTCTGGCCAATAAATCTTTGACTTATATATTTCTTTCAAAACTCTTCTTGAAAGAACTTCTATGTGATCCTTTCCTTTGGTACCACCGACACAAGGGTCTTCCACCACTGGTAAGCGAAATCTCTTAAAAGGGAAACTATACACTTTATGCACTCTTCAGGTGTGCACGATAGCTCATCAAACACCCGAATGGTTCTTTCGAGCCAGAACTCTACTCTTTCTAGATCATCGTCCTTACTAGTCCTAAATTCCTCATCTCCTTACTTCTGGATCCTATCAACCAGAGGCTTTTCTCTTCTTACAACTTCTACTACTTGGGGAGCTACATGAGTAGGTTAAGAAATAGGCAGAGGCGAGGAGGTCAAACATTTAGATTTGCTCGAATGTACTCTATGTACCAATTACTCATCATTCAGAGAAAGACTTCCCAGGCCTCTTCCCCCTGACCCAAAGTCTCGGGTCTACTTTTAACTGGCGCTATCCCTTGCGCGGGAGCTAGCGCATTACTTGTAACATCATCAGTTGCAGCTCGATGGAGATTAGCATCTATTAACTATACCAAATACAATTTAAAATGTTAGGAGTCGTCACACTATCATTACACAATCACTCTTACATAAGACATGTGCAGCTAGACTCATACTCACGCTACGTTAGTACAAGAACCGACTAAACTGTAGCTCTGATACCACTAAATGTAACATCCCTTACCCATGTCTGACAACGGGACCAGATGCGAGCCATTACCATGCTTAACCTTACTTGAACGTGTAGTAATTGGCTATAACATTTCATTCAAAACCCATTTCTTGCTCATTCTTGGCCTACGTGGCCCTAAACATTCTCCGAGAGGTTTCAGGATTTAACTGAGGACTTTTACGAACTTGAAAAACTTTTCATCAAAATAGGGGCTACACGCCCGTGTTGAACTAGGGACACACTCGTGTGCACCTAAAACATGCCCGTGTCTTCCACCCGTGATCGACACTGACTAATTTCACACGGCCTTGACACGCCCGTGGCCCTGGCCCATATGCCAAACCTTGTCATTCTGACTTATCCATACGGCTTATACAAAGCTCATGTTCTTCAGTCGTGTGGTGATTTAAATTTCAAATGCAAGGTGCAGCCTTCACACGGCCTGGGCATACGCCTTTGTGCTGGTTGTGCCTCCTACACGGTCTAGACACACACCCGTGTGTCTACCCATATGGACAATTAGCAGGCTATTTACCAAGACATTTTGCCACCCTACATCGCGCACACGCAAACTCCAATTCAAATCATTCCAATTTAAAAGATGACCAATTAATATCCCTAGAAATTTATGAAATCGAGACATATACAAGAGCATGCACTTCATGAAATTTACTTTCATTGAGCAAAAGGATTTGCCAAGTATTGGCCTAACTCAAGACCATTTACAAAATGACTTTAGAATATACATAGGCAACACTTTGGCTAACAATTACAACTTAACAAAATACTCGTGTCCTATACATGTCATACTCAAAATAAGTCTAAATTGTTATACCAAAGTGATGTCGATAGTGTGATTCTGAGCTCCGACGTCCAATGATCATCGAGCTAACTTGACGAAATTACAAGAAAAAGGGAAAAGAGAGGGGTAAGCATATAGCTTAGTAGTTTGCATGAAACTCTAGGATAACAATTTACTCAAACTATAATCATTGATATCATGAAACAATGGCGACATAGCACCAATGAATAAAAGTACTTACTCGTACTTATTCACACTTATTCTTACTTACTCTTACCCATCTCATGTCAATATGATCTGGTAACTTTTACTTACTCAAGATACCTGTATCACTGATTCATGTAATTTAGCACATTTGCTAGCATAACCATAAACTCACATCTTTGTCATTCATACCATGAACATCAGTCAAGGCCATCCATAAATAGACTTGGATCTAGGCCAACTCATATACTTGATTCTTTTGCTTATGAATAAATCAGATCATCATGAATCATTCAAACTTAACATACATAACATTTGATGCCAATGTCCTAGATATGGTTTTACATGGGATCATTCCTTAGTGTCGATGCCATATCCTAGATATGGTCTTACTCAGGATCTTATAACCCGATGTCAAAGCCATGTCCTAGACATGGTCTTATACGAGATCGTACTTAGATGTCGATGCCATATCCCGAATATGGTCTAACACGAGATCATTCTTTGGTGCCGAAGCCATATACCAGATATGGTCTTATACGGAACCTATCATTTCTCATATGCATAAGTAGGTAATATACTTATTCCGAAACTATAACCAGAACTTCAATTTAGCCTGTTCTCATCATTTACTCATCGAGACTTTATAGCTCGATTTCGTTCACAGTAACATGCATTAACATAATAATAAATGATTTCAAATATTGAATATTATGAAATACTATTTTCATACAAACTTACCACGAATCTCAAAATGTGTCTCAATGCTCGATTTAGTCTTCAACTTTTTTCTTGCCTCGATTTTGATCCAGGCTTCGTGTTTCTTGATCTATAATAATAAATTTCTCTTGTTAAACACATGCATTGATTAAATCGACTCATAATTCATATTTTGGAAAAATTATGATTTTGCCCCTAAACTTTCAAATAATTGCACTATTACCCCTAGGCTCGTAAAATTATTTTTATTAAACTTTCTTGCCTTTTTCAAGCCTAGCCGAATCATTTTCTCAACTATAACAACATTAAATTCCCACTATTTCACTCATGCATGACCATTTCTATAACTTTACAAATTGGTTCTTTTCATGCATCTTTCATGAAAATCACTTAGAAAAAGATGTTTATCATACATCAAACTTTAATATTCTTCCATAAAACATTAAAATACATGCATGTCATACATGGGTAAATTTTTTAACATAAACCCTAACTCAATATATGACTAGAAATAGCTAAACCGAGCTACGAGAGTTTCAAAAATACGAAAAACATTAAAAACGGGCCTAGGATGCACTTACTTTAAGCTTGAAAATGAACAAAACCCTATATATGGAGTCCTTGCAAATTTCGGCACCATGGGGAAGAAGATGGATATGGTTTTTGGCTTATTTTCCCTTTTTATTCTTTAATTAACCAAATAACCAAAATGCCCTTAATGACCCTTTCTTAAGAATTTTCCTTCCCATGTACATTTTTGTCCATCATCAAAATAATGGTCTAATTTCTAAATAAGGACCTCTAGGATTTTTTATAATTCTATTTCATACTTGAACCTTCTAGAATCTCACATTTTCTATTCTTTAGAATTTAGTCCTAATGGACAATTTATTCACTAATTAATAAATTTTTTTCATGTGACTTTCACACAATCATTCAAATACTCATAAGCCTTGTAACATCATTTGAACAAATATTTTCTACTTCAAATTTGTGGTCTCGCACCATTATTCCGACGAAGCCCTAAATCAGGCTATTACAGCCCTTGAAGTTATTTATATATATTGGGATTGGTGTGGTTTTGATGTTGTGTAGGTTGGTGCAAGTATGGGTGGAAAGAAGGCTTGATAAATAGCCTTATTTTGTCCACACGAGTAGACACACGGACGTGTGTCTAGGCCATGTGTGACACGCAGCTTGCCCCATAAGTGTGTGTTATGGCCGTGTGTCCCCTACACCCAAATTAATGCAAAAGAGAATGCTTAGTAGTAAACACATGGGTACGAAGCACGGTTGTGTGTCTCAACCGTGTGAGAGACACATCCATAGGACATAGACATTTGCCCTGTGTGAAGTCTGCACTTAATTTTTGATATTTAATTCACCACATGGCCTAAGGACACGGGCGTGTGCCTTGGCAGTGTGACCTTATTCAGTTGATGATGACATAAAAAGAATGTCATCTATTTTGTACACGGCCTGAAGCACGGGCGTGTTCCTTATCGCACACGGGCATGTGGCCCTGTAACATGAAATTTTTTTTAAGTTTCATAAACTTTTTCCAAAGTTATCGTTTAGTCCTGAATCACTCCTAATGTATGTTTTGAGCCCCATAAGCTCGTTTAAGGGACGATATGTATGTTTTTTAAAACTTTTAAATTTGAGAAAAATTTATGTCTCAATTTTGTATGACTGCTTGTGTTTATGTGGGTAATGCCTCGTACCCTATTCTGGCGTCGAGTACGGGTAAGGGGTGTTACATTTAGTAGTATCAGAGCTACAGTTTAGTCGATTCTTTGACTAACATAGCGTACATGAGTCTAGCTATACATGCATTATTACTACCTGCGATAGTGTGATATCTCCCGACTCTGACGAGATCTGTCTTGCTGAGACAGAGATACTTTCCAACCGAGCTATTTTTGATAGTACTAAAAGTGTTATAAAGATATTTGAAATTTGTTTAGGATGAGACCAAGTATGCCGAGCACTTGAGAACTATTTTACAAACTTTGAGGGACAAGCAGTTGTATGCTAAGTTTAGTAAAAGTGAGTTTTTGGCTTCGAGAATTTAGATTTTTGGGACACATTGTTTCGGGTGATGGTATTCAAATTGACCCAAGCAAGATTTCGGCTATTGTTGAATGGAAACCGTCGAGGAATGTGTAAGAGGTTAGAAGCTTTCTAGGCCTAGTCGGTTATTTCAGGTGATTTATTAAAGGATTTTCCATGAATACTACTCCGTTAACGAGGTTGTTACAGAAAGATGTCAAGTTTGAATGGACAGAAAAGTGCCAACAGAGTTTTGAGAAACTAAAGGCATTATTGGCTAAGGCTCTAGTATTAGTACAACCTGAACTGATCAAGGAATTTGTGATTTATAGCAACGCATCGTTGAATGGTCTCGGATGTGTGTTGATGCGAGAGGGCAAGGTGATAGCTTTTGCCTCGAGATAGCTAAAACCACATGAGAAAAATTATCCGACACATGATTTGGAACTAGTCGCCATTGTGTTTGCGTTGAGGATTTGGAGACATCATTTGTATGGCGAGAAATGTCAGGTATTCACTGATCATAAAAGTCTAAAGTACTTGATGACTCAAAAGGATCTGAACCTATGACAATGGAGCTGGCTAGAGTTGATAAAAGATTATGACCTAGTGATTGACTATCACCTGGGAAAGGTGAACATGGTCACCGATGCCTTGAGTAGGAAATCCTTATTTGCATTAAGGGCTATGAATACACAGTTGGCTTTACCAGATGATGGTTCTATTCTAGTTGAGTTAAGATCTAGATCGATGTTTCTCCAAGAGACTTGTGAAGCTCAGAAAGGTGATAGTGATTTGTAAGCTAAAAGAGTTCAATGTGAGTCGGGTCTTGAATCAAAATTTTAGATTAGTTTTGATGGATGTTTAAGGTTTAGATATAGGGTCTATGTACTGAGAGATGATGAACTTATTCAAAAATTTTTAGAAAGCACATAGTGGATGTTTATCTATTCATCCAGTAGTACAAAGATGTATAATGACTTGAAGAAAATGTATTGGTGGTCGAGAATGAAAAGAGCCATTTCAGAGTTTGTGTCGAGATGCTTGATTTGTCAGTAAGTGAAGGCCGAAGACCAATTACCTTCGAGTTTACTTCAGCCTGTGATGGTTCCCGAGTGGAAATAGGACAGAATTACTATGGACTTTGTGACAGGTTTGCCCTTGTCACCAAAAAAGAAAGATGCTGTTTGGGTTGTGGTTGATAGGCTTATAAAATTGGCTCATTTTATACCAGTACATACCGACTACTCACTTGACAAGCTAGCTAAATTGTACATTTTTGAAATCGTGAGATTGCACGAAGTACCTTTGTCAATTATATTGGATAGAGATTCGAGGTTCACTTAGCAGTTTTGGAAAATTTTACAAGAAATGTTGGGTACGAAATTGAAATTTAGTACTACTTTTCATCCACAAACTGACGGTCACTCTGAATGAGTAATTCATATTCTTGAGGATATGCTTCAGTGTTGTGTTCTTGAGTTTCAAGGTAGTTGGGAAAAGTATTTACCGTTAGCGAAATTTGCTTACAACAATAGCTTTCAGTCGAGTTTGAAAATCACGCCTTATGAGGTATTGAATGGGCGTAAGTGCCAAACACCGTTGTATTGGACTGAACTCAGAAAAAATCAAATTCACGGGGTTAACTTAGTCAAAGAAATCGAAGAAAATGAAAAGGTAATTCGTGATTGTTTAAAAGTAGCTTCGGATAGACAAAAATCTTATGCGGATTTGAAATGGAAAGAGATTGAGTTTCAGGTCGATGATAAAGTATACTTGAAAGTGTCTCTGTGGAAGAAAGTTCTCAGGTTTGTCCGAAAAGGGAAGCTGAGTCTGCGTTTTATTGGACCGTATAAGATTATTGAAAGAATAGGGCCAGTAGCCTATAGGTTAGCTTTACCATATGAGTTGGAAAAGATCCATGATGTAATCCATGTGCCTATGTTGCACCGTTACCGATCAGACCCTTCGCATGTGATTTCACTGATAAAAGTTGAGATTTGACCGGATATGACTTATCGCGAAGAGCCGGTTAAGATTTTGGCTTGGGAAGTCAAACAATTGAGAGACAAAAGTATTTCCCTTGTGAAAGTATTATGGAAAAGACATGGGGTTGAAGAGGCTACATGGTAACCTGAGGAAGCCATGAGAAAACAGTACCCAAACCTTTTTAACGGTAAGATTTTCAGGGACGAAAATCCCTAAAGGGGGAGAGTTGTAACATCTCTTTTTTGGGCCTAGTCAAAATAGTGGTTTTGAGACCATAAATCCAAAGTATAAATAATTATTTTATGAGTATTTTGAAGTCTATGGTATGATTTCATGATTGTGTGAAAATTTCATGAAGAAATCTTATGCATAAAGTGTCCAATTTGATTTTTAGGACTAAATTGCAAAAGTTGAGAAAAATATGTTCTAGAAGCTTTGAGCATGAAATTTCCATGGATTATTAATTAGAGGTCCTTAAATAGAAATTTTTCCAAATTCTAATTTTATGGACAAAAATGGACATGGATAGGAAAAAATTCAAAGAAAGGCTTTAGGGGCATTTTGGTCATTTGGTTAATAAAAGATTAAAAAGGGAAAAATGAAGCAAAATTTTCTCATCTTCTTGAAGCTAGGGCCAATACTTTGAAGCTCCCCATAGCTAGGGTTTCTTCACTTTTCAAGCTTTATAGTAAGTGCATCCTAGCCCCATTTTTAAAGTTCATTACATTTTTGAAGTTGTTATCAACCAATCTAGCTATTTCTACCATTTATTTGAGCTATGTTTCATGTTAAAAATCTACCCATATGTGACAATCATGTATTTTGTTGTTTCATGATAGATTATGAAACTTTGATGTGTGATAAACATCTTTTTCTAAAGAGATTTTAATGGAAAATCCGTAAAAAGGACTAATTTGCAAAAGTTATGAAAATGGTCATACATGAGTGAATTAGTGGAAATTGAGGGTTGTTGTAGTTATGAAAATGATTCAGCTAGGTTTAAAATGCAAGAAATTTGAATGAAAATCATTATACGAGCCTAGGGGCAAAAGTATAAATATGATAAAGTTTAGGGGCAAAAAGGTAATTTTGTGATAGTTTGATTTTTGAGTCACAATAAATAATGTGACTAATGAATAAACTAAATGTGATTTTATAGATCAAAGAGAACGAGATTCAGACCTAGAATGGGAAAAAATAGAGAAATTAACGATTATGTTCCTTTTACCTTTTTGGTATCGAGGTAAGTTCATGTGTAAAAAGAATGCAATCTTATGTGATATATGTGGCGTTTCGATATTGTATGAATAATCTTTTCTCTCTATGAAATTTATTATTTATGATTTTGACGAGATGTCGAGGAATGAGAATCTTCGATTTTAATCTTGAGAGTGAATAGAATACAACTGCTACGTTGTTAAAGTTCCGTGTAAGACCATATCAGGGATATGGCCTCGGTATAGAATTTTGTATAAGACCATGTCAGAGACATGGCGTCGATATGATATTTCTTGTAAGACCATATCGGGGATATGGTGTTGATACGATATTGTATGTATGAGACTTACGAGTATATTTTAGCATTTTAAGTGATTCAACAGGTATGTCGAGAATAAGAAAGTATGTGACTAAATCACAAGTGGTATAGGTATGTACCTAGAACTCATATGAAATGAACTCGGTAAATGATGAATCCAAGATAAGTTTGTATGAATTCATTACTACATATGTTATTATGATTAAATTATTTGCTATGTTACATGAAGTACATTATTTCAATGAAGTTGATTATCAATGTTTAATGAGGAAATCAATGAGACCAAGTAAATGAAAGTCCAGTTTGAAGTTTCAAAATAACGAGGATAACTTTGTCACCACATGAGATAACGAAAGCCCGTGTAACACCAAGTCTGGAACATGGCATCAGCATCAAGGAATGTAGGTCTCGTGTAAGACCATGTTGGGGCATGGCTTTGGCACCAAAGGGAGATCTCGTATAAGACCATGTTTGGCACATGGCATCGACATCAAGCTAATGAAGCCCGTGTAAGACCATATCTGGGATATGGCATCGGCATTAAGAGGTGATCCCATGTAACACCATATCTAGGATATGGCATTGGCATCGAGACACATGTTTGATGAGATTGGGCATTCTCTGGTATTCTGAGAAATTCAATGGGCAAAAGAGGAAGCATGAAAAAAGTGACTAAGAGCGAAGTAAGTAAAGTTGATGAATGAGATAAGTTGTATAAGAATGATAGAGAATTCCATTCAAGTTAAGGAAGATAGAGATTCAAGTTATTGTCTATGATAGTTTAAGTGCTAAACTATGTAATAAGTGATACAAGCACCATTAGTAAATACAAGTTAAGGTAACCCTAATGTGATGGGTAAGTATGAGTAAGAGTAAGCATTATGAATGATTGAGCGAAAATTATGAGCTTAAACGCAAACCACATTATAATACCCTCGTGGTTAAGAAAAATAAAAGAATGTCAATGGTTGTTTATTACTTGCATATGAACTTACTAAGCATTATTGCTTACTCCTCTCTCATTCCTATTTCTTATATGTTAATTTAGCTAGCTTAGGTTGGAGATCGCCAGAGATGTGTTCACACTATCAAGCTGGAACTTTGGGTATAAGTATTCAAGCTTTCTTGAAATATGGCATGTATAGGAACTTTGTCATTTGAATAATTAAGTCTTGTAGATGTAGCAAGATGTATTGGCGTAAATTGGTCTATGGTTTAATTTGAAAACGACCATGAGTGATGGCTTATGTCGATTTTATAATCATGCATGTGTTAGTACCATCTTATGAATGTGAAATTAGTATGGTTATCATAGGCTAAATGTGATGATTAATTATTACCAATTATGATATGGGAATGCTATGTGATGTTGTATGAATGTGTTTACATTTCAGGGTGGCAATTGGCTTGGTAAATAGCCTTATAATTGTCCACACGGGTAGACACACCAGTGTGTGTCTGGGCTGTGTGTGACACACGGCCAGCCCCATGGGTGTGTTAATATGTCGTGTGTCCCCTGCACTAATTTTTGAGAATACAATTCGTCACACGAGCCAGCACACATGCGTGTGTCTTGGCCGTGTGTTAATCCGAGATTGATTACATCATAAATAGAGAGCTCCACGGGCAGGAGACATGGGTGTGTCTAGGCCGTGTGAAGGACACGGGCATGTGCTCAACCATGTGAAATAAGTCAGTGTTGACCACGGGTGAAGAACACGGGCATGTCTCAGGGGCACACAAGCGTGTGGGCCCTATCTAGGCAAAAATTTTCAAAAAGCGTAAAAGTTTATGAATAAACTCTGGAATCTTCCGGAAGTAAGTTTACGACCTTGTAGGCCCAAGATATTTATGTTATGATTAAGAAGGAAAAGTTTTAAGATGGAATGAAATTTCATAGCCTAATTATGCATGTTCATGTAAGGTTAAGTATAGTAATGCCTTGTATCCGGTCCCAGCGCCGAACCCGGGTGGTTGTTACATACACAATTGAGTAAGTCCCTATACATACCATAAACTTAAGAGGTTTGTATTCACTTTTACCCCACGATGATAGCTTGATAGTGTGATAACATCTCCGGCAATCTCCAACTTGAGCTAGCATAAAAACTTATAAGATATGAGAAAGGAAAGGGCATAAGCTACAATGCTTAGTAAGTTTGTATGAAAATAACAAGCAAATTATTAACATGTTTTTCACCAATTCTCACAATATGTTCTCTCGGTAATACAATCATAATTGCATAAAATTTCACAATTCATTTATGTTCATCTTGAGCTGTCTACTCGAGTTATAGTCACTAAATTATTTTTACCCAGAGCTACGGAACTCCAAATTAAGATCCGCTAATTTTCCTTGAAACTAGACTCACATATCTTCTTACCATAAAATTTACAAAATTTTTAGTTTAGCCAATCAGTACAGTTTATTCTTTAAAGTCTCCCCTATTTTGTTGTCCAACAGTTCTGACCCCTCTTCACTAAAAATTTATTTTCTCATTGTATAGAACTCGAATCACGTTCCCATTTGTTTCTCTTGAAAATATACTCATAAAGAAAATGATTATTTTTGTACAATTTTTTATGAATTTCCCAAGTCAGAATAGGGGAATACGAAATCACTCTGACCTTGTCTTATAAAAATTCAAATATATCATAATATGAAATTCTTTTGCTTACAACATTTCTTTTATGCAAAAATAGACTCAATAAGCTTTAATTTCATATCGTATTCAACTTCTAATTCAATTTCCACAATTTTTGGTGAATTTTCAAAGTGATACAACTGCTGCTGTCCAAACTGTTTTATAGCTAATTTTACTCTAGTGATACAACTGCTGCTGTCCAAACTATTTTATAGCTAATTTTACTCTATCATGTTTTCTTTGTATTAATTCCCATTTACACACATATAACACTAAAGTTTATCCATAGTTAGCCATGCCAATAGCTAGTCATCATCAAATATTTACAAGCCATTCATTGGCCAATTTAGCCTATACATCAACAACAAAGGCTTGAACATTTCATTTCTCAATTTAATTTGGCTTAAAAGCCCCGCACATGATCATCAATCACATTTCCCACATATTCATACATCATAAGCATGGACTTATAATCACAAGGTC
Organism: Gossypium rotundifolium; assembly: GCA_025506655.1. NCBI lineage: Eukaryota > Viridiplantae > Streptophyta > Magnoliopsida > Malvales > Malvaceae > Gossypium > Gossypium rotundifolium. Next base: position 92,067,813 of record CP106727.1, read on the forward strand.
ATTCTTATAGGTATAACTTACTCGTTTACCTTCTTACCAAAATTTGATCACATCTCGAACACATTGCTGATGAGTGTATACATATATATACTTGCACTTAATTGTCACATATTCACATTCATTTACACTTTAGTCATTTTCCCGTCTTTAACATAAACGTTACTTATTTATCCCGTTGAACCACTCGAAATTTTTCATTCGCACAGTAAGATACCAATGCCATATCCCAGATATGGTCTCACATGAGATCACATGTCGTTGCCGATGCCATATCCCAAATATGGTCGTGTAACAACCCAAACCCGGCCCAAACGCTATGACCGAATCTGGTTTGCTACGGAGAAAACATTTTGAAAATCTTTTAAAACCGAACTAACTTCTAGACAAAAGATAGTGTTATAACAGTTAGGATGTATAAAACCCATACTTAGATTTATTTTGAAGAATATTTATTGAATCAAGTATATATATATATATATATATATATATTTTAAGATGTACCCGATGGTACATAAAAAAAACATTTTTCGAATTACTTTAGAAAAACGTGTGAACTTATTGTTATCATAATTAAATAGTTTAACTAATATTCAAGCAGGTAACAATAACAAAATAATAAAAGGAGTTATAGGAGGCCTTATTACAACCCAATTAAAAATCAAATCAACAATCGAAAAGAGATAAACCAAAATTTAAAATCTATTAAATTTAAATTCTTCTGCATGGCCACCTCAAGTCCCTCCGGCTCCACATCCGCGAACTACGTGTCACCTGAAAAAAATAAAGGAGAAGGTGAGTCACCAAGACTCAGTATGTAACCCTTCCCCCGGGTAAATACCACATCATACACACTTTATAACAAATTAATCATGCATTGAGTCATGTACCCAACCTAGCCGTCCAATCACCTTTCTCTACCCCGTGTGGTACCAAACCACTGGTGGTGCCAAACCACTGGTGACTTTAAGTCACAAATGTGATACCAAATCACTGGAGGTGCCAAACCTCTGGTGTCCGAAGACACAAATCGGTTGATGGGGCCAACCCATCGTGTGATACCAAATCACCAAGCGCCAATCCCATATCTCAAAGTGGGGCCAACCCACGGTGGTGCTAAGCCAGGTGGATGAGACGCTATGAGGTGCCAAACCTCGGAGGTACCAAACCTCCGGTGACCGTAGTCACAGCAGTGTTACTAAAACACCGTGTCCGTCGACACAATATAACCGCCTCCACTCATCAAACCATATCAAACAGTTATGAACAGAGTTTAAGTCAACATACATTTATTACATGTATCAAATAAGCCATGCTTCCCAAAAGTATATTTAACAATCACATATTGATAGAGACTTACCGAGATCCTCGCTTGTACCATCAAGGTACTAATTCCGTATCTACATAAAGCAAATTTACACATAGCATGCATTTAATTAATTATTATAAGTGTGTATGTACACACCTGTCACCGACGATAATTCTAAGTCTCGAAAAGTCAATCGGCCACACTAGCCTTCCTTGCCCTATATTCGGCCATTACCAAATATTAGTACTAAGGCCATTCGGCCATCATCATTATTAGTAGCCTTCGGCTTTGAACACTAATTAAATACCAAAATAGATCTTTATCACCTTACCCCAAAATCGATCGATCGAAGACGATGGATACACTTGCTCGCTTCCAAATCCCGAAGGTCCTATGACAAATCGATTCAACATGTGATTAGCACCCTTAATAACCATTGCCAAATTAGCTCTTACCAACATCCAACAAGAAAGAAATAGATTTGGCCTACCTTTCTAATCGATTTAAGAAAAGCCTCCACCTTCTTCTAATATTCGCCAAACTACACCAAATAGGAGAAGGAAAATCGGCACACCAAGGGAGTGAAGAGATGTCGAAATTTTGCAAGATCTTGGACAGCTTTGTCTAAGAATTTTCAGCAACAAGGTGGTGGATATTTGGCCAATGGTGGAAGAAAGAAAAATGAGAATTAGTAGGAGAGATCAAAGGGGGTTTTTGGCTAAATAAAAGAAAAAAAAGCTAGAATTTTTTTTGAAGAATTCCCTAGAGAATTTCGGCAGTAGCAGCAGGGGGAAAAAATAAACTGTTGCTGGAAATTTTGCTCTACTTGCTGTAAAAAGATTAATTTTGAACAGCCCCCAAGAGTCCCAAAGCTGGCCAATTCTCCCCTCCTTAATGCTGATAATTAAGCTATTAATTATCACTTAAGATAATAGCACTTATCTTCTATCCTATCTTAAACAATTTAAACAAAAATTAAACACTACTACAACCCCCCTTCCAGCCGAATATATGCCAAAATAATGAGCTTTATCTCATTCAATTAAGAGTCCTTTGTGCAAAAACTCCCTATCTTTCACGCCAAAGAAGAACAAAAAATAAAATCCCAAATCGCTGCTTCTGTGTCTCGAACCAAGACCTCACCGCTTGCCCCCTTCTTAACACCCTTGCCATCTTTCCCGAATAGACTTTCATGTCATAACTCATCGCGACATTTTTATAAGCCATCCTTCACTGCTCCTTATGCTTTGGTGCTAAAACAAAATAAATGCGACATGTGGTACCCCAGACTCGAACATGAGTCCAAGCGCCGCAGCTTCTTTCTTCCAGTATACTTTGCCACTTCTCCCAATCGCCTTTCTTGTCAAATTGCCCTTCCATTTAATTTTAAGCCTACCTCTACTTCTTCCGCCTTTAACGCAAAAACCCAAAATAGAAACGTTCCCTTCGTTCCTCGAACCCGAGACTTCTCTCCCTCAAGTGGCGCCCCTAGGCCACTCTTACTCACTGGACTTTCATGCTACTAACCTTCCCAAATTATCTTTAAGGCCTTCATATTTTGGCCCCTTCATTCAACGCCCAAAATAAAAACAAAATGAATTCTCCCCTTTCCAAGATTCGAACCCAAGACCTCCCTTGCAAGCCCTTAATTCACCAAGCCATCACACCAATTACAATCTTGTGTCAAGTTTCTCCTAAATTTTATTTAAGCCCTATCGTTACCTAGCTCCTTCCTTGTACACACTTTAAAAATAAATTTTTAACACTGGTCGCCTAGCTCTCAAGTTATTTTTAGGCCCCTAAACATGTCAAATAAAATTATATTTATTTATTTCTTGAAGCCCACACATTTTTTTAATACAAATAACCCCTAATTTAGGGTGTTACAATTCTACCCTCCTTAAAAATAATTTCGTCCTCGAAATTACTTACTATCGTCCAATCGTGTATCCTTAACTCATCACCCTACGCTACTGTTGCGCACTCTGATTTTAAAGGTCTATCATACTTTCTACACATTCCCTAAGTCCATAATCCAAGTTCCATACACTTTACTAGCAACATAAAAATGAACTAACGTAACCACAAACAAGACAATTAAGGGTATTTCGAAAATAAGAAGCTTACTTGTTATCGTATCTGGCACATCTTCCTCCTCATGACGGCCAACCGCATAAACCAACCTTGGTTGCCTCGCCTCAGCACCTTCAAAGACTCGGCCACGCCTGCTACCATTATCATTACCTCTAGTTGCACCTTGACCCTCCGTGGTGGTCCTTCATTTTAACCCGAGCACGGTTTTGACCTCCGGTGATTCTTAGCTAACTTCGAGGACAATCCCTTACACGGTGATCCAACGACCCACATTCAAAGCACCTCTACTTCCAACCAAACATTCTCCCGAGGGATTTCCGATCTAGCACAATCGAGATTGCCACCGAGTAGGCTTTGTAGCTCTTCTCGATTCCCTAAATTTAGCCCTCTTCTCCACATTATCGCCTCGATCCAGCGATCCAAAGCCTCTCTTCGCTTTGTTCTTTTCGTGATTACGCTCTTACGACTCCTTGATCCCTTCGGCTACCTTAGCCTTTTCTACTAGGACTGAAAACTCACGCTCTTGTTGTGGAGCAATCAGTAACCTTAGATCATCGCTAAGTCCGTCCTCAAAGCGGACGCAACGCTCATGTTCAGTAGCCACGATGCCCCTAGCATACCTACTCAACCTTAAGAATTCCGCCTTATATTCCGACACTGACTTAGTTCCTTGCACCAATCCTGAAAAGCTTTCCTCGAGCATCAAGATATATTTGGTGCCCACATACTTCTGCTGAAAAGCAACTCTAAAGTAATCCCACGTAAGATCATCTCGCCGTGGCACCATCTCTGACAAAGGAGCCACCACCGATATGCTTCATCCTTCGTGAAGCGACCGCTTCCTTTCAACTTCTCCTCATTAGTCGTCAAGATCGCCCATGATCCTTTCCGTTGATTCCAACCAAGATTCTCCGCACTAGGTGCCACTCCCGATACACCCCTTTAACACCTCACCAGTTAGATCAAGTCGCCGGCATGACTTTCGAGCTCCCATACCTCCACTCGCCTCACCACCATCTCGAGGACTCAGAACACGCCTTTGAATTCTCGCCTCACCTCCCGTCCGATCCTCGCTCTCACTCTAAAAATTGGGGTGGTGGTGGCGGTGGTACCCCATTCTCGATTCTCGACCCGACCTCACGGGTTCGACACTGCTAACCTTCCCTTTCGCATCCATGTTAGCCACGCCCTCTAGAGCTCATTCTAACTATCGCGCTTTTAAACTGATTAGAAAAATTTTATGGATTAGTAATTTGTTCCACTTGGTTATTCACGAAGAAGTTTTATGGAAAGCTCAATAGGGATTCTTTTGATCAATCAAGGTTTTAAGTTCTCTATCCTAGTTCACACAGAGAAGAACATCCATTCCCTAATACCTTCCATACTTATTCACTCTTCGGACATTTCTGTCCTGTTTCTATCCTAGGGGTATTTTCGTCATTTTCCTATAGGGTTTTTTTTTTGGTAGTAGAATTCGAGAGATTTCAAATTTTAATAAAGCATGCCACTTGAAATTTCAAAAACTGAAGAGCATTTCTGAAAATTTGTAAAATTCGAAGTTATGGCATCATTTTGGAAACTAGGGGTATTTTGGTAATTTTGTCAATCGGGGTAATTTTGAAATTTTTAACAAATCCGGGGTATTTTAATAGTTGTAAAACTCTGAGGGTCCCTTTTGAGAGTTTTCCTTTCTTAAAACGATGATGTTGCAAAAATTTTGTACTCAAGGTCGTTTTGGTAATTTTACAAGTTCAGGGCATTTCCGTAATTTTCCAAAACCAAAGTATTTTATTGGTGATTTGTAAAGTAAAGTTTTGGATATTTCTAAAATAATATTTTTTGGCAAAACCATTGATTTGATATTTTATGAGTCAAGGGTATTTTAGTAATTTCACCCCTAAGGGCATTTCGTAATTTTCACAAATCAACTTTTTGGGAAAACATTGTAAAAATGGTTGTTCGATATTTGAAAGAGTGATTTTAAAAAGTTTTGAAGAAACTAGGGTTTTGTTGTTTTCTTCTTTTTCAAAAACATGGTTAGTTCCCTTTCGGGTTTTAGTCGTTACGTTTAGCCTATGACCGAGCCCTCTTGGTCAGGGTGAACCAAAGCTACGCACCAGGCAGGATTCGTGTGGAGAGGAGGTGAGTCACGCGGACTGCTTAAATACCAAGCTCCCACCGAACCTTTCTAGACATGCGCACAGAGGTTACCACACCACTGAGCCCTCTGAGTTAGGGTGAACCCAAGCTACGCACTGTAGGATACTGAGCAAGAGGAGGTGAGTCACTCGAACTGCTTAAATACCAGGCTCTTCCGGTTCAAATCCTAGACATGCGTACAGGGGTTACCACACCCTAGCTCAGTGTCTTGGTCATAGGTTGGTTGAGTTCATTAAGTCTTATGTTCTGTTTGTGTGTTTGAGTAATCTAATCCTAGGGTTCAAAATTCCTATAAGTCTATTCTACGTTCCATGCTTCCTACCCTTCTACAGAAATTAAATCATACAGGAGTTAGGAGTACTTACCTGGGCGGATAGGTGCCGGAGACTCGGTGCCATGCTGTTCAAAAACCCGAAAATACTTCAAAAAGGCCTACCAAAACATTTTTGGGCCTTGGGCCCCACAACCAGTATTGAATCTGGCTCGATATTAATTTGTAACAACCCAAACCCTACCAAATGCTATGACCGAATCGGTTTGCTACGGAGAAAACATTTTGAAAATCTTTTAAAACCGAACTAACTTCTAGACAAAAGATAGTGTTATAACAGTTAGGATGTATAAAACCCATACTTAGATTTATTTTGAAGAATATTTATTGAATCAAGTATATATATATATATATATATATTTAAGATGTACCGATGGTACATAAAAAAACATTTTTGAATTACTTTAGAAAACGTGTGAACTTATTGTTATCATAATTAAATAGTTTAACTAATATTCAAGCAGGTAACAATAACAAAATAATAAAAGGAGTTATTGGAGGCCTTATTACAACCCAATTAAAAATCAAATCAACAATCGAAAAGAGATAAACCAAAATTTAAAATCTATTAAATTTAAATTCTTCTGCATGGCCACCTCAAGTCCCTCCGGCTCCACATCCGCGAACTACGTGTCACCTGAAAAAAATAAAGGAGAAGGTGAGTCACCAAGACTCAGTATGTAACCCTTCCCCCGGGTAAATACCACATCATACACACTTTATAACAAATTAATCATGCATTGAGTCATGTACCCAACCTAGCCGTCCAATCACCTTTCTCTACCCCGTGTGGTACCAAACCACTGGTGGTGCCAAACCACTGGTGACTTTAAGTCACAAATGTGATACCAAATCACTGGAGGTGCCAAACCACTGGTGTCCGAAGACACAAATCGGTTGATGGGGCCAACCCATCGTGTGATACCAAATCACTGGCGTCAATCCCATATCTCAAAGTGGGGCCAACCCACGGTGGTGCTAAGCCACAGGGACGAGACGCTATGTGGTGCCAAACCTCTGGAGGTACCAAACCTCTGGTGACCGTAGTCACAGTGTGTTACTAAAACACCGGTGTCCGTCGACACAATATAACGCCCCTCCACTCATCAACCCACATCAAACAAGCTTATGAATGTAGTTTAAGTCAACATACATTTATTACATGTATCAAATAAGCCATGCTTCCCAAAAGCATATTTAACAATCACATATTGACAGAGACTTACCGAGATCCTCGCTTGTACCATCAAGGTACTAATTCCGTATCTACATAAAGCAGATTTACACGTAGCATGCATTTAATTAATTATTATAAGTGTGTATGTACACACCTGTCACCGACGATAATTCTAAGTCCCGAAAAGTCAATCGGCCACACTAGCCTTCCTTGCCCTATATTCGGCCATTACCAAATATTAGTACTAAGGCCATTCGGCCATCATCATTGTTAGTAGCCTTCGACTTTGAACACTAATTAAATACCAAAATAGATCTTTATCACCTTACCCCAAAATCGATCGATTGAAGACGATGGATACACTTGCTCGCTTCCAAATCCCAAGGTCCTATGACAAATCGATTCAACATGTGATTAGCACCCTTAACAACCATTGCCAAATTAGCTCTTACCAACATCCAACAAGAAAGAAATAGATTCGCCTACCTTTCTAATCGATTAAAGAAAAGCCTGCACCTTCTTCTAATATTCGCCAAACTACACCAAATAGGAGAAGGAAAATCGGCACACCAAGGAGTAAAGAGATGCTGGAAATTTTGCAAGATCTTGGACAGTTTGTCTAAGAATTTTCAGCGACAAGGTGGTGGATATTTGGCCAATGGTGGAAGAAAGAAAATGAGAATTAGTAGGAGAGATCAAAGGGGTTTTGGCTAAATAAAAGAAGAAAAAGCTAGAATTTTTTTGAAGAATTCCTTGGGAATTTCGACGATGTGAGGGGAAAAAATAAACTGTTGCTGGAAATTTTGCTCTACTTGCTGTAAAAAGATTAATTTTGAACAGCCCCAAGAGTCCCAAAGTGGCCAATTCTCCCTCCTTAATGCTGATAATTAAGCTATTAATTATTACTTAAGATAATAGCACTTATCTTCTATCCTATCTTAAACAATTTAAACAAAATTAAACACTACTACAACCCCCTTCCAAATAGAATATATGCCAAAATAATGAGCTTTATCTCATTCAATTAAGAGTCCTTTAAAAGAAAACTCCCTATCTTTCACGCCAAAGCAAAAAAAAAATAAAATCCCAAATCGCCGCTTCTGTGTCTCGAACCAACGACCCACCGCTTGCCCCCTTCTTAACACCCTTGCCATCTTTCCCGAATAGACTTTCATGTCATAACTCATCGCGACATTTTTATAAGCCATCCTTCACTGGCTCCTTATGCTTTGGCGCTAAAACAAAAATAAACGCAGACATGTGCTACCCCAAGGACTCGAACACGAGTCCAAGCGCCATAGCTTCTTTCTTCCAGTATACTTGCCACTTCTCCCAATCGCCTTTCTTGTCAAATTGCCCTTCCATTTAATTTTAAGCCTACCTCTCGCCCTTCCGCCTTTAACATAAAACCCAAAATAGAAACGTTCCTTCGCTCCTCGAACCCGAGACTTCTCTCCTCAAGTGGCGCCTGTGCCACTCTTACTTACTTGGACTTTCATGCTACTTAACCTTCCCAAATTATCTTTAAGGCCTTCATATTTTTGGCCCCCTTCATTCAACGCCCAAAAATAAAAACAAAATGAATTCTCCCCTTTCCAAGATTCGAACCCAAGACCTCCCTTGCAAGCCTTTAATTCACCAAGCCATCACGCCAATTACAATCTTGTGTCAAGTTTCTCCTAAATTTTATTTAAGCCATATCGTTACCTACCTCCTTCCTTGTACACACTTTAAAAATAAATTTTTAACACTGGGTCAGGCCTAGCTCGGGTTATTTTTAGGCCCCTAAACATGTCAAATAAAATTATATTTATTTATTTCTTGAAGCCCACACATTTTTTTAATACAAATAACCCCTAATTTAGGGTGTTACAGGTCGTATATGGGATCTCATATCGATGTCGACACCATATCCCAGATATGGTTTTATACGAGATCGTATATCGATGTTGATGCCATATCCCAGATATGGCCTTATACAGGATCTCATATCGACGTCGACGCCATATCCCAAATATGGTCTTATACGGGATCTCATATCGACGTCGACGCCATATCCCAGATATGGTCTTACACAAGATCGTATGTCGAAAATGTCCCAGACATGGTCTTACATGATTTCATACCGAAGTCAGGTCCCAAACGTGGTCTTACACGGGATCACTATTTGATGCCGATGTCATATCCCAGATATGGTCTTACACGGGAGCTCAATTCGGTGTCGAAGCCATATCCTAGATATGGTCTTATACGGGACCTTATTAATCTAATGTCGTGACAATGTATCCTTCTTATTCCTAAGGTTCAACCAGGATTCTCATTCTTTGATTCTTCACCAAATCATCATCAATTGAATCCATAGAAACATATATATATACAACTCAAGCAATATCAAAATATGAAATACATAATACAATGTTGTATTATTTACACACGAACTTACCTCGATACAAAAATGGTAAAAATGGACCTAACCGTCAATTACTTATTTTTCCCCCATTCTAAGTCCGAACCTCGTTTTCTTTGATCTATAACATCACATTTAGCTTACTTATTAGTCACATTATTCATTGTGACCAAAAAATATACTACGGTAAAATTATGTTTTTGCCCCTAAACTTTTTCATATTTACATTTTTTCCCTAGGCTTGTAAAATGATTTATATTCAATTTCCTTGAATTTTAGGCCTAGCCAAACCATTTTCTTAACTATAGTAGTCCACTATTTGCATTCATTCACACATTTTCATACATTTTTCAACTTTTTACAAACTAGTCATTTTATGCGATTTCATCGAAAATCACTTAGTAAAAGCCGTTTACTACACACCGAGCATTCATAGTCTACCATTAAACATGAAAGAACATGCATGTCATCCATGGGTAAATTTTTAAATAAAAACCCTAGCTCAAAATAATGGTAGAAATAGCTAAATCGAGTTACGAGGATCTCAAAAATGTAAAGAACATTAAAAACGGGGCTTGGATGCACTTACTATTGAGCTTGAAAGCTTGAAAACCCTAGCCATGGCTTCCCCCATGCTAAATTCGGTGAAGAAAGAAGATGGACAAGGGTGTTTGGCTTTTATTTTGTCTTTTAGTCCATTTAATTACTAAATTACCAAAATGCCCCTAACTTAAAAATATCCTATTTCACTTATTGCATGTCCATATTTGTCCAAAAATTTAACCAATGGTCTAATTACCATTTAGGGACCTGCAATTTAAAATTTAATAGAAATTGGACACTTCTAACATGTGGAACACAACTTTTGCACTATTTATAATTTAGTCCTTTTGACTAAATTGAGTGTCCAAACGTTGAAATTTTCGAACGAAATTTTCACAAAATCTTTCCACGAAATCGTAGACCATAAAAATATAATAAAATTAAGATTTTCTTTGTCGGATTTTTGACCCCAAAACCACTGTTTTGACTAGACACAAAATCGGGTTGTTATATTCTCCCCCTATTTAGGGATTTTCTATAACTACCCGAATTTTGGGGCTAATAGGAATAGTGGTTTTAGAACCACTAATTCGAGGTCGGATAAATTAGTTTTGATATTCTTTTATGTGTTATGGCATAATTGTACGGGTGCATAAAAATGTTGGTGCATTAGTTTTGGTGATTGCATGTTTAATTGCGAAAAAGGACTAATCGCATAAAGTGCAAAAGTTTCATTTTACAAGCTACAGGTGTCTAATAGCTATGGAATATTAAATTAGAGGTCCTTAAAGAGCAATTAGGCCTTCCTAAACGTGATGGCCGGCCAAGGGGGAGAAGAGTATTAAATTGGTCAATATTTGGTGGCATTAGGTGACTAAATGAATAAAATAAGATAAAATAAAGAAAAGGCTATCATCTTTTTCATTTCTCTTCTTCTCCTTCCGATTTTTACACTCAAGAAGGGCCTTGGGGAGCTTGAAATTTCAGCAACTTATTCTCCTTGCTAGTAAGTGATTTTAGTGGTTTTTCTTGACAATATCTGTACTTTTAGAACCCCTAAAGCTTAAGCTAGCTAAAGAGGGGACTATTTTGAAAAATGATTGAAAGTGTAGGGATTTTCCATGTGAGTGCTTATGTTTTTTGCTGAGATTTTAGGGAAGAAAATGAATTGTGGTTGTTAAATAAACAACTTTTGTGAAAGGTGTTTCCATGAAAACACCTAAAAGGACCTATTTGTAAATGTTATAAATTGTGTAGTAAATGCATGAAATGATTGGTATTGTGAATTGTTATAAGAGTAATAAATGTTTAGCTAGGGTTGTTTAATGAGGAAAAGTGATAAAAAATGATTTACGAGCCTAGGGCAAAATCATAATTTTGCCAAAGTATAAGGGCAAAACGATCATTTTTGCCAAAGTAGAAATTTTGAAGTGTTTTGATTTATGTAGTGATTAAATGAGTAAATTTTATTATTTTAGATCACGAGGAACGTGAAAACAACCTTGACCAGCGAAAAGGCAAGGTTTCGGACGAAGCCATAAATTAACATATTTTGCACCGAGGTAAGTTTATGTGTAAACGATACATCCCTATTACGTATGTTTTAACTATTAATGAATTGTGTGGATGTAATTGATTATTGGTGAGAATTATTGAAATAGTAGAAAATATAAAAACTCTTATATGAACCTGCGAAAAAAAAATATGGGTACTGATGAATATCCATAATATGTAAATTTTGGTGGGCTGTGTGCAATACCACCATAACAATCATTAATGGTGGACTGTGTGCGAAACCACCGGGTATCTTATATCATTCTGAAGGGTTCATTGAGAAATTTTTCTCAGTGAAATTACATGTGGCTTTGTGGTGATAAATGTAGGGTATAAATGCAAGTAAATGTGAGCATTGTATATGACATGTAGTTGGGATATGGTAAGAGTTGAGATGAGTAAGCATGATTATGAGAATATGAATTGTTCTTACATAGTATGTAATGTATTTTTTTTATTGATTAGCATATTGTATGATGCTTATTGTTTACATATAGACTTACTAAGCTTAAAGCTTACTCCCTTCTCTTTTCCCTTATTTTATAGTGTTGACGAGCCAGCTCAAGATACTGAGATAAGTAAAGGATCACCCACACTATCAGTACATCTTGGTATAGTTAGACTTAGCTTTTTGAGTATGGCATGTATAATGATTATGCTTAGTTGGAAGTCGTATTGTTTTGGCCAAATGTGTTGGCTCATTCAAAGATGAACTCTTTTGTATAAGGCCATAGTTGGTGGCTCTTTCTTATTAATTTATGAAAAGATGATGTTATTCATGAATGTGAAAGATGCATGATTGGTTTACTTAGTTTAAATATGCATGAATGAGTTGAAGGTTTGATATGAATTATGTTTGTATGAGTTTGGATGATAGAAAGAGCTTGGCAAATAGCCTTGTTCTTGTCCACACAGATAGACATACGGGCGTGTGTCTAGGCCGTGTGTCACACACGGTCAACCTCATGGGCTTGTAGTTAGGTTGTGTATCCCCTTGCATGCTAGGTCTACAAGTCAGTATGCTTAGTAGTAAACACACGGGCAGAGACACAGCCCTGTGTCTCGACCGTGTGGAAGACACGGCCATGGACATGGACGTGTGCCCAGGCCATGTGAAGACTACACCTGAATTTAGGAATTTAATTCACCACACAATCGAAGGATACAGGTGTGTGCCTTGGCCATGTGATATTTATGGGGTGATGGCGTCAGAAATAGAATGCCAAGGATTTTCCAAACGGGCTAAGACATGGGGGTGTCGACGCCATGTGAAGGACACGGGCCACAAACACGAGCGTGTGTTTGGCAGTAATATCCTGGATTATGGCTTATGCATTTTTGCTGAATAATATGAAATAGCATGCCTTGTGTGTTAAGAATGTGTTGTATGAATTTTGTGAACTTTAGAAAATAAGAGAGTGCCTTAGGAAATATTAGATTTTTAAATCTAAAAAGGGGAAGGTAGGCTGAGGAGGCCTTAAGGAAAATTGTAGGAGTTTTTGGACATGAAATTGGGCTTGGTAGAGTGGCTTGGAGGCGCCACTTAGGGCCTTGGTATGTGACGCCTCAGGCAAGGGAGAAGGGAGGAGGTTCGAATCATGTTGGCAGCATAAAGTGTGGTTTTATTTTTGCATGTTGGCGTCAAGGGAGAGGGGGAGTGTTGGACAGCAATTGGACTTTCAAATGGATGAGGATTAAGCTTGTTTTTCCTTTTAAATTTCGGCTAGGATGAGGGGGTAAATTATTGTTTTATTTTGAATAAGTGTGGATTAATTCAATTTATTTTGAATGAGCTGATAAGAGATAAATTAGGAGAAGAGAGTGGGATATGATAAGGGACATGGTTGTGGTAGAATGAGGGCTCCTTGGGTTGATGTATTCGGTCATGTATTGGGGTTAAGTCAAATTTCACTTAGTGTAAGCATTCATCTCTTTTCCAAAATTCCTCTACTCTTCTCCTCTTCTTCTTTATTTTCTTTCAACCTCAAATCCCTTTCTATTTCTTTTGGAAGTCAATGCCCTTGTCATTAAGACCGATAGCAATAAACTTTGCTACCATTGTTCACCATTGCCAAAATCAACTAAGCCCCAAACTCCCTCCATCTTTTTGATAAAGGCCAAACCTCAAAGCTAGTCTTTCTTCTTTTCCTTTGAAGCCGAATCTCTAAGGAGGGGCTATCGACTACTCTTTCCTGATCTTTTCAATATGTGTGGTGGTAAGTAATCTCCACTTTAAGTAATCGGTTTTGGGATCTCTTTTTATTGGTGTGCCGAAACCATGTGTTTGGTCTTGGTTTTTATAGTATGGCCGAATGTTCATAAGTACTATTAAGTGTGTTCTTTGTATATAGCCAGCATAAGGGAGCACTAAAGAAGTCTTGCAGGATCCGATTACCCAAGGTAGGTGATAGGTACTATTCGACCAAGGGCCATTCTTATGGATTATTGCTTAAAGCCGATTCTAACATGTGGCATATAGGGATTTCGACAGCTTCTAAGGCAGGTGGTGGTTTTCGAGATTAGATCCGTAAGGTAAGGTAGTAGTGGTATTCGGCCATAGGTTATTTTGGTATGCAATGTTAGCCGAATCTAACTATGGATATTTAGGGGCAGTCGACAGTGGTATACAAGGATTTCGGGATTTCAAATCACAAGGTAAGCACTTATGTACAACCGTCGAAGGCCATATTTGGTGATTTAAGATCTATTCATTATTTGTTCAAAAGTCGAACTAACCAAGTTAAGCGATTTAGCATTGGCCAATTGGATGGTAGGAAGATCACAAAGTTTTCGGGATTTGAGGAGTACTCAAATCGGCAAGCAAGGTAAGCTTTCGGTTATGGATTTGGATAGTTAGCCGAATAGGCTTATGCTAACATGTTGAGGGTGGCCGAATATAGGAACTAAGGATCTAGGACACTAGACCGGGTTTTCGGGATTTTCAATAAAGCGATAAGTATATCAGGTGTGTACCCCCACACTAAGCTTCAATTAATTTATGGTTATGCGTTAATATATGTGTTAATAAAGATTATGTGTGAAGTGGCTAAAAGTACCATGCAATGGTACAAACGAAATACTCAGGTATGTTTACCCACTCCTACTATGAGTAGGTTATGATCTATTATGGCACATATGTTAATAGTGATAAGAATGTGAAATAAAGCATGATATTGCATGATATGTTTGACATGGGGCATATGGGTGAAATGTAAAGGGGAAGTGAATTGGTGGTTTAATACCCCAATATCTGAATATGGTGACTTATGTCACAATATCTGAATGTGGTGACTTATGTCACAATATATGAATGTGGTGACTTGTGTCACAAAGTAATTATCTGGTGGCTATGCCACAAATTATATAATCTGACGAAAGCACGTCATTGCATCGATCGCCTTCGATGGTGTATAGCGGATGGAGGGTTGACTTAGTAGTCCCCACAGTGTGATGGTTGGTACGGGTGATGTGTAGCGGATGGCATCTAGGTGTGGGTTCGGGATTGCATCATTTTATTTAAATGCTATATGAATATGTATGATTTGATATGCCATAACTGTTGGGACTTAGTGTTGATTGTACACATTGAGTCTGCTTGACTCACCCGTTGTGGGAATATTTTTCAGTGACGCCAAGAATGGACCGGGTTGGCGTGAGCTTAGTGGTGAACATGCTCAGCATTTAATTTTATTAGTTGGACATTTTAATTTATTTTAGTACTTTAAATTCTATTTTGGGTTTTATTTTGATGTAACGAGGCTAAAGTATGAACTGTTTATGCATGCATTTAAACTATTTTATTATGGCACAATACTTATCAAATTAAAGTTAATTTTTCCTTAAATATAAATAACAAATTGTTCTTAACACCTAATCGACATGGGTTTTAAAAATTCGAGCCCAACCCAAATCAACTGTTTTCAAAAACACACAAAATTTTTGCAAAGTTTCGAACAAGAATCGACTAGTTTTCCTATAAGCATACCAGATTCGGTCAGGGCTTGTGGGCCGGGTTTAGGGTGTATCAGCTTGGTATCAGAGCCCAGTTTAAAACTCGACCTTAAGGGCTTTTTGGGCCCAAAATGTTTCTTTCTTTTGAAATCGGATTTTATAAGAAATTGAGCGGGTTTTTCTAGCATGGCACCTAAGTCTCCGGCCCGAAGTCCACCAGGTAAGTACCCCTATCTATTGTGTGAATTATTGTATGATTTGTAGAAGGGTAGAAATGGAACGTAGATTAGTAAGATAAGTACTTGAACTACAGGAGTAGTTTACCCCAACAAATACATAAAACTTTAATGCACAATTAAACAAACCTGTGCCTAACTCGCTGAGTTAAGGTGTGGCAACCGTTGTGCGCATGTCTAGTATTGGTTTTAGTGGGAGCTTGGCATTTAAGCAGTCCTAGTGACTCACCTCCGACCCACTTGAATCCTACCTGGTGCGTAGTGATGGTTCACCCTAACAAAGAGGACTCAGCCATAGGCTGAACCTAGTAACTAAAACCCGACAGGGACTAGCCATATTTTTATAAAAACCCTAGTCTTAAAATCACCAAATTATCCCTTTAAGGTGTAGGAAAACTATTTTGAAAAAATTTCTAAAATATTCTCGATTTACTAAAATACCCCTGATTGGAAAAAATTACTAAAATGCCCTTGGATTATAAAATTTCCATACCACTCACAGTTTTTTTTATCAAGAATCTCTTACCTTACAAATATCCAAAAACTTTACAAAATATCAAGACACCCTAATTTGGAAAATTTATGAAATTTACCCCTGATTTGTAAAAAGACCAAATTACCCCTAACCTGTACAAATGACCAAAATACCCTCAGTAAGGAAAATTACCGAAGTACCCTCAATTTAGAAATCTTTAACAATACCCTTATTTTGGAAAATCACCAGGAACCATATTTTGCGAAAAATTACCGAAATGACCCTGGCTTGTAAAATTACAAAAATACCCCTAGTGAATAAAATTATCATTTTACCCTTGAAATTTTTCCAACAAGGATTTTAATTTTGTAAAATATCATCAATCTTTATTTTGCAATATTTTCAAATACCCTAATTTGCAAAATTACCAAAATACCCCTGTAGGACCAAATTACGGAAACACCCTTGGGTAGTGGAAAATAACAAACAACGACAACTACAACATTTTCTCTGTAATGAATGCAAGTTCATGTGTGTGACTAAATGAATGATGTGAGACTGTATGTGTATGAATCGAAAGAACTACTTCCTAGAACTATTAAACATAAAATTGTTCGTGATAAATCAGTGGAACCAAACTAATTCATAAAACTCTTTAATCAGATAAACGAAAAAGCGGAAGTATGAATTTTAGGGGACGTGGTCGCAACGTGCGTGGGTAGTGGAAGAGGCCGAATGACTGATGTCTCGAACCCGTTAGATCGGGTCAAGGATCTGAGAATGAAATGCCACCACCACCACCAGCCGCTGATGTGGAATATTAGGAGTAGACGGGGGATGATGCAGTGTCACAGGCGATGCTATGGGTTTTGGAAAGGGTGGCTAGAGCAGGTGGAGGCATAGGAGCTCGAAAGTCGATACCTGAGTGGCTCCGAGCCAACAGAGCTGAGGTGTTTCGTGGTATATCAGGTGTGGCACCAGGTACCGCTGAGTATTGGTGGGAGGCGACTGAGCGGATTATGGATGAGCTCAATTTAACTGATGAGGAACAGCTGAAAGGGTTGGTGTCACTTCTCCGCGATGAGTCATATCAATGGTGGCTCATGGTGCGGGTTAGTGCTACAGCTGAGGAACTCACTTGGGATTATGCTAAGGCAGCATACCAGAAGAAGTATGTTGGCACTCATTATATCGATGCGCAGAGAAAGGCATTTCTAGGGCTGGTTCAAGGGAACAAGTCTGTAGGTGAGTATGAAGCTGAATTCCTAAGGCTGAGCCGTTATGCTCGAGGCATAGTGTCGACTGAGCATGAGCAGTGTGTCTGGTTTGAAGACGGACTAAGGGATGACCCGAGGTTATTGATAGCCCCACAACAGGAGCGGGAGTTTACTGTATTGGTAGAGAAGGCTAAGGTAGCCAAAGGTATCAAGAATTTTGTAAGGCATAACACCGATCGGAATAGGCAAAAAAGAGGGTTTGGATCTTCAAGGCCATCTATAAATGAGCAAAAAAGGCCTAGAGTTGATGGGCCGCGAGGTCAGCAAGCTGCTTTAGGTAGGCAGTGTCGTACTTGTGATCAGTGTGGGAAAAAGCACTTGGGGGAGTGTTGGAAAAAGACGGGAGGATGTTTTAAGTGTTGGTCCAAGGACCACATGATTAAAGATTGCCCAATGAGAACTGAAGGAGGACGATCAGTAAGTCAAGGTTCTAACCAGGCTGGAAGAGGGGGACAGCAGCCACCGCGAGGTCGTGGTTCTACTGGCAGAGGTAATGGTCCTGGTAGAGGACGAGGAACACCGGGCCGAGGTGGTGGTAACACGGAGGCCAGGCATCTGGGTTTAATCTATGCGATTCATCGGAGGGAGAACGGAGACGCACCGGACATCATAACCGGTACGTTCCTTATATCTGGCAAACCTTATGTTACTTTGATTGATGTGGGCTCTACAAATTCCTATGTTGCATGTAGAGTAGTTGAAACTCTAGGGATAGCCTCTGAACTATCTGATAGGGAGATGGCTGTAGTAAGCCCATTAGGCCAAACTATAGTGGTGAATAAGATGTTTCAGAGATTACCTTTGGAACTTCAAGGAGCGGTATTTTCTGCCGACTTAATGGAATTACCCTTCGGGGAATTTGATCTCATACTTGGAATGGACTGGGTAGTGGGGCATCGAGCTGTATTGGATTGTGCAGCTAAGTGAATGGAGTTAAGGACTCCCAAGGATGAGGAAGTAGTTATGATAGGAGAAAGAAGAAACTACCTGTCTAATGTAGTTTCTGCTTCAAAGGTGGATAAGATGGTTTGGAAGGGGTGCAAGGTATTTTTGGCCTTCATTAATGCTTTGGATACGGAAGAAGGGGGAGTTAGTGGAGTTAAAACTGTAAGGCAGTTTGTGGATGTATTTTCGAGGAATTACCAGGAATACCCCCAGACAGGGAGGTGGAGTTTGGAATCGATTTGCTCTCGGGTATAGCTCCTATGTCTATTGCCCCATACAGAATGGCACCAAAGGAGTTGGTTGAGCTCAAGGCTCAAATTCAAGAGTTGCTAGACCATGGGTTTATTCGACCCAGTGTGTCTCCATAGGGAGCACCGGTCTTATTTGTGAAGAGGAAGGACGGAACTATGCTCATGTGCATAGATTATCGTCAGTTGAACAAGTTGACCATCAAGAGCAAGTACCCTTTGCCAAGGATTGACAACTTGCTCGATCAGCTTAAGGGGGCCGCGATTTTCTCAAAGATAGATCTGAGGTCCGGATATCATCAGCTTAAGGTGAAAGAAGTGGATATCCATAAGACGACTTTTCGGACAAGGTATGGGCATTTCGAGATCATAGTAACACCGTTTGGATTGACGAATGCCCCAGCCGCGTTTATGGACATGATGAACCGGGTTTTCCAACCCTATCTGGACCGGTTTATTGTTATGTTCATAGACGATATTTTAATGTATTCAAAGTTTGAGGAAGAACATGATGAGCACCTCCGAATTGTGTTACAAGTGTTAAGGGAAAAGAAGCTCTATGCCAAATTCAACAAGTGTGAATTTCAGCTTAAGGAGGTTGCATTTTTAGGACACGTGGTATCTGCTGAAGGAATAAGGGTGGATCCTCGAAGATTGAGGCAGTTTTGGATTGGAAACCCCCTAAGTCTATGGCAGAAGTTTGGAGTTTCTTAGGATTGGCAGGCTATTATAGAAGGTTTGTTGAAGGGTTCTCGTCGATAACTGCACCTCTGACAAAGTTGTTAAGGAAGGAAGTGCTTTTCGTATGGACCGATAAGCAACAGGAGAGCTTTGAGAAGCTTAAGAAGGTCTTGACCAAAGCTCCAGTTTTGATTTTGATTTAGTCGGAGGCAGGAAAGGATTTTGTGGTGTATTGTGATGCTTTCCATACAGGATTGAGAGGTGTTCTTATGCAAGATGGGAAGGTAGTTGCTTATGCGTCTCGACAACTAAGTCCACATGACGTTAACTACCCGACGTATGATTTGGAACTAGCGGCAGTGGTTTTTGCTCTTAAGGTATGGAGGAATTATCTCTATGGAGAAAAGTCGATAATCTACATAGACCACAAGAGCCTTAAGTATCTGCTGACTCAGAAAGAGCTGAATCTGAAACAGCGAAGGTGGATGAAACTATTGAAGGACTATGATTGTTGAATAGAGTATCACCCGGGCAAGGCAAATGTAGTGGCGAATGCCCTAAGTCAGAAGGTAGTGTCGGATCTGAGGGCGATGTTTGCACATCTGAGCTTGTATGATGATGGAAGTCTACTGGCAGAGCTGCAAGTTAAGCCGTCGTGGTTGAATGAAGTGAAAGAGGGACAGTTAGTGGATGAGGATCTGAGTGCTAAATTGAGACAAGTGCAGAATAGAGAGTTGGAAAATTATGGTATTAACAATGAAGGAGTATTGTGTTTCAAGGGAAAAGTCTGTATGCCGAAGGACGAGGAGCTTAGACAAAGAATTCTTCGGGAATCGCATAGTAGCCCTTATGCTATGCATCCCGGAGGTAGTAAAATGTACAGAGATCTAAGGGAACAATTTTGGTGGCCTGGTCTTAAGAGGAAAGTTACCGAATTTGTAGGGAAATGCTTGACGTGTCAGCAAGTTAAGGTTGAACACCAGGTTCCGTCAGGATTACTTCAACCGATAATGATTCCGTAGTGGAAGTGGGAGAGAATTACCATGGACTAAGTTAGTGGGCTTCCCCTTACGCCTACTAAGAAGGACTCGGTATGGGTGATAGTGGATCGGCTGACAAAGTCCGCATATTTCATTCCAGTGCGGGTGGACTATTCCCTACAAAAGTTAGCAAAGTTGTATGTGGTGGAGATTGTAAGGTTGCACGGAGTACCGATATCAATTATCTCGGATAGGGATCCGAGGTTCACGCCTCGATTTTGGAAAGCCCTACATCAGGCTTTAGGCACCAGATTGGACTTCAGTACGGCCTTTCATCCACAGTCGGACGGTCAATCTGAGCGAGTAATACAAGTGTTGGAGGACATGCTAAGAGGCTGTGTGATAGACTTTAGGGGAAGTTGGGAAGAATATTTGCCTCTAGCAGAATTTGCATACAATAACAGTAATCAGGCAAGTATACGGATGGCACCGTATGAAGCGCTGTATGGTCGGAAGTGTCGCACTCTTACGTGTTGGACGGAATTAGGGGAACGTCAAATTTTGGGTCCAAAAATTGTGGCTGAATCTGAAGAGAAGGTTAGTGTAATTCAAGCTCGATTGAAGGAAGCATCTGATAGGCAGAAGTCGTACGCGGATCTCAAACGAAAGGAAATAGAATTTGATGTGGGAGATCAAGTGTTCCTTAAAGTTTAGCCTTGGAAGAAGGTGATGAGATTTGGTCAAAAAGGGAAGCTAAGTCCAAAGTTTATAGGGCCTTATCGAGTAATGAAGTGAGTTAGACCAGTGGCATACCAATTGGAGTTGCCACCAGAATTGAAGCAAATGCACGACGTATTTCATGTCTCCATGCTATGTCGATATCGATCGAATCCATCTCATGTAGTTCCGATTGAGGAGGTGGAGCTGAGACCAGATCTGTCTTATGAGGAAGAGCCAATCCAAATTCTAAACGAGATGTGAAGGTGCTTCGAAGGAAGTCGGTCCCTCTGGTCAAAGTGCTGTGGCGCAACCATGGATCGGAAGAAGCTTCTTGGGATCCAGAAGAAGCAATGCGACAGCAATTACCCCACTAATTTTGGCCAGGTAATTTCGAGGTCAAAATTATTTTAAGGGGGTAGAACTGTAATATCCTGGATTATGGCTTATGCATTTTTGCTGAATAATATAAAATAGCATGCCTTGTGTGTTAAGAATGTGTTGTATGAATTTTGTGAACTTTAGAAAATAAGAGAGTGCCTTAGGAAATATTAGATTTTTAAATCTAAAAAGGGGAAGCTAGGCTGAGGAGGCCTTAAGGAAAATTGTAGGAGTTTTTGGACATGAAATTGGGCTTGGTAGAGTGGCTTGGAGGCGCCACTTAGGGCCTTGGCATGTGACGCCTCAAGCAAGGGAGAAGGGAGGAGGTTCGAATCATGTTGGCAGCATAAAGTGTGGTTTTATTTTTGCATGTTGGCGTCAAGGGAGAGAGGGAGTGTTAGACGGCAATTAGACTTTCAAATGGATGAGGATTAAGCTTGTTTTTCCTTTTAAATTTCGGCTAGGATAAGGGGATAAAATTTTGTTTTATTTTGAATAAGTGTGGATTAATTCAATTTATTTTGAATGAGCTGATAAGAGATAAATTAGGAGAAGAGAGTGGGATATGATAAGGGACATGGTGGTGGCGAATGAGGGCTCCTTGGGTTGATGTATTCGGTCATGTATTGGGGTTAAGTGCTGAATTTCACTTAGTGTAAGCATTCATCTCTTTGCCGAAATTCCTCTACTCTTCTCCTCTTCTTCTTTATTTTCTTTCAACCTCAAATCCCTTTCTATTTCTTTAGAGGCCGAATGCCTTTGTCATTAAGACTGATAGCCGAAACTTTGCTACCATTGTTCACCATTGCCAAAATCAACTAAGCCCCAAACTCCCTCCATCTTTTTGATAAAGGCCAAACCTCAAGGCTAGTCTTTCTTCTTTTTCTTTGAAGTCGAATCTCTAAGGAGGGGCTATGGACTACTCTTTCCTGATCTGTTCAACGTGTGTGGTGGTAAGTAATCTCCACTTTAAGTAATCAGTTTTGGGATCTCTTTTTATTGGTGTGCCGAAACCAAGTGTTTGGTCTTGGTTTTTATAGCATGGCCAAATGTTCATAAGTGCTATTAAGTGTGTTCTTTGTATATAGCCAGCATATGGGAGCACTGAAGGAGTCTAGCAGGATCTGATTACCTAAGGTAGGTGATAGGTACTATTCGACCAAGGGCCATCCTTATGGATTATTGCTTAAAGCCGATTCTAACATGTGGCATATAGGGATTTCAATAGCTTCTAAGGCAGGTGGTGGTTTTCGGGATTAGACCCGTAAGGTAAGGTAGTAGTGGTATTCGGCCATAGGCCATATTGGTATACAATGTTAGCCGAATCTAACTATGGATATTTAGGGGCAGTCGATAGTGGTATACATAGATTTCGGGATTTTAAATCGCAAGGTAAGCACTTATGTATAATCAGCCAAGGCCATATTTGGTGATTTAAGATCTATTCATTATTTGTTCAAAAGCCAGAACTAACCAAGTTAAGTGATTTAGCATTGGCCGATTGGAGGGTAGGAAGATCACAAAGTTTTCAGGATTTGAGGAGTACTCAAATCGGCAAGGAAGGTAAGCTTTCGGTTATGGATTTGGATAGTTAGCCGAATAGGCTTATGCTAACATGTTAAGAGGGGCCGCATATAGGAACTAAGGATCTAGGACACTAGACCGGGTTTTCTGGATTTTCAATAAAGCGATAAGTATATCAGGTGTGTACCCCCACACTAAGCTTCAATTAATTTATGGTTATGCGTTAATATATGTGTTAATAAAGATTATGTGTGAAGTGGCTAAAAGTACCATGCAATGGTACGAACGAAATACTCAGGTATGTTTACCCACTCCTACTATGAGTTGGTTATGATCTATTATGGCACACATGTTAATAGTGATAAGAATGTGAAATAAAGCATGATATTGCATGATATGTTTGACATAGGGCATATGGGTGATATGTAAAGAGAAAGTGAATTGGTGGGTTAATACCTCAATATCTGAATGTGGTGACTTATGTCACAATATCTGAATGTGGTGACTTATGTCACAATATATGAATATGGTGACTTATGTCACAAAGTAATTATCTGGTGGCTATGCCACGAATTATATAAGGGCGATGAGCACGTCGACTGTAGCGACTGCCTTTGATGGTGTGTAGCGGATGGAGGGTTGACTTAGTAGTCCCCACGGTGTGATGGTTGGTACGGGTGATGTGTAGTGGATGGCATCTAGGTATGGGTTCAGGATTGCATCATTTTATTTAAATGCTATATGAATATGTCCGATTTGATATGCCATAACTGTAGGGACTTAGTGTTGATTGTACACATTGAGTCTGTTTGACTCACCCCGTTGTGGGAATATTTTTCAGATGACGCTCAGTAATGGACTGGGTTGGTAGGAGCTTAGTGGTGACCATGCTCAGCACGAATTTTATTAGTTGGACATTTTAATTTATTTTAGTACTTTAAATTCTATTTTGGGTTTTATTTTGATGTAACGAGGCTATAGTATGAACTGTTTATGCATGCATTTAAACTATTTTATTAATGGCACGATACTTATCAAATTAAAGTTAATTTTTCCTTAAATATAAATAACAAATTGTTCTTAACACCTAATCGACACAGGTTTTAAAAATTCGAGCCCAACCCAAATCAACTGTTTTCAAAAACACGCAAAATTTTTGTAAAGTTTCGAATAAGAATCGACTAGTTTTCCTAGAAGCATACCAGATCCGGTCAGGGCTTGTGGGCCGAGTTTGGGGTGTTTTATTGGCTGTGTGAAAACTCCTATAAGTTCGAATTGAGAAATAATTCCACACGGGTGTGGAACACGAGCATGTGCTATGCCACACGGGCGTGTCCCTTCCTCTACTCGGACGTGTGGACTGTTTGATGAAAATTTTTCTAAGTCTTTCTAGAGAGCTCCAAAGAAGTTTGATTTTATCCCGAGCCATTCCTAATATATGAGTTAGGCCTCGTAGGCTTGTTTAAGAGGTATTCTGAAAAGTTTTAATTTGGATAGGAAAGTCATGTCCCGTAATTGCATAATTGATTGTGTATAAGTCTAGTAATGCCTCGTACCCTGTCCCTGCGTTGAATATGGGTAAGAGGTGTTACATTTAGTGGTATTACAGTTATGATTTAGTCATTTCTCGGACTACCACAGTGTGTGTGAGAGTCTAGCTATACATGCCAATAAATATATTGCTAGTGTGGTGACTCATGATAATTTTGAATTGTGCTTTCATATAATAAATGGATCCTGACCGAGCTACTACTGATGACGCTGCTAGTAATGCACCGGCTCCCATGCAATGGACCGTGCCTGTGGAAAGTAGACCTGAGACTTTGGGTCAAGGAGAAGAAGCTCGAGAAGCCTTTCTCCACATGATGAGTAATTGGTACATTGAATTTGTACGAGCAAACCCTAATGTTCAACCTCCTCCACCTCCTCCTATACCTCAGCCAGTCCCTGTGGCTTAAGGTATAGATTTGGTGAGAATGACCAAACCCCTAGTCGATAAGATTCAGAAATAAGGGGTCGAGGAATTTAGAGCTAATATAGACGATGACCCTGAGAAGCGGAGTTTTGGCTTGAGAACTCTATGTGAGTATTCGATGAACTCTCTTGCACACCTGAGGAGAGCTTAAAATGTGTTGTGTCATTACTGAAGGACTTGACATATCGCTGGTGGAAAACGCTGACATCCGTAGTACTGAGGGAGAGAGTGACATGGGACTTCTTCTTAGAAGAGTTCCGAAAGAAGTACATAAGTCAGCAATTTGTAGACCAGAAACTAAAAGAGTTTCTTGAATTGAAGCAAGGTAAGATGACTATGGCAGAGTATGAGCACGAATTTGTTAGGCTCAACAAGTATGCTCAAGAGTGTGTGTATATAAAAGCTACTATGTGCAAGAGGTTTAAAGATGGGCTAAATGAGGATATCAGATTGCTAGTTGGGATCTTGGAATTGAAAAAACTCATGGTGTTGGTCTATAGAGCTTACAAGGCTAAAAAGTTGAATAAGGAAAAGAGAAAGGCTATGGTTGAGGCCCGAGATGCATGGAAAAGGCCAATGAGTAAATCATTCCAAACTCCATCAAAGTGGTCCAAGGAAACGAACCCTCAGATGACTGTTTAGCTGGGTATTCACACCGAGATTGAGGTAATACATATTTGGGCTCGAGAGTTCAACCCACCTCGATGGAAAGCATGGGCAATGCAAAGTCAAATAAACCAGAGTGTCCAAATTGTGGTAGACAACACACTGGGGAGTGTTAGGGAAACAATTGAACGTGTTACAAGTGTGGTTAACCAGACCACTTCATTCGAAACTATCCAGAGAGGGATGAAAAAGATAGAAAACAAGAAGTAAGAGCAAGCAATGTACCTTCGAGAGGTAGACCACAAAGGAATCCAAGGAGTGGGACTAGTAGTAGAGGTGCGCCTAGAGATTCTACTGTGAGATCAGAGAATAGAGCACCTGCAAGGACTTATGCCATTCGCGCTTGCGAAGAGGAATCATCTCTTGTTGTGATAACGGGTACTTTTTCTCTGCATGATATCTCTGTTGTTTCTTTGATTGATCCAAGGTTTACCCATTCTTATATTTGCATGAAATTGGTATCTAACATAAGTATGATTGTTGAGTCTACGGAAATTTTGATAAAAGTGTCAAACCCGTTAGGTAAACATGTGTTAGTTGACAAAGTGTGTAGGAATTGTCCTTTGACAATTAGAGGTCACTGTTTTTCAGCTAATCTCATGTTGTTACCGTTTGATAAATTTGACCTATTCTTGGTATGGATTGGTTGACTACTCATAATGTTTTCGTAAACTGTGGTAGTAAGTTTATTGAAATGAGATATGTAAATAGAGGTGTCATTCGGGTTGAATCAGCTAAATCGGACAATTTGCCTAAAGTAATTTCATCTATGGTAGCTGAGAAATACATGAGAAAAGGGTATGAGTCCTATCTCACCTT
Source organism: Gossypium rotundifolium (assembly GCA_025506655.1). NCBI lineage: Eukaryota > Viridiplantae > Streptophyta > Magnoliopsida > Malvales > Malvaceae > Gossypium > Gossypium rotundifolium. The sequence goes on from CP106727.1 coordinate 92,094,260, forward strand.
TGTGTTGAACACTCAAAAGTTAGAGGTAAAGATTAAATTAGTGCCTATGGTATGCGAGTATTAGGATGTGTTTTCGGAAGAGTTACCCGGATTGCCTCCAGTTAGAGAGGTTGAGTTTCGCATTGAGTTAGTTTCGGGTACAGCACCTATTTCGGTTGCCCCATATAGGATGGCACCGTTAGAGTTAAAAAAGTTGAAGGTTCAATTGCAAGAGTTAATGGATAAGGGTTTTGCAAGACCGAGCTATTCATCGTGGGGTGCTCTAGTACTTTTTGTGAAGAAGAAAGACGGGTCGATGAGATTGTGTATAGACTACAGACAACTTAACAAGGTGAAAATGAAGAATAAGTATCCTTTGCCAAGGATCGATGATTTTTCGACCAACTGGAGGGAGCTACAGTGTTTTCTAAGATAGACCTGAGGTCTGGCTATTACCAGTTGAGGGTTAAGGATCAAGATGTGCCAAAAACTGCATTTCAGATGAGATATGGCCATTATGAGTTCCTTGTCATGCCATTTGGCTTAATGAATGCTCCTGCCATTTTTTATGGATTTAATGAACTGTATCTTACGACAGTATTTGGACAAGTTTGTAGTTATTTTTATTGACGACATACTAATTTATTCTCGAGATGAGAGCGAGCACGCAGAGCACCTGAAAATTGTTTTGAAGACTCTAAGAGACAAGCAGTTGTATGCTAAGTTTAGCAAGAGTGAGTTTTGGCTCCGAAAGGTTGGATTCTTAGGACACATTGTGCCGAGTGATGGAATTAGAGTTGATTCGAGTAAGATCTCAGCTATTTTGGAGTGGAAATCGCCAAGGAATGTATTGGAGATTAGGAGCTTTTTGGGTTTAGTGGGTTACTACAGATGGTTCATTAAAGGGTTCTCCATGATTGCTACACCGATGATGAGATTGTTACATAAAGATGTTAAATTTGAATGGACTGAGAGGTGCCAACAGAGTTTTGAGAAACTGAAAGCTTTGTTGACTAAAGCTCCAGTGTTAGTACAACCTGAGTCGGGGAAGGAGTTTGTGGTCTAAAGTTATGCGTCATTAAATGGTCTTGGCTGTGTGTTGATGCAACAGGGTAAAGTAGTAGCTTACGCCTCGAGATAGCTAAAACTGTAATATCCTCAATTAGGGGTTATGCATTTAGTGCATAATGCAAGTGTTAGCATGCTTTAGTGAGTGTGTTTGGAGGTGTTTGAGGGGCTTTGGAAACTCTAGGATGGAAGAGGAAGCTTTGGAAAAATATGGAAATTTTAAGTTAAAAGGGGAATTGGGCTAAGGAGGCCTTATGAATAATTGCGAGGGATTTTGGACATGAGAGCGGGCTTGGTAAAGTGGCTGCAAGGCGCCACTTAAGGGCCTTGGTGATGACGCCATGAGCAAAGGAGAAGGGCCTGGGTTCGAGTCCTGTGGGCAGCATAAGCGTGTTTTTATTTTTTTGCAAGTTGGCGTTAAGGGTAAAGTAGGTCTTAAAAAGAATTGTGGGGGGGGATTATGACACAAAGGAGCTAGCAATAAAGTGGCAGTAGCGTGTGGGGGTTCCAGCAGGTCTCATGTTCGAAACTTGGGGGCAGAAAATGGGTGGCTTTCATTTTGCACATTTGCATCAAAAAAGGAACTAGGCTAAAAAGGCTTTAAAGGAAATTAAGTGAGGATTTATGACACAAGGTTGGCTCGGTAAAGTGGCGTGAGGCGCTACTTAAGGCTTGGGCAAGTGACGGCTCAAGCAATGGGTAGAGGGCCCAGTTTGAGTTGCGAAGGAGGCAGGAAAGAGCTTTTATTTTTGCGATAAGAAGGCGCCTGGCGAAAGAGGGTTTAAAAGAAATTCTAGGGAGTTTATATCACAAACAGCGCCTTGGCAAAGTGGCTGGGGACGTTACCTGCAGCTTGTGTCAAGGGCTCCAATAGGTCTCGGGTTCGAGGCTTGTGGGCAGTAAGGGGAATGTTTTATTTTGCTTTTGCATCGAGGTAGAGTTGGAAGGAATTGGACGGCACATGGAATTTCGATTGGATAAGGATTTGGCTTAATTCTCCCATTAATATCCGGCTAAGAGTAGGATAATTGTAGTTTTATTTATTTATTTTATTATAGGATAATTATGGTTTTATTTAGATTAAATGAGATTTTATTTTATTTATTTTAGTTTAATAGATAGATAAGAGATAAGGTGTTGGATTAATTATTTTATTTGTTAAGAGATAAAATAGGAGTTTAAGTTGGGATTTGATAAGTGGGGAAGTGGTGGCCGATTGTTGGACTCTAGGAGCTTGAATTTTCGGTATAAATGTGGTGTTAGTGTGTGCTAAATTTTCCCTTTCAAAACCTTTCTTTTTCATCTTGGTTATTGCCGAAATTTAGTACCTCTTTTCCCATTGGTGCCATTTTTCCCTTGTGCAAAAGCCATTTGTGTTTCATTCCTCTTTTCTATTTGTTCTTGGCCGAACCTATATCCCTCTCCCAAACTTCTTCTTTTATGTTGGTGTTAGCCGAATGCCCATCATTGTTTGAAGCCATAGCCGAATCCTTATTGAAGGTGCTGTCGACTACTTGCTTGTGATCTCTCACTCCGAACGTAGGTGAAGGAAGGGAACACTAAGGATTCTTTCGGATTCGATTCATCAAGTTCAAGAGCAAGGAGTAGTTTCCGGGATTTCAACAAGCTAGAAGTACATAGGAGCCTTCGGGATTTTAGAACGGGCTTTTCGGGATTTAAGTGAACTGCTAAGTGTATCAGGTGTGTACCCCACACTATCTTTTAATAAGATTTATGGCTAAAATTTAATATTAGCATGTTTATAAGAATGTGAATATGGCTAAAGTACCATTCTATGGTACAAAGTACTCGAATGCGCTTCCTACTCCTACTAGGATTATGTTAAATATCACATTACACACATATGACATTATAAGAATGTGAAATAAGAATTTGGCATGTTAATGCATGATATGTATGATATGGGGCATATGGGTTATATGAAAAGGGAAGTGAATGTGGTGACCCAAGACCACGATAACGAATGTGGTGACCTAAGACCACGATATCCGAATGTGGTGACCTAAGACCACGATATCTCGAATGTGGTGACCTAAGACCACGAATTTTATAAGAGGCGATGAGCACGTCATTGCAATGACGCCTTCGATGGTGTGTAGTGGATGGAGGGTTGACTTAGTAGTCCCCACGGTGTGCGAGGATGGTACGGGTGATGTGTAGCGGATGGCATATAGGCTTGGGTTCGGGAATGCATCATTAAATGTGAATTATGATATGTATGAATATAATTTGTTATGCCCGAATTTGTTAAGATTTAGTGTTTGTGTACACATTGAGTCTATTTGACTCACCCTGTAGGGAACCTTTTTCAGTGACGATCAAGAATGGACCAAGCCGGCAGGAGCTTAAAGGTGGCCATGCACAGCAAGGAAATTATTTATTTAGACATTTTAATTTTTATTTAAGCACTTTAATTTATTTTGGGTTGTTTTAATGTAATAAGGCCATAGTATGAATTTTATTTTATGCATGCACGTTAAATTATTTTATTATGATACTAACTTTTCTCAAATTAATGACTAAGTTTATTTCATTTAAAATAAACCCTAAATGTTTTGTCACCTAAAGTAAAGGATTTTAATAATGAAATAAACTTGTTTTCAACTCAAGCCCAACCCAAAAAAATCTTTCTTTCAAAACACACAAGCTTTTCCTAAGTAACAAAAGAATTTGAAATGGTTTACACCGAGGAACATACCAGATCCGGTCAAGGCTCGTGGGTCGGGTTTGGGGTGTTTCAAAAACCGCATGAGAAGAATTATCTGACTCACGATTTGGAGTTGGTTGCGATCGTTTTCGCTTTAAAGATTTGGCATCATTATTTGTATGGTGAAAATTGTCGAATCTTTGCTGATCATAAAATTTTGAAGTACCTGATGAACCAAAAGGATTTGAATTTTCGACAATGGCGGTGGCTCAAATTATTGAAGGATTATGAGCTAGTAATTGATTACCATCCGGGGAAAGCAAATGTGGTTGCAGATGCCTTGAGCAGAAAGTCCTTGTATGCTTTAAGGGCCATGAGTACGAGCTTAGCATTGTCTGATGATGGTTCTATATTAGTCGATTTGAGAGCTAGAGCATTATTTCTTCAGCATATACGTGAAGCTCAAAAGAATGAAAGTGAGATGCAAGTTAAGAGAGCTCAGTGCGAATTTGGAAATAACTCTGATTTTTGGGTTGGTTCAGACGATTGTTTGATGTTTCATTATAGAGTTTGTGTACCTAAAGATGATGAATTAATTCGAAAGATTTTACATGAGGCACACAATGGTTGCTTGTCAGTACATCCAGGCAGCACAAAAGTGTATAATGATTTGAAGAAATTGTATTGGTGGCCTGGTATGAAAATAGATATCTCTGAGTTTGTTACTAAGTGTTTGATCTGTCAACAAGTAAAAGTCGAGCATCAAGTACCTTTAGGATTACTTTAGCCAGTAATGGTTCCCGAGTGGAAGTGGGACCGAATCAGGATGGATTTCGTAACGGGGTTACCTATGACTCCGAAAAAGAAAGATGTTATATGGGTTATTGTTGATAGATTAACGAAATCAGCTCACTTTATACCGGTGCGTGTGGATTACTCACTTGACAAGTTGGCTAAGCTGTATATTTCTAAGGTTGTGAGATTACATAGGGTGCCTATATCCATTATCTCAGATAGAGATCCAAGGTTTACTTCGAGGTTTTGGAAAAAGTTGCGAGAAGCCTTGGGTACGAAATTCAATTTTAGTACCGTGTTCCATCCGCAAACCAATGGCCAGTCTGAAAGCTCCAATGCTATGTTTTAGAATTCGAAGGTATTTTGGAAAAATATCTACCTTGGTTGAGTTTGCTTACAACAATAGTTATCAGTCAAGTATACGGATGGCACCGTACGAAGCCTTATATGGTCGTAAATGTTGGACTCCTCTGTATTGGACCGAGCTTAGTGAGAAGCGAATTCACGGGATTGATCTAGTTAAAGAAATCGAGGGAAAGTGGTTCGTGATAGTTTGAAAGCTGCTTCAGATCAAAAAAAGTCATACGCAAATTTCAAAAGGAAAGAAATTGAGTTTCAGGTGGGCAATAATTTATTCCTGAAAGTATCCCTGTGGAAGAAAATATTGAGATTTGGTCGAAAAGGTAAATTTAGTCCAAGATTCATAGGGCCGTATGAGGTTATTGAGAGGATTGGACTAGTAGCTTACCGGTTGGCCTTACCGACAGAGTTAGAGAGAATACACAACGTGTTTCATGTGTCGATGTTGTGATGATATCGTTCCGATCCTTCGCATGTCATTCCTCCGACCGAAATTGAGATACGGCCAGATATGACCTATGAATAGGAACCAATTAAGATTTTGACTTGAAAGGTTAAACAGTTGAGGAAAAAAAGTATAGCCTTAATAAAAGTGTTGTGGCAAAAACACGGTGTAGAAGAGGCTATGTGGTAACCAGAAGAAGCCATGAGAGAACAGTACCCAAACCTTTTTAACAGTAAGATTTTCGGGGACGAAAATCTCTAAATGGGAGAGAGTTGTAACAACCTGATTTTGGGTCTGGAAAAAATAGTGGTTTCGAAACCAATAATTCGAGGTCGGATAAATTAGTTTTAATATTCTTTTATGTGTTATGGCATAATTATATGGGTGCATGAAAATTTTGGTAAATTAATTTTGGTGATTGCATGTTTAATTGCGAAAAAGGACTGTATCGCATAAAGTGCGAAAGTTTCAAATTACAAGCTAGATGTAACACCCCTTACCCGAGTCCGACATCGAGACTTGATACGAGGCGTTACCATGCTTAATCTTACTAAAATGTGAAAGAACGGGTTACAAAATTTTGTTCAAGACTCATTTCTTGCTCATTTATGACCTACAAGGCCTTAAACATACCTCCGAGAGGTTTTGGAACTAATCCCGAAACTTTTATGAACTCGAGAAACTTTTCATCAAAACAGGGGCCACACGCCCGTGTTGAACTAGGGACACACCCGTGTACCCCTAAGGCATTCCCGTGTCTTCCACCCGTGGTCGAAATTGACTAAATACACACGACCTTGACATGCCCATGGTCCTGGCCCTTGTGCAAAACCTTGGCATTCTGACTAATCCACATGGCTTGGGGCATACGCCCATGTGCTAACCGTGCCTCTCACATGGTCTAGTCACACACCCGTGTGTCTACCCTTGTGGGAGATCAGAAGGCTATCTACCAAGCCTTTTGCCACTCTCATTTGCATACATTCATACATCATCACATAACTTCACATAGCATCAATATAACTCTTGAATTAAAGACATTTAATTCATACAATGAAATCTTCATCTCAAACTTAAGGGATAACTATTTCTACTATGATTGCAATCGACTTAAGCCATCATCTATGGCTATTCACAACCAAATCATAACTCACTTAGGCCAACACATTTGGCTATATTAACTATGACTTAGTCAACTTTAAAAGAGGTCCCTATACATGCCATGACTCATAAGAACTTGAAACATCATACCAAGCTTCTACTTGATAGTGTGAAAACATCTCCGGCGGCCTCCAACCCGAGCTAGTTAAAATAACCTATAAGAGATGGAAAAAGGAAAGGAGTAAGCAATAATGCTTAGTAAGTTCATCTACATATAACTGAAAAATACTGATATTCATTGAATATACACAACCATAAGGTATTATAAGGAGTTTTACTCTTAAACTCATGGTTACTTACTCAACCATTCTTAAAACTTACTCATTCTATCTTTTACCACATTTTAACCATGCCACAAGCCAATTGCTCGTGTTAATTAGCATACATTGCTGCACTAGTCACCACATGATCATATAAAACAACACATCAAGCATTTTCAATAAGCCACTCATACTACTAATCTCTCGGTGGTTTTGCACTTAGCCCACTATCGATCTCTAATAGGATGGTATCGCACACAGCCCATCAATTATTTATAATTATGGTGGCTTCGCACTTAGCCCACCAAATGATTTTTATAAGAGATGGTATCGCACACAGCCCATCGATTAACAATTAATAAGGTGGTGACACATACAGCCCACCGTTAATAATATAGTTGATGGTATCGCACACATCCCATCACTAACCACCAATAAAGTGATACCGCACATAGCTCACCGTTATTATACATTCATGGATAGTTATCCACATGTATTTCTCTATTTCAATTGTTCATCAGGGAACATCCTCATACACTACTATTCTTACTTAACTTTCTACGATACTCGTTCGCATTCACACAATACATTTATGAATATAACTTATGCAACTGAGGTGCTTTGATTACACATAACCCACCAGGGGTTCATCATATACCGAATTTACCTCAATTCGGTTCTAACACATACTTGTGCTTTTCATGGCACAACCACATACTTTCTCTCTTTCAACATACCCATTGAATCACTCAAATTGTTAAATAACACTCTTGAGTCTCATACACATAATGTCATATTGACATTATTCCCTGATAGGGTCTCACATGCATTAACATATTTACGCCATGTCCCCAACATGGTCTTATACGAATTCTTGCACCAAGGCCATATTCCAATATGGTCTTACACTGGATCTTAATTATCATCAGATCATGCTAATTTCTTCTCCCACTAGTCTTAAATTAAGAATAAGATTCTCATTTTTTGACATTCCGTCAAACTGTACTTAATGTATACATAGAAGCAATTAAAAAATCCATACAACATCGGAATGTTAAGTATTGCACTTAGAATTTCACAATTTTGCATACGAACTTACCTCAAAGGGTCGAAAGGGACTTTTTGCCCACATTTCTCTTTTCACCCGTTCTAGGTCCGAATCTTTTTTCTTTGATCTAGAACAATGGAATTAGGGTCGAAAGGGACTTTTTGCCCACATTTCTCTTTTCACCCGTTCTAGGTCCGAATCTTGTTTTCTTTGATCTAGAACAATGGAATTTACTTATTTAATCACTTATAAATCATAATACACCATAATCTACACTTAGGCAAAAATGACTAATTTGCCCTTATACTTTGGCAAAATTAGGATTTTGCCCCTAGGCTCGTAAATAAATTTTTATCACATTTTCTTATTAAACAAGCCTAGCTGAACATTTAATCCTCTTACAACTATTCACAATTCCACTATTTCATGCCTTAATGAACAAATTACAACTTTGCATTTTAGTCCCAATTAGGTGTTTTCATAACAATACCATTCACAAAAGTTGTTTATCATCATCCTATCATTCATTTTCTTCCATAACAACTCATCGAACAACATAAAATCTATCATGGTAAGTCCCTAGACTTTTAATCATATTACAAACTAGTCCTCTCATTATCTAGCTTAAGCTTTGAGGACTCTAAAAATACAAAAATCATCAAAAATAACCATCAAATTGACTTACTTCTAGAGAAAATGAGCTACTACAATTTTCAAGCTTTCAAAGCCCTCCCATGATTGATATTTTCGGTTGGAGAAGAAGACTAAACAAAAAGATGATAACTTTTTCTTATATCATCTTATTTTATTCATCTTTCCAACTAACATCACCAACTTTTAATCACAATAAATGCACTTGTCCCCTATGCACCCTATGGCCGACCAACTCGCTTAACAAGGCCAAATTGCATATCGAGGCCCTCTAATTTATAATCCGTAGCTATTTGGAACCTCTAGCAAATAAAATAGAACTTTTGTACTTTATGCGATTTAGTCATTTTTCACGGTTAAGCAAGAAATCGCTAAAATTAAAGCACCAAAATGTTCATGCATCTTTATAAACATGTTATAACACATAAAATAACATGAAATAATTTTTCTAACCTCAGATTTGTGATTCTGAGATCACTATTATGACTAGCCCCTAAATCAGGCTATTACAATTCTCCTCCTGAGGGATTTTCGTCCCCGAAAACTTATCAGGAGGAGTTGTTGCCAACATTCTTAAAACGTTTCCATCAACTCTTCAAAATCACAAATCAACTTATCCTTAATTTTCTCTCGCCAACAACCTTTAACTTATAATATACAAGGTTGAAGCGCAATTTGAGACCTAGATTACTCTTCCTCCCGGGCATATACTCAGAAATCTACCAATTGGGAACTTTGTACATGTCCAAATGATCATTTGGATCTTTACCATTTGGTTCACTACAATTCGAATGACATCCCCTCCTTGGGAATAATGTCAAACCAAATTTGAAATCTATGGGGTTTTGTCTCACTTTCTCATTAAAGCATTCACCTAATGTAATAGTCCCAACTTGTACGCTTTGAAAACTCAACTTTTAGTGTTCATCTACTTCTGACCATAAACTCAATCATATCATGAAATGTACTCTATTATCAAAACATTTATGCATATGACTATACGTTCTTATTCTTGCATTAGTAGATATAATACTACTAAATTTCCTACCAAAACTCTTTGTATAAGTTCTGATTTCATCAGCATACAAATTTTATTCGACCTGAATTTTTAACACCTTAAACTAACTCGTTCAGAGCTTATTTATGAATACCTTTCACCATCTTCTTTCTAAATTCCTTTGTTTCGAGAGGACGACTTGCTCTATTCATTAACCTCACTGTAACTAGAATATTACTCACTAAGGTCAATCAATTGACTATCTCGCATTGCTTAACAAGATTCTTCCATCCCAACATATGCACTATGTCCACTATCTAAGAAGTATTACAATAACTATACACACTATTGTAATAGTTCAAGCCGTTTTCACTATTTCACTTTCAAAATCTTCTGTAGCATAAGATATTCTAACTCATCAGAATTCAGAAAACACAAATCGATTTTTCCATGGATCATTTCATAACATCTAACTCACAACACAGACATAAAAGTGATCGTCTCTAGATCACCAATCTAGCAATTCTTTTTCTTGATCTAGACTGAACTCAGTATTATAACTTTCATTTAATAGTTCCTTCAATAGTTTTCAACTCAACCCTCATGGTTTGAACATTTCAATGAGCATACCTTTGTATCATACTCCCTACTCACGTACACACAGAATTTTAATCTCCTTATTGGTTCATGCGTGAATATATTCATAATTCAAATCATATATCAATACATCAATCCACTCTTTTCTCCACACTGGGAATATATTTCGAACACACTCTCGTTTGAGTTTCTCTTGACATGCTAATCTAAAACCTTTACTATCGTCTTATCTCACAATAGTAGGGACATCTCGATCAGATTCATTAACTCTATTCGGCTTACCTGGAAACCCATCACACAACATGAAACTTGTGATTTCACTTCTTATACTAGAATCATCTCTAACTTCCTCCTCAAAATACCCGAATAGGGTTAGAGGAGATAAAAGAATGTCGATTTCAATTAACTAAATCGACAACAATTTATTCTGATTTTCCAGTCAACTAACATTCTCACACAATCACAATTTCATGAAAAGAATAACCACAACGCCTCTGAAGGGAAACGGATATTTATACATAATACCTAAGGAGATCATTATAACCAATCCATGGCATTAACTAACCATGCACAACCCACAAGCTTCGAGCCAACTTACTCATACTTGCCCTTATATAACACGTTTCGTACCACATACCATAATCGTCTCTTCATGATTCATTCACGAGTGCCAGTATTCACTCATTCTCATGACTTTAGTACTAATTTTATTTCTACTTCTAACTCATCTACCTATCCCAATGATCACTAGGGATATCAAAGACGCATAATATCGTCATTAATACAAATACAAAGCCAATGCCACATCCTAGAGGTGGTCTTATATGGAATCACTTCTAAATGCCAATGCCATATTCAAAACATGGCCTTATATGGATTGTCACGTCAAGTATCGATGTCATATTTCGGATATGGCCTTATACAATTCTCATATTCATTGTAGTCCCCTAGGACTTCAACCTCATGTTCAACAATAATTACTCTATTTAGTAGAGTATCATGTATCAATGTGATGTAAAGCATTCTCAATTATGCTAACATTAATATTGCATTTATCTCATACAAACTTACTCAACTTGACTCTCATAAACATCTTATGTGACTCAACAATGGTAAGGGGGTGAGGTCGTAGAGCCCCTAACTGGATTCTTGTGACTACATACATATAATTTAACATTCATCATTAATGAAATATCATCATAGTCACACAACTCGCTCCAGGCCAATTGCACGCTTACTCATGCTACAATGGTTTCTTTCTCCCATAATCTGAAATAGTGACTTCACTTACTAAAATTCCACCTTAATGTCTAGTCAAGTACTCAACATTAAACTCTAATTTCTCTTACCATTGCTTATCAATTTAGAGAATTTCTTACTGGTTTTTAGTACGTCGTTTACTTGATTGCCATAGTCCAACTATGGTATTATTCATATCACACATTATAGCCTAGCTATTTCCTCACATGTCATCACGATGCCATAGTCTCTCTATGGGCTTACATGAAATCTTATATCAATACCAATGCCATATCCCTGATACAGTCTTACATGGAACTCATGTCGATGCCAATGCCATATCCCAGATATGGTCTTATACGAGATCATACTTAGATGTCGATGCCATGTCCTTGACATGGTCTTACACGATATCACTATTCGATGCCAATGCCATATCCCAGATATGGTCTAACACGGGATCGTGTATCGTTACCAATGCTATGTCACAGACATGGTCTTATATGGAATCACATGTATTGTCGTGGTCCTACCATGGTCTTATTCATCAATTTATTATTGGACGACCGTACTCATCTCCTGCATTCTACTAAATCAAACTTCCCAATTTAACTTCCACACTATAATACGTGTGGCTTCATAAATCACGAGACAAAACATTATACATTTTCTACTTTAACAGTCACACATGAGATTTAACCACGTGGACATATTCATCCAACATCATTCAAACAATTGTACATAAACACATATCCCGTTCTCTGGATAAATTTACTCACTATATGAACTTAACCCAATAAGTTGAGTATATAACACTATACGCATGTCAAATCAATATAAGTATGCTCATCACTTCATAACTCTCATTTTATTCCATACCTTATCATACACATGTCATGAACTTCTATTCATACTTCTCTAAATTTCAATAATGCATAAGCACATTTCAATTACCTCATTCCCACTTACAACCTTATTAAAATTAGCTCGATTGGGAATCATCTCTATCTTAACAAAATAATTTCGTTAGAGCCGAGAGATATCACACTATCACAGTCCACATATGGCATTTATAGAAAGACTCTTACTCACACTAGGTTAGGCTGAGAACTGACTAAACCATAGCTCTGATACCACTAAATGTAACACCCTTTACTCGAGTCGACACCAAGACTAGATACGAGGCATTACTATGCTTAATCTTACTAAAACGTGAAAGAACGGGTTACAAAATTTTGTTCATGACTCATTTCTTGCTCATTTATGACCTACGAGGCTTTAAACATACCTCTGAGAGGTTTTGGAACAAATCTCAAAACTTTTACGAACTTAAGAAACTTTCATCAAAACAGGGGTCACATGCCCGCGTACCCCTAAGGCATGCCTCTGTTTTCCACCCGTGGTTGACACTGACTAAATACATACGACCTTGACACGCCCGTGGTCCTGGCTCGTGTTCCAAACCTTGGCATTTTGACTAATCCACACGGCTTGAGGCATACGCCCATATGCTAACCGTGCCAATTAAGAATAATACTCTTATTTTTCGAAATTTCGTCAAACCGTACTTAACGTATACATAGAGGAAATTAAAAAATCCATACAACATCATAATATTAAGTACTTCGCTTAGAATTTCATAATTTAGCATACAAACTTACCTCGATGTGGAAAGGGTCGAAAGGGTCTTTTTGCCCACATTTCTCTTTTCACTCGTTCTAGGTCCGAATCTTATTTTATTTGATCTAGAATAATGGAATTTACTTATTTAATCATTTATAAATCATAATACACCATAATCTACACTTAGGCAAAAATGACTAATTTGCCCTTATACTTTGGCAAAATTACGATTTTGCCCCTAGGCTCGTAAATAAATTTTCATCACATTTTCTTATTAAGCAAGCCTAGATTATCATTTAATCCTCTTACAACTATTCACAATTCCAACTATTTCATGCCTTCATGAATAAATTATAACTTTTGCATTTTAGTCCCAATTAGGTGTTTTCATAACAACACCTTTCACAAAAGTTGTTTATCATCATCCTATCATTCATTTTCTTCCATAACAACTTATCGAGCAACATAAACTCTATCATGGTAAGTCCCTATACTTTCAATCATATTGCAAACTAGTCCTCTCATTAGCTAGCTTAACCTTTGAGGACTCCAAAAATACAAAAATCATAAAAAAATAACCATCAAATTAACTTACTTGTAGAGAAAATGAGCTGATAAAACTTTCAAGCTTTCAAAGCTCTCCCATGGTTGATATTTTCGGTTGGATAAGAAGACTAAACAAAAAGATGACAACTTTTGCTTATATCATCTTATTTTATTCATCTTTCCAACTAATATCACCAACTTTTAATCACAATAAATGCACTTGTCCCCTATGCACCCTATGGTCGGTCAACTCACTTAACAAGGACAAATTGCACATTTGGGACCCTCAATTTATAATCCATAGCTATTTGGAAACTCTAGCAAATAAAATAGAACTTTTGCACTTTATTTGATTTAGTCCTTTTTGGCGATTGAGCAAGAAATCGCTTAAATTAAAGCACTAAAATTTTCATGCATCTTTATAAACATGTTATAACACATAAAATAACATGAAATACTTTTTCTAACCTCAGATTTGGGATTCTAAGATCACTATTCTGACTATCCCCTAAATTTGGCTGCTACACTAGAGGTGTCTAATAGCTATGGAATATTAAATTGGAGATCCTTAAAGGAAATTAGGCCTTCCTAAAGGTGATGGACAGAAAAGAGGGACAAGAGCATTAAATTGGTCAATATTTGGTGGCATTAGGTGACTAAATGAATAAAAGATGATAAAATAAAGAAAAGGATATCATCTTTTTCATTTCTCTTCTTCTCCCATTGGTTTTTACACTCAAGAAGGGCCTTGGGGAGCTTGAAATTTCAAAAAATTATTCTCCTTGCTAGAAAATGATTTTAGTGGTTTTTCTTGATAATGTTTGTACTTTTGGAACCCCTAAAGCTTAAGCTAGCTAAAGAGGGAACTACTTTTCAAAATGATTGAAAGTTTAGGGATTTTCCATGTGAGTGCTTATGTTGTTTGCTGAGTTTTTAGGGAAGAAAATGAATTATAGTTGTTAAATAAATAACTTTTGTGAAAGATGTTTCCATGAAAACACCTAAAAGGACCTATTTGTAAAGGTTGTAAATTGAGTAGTAAATGCAACAACCTAATTTAGACCCTAGTTAGAATAGTGGTTTTGAGACCACAAATTTGAGGTCAGAATAATATTTTAATGTTATTTTTGGTGTTGATTATATGTGATATAGCCTGTGTGAAAATTCTGTGTCGTAATTTTATCGATTGTGTACCAAATTAAGAGAAAAGACTTAATCGCGTAAAGTTTAAAATGATGTGTGTTGATTGTTATAAGGGACTATATGCCCATATTTGAGTTTGTGTGATTGATGATTGACTTTTTGTCATGAAGTGAATGTAAATTATTTTGATGATTCAATAATGCCTCTTAACCCTATTCCGACGACGGTTACGGATTAGAGGTGTTACATTTTATTGGTATCAGAGTTACGATTTAGTCGATTCTCAAACTAACGTTGCGCGTGTGAGTCTAGCTATACATGCCATATATGAAATTGAAATAGTGTGATGAATCCTGACAATTATAAATGTGTTTTTGTATAGTAAATGGATCTCGATCGAGCAGTTATTGACGATGTAGAGAGTAAGGCGCCTGCTCCCACTCAAGGTATAGCGCCAACCACATCTAGGCCGAATGAAAGTATTGAGGGAGGAGAGGCTAAGCAAGCCTTCTTCTGAATGATGAGTGAGTGGTTTTCGAAGTTTGTTCGGATGAATCCAGCTACTCCACAACCTCCACCCCCACAAGTACCTGTTGTGCCACAAGTGATAGATCCGATCAGATTGAATAAACCTTCTATAGATAAGATTCGTAAGTTTAGAGCCAAAGAGTTTAGGGCCACAGTTGATGATGATGCCGAGCAAGCTGAGTTTTGGCTCGAGAACACAATTTGAGTGTTCGATGAGATGTCGTTGAACCCTGATTAATGTATTAAATGTGCGATTTCTTTGTTGAGAGATACGACTTATAACTGGTGGAAGACGTTGACATACGTGGTTCTGAAAGAGAGAATCACCTGGGATTTCTTTTAGTTGAGTTTAGAAAGAAGTATGTTAGTCAACGATTCATTGATCAGAAACGTAAAGAGTTTCTATAGCTGAAACAGGGTCGGTTGTCAATTACTTAGTATGAGCGAGAATTTGTGAGATTGAGCTAGTATGCATGGGAATATGTTTCGACCGAAGCTACTATGTGTAAACACTTCATAGAAGGATTGAATGAGGACATTAATTTGTTGGTTGGGATACTTGATATAAACGAATTTGTTGTGTTAGTCGAAAGAGCATACAAAGCTGAGGAGCTCAGTAAAGAAAAAAAGAAAGCTGATTCTGAAGCTCGTGATGAAAGAAAAAGATCGATGAGTAAGTTTTCTTAACCTTCAATGAAGAGATTTATAGATTCAAGCAACTGATCAAATACTTCATTTGGACATCTGAATAGAGACCGCGCAAGACTAAGTGTTGGTCTGAGAACTCAAGCTCCAATAGAATCAAGTGTTGATAGTGCCAAAAGTAACAAACTTGAGTGTAGACAGTGTGAAAGACGACATGTGGAAGAATGTTGGGGCAAGTACACCAATAGAGTTTGCTATAAATGTGGATCACGAGATCATTTCATTCGAGACTGCCCAAAGATGGTTGAGGTAGAAAATATTCAGAATATGAGATCGAGTAATGTGATGGTTAGGGGTAGACCACCCAGAAACACTGAAAATGTGAGTGGAAGCCAGAGAGGGACTATTGATACAGTTGTGAGGTCAGAGGCGAGCGCACCTGCCTGAGCCTATGCTATACGAGCACAAGAGGAAGCGTCATCTCCAGACGTCATCACTGGTACTTTTACCCTGTTTGATACTGATGTGATTGCATTGATAGACCCTGGATCTACTCATTCGTATGTGTGTATGAATCTAGTATCAAGTAGGACTCTACCTGTTGAGTCTACTGAATTTATGATTAGAGTATCAAACCCTTTAGGTAAGTGTGTCTTAGTGGATAAAGTGTGCAAAAACTGTCCATTGGTGTTTTAGGATTTATGTTTTCTGGCTAATTTGATGCCGCTACCATTTGATGAATTTGATATAATTCTGGGTATGGATTGGCTCACTTTGCATAATGCTATTGTGAATTGTAAAAGAAAGAGTATTGAATTGAGATGTCGGAACAGTGAAATAGTTCGAATTAAATCTAGTGATATGAAAGGAGTACTAGCTGTTGTATCCATGATGAAATCTATGAACTATGTGAGAAAGGGTTGCGAAGCCTATTTGGCATATGTGATTGATACAAAAGTGTCAGAAAAGAAAGTTAAATCTATGCCTATGGTTTGTGAGTTTCCAGATGTGTTTCCTGAAGAACTACTGGGATTACCTACAAATCAGGAAGTTGAATTTGGTATTGAATTAGTGTTGGGGACTACTCCTATTTCGATAGCTCTGTATAGAATGGCATCAACGGAATTGAAAGAGTTAAAGTCACAATTGCAAGGGTTAACTGATAGAGGGTTTGCAAGACCGAATTTCTCGCCCTGGGGTGCTCTTGTGTTATTTGTGAAAAAGAAAGATGGTATTATGAGAATGTGTATTGATTATCAACAATTGAACAAAGTGATGATAAATAATAAATATTCGTTGAGAGCAGCTACAATATTTTCTAAGATAGATTTGAGATCGAGCTACTATCAGTTGAGAGTTAAAGAATCTGATGTGTCGAAAACTGCTTTCAGAATGAGGTACGGACATTATGAATTCTTAGTGATGCCTTTTGGACTAACGAATGCTCCTACAGTGTTTATGGATCTGATGAATCGGATATTCAGACCGTATTTGGATCGTTTTGTTGTGGTGTTCATTGATGATATTTTGATCTACTCATGTGATGAGATGTAGTATACCGTGCATTTGCAAATTTTGCTACAAACTCTGCGTGAGAAATAATTGTATGCTAAATTTAGCAAATGTGAATTTTAGTTGCATAAGGTTGGTTTTCTGGGGCATATTATGTCAGCTGCAGGAATACGAGTTGATCTGAGTAAAATTTCAGCTATTTTAGAATGGAAACCTTCAAGAAATGTGTCTAAAGTTTGTAGTTTTCTGGGACTAGTGGGATATTATAGACGGTTTGTAAAAGACTTCTCGATGATTACGACTTCATTGACGAAGTTGCTACAAAAAGATGTTAAATTCGAATGGTCAGAAAAGTACTAGCAAAGTTTCGATCAGTTGAAAGCATTGTTGACAGAGGCACCAGTGTTAGTTTAGCCTAAATCAGGCGAAGAATTCATAGTTTATTGTGACGCATCATTGAATGGTTTTGGCTGTGTGCTGATGCAAGAAGGCAAAGTCATTACTTATGCTTCGAGGCAGTTAAAGCCGTATGAAAAGAACTATTCAACGCACGACCTTGAATTGGCAGCAATTGTGTTCGCATTGAAGATTTGACATCACTACTTATTTGGTGAGAAATGCCATATTTATACTGATCACAAGAGCTTGAAGTACTTGATGACTCAGAATGAATTGAATTTGCAACAGAGAAGATGGTTAGAATTGTTGAAAGACTATGAACTTGTAATTGATAATCAACCGGGTAAAGCTAATGTTGTAGCTGATGCTTTAAGTCGAAAGTCTATATGTGCCTTGCAAATAATGAATGCTCAGAAAGATCTGTGTGATGATAGTATGGTTTTGGCCGAGTTGAAAGTAAAGCCGATGTTTGTACGTCCGATTTGTAATTCCTAGAAAAGTGATGTTGAAATGATGGCTAAACGAACTCAGTGTGAATTGAATGTTGATTCGAAATTCGAGTTGATAGTAATGATTGTTTGAGATTTAGAGATCGAATTTGTGTTCCGAGAAATTCAGAGTTGATTCAGATGATTTTGAATAAAGCTTACAATAGTCGATTGACTGTTCACCCAGGGAGTATAAAAATGTATAATGATCTGAAACAGTTTTATTGGTGGCATGGTATGAAACGGGACATATCTGACTTTGTGTCAAAATGTTTAATTTGTCAGCAAGTTAAAGCTGAACATCAAGTTCCGTCCGGTTTGTTACAGCCGATCATTATTCCTGGGTGGAAATGGCAGAGAGTTACGATGGACTTTGTGTCGGGGTTGCCTTTATCTTTGGGAAAGAAAGATGCAATCTGGGTGATAGTTGACAGATTGACGAAATCAGCTCATTTCATTCCGGTGAGAACAGATTATTCACTCGATAGATTGGCTGAAATGTATATTGATGAGAATGTGAGATTGCATGGGGTGTCAATATCTATTATATTTGATAGGAATCTGAGATTTACCTCGCGATTTTGGAAGAAGTTGCAAGAGGCTTGTAACACCCCAAAACCGGTCAACACACACCACGATCGAATCTGGCATGCTACGGGGTGAAAATGTTTGAATAAACAAGTTCCCCGGTTTATTTTATTGAAAACTCTGTTATCGATCTTAAAGTTTAGAAAACCTTATATAAAGTGTTGTTGAAAACGTTTTCGTGTTGCTTAACAATCCAGAAAAATGCATGCTTAAGAAATCCGTTTGATATTACTAGTTGTTGAAAATTTAGGTTTGAAATCATCTTTATTAGTTTTGTCATTACCTTGTGAATAATGTCACCCGATGGTAACGTTGTAAAAACCCGATATAGAGTGTAGTTTTGTAAATCCCAATTTAATTTCAGTTACTAAAGCAAATCAGGTTATTAATCATATGCATACGATAATTAAAATAAAATCTAAAAAAAAAACCCAAACTAATTCTTAGCGGCCTTACTACAAACCAAAACCAAATTTAAGTAAATAAATAAAATTTGAAATAGTAACTAAAAGAAAATCAAAACCCAAACGAAAATGCATGGCCACCTCGAGTCCTTCCTGGCTCCATATCCGCAATCTACGCCTCATCTGTAAAATATAAGGGAAGGGGTGAGTCACCAAGACTCAGTGTATAAATCCCCAACCCGATAGTGCAAGCACTTACACAAATCATCAGTGAAAACATGCAAATCATGCAACCCCATAACCTAACCATCCAATCTCTTTTATCTACCCCGTGTGGTCAAAACCATTGGTGGTCAAAACTACTGGTGACCGTGTTCACAAATATATATCGGTGTGGTCAAAACCATTGATGACTGTAGTTACAAATCAAGTGATGGGGCCAACCCATCGTGTGGTCAAAACCACTGATGACAATCCCGTAATTAACATGTGAGGCCAACCCACTGTGGTACCAAACCACTGGGACGAGTCACAATATTCATATGTGGTCAAAACCACTAGGACTTAGTCACAATTTATCAAATCAAAGGCGGGGCCAGCCCGTCGTGTGGTCAAAACCACTGGTGACAGTCCAAATAATTCTTCCCCATCCACTCAACAATCCCACCATCATGTCCATATCAATCGTGGCATAATAACATATAGTGATACAAATAACACATGGCATACATTTAACAATGACATGATAGCATATACCGAGATTCATAGTCAGGGGACTTACCCAGAGTCCATGCTCATGCCCACAAAGGCACAACTACTGGTTTAATGGCTATAACAGAAACACAATAAACATGTCAAACTAACAAAGTGTGTAAGAGTTACACACCTGACTATTTGTAGATCTAAACGAAGTCCCAAAACATTAGCCCTCACTCTGCCCTACAATCAGCCAACATAAAATTTTAAGATTAAAGCCATTCGGCTAAACACCAAAATCCCGAAGATGTGTCACACAAAGGCACACTCACCTTAATGCCAATTTGGTTTCCAACCAAATCCCAAAACTACTCAAAGGATCTCCCTTTACAATCGGCCAAGCCCTAACATAAAGATAATCAGTCTTCGGCTTTTGAAAGACTAAGAACCAAATCTGAAACGCCAAGAACCCTTACCTTAATCGGCAACCAAACCTCAAAAAATCCACTTTATTCGGCTGCTCTCCTCCCTACAATCGGCCATTCTGCCATAACATGAATCCCGAAGCCAAAAGAGTTTGACACATCCTTACCTTAGTCGACAGATTCAGCCACCAAATCACCAAAGTTTAGGCACGCCCTAGTGATCTTAGAGGTTTGACTACCCACATGAAATAAGAATGAAGTTTAATACAGACCTTTAACAGAGGATCAAATAGAAAAGAAGCCACTTACCAAGAGATTCGACTCTTCAAAGAGGATTAGAACACGTAAGAAGAGAAGGGAATGAGACTAAGGGTATTCGGCCAAAATACTAGATGAACATAAAAGAGAAACAACAAGACTTCCGGCTTTTGAAGATGGAAGAGGTGGAGAGGAAATAGACCCAAGATTCGGCAAAGAAGATAAACTAAAGATGAGAAGGAGAACAAGAGGGATTTCAGCTTGAGCAAAAAGGAACAAAAACAAAAAGAGAAGATAAATGAGAGGGGTTTCGGTTTGACACTAAACAAAGAAAAGAAAGACTCCTAAAGCTAGCTGATTTTAGCCTTTCCCCAAAGCACATTCGACTCACCCCTTTCCAAGTACCAACCAATTGCTTCCCAACTCACACCACAACCCAAAGATTCGGCCAAGCATTACCCACTCATACTCAAACACTTGCCGTCCCCCTCATCCCTATTTGAATTCCTCTCATCCACTCATTCAAACAAGTTTGAATGAGTCCTACACCTATCACTTAAAGTTAGCTTAATCCATATCCTTCCAACAAAGTCTTACCTGAGCACACCTCTTCCCACCTTGGCGTCAAAATAATAAGCAGAAAAGGAATTTCTACAGCTCGAACCTGAGCTCCCCCTTCCCTGCATATGGCGTCACCAACCAAGCACCTTAGTGGCACCTCCCTTGCCATTTTGCCACTAGATTGTTCGTGTCACAACCCTCCAATAATATCTCTTAACCCCTAACTTCCTTAACTCCATATTCCTAAGTGTCAAAAAAAATTTTAGCCATGACTCAGGCCTAACCCGAGGTCATGCCTAGGCCCCAAAACATGCTAAACTAGCACAGTAAGCATATTGTCACATGCAAACACACAAAATGTAGAGGCCCCGCTTTAAGGATGTTACAGTTCTACCCCCCTTAAAAATAATTTCGGTCTCAAAATTACCTGGTAAGAAGAGTTGAGGGTATTGCTGCCGCATTACATCCTCTGGTTTCCACGTGGCCTCCTCCGTACCATGGTTCTGCCATAACACTTTCACTAAGGGGATTGACTTCCTACGCAAGACCTTGACATCCCGATCCAAAATCTGTACCGATTCCTCCTCGAAAGACAAGTCCGCTCACCTCAATCTCCGCAACTGGCATAACATGTGACGGATCTGATCGATAGTGCCTAAGCATCGAAACATGAAAGACGTCATGAGTCTAATTTAACTCTGCTGGCAACTCAAGCTGATAAGCTACCGATCCTACTCGCTTCAACACTATGTACGGCCCGATGAACCTAGGACTTAGCTTCCCTTTTCGCCCAAATCTCAGCACTTTCTTCAATGGCAATACCTTCAGAAAAACCTTATCGCCCACTGTATACTCTATCTCCCTACGCTTAAGATCGACGTAAGACTTCTGCCTGTCTGACGCTTCCTTAAGACGAGCCCGAATCACCTTAACCTTATCCTCAGTTTCTGCCACCAACTCCGGACCCAATATTTGCCATTCGCCCAACTCTGTCCAACATGTAGGAGTGCGACATCTCCGTCCATACTGTGCCTCATATGGTGCCATCTGGATACTCGCTTGATAACTATTGTTATAAGCGAACTCCGCCAATGGTAGATACTCCTCCCAACTACCACTGAAATCCAGAACATAGCCCCTTAGCATATCTTCTAAAATCTGAATTACTCATTCAGACTGTCCATCAGATTGTGGGTGAAAAGCTGTGCTGAAATCCAACCTCGTTCCCAAAGCCTGATGCAAAGCCCTCCAGAACCTCGACGTGAACCTAGGATCCCTATCTAAGATAATTGACACTGGTACTCCATGCAACCTTACTATCTCGGCCACATACAACTTAGCTAACTTTTGAAGTGAATAATCAACCCTCACCAGTATGAAATGAGCTGATTTAGTCAAACGATCCACAATCACCCAGACTGAGTCCTTCTTACTAGGCGTAAGGGGTAGCCCACTGACAAAGTCCATAGTGATCCTTTCCCACTTCCATTGAGGAATCTTCACCTGCTGAAGTAAACCTGACGGCAGCTTGATGTTCAACTTTGACCTGCTGACACGTCAGACACTTACCCACAAACTCAGTCACTTCTCGCTTCAACCCTGGCCACCAGAACTGCTCTCGCAAATCCCGGTACATCTTGCCACCTTCAGGATGCATAGCGTATGGGCTGTTATGTGCATCCTGAAGAATCCTTTGCCTCAACTCGACGTCCTTTGGCATACAAGCTCTCCCTTGAAAACACAACATTCCATCGTGAGTCAAGCTGTAACCTTCCAAACCATTACTCTATACTTGCAATCTCCGAGCATTCAAACCCTCATCCATTAACTGTTTCTCTTTAATCTGCTCTACCCAAGTTAGCTTTACTTACAATTTCGCTAATAAACTCCCATCGTCATACAGACTAACGTGAGCAAACATCGCTCGCAAGTCTACTACCACCTTACGGCTCAACGCATCAGCCACTACGTTAGCCTTACCCGGATGGTTCTCAATCGAGCAGTCGTAGTCCTTCAACAACTCAATCCACCTTCGTTGTCTCAAATTTAAATCCTTCTGCATCAAAAGATACTTCAGACTCTTGTGGTCCGTGTAGACTATCGACTTCTCTCTGTACAAATAGTGTCTCCATATTTTCAAGGCAAAAACCACTGCAGCCAACTCCAGATCATGTGTCGGATAGTTAACCTCATGCGGTCTCAGCTGTCGAGATGCATATGCCACTACTTTCCCTTCCTGCATCAGCACACATCCCAAGCCAGTATGTGATGCATCGCAATAGACCGTGAATACCTTTTCTGCCTTAGGCTGAACTAGGACCGGAGCTTCCGTCAGAATCTTCCTCAACTTGTCGAAACTTTCCTGTTGTTTCTCTGACCACACAAATAGAACTCCTTTCCTCAATAATTTGGTCAACAGCGCTGCGATCAGAGAAAATCCTTCCACAAATCTCTGATAATACCCAAATGACCTAAAAACTCGAATTTTACAAGAATCGACCTAGGCGGTTTCCAATCCAACACCGCCTCAATCTTGTGAGGGTCCACTCTAATCCCTTCAGTGGACACTACGTGACCTAAGAAAGTCACTTCCCTAAGCCAGAACTCGCACTTACTAAACTTGGCAAATAACCGCTTCTCCCTTAGAGTTTACAAAACTACCCGCAAGTGCGTATCATGATCCTCTTCAGTCCTAGAGTACACCAATATGTTGTCTATAAATACTATGACAAACTGGTCCAAGTACTGTTTGAACACCCGATTCATCAAGTCCATGAATGCTGCCAGTGCATTAGTCAACCCGAACGGCATCACCAGAAATTCGTAATGCCCATACCGAGTACGAAATGTTGCCTTATGAACATCAGCCTCCTTCACTTTGAGTTGGTGATACCCCGACCTGAGATCTATCTTCGAGAAAATTGATGCACCCTTAAGTTGATCAAACAAGTCGTCAATCCTAGGCAACGGATACTTATTTTTGATCGTCAACTTGTTCAGCTAGCGGTAGTCTCTACACATTTGCATTGTACCGTCTTTTTTCTTAACAAAGAGCACAGGTGCTCCCAAGGAGATATACTTGGTCGAATGAAACCTCGGTCCAACAACTCCTGAATTTGAGCCTTCAACTCCACCAATTCCTTTGGCGCCATTCTATATGTATTATAGACACTTGCGTAGTTAAGTAATGTGTCTATATTGAATTCTACATCCCGATCCGGAGGTAGACCCGAAAGTTCTTCTGGGAATACATCCGTAAATTCCCCTACAGTTTGGACACTCTCTACAGCTGCATCCTTGGCTCCCAAAGCACAAACATGCACCATGAATGCCTCACAACCCTTCCTTACCATTTTCTCCGCCTTCAGTGTAGAGACCACATTGGATAAATAGTCCCTTCTATTACCTATCATCACCACCTCCCTACCTTCCATCGTCCTCAACACTATGTGCTTGGCCGCGCAATCCAAACTGGCCTGGTACTTTGCCAGCCAATCCATCCCGAGAATCAGATCGAACTCCCCAAATGGTAGTTCCATCAAATTAGCCAAAACACGACCCCTTGAAGTTCTAGGGGTACATCCCTATATAGTTTACTTACTTCTACAGAGTGACCTAGAGGGCTTATCACCGTCATCTTCCTAGAAGTAATCTTAGAGTTTAAGTTCATAGCTTCTACTATGATACTGGCTACATATGAGTGCATCGAACCCACATCTATCAAAGCATTATAAGGTAGTCCAAGGATTAAGAACGTACCGATTATGACGTCCGGTGCGTCGCCCTCCTCTCGACTCCTCGCTGCATAGACTAATCCAGGCTGTCTCGCCTCTGTACCACCTGCACCTCTACCCGGTGCTCCACGGCCTTTACTAGAGCCATTACCTCCCCTAGCAACACCACGGCCCTTCTGTGGCTGCTGACCATCCCTCCTATTTTGAGTACGATTCTGATCCCCAGACTGCAACCTAGCTGACCTCTGTGAACAATCCCTCACTCGGTGCCCTATCGATCCACACTCAAAGCATCCCCTATTTCCAGTCCAATATTCTCCCGTGTGAGATTTTCCACATCGAGCACATCGTGGCGGCCACTGAGTATTATCAGCAGTAGGCCTAGTAGCTTGATTCGGCCCACTATATCTACCCTGTTTCTATTGATTCCTAGTAGGCCCAAATGGCCCGAAATTCCTTTTATTCCAACCCTTTTCCTGATTCCGTCTTACCCACTGTTTTACTTCCTCTGCAACTTTGGCCTTTTCCACTAAGACCGCAAACTCTCTCTCCTACTATGGAGCAATTAGCAACCTTAGATCATCCCTTAATCTGTCCTCGAATCTGACACATCGCTCATGCTCCGTAGCTATGATGCCCCGAGCATATCGGCTCAACCTTAAGAATTACGCCTCGTATCTCGTCTGCACTTATTCCTCGAACTAGCCTCGAAACACCTTCCTCTACGCATCAATATAACTGGTCCCAACATACTTCTTCTGATAAGCTGCCTTGAAATAATCCCAAGTGAGATCATCATCCGCGCAAAGACCATCCCAAACCGTGAGCCACCACTGGTATGACTCATCTCGGAGAAGCGACACTACTCTTTTTAGTTTCTCCTCAGCTGTCAGATCCAAATCATCCATGATTCGTTCTGTCGCTTCCAACCAATACTCAGCCGTATTGGACGCCACAACAGATACACCTTGGAATACCTCAGCTCTATTGGTTCGTAGTCACTCAGATACAGATTTTTGAGCTCCCGTACCTCCACCTGCTCTAGCCACTCTCTCCAAAGACTCGCAAAGATCGCCGCTGCGACCGCATCTTCCCCGTTTGATCCTGATACTCTACACTAGCAGCTGGTGGTGGTATCTCATTCTCGGACCATTGACTAGACCTAAAGGGTTCCGATACGATCATTCCGCCTCTACTGCACCCTCGCACATTATGACCACGTCCCCTAGTACTCATGTCTATAATCGCGATTTATCTACTTAAAGAAATTATTTTGAATTAGCTTCTGTTCCACTGATTACCCACGAGTAAGTTTTATGTAAAGAAATTTGGTAGTGGTTCTTTCGATCATCACAAAGTTTTCATTTCCAGTCCTCTACCCTAAATCAGTGAATCACATTCACTCATCAATAACCTCCTCCACCCACATTCCACGTGTAGGGGTATTCTCGTTATTTCTCTACCCGGGGTATTTTCGTAATTAACCTATCGGGGTATTTTAGTAATAAATCAGGGTTAATTCAAAACCTTTACAAATCATAGGTATTTAAAATTTTCAATTCGGGGGTACTTCGGTAATTTTCCATACTGAGGGTATTTTGGTAATTTTTTTTCAACTTAGGGGTAATTTGGTCATTTTTCAAATCAGGGGTATTTTGGTCATCTTCCAAAACAAGGGTACTTTGGTAATTTTAGAACCATGGGTTAATTTTAGGGTTGTACACAACAAGGTGGTTGGTCCCTTTCGGGTTTTAGTTATTGAATTTAGCCTGTGAATAAGTTGTCTCAGTTAGGGTGAACCGTCACTACGCACCAGCTAAGATTCAAGTGAAGAGGAGGTGAGTCACTAGGACTGCTTAAATACCAAGCTCCCCCTGAATCCATTCCTAGACATGTGAACAACAGTTGCCACACCCTTAACTTAGCGACGTACTCACAGGTTTGTTTAGTGGATCTTTAAGTCTTATGTAATTTGTGTTGGAGTAAGCTATTCCTAGGGTTCAATAACTCCTAATCTTCAAGTCTACGATCCCGAAATACCCATTTCCCCCAATATAATTCACACAATGATTAGGGATACTTACCTGGGCGGATTGGTACCGGAGACTCGGTGCCATGCGGTTCAAACCATGGACCTTTTCCACAAAAATTTTTCAAAACCTTACCTTAAACATTTTGGGCCTCGGGCCCACAACCGAGCCTTTGAACTTGGCTCTGATACCAAAATTGTAACACCCCAAAATCGGTCAACACACACACCACGATCGAATCTGGCATGCTACGGGGTAAAAATGTTTGAATAAACAAGTTCCCCGGTTTATTTTATTGAAAACTCTGTTATCGATCTTAAAGTTTAGAAAACCTTATATAAAGTGTTGTTGAAAATGTTTTCGTGTTGCTTAATAATCTAGAAAAACGCATGCTTAAGAAATCCGTTTGATATTACTAGTTGTTGAAAATTTAGGTTTGAAATCATTTTTATTAGTTTTGTCATTACCTTGTGAATAATGTCACCCGATGGTAACGTTGTAAAACCCGATATAGAGTGTAGTTTTGTAAATCCTAATTTAATTTCAGTTACTAAAGCAATTCAGGTTATTAATCATATACACACGATAATTAAAATAAAATCTAAAAAAAAGACCCAAACTAATTCTTAGCGGCCTTATTACAAACCAAAACCAAATTTAAGTAAATAAATAAAATTTGAAATAGTAACTAAAAGAAAATCAAAACCCAAACGAGCATGCATGGCCGCCTCGAGTCCTCCCCGGCTCCATATCCGCAATCTACGCCTCATCTGCAAAATATAAGGGAAGGGGTGAGTCACCAAGACTCAGTGTATAAATCCCCTACCCGATAGTGCAAGCACTTACACAAATCATCAGTGAAAACATGCAAATCATGCAACCCCATAACCTAACCATCCAATCTCCTTTATCTACCCCGTGTGGTCAAAACCACTGGTGGTCAAAACTACTGGTGACCGTAGTCACAAATATATATCGGTGTGGTCAAAACCACTGATAACCGTAGTCACAAATCAAGTGATGGGGCCAACCCATCGTGTGGTCAAAACCACTGAAGACAATCCCGCAATTAACATTTGGGGCCAACCCACCGTGGTACCAAACCACTGGGACGAGTCACCATATTCATATGTGGTTAAAACCACTGGTGGTCAAAACCACTGGGACTTAGTCACAATTTATCAAATCAAAGACGTGGCCAACCCGTCGCCACTGGCGACAGTCCAAATAATTCTTCCCCCTCCATTCAACAATCCTACCATCATGTCCATATCAATCGTGGCATAACAACATATAGTGATACAAATAACACATGGCATACATTTAACAATGACATGATAGCATATACCGAGATTCATAGTCAGGGGACTTACCCGGAGTCCATGCTCATGCCCACAAGGCATAACTACTGGTTTAATGGCTATAACAGAAACACAATAAACATGTCAAACTAACAAAGTGTGTAAGCGTTACACACTTGACTCTTTGTAGATCTAAATGAAGTCCCAAAACGTTAGCCCTCACTCTGCCCTACAATCAACCAACATGAAATTTTAAGATTAAAGCCATCCGGCTAAACACCAAAACCCCGAAGATGTGTCACACAAAGGCACACTACCTTAATGCCGATTTGGTTTCCAACCAAATCTCGAAACTACTCAAAAGATCTCCCTTTACAATCGGCCAAGCCCTAACATAAAGATAATCAGTCTTCGGCTTTTGAAAGAATAAGAACCAATTCCGAAACGCTAAGAACCCTTACCTTAATCGGCAACCAAACCTCAAAAATCCAATGTATTCGGCTACTCTCCTCCCTACAATCGACTTTAACACATCATTAGGAATCTAAAGGCCATTCGACCATAACATGCATCCTGAAACCAAAAGAGTTTGACACATCCTTACCTTAGTCGACAGATTCGGCCACCAAATCACTAAAGTTTCGGCACGCCCTAGTGATCTTAGAGGTTTCGGCTACCTACATGAAATAAGAATGAAGTATAATGCAGATCTTTAATAGAGGATCAAATAGAAAAGAAGCCACTTACCAAGAGATTCGGCTCTTCAAAGAGGATTAGAACAAGTAAGAAGAGAAGGGAATGAGGCTAAGGATATTCGGCCAAAATACTAGATGAAAATAGAAGAGAAACAACAAGGCTTCTTGCTTTTGAAGATGGAAGAGGTGGAGAGGAAATAGACCCAAGATTCGGCAAGGAAGAGAAACTAAAGATGAGAAGAAGAACAAGAGGGATTTCGGCTTGAGCAAAAAGAAACAAAAACAAAAAGAGAAGATAAATGAGAGGGGTTTCGGTTTGACACTAAACAAAGAAAAGACTCCTAAAGCTAGCTAATTTTAGCATTTCCCCAAAGCACATTTGACTCACCCCCTTTCCAAGTACCAACCGATTGTTTCGTAACTCATACCACAACCTAAAGATTCGGCCAAGCATAACCCACTCATACTCAAACACTTGTCGTCCCCCCTCATCCCTCCTTGAATTTCTCTCATCCACTTATTCAAATAAGTTTGAATGAGTCCTACACCTATCACTTAAAGTTAGCTTAATACATATCCTTCCAACAGAGTCCTACCTGAGCACACCTCTTCCCACCTTGGGGTCAAAATAATTAGCAGAAAATGGATTTCTGTAGCTCGAACCTGAGCTCCCCCTTCCCTGTATATGGCGTTACCAACCAATCACCTTATTGGTGCCTCCCTTGCCATTTTACCACTAGATTGTTCGTGTCACAACCCTCTAATAATATCTCTTAACCCCTAACTTCCTTAACTCACTATTCCTAAGTGTCAAAACAAAAATTTTAGCCATGACTCAGGCCTAAACCGAGGTCATGCCTAGGCCCCAAAACATGCTAAACTAGCACAGTACACATATTGTCACATGTAAACACACAAAATGCAGAGACTCCGCTTTAAGGATGTTACAATGCTTTAGGCACAAAATTGCATTTCAGCACTGTATTTCATCCGCAAACGGATGGACAATCCGAATGGATCATTCAAGTTCTCGAAGATATGTTGAGGTGTTGTGTACTTGAGTTTAAGAATACATGGGAAAACATCTGCCGTTGATTGAATCCACATATAATAATAATTTTCAATCTAGCATTAAAATGGCACCATATGAGGCTCTTTATGGTCGAAAATATCGAACTCCATTATTTTGGACTAAGCTGAGTGAGAATAAGATTCACAAGGTTGATCTTATAAAATAGACTGAGCAGAAAGTGAAAGTGATTCATGACAGTTTGAAAGCGGCCTCAGATCGTCAGAAGTCTTATACAAACATGAAACGAGAAGATATTGAATTTGAAGTTGGCGACAAAGTGTTTTTGAAGGTGTCTCCATAGAAGAAAATACTTTGATTTGGCCGAAAAGGCAAGTTGAGTCCAAGATTCATTGGGCCTTATGAGATCATTGAACGAATTGGGCCAGTTGCTTATAGATTGATGTTGCCACCTAAGTTAGAAAAGATCCATAACGTGTTTCATGTGTCGATGCTTTGATGATACAGATCTGATTCGTCTTATGTAATTGCTCCTACTGAGGTTGAAATTCAGTCAGATTTGTCGTATAGTGAAGAACCGATTCGAATCTTAGCACGAGAGACCAAATAGTTGAGGAATAACAAAATTTCTTTAGTGAAGGTATTGTGGCACAGACACGGAGTTGAAGAGGCAACGTGGGAGCCTGAGAATGTTATGAGAGAACAATATCCACATCTATTCATTGGTTAGATTTTTGGGGACGAAAATCCCTAAGGGGGAGAGTTGTAACAGCCCGATTTAGACCCTAGTCAGAATAGTGTTTTGAGACCACAAATCTGAGGTTGAACTAATATTTTATTGTTATTTTTTGTGTTGATTATATGTGATATAGCCTGTGTGAAAAATCTGTGTGGCAATTTTATCGATTGTGTGCCGAATTAAGAGAAAGGACTTAATCGTGTAAAGTGTAAAATGATGTGTGATGATTGTTAAAGTGTCTAATTATTGTTGGCTTTTAAATGAGAAGGCCTTTTGATGCAATTGACACATTATTTAGTAGTGGAGTGGTTGATGGACAAATATGACCATAGTTTAAATGATTTTCATAAATATTTCATTAAGGGCAAAATTGGTATTTGATTATTAATGTTATAATAAACAAAATAAAGCCAAAATGCTCATATTATTCATGTATCTTCCACCAAAAATAAGAAAAGAAGAGGAGGGTTTGAGACTTTGTGATTTTCAGCTAAGGATTTGCTTGATTAATATATGTTTTGACTTTCGTTTTTGATGATTTTTATGTTTTTGAGATTGTTGCTTAGTCTAATATCAAGCCCATGTTTTAATTTAAAGAATTGATGATGTATATAAGATGTGCCATTGAAGAACATGTGAGCTTTATGATGTTAGTTGGTGAAATATGAAAGCTAGGTGTTGGGTTAACATAGTTTGTATTTGAATTTTTTGTGAAATTGAGTATTTGGGGCTAAATTGTGACAAGTGTAAATTGAGAGACTAAAATGTGAAATAAATGAGATGTGAGGACTTGTATGAATATAGAGAGAATTCGGCTAGCATGGGTAAAATGAAATTATGTGTATTTCGTGATTTTGTGAATTAGGGACTAAAGTGTCGAAATGTGAAAATGTGAGCGCTATTATGTAAAATGCCCTAAATATGTGTGTTTGGACTAAAATGAATGATTCGGTGATTGAATGGATTGAATTTGAATGTGTATAGACCAAGAGAGAAGAGGTTTGGATTGAGATCAAGGCAAAGATAAAGTGCTCGATTAATCAACTGTTTCGTTATTTCTATGTCTGAGGTAAGTTTGGATATAGTACAAGTTGTTAGTTTATGTTCTATGTGATGTGAATTGAATGATTATCTATATAACTATGAGATTAGAAATGCTATGTGCTGAATTGAATTAGAGGGCACTAAGTGTGCAAAATTAGAAACGGGATAGAGATGATTGGCACTGTGTGTGCAAAATGATAGAAGCTTCAGCTTATTGAATTGGCATTGTGTGTACGATACCGATATAAGCTCAGTTTAATGTATTGGCACTAAGTGTGCGATGACAATTATGTTTTTCTATCAGTTTGCACTAAATGTGCAAATAAAGCAAGAGAATAGAAAAGGTTGATCGAAATGTATAGTCGAGTGGTGACTAGCATGGTTGGTGACTAACTATGTTTTGAAAAAGGTGTGTATGATACCTATGTGGTTGATGAAATTTAAAGTAGATGAATGAAATGCTATGTGAGTATTAGATATGGATGAATTTGTGTGACTTTGATAAATTATCTATGTGATGGTTTAATGTGTACATTGATTTGATTCAATGAATTAATTGTATTGTATTTCGAACTTACTAAGCTTTGGAAAGCTTACTATGTGATTTGTTTATCTGTTTTGTAGTATCAGTAAAGCTATCTCAGATCCGGGAATCGTCAGCATCTCTATCACACTATTGGCAATCTATTTTGGTACCTTTGGAAAGATGTATATAGTTGCAATATGGCATGTATAGCCTAGAAGTTATGATATGTCTTGAAATGTTTAATCTTTGCCATGTGATTCGGCTTGGAAGTTGAATGATGTAGAATTTATGAATGAGCTATGAATGTGGTATATTTCATGACTTTGTGGATTATGAAAGATGTGGTGTGAAGATGAATTATGGCATGAATTACATAATGCTTGATATATATATTTTGAGATATACAATTGTTACTTTGAATGGACTTATTGTGATGATATTAGGCATGGAAGTAGATGGTAATGTTGATGATTATTTGGTGCATGAAATGGTATGTTTGAATGTTTTTAAAAGCATGAATTGGTATTGTATTGAAGCTTGTTGGTTGACCTTTGTGTGGGTGGTAAATTGGCCTTGCAAATGGCCTATTTTGCATACATGGCTAAGAGACACGGGCGTGTGTCTCTGTCATGTGGTTTAAGGATCACTTTTAGTTGTGTCTGGATAGGGTACACGGCTGAGGCCCACGGGCGTGCATGGTGGCCATGTAATCAAGTCAGTAGCTAGCCTAGTAACACACGACCATGGCACAAGGGCGTGTTTAGTGGCCATGGGGATAAGTCAATATGAATGCTCTGTTTCGACATGACCTCGACACATGGGTGTGTCTGGTAGCCATGTGAAGAACACGGCTTGATTGCACGGGTGTGTGACCTCAATAGTATTGAAGAATGTTTGAAATTCTGAAAACTTTCATAAGTGTTTGGTTTAGTTTGGACCTTTTTCTAACTCGTGTATAAGGTCTCATAGACCTCGATAAGGGACTATATGCTCGTATTTGAGTTTGTGTGATTGATGATTGACTTTGTGACATGAAGTGAATGTAAATTGTTCCAATGATTTGGTAATGCCTTTTAACTCTAGTCCGACGACGGTTACGGGTTAGGGGTGTTATAGTAAATGCATGAAATGATTGGTATTGTGAATTGTTATAAGAGTAATAAATGTTTAGCTACGCTTGTTTAATGAGGAAATGTGATGAAAAATGATTTATGAGCATAGAGGCAAAATCGTAATTTTGCCAAAGTATAAGGGCAAAACAGTCATTTTGCCAAAGTAGAAATTTTGAAGTGTTTTGATTTATGTAGTGATTAAATGAGTAAATTTTATTATTTTAGATCAAGAAGAATGCAAAAACAACCTTGACCGGGGAAAAGGCAAGGTTTCGGACTAAGCGGCAAATTAACATATTTTGTACAGAGGTAAGTTTATGTGTAACCGATACATCTCTATTACGTATGTTTTAAATATTAAGGCATTGTGTGGATGTAATTGATTATTGGTGAGAATTATTGAAATAGTAGAAAATGTGAAAACTCTCGGATGAACCTGCGGAAAAGAAATATGGGTACTGATGAAAATCCATAATATGTAAATTTTGATAGGCTGCGTGCGATTCCACCTTGTTATTTATTAACGATGGGCTATGTGCAATACCATCGTTATTATTATCATTTTGGTGGGCTGTGTGCAATACCACCGTAACTATCATTTATGGTGGGTTGTGTGCGAAACCACCGGGTATTTTATATTATTCTAAAGGGTTCATTGAGAAATTTGTCTAAGTGAAAATACATTTGCCTTTGTGGTGATAAGTGCAGGGAATAAGTGCAAGTAAATGTGAGCATTGTATATGACATGTGGTTGGGATGTGGTAAGAGTTGAGATGAGTAAGCATGATTATGAGAATATGAATTGTTCTTACATAGTATGTAATGTCTTTTTTTTATTGATTAACATATGGTATGATGCTTATTGTTTACATATAGACTTACTAAGTTTAAAGCTTACTCCCTCCTCTTTTCCCTTGTTTTATAGTGTCGACGAGCCAGCTCGGGATACGAAGATAAGCAAAGGATCACCCACACTATTAGCACATCTTGGTATAGTTAGACTTAACATTTTGAGTATGGCATGTGTAGGGATTAGGCTTAGTTTGATGTCGTATTGTTTTCGCCAACTGTGTTGGCTCATTCAAAGATGAACTCTTTTGTATAAGGCCATAGTTGGCGGCTCTTTCTTATTAATCTATGAAAAGACGAGGTTATTCATGAATGTGCAAGATGCATGATTGGTTTACTTAGTTTAAATATGCATGAATGGGTTCAAGGTTTGATGTGAATTATGTTTGTATGAGTTGGGGTGATAGAAAGAGCTTGGCAAATAGCCTTGTTCTTGTCCAAATGGATAGACACACGGGCATGTGTCTAGGCCGTGTGTGACACACGATCAACCTCATGGGTGTGTGGTTAGGCTGTGTGTCCCCTTGCATGCTAGGTCTACAAGTCAGTATGCTCAGTAGTAAACACACGGGCAGAGACATGGACGTGTGTCTCGACCGTGTGGAAGACACGGCCATGGACATGGGGCGTGTGCCCAGGCCGTTTAAAGTTTGCACCTGAATTTAGGAATTTAATTTGCCACACGGTCGAAGGACATGAGCGTGTGCCTTGGCCGTGTGACAGTTATGGGGTGATGACGTCAGAAACAAAATGCCAAGGTTTTTGCACACTGGCTAAGACACGGGCGTGTTAAGGCCGTGTTAGGGACACGGGCGTGTGTCCGTCCGTTTGAAAACTCCTGTAGGTTCGAATTGAGAAATAATTCCACACAGGTGTGGAACATAGGTATGTGCTATGCCACACGGGCGTGTGGACTATTTGATGAAAATTTTTCTAAGTCTTTCTAAAGATCTCCAAAGAAGTTCGATTTGATCCCGAGCCATTCCTAATGTATGAGTTTGGCCTCATAAGCTTGTTTGAGAGGTATTATCAAAAGTTTTAATTTGGAGAGGAAAGTCATGTCTCAGAATTGCATAATTGATTGTGTTTAAGTCTAGTAATGCCTCATACCCTGTCCCAGCGTTGAATACAGGTAATTGGTGTTTCATTTTCGTCCCCAAAAATCTTACCAGAAGAAGTTTCTTTCAAATCTCATGAAACCCTTTCATTGATCTTCTCAAAATTACAAATCGATTTATTTTCATATATATCTTTCCAATATCCTTTAAACTTTACAACACAGTGTCGGAGTACACCATCAAAATCTGAACTACTCTTTTAGACTTATCATTGATATAAAAACAAATTACTGTGCCAAAATGCAACTGCATTCTCAGAGTTTTCTATGGCTCATCCCATAATTGCGATGTAACCTCCGGATCTCTTTCCGACATAATGGAACTGGCACTCTGCATAATCGAATAATCTCAGAAACATATTACTCGGCTAATCTATCAAATAAGAAATTTTTACGTAAGGAAATGATCATACGGATCTTTCTTTTTCAAATGATCAACCATAAACCAATAATAATCTTTCTTCTCGGGGATAATGACAATCCCGATATGAAACCTATGGTAACTCTATCTCATTATCACTCTCGCACAACCACTAACTATATTAGTCCTAAATACACTTGATTTTTTACTTTTATCTTTTAACATATCGTCATCTGAATACGGATCCAAGATATCAAGTAACATATGCAATCATTAGCACATCTACTTTCTATGACTGCATCGTTTATTACTCTTGGATGAACCGACAAGCTACTACTGAGTCTCATACAAAACTTTTGTAAGATTACCTCGTACACGAATTCCATCTTAGAACAATAATAATAATGAGAATCAGGTCCAACCTGAAATTCAGAATAGAAAGTCATTTCACACTGTACTCGTTTAGTTCACCACTCTCCATCACATTTCTGATCTTCTCAATTCACAAAGAAAGCATCGCTTAAGCTTTTAACTTAGCTAGAATTAGTCCATCATCAAATAAGATCAATCAAGTAACCAGTACTCACAAAAATAAATAAAGATTTTCCATTCAAGCATTTGTAACCATACTTGCTTTCCAAAAGGTAAGTCGATAATTACTCAGTCTTTTAACATCTCAAAACATTCACGTTGTCTTAATTTCAGATCTTTCTGCGATATTAGATACTTTAACCTATTAGGATCGGAAAGCATATGACACTTTTCATCAAACATATGAAATCATCCAATTCACAACACATATATTAAAGTTGCCATCTCTAAATCATTAGTCAAACAGTTCTTTTTCATGTGACTTTAAATGTCTGAACGTGCAAACTACTTCTTTACATTCTTGTATTAAAACATATTCTGATCTATTCAATAGTACATCATTGAAAAATCGCAATTTCCTTACTCAATTCAAACTGAACTCAGAACTAGAGCTTCGGTTAATAATACTTTCAATTGTTTAGAACTTTGCTAACATGCATAGATCATTAAATTTTTCATAAATGTGATGACTTTATCAATCGGTACAGCTTTAACTTGTAATAATATCATTCGATTAGAATAATCCAATAGGCATATATCTGTATCATACTTTTTAGAATATAATTTCCTCATTCAGACTATCCGTCTATATACTCGTGACTGCACAAAATTCATTACCATACTTGAGGATACTTTAAATACACATAACTCAATTGAGTCGAATAGCCGAGACTAGCTTCTTCTTTATCTATGACATTTCATAATCTATGTCATCTTTAAAACATTCTGATATTTCTTCTAAAGCTATTTTCACTTTCCAAACTATTCTCATCTCTGTATATATTACTAATTATTTCATCATTGAACTATTTAGTTTCACACTTACGAACTTATTCAACATAGTTCTCGTAAAATTTCATCATAAAGCATCACTGGTAAGGGGTGAGGTCGTAAAGCCTCTAACTTGACTCTCATAAATACACACATATGACTTAGTATTCATCATTCACGTAATATCATCATAATCACATAATTCACTTTAGACAATTTAATATACTTATTCATTTTACGAATGTTTTATGCCATCCACAATTTCAAATAATGAATTTACTTACTAACATTTGTCAAATTAGAGAATGCCTTACGGGTTTGAGTACGTCGTTTTCTTGATGTTATAGTCCAACTATGTTCTTACACGTACACACTTGTACTGCCAAGGTACAACTATGGTCTTACGTCCACAATGCCACAACCCAGTTATGGTCTTTTCACTGAAATTCCATAGCCCAGCTATGGTCTTACATTCCATATTTTTCCATGGTCCAACCATGGTCTTATCCGTCAATTCATTATTGAACGATCGCACTTATTTCTTGCGTTCTACTCAATTTGATCTTTCCAATTCAATTTTCATACTATTAAAATATTCATGGTTCAATAACAAAGGCATAAAGCATAACATCATATTATCTTTAATTTAACAAGTAAACATAAAATTCAACCAGATTAACATACTGATTACACTTATTCAAATAAGTGTACATAAACACACATTCCGTCAATTTGTGTAAGTGTACTTATCATATTCACTTAATCAAATAGGTTGGGCACATAACATCATATGCATGCCAAGCAAACATGAATGGGCTTATCACCACATAAACTTTCATTTTATTCCATGTTTCCAAATTTCTCAACTCATGGTTATCTCACTTCGTACATTGGCACTAAACTTTTTCATATTTATACTTTTTCCCCTAGGCTCGTAAAATGATTTTTATTCAATTTACTTGCATTTTAGGCCTAGTAGAACCATTTTCATAACTATATCAGTCCACAATTTGCACTCATTCACACATTTTCATACATTTTTCAACTTTTTACAAACAAGTCCTTTTATGCAATTTTATCGAAAATCACTTAGTAAAAGTCGTTTACTACACACCGAGCATTCATATTCTTCCATTAAAAATCAAAGCACATGCATCTCATCCATGGGTAAATTTTTAAATACAAACCCTAGCTCAAAATAATGGTAGAAATAGCTAAACCGATTTACGGGGATCTCAAAAGATGTAAAGAACATTAAAAATGGGGCTTGGATGCACTTACTATTGAGCTTGAAAGCTTGAAAACCCTACCATGGCTTCCCCCACGCTAAATTTGTCCAAGAAAGAAGATGGAAAAGGGTTTTTGGCTTTAGTTCATTTAATTACCAAATTACCAAAATGTCCTTAACTTAAAAATATCCTATTTCACTTATCTCATGTCAATTTTTGTCCAACAATTTAACCAATGGTCTAATTACCATTTAAGGACCTCCAATTTAAAATTTCATTGAAATAGGACACTTCTAACATGTGGAACTCAACTTTTGTGCTATTTACAATTTAGTCCTTTTAACTAAATAGAGTGCCCAACCGTTAACATTTTCGAACGAAATTTTCACAAAATCTTTCTGTGAAATCGTAGACCATAAAAATATAATAAACTTAAGATTCTCCTCATCGAATTTGTGGCCCCAACACCACTGTTCCGACTAGGCCTAAAATCATGATGTTACAATATACGCATGTATGTGCTAATGCCATTATGATATGGCCTATGATTATTAATGGTTAAATGATGATGTGTTGCATGTGATTATGGATGTTTGATAATGGTGAAGCACTTAGTTATGCCATGTTAAGTGCCCTTGAAGTTATATATATATATATTGGGATTGGTGTGGTTTTGATGTTGTGTAGGTTGGTGCAAGTATGGGTGGAAAAAAGGCTTGATAAATAGCCTTATTTTGTCCATGCGGGTAGACATACGGCCGTGTGTCTATGTGTGACACATGGCTTGCCCCATAAGCATGTGTTATGGCCGTGTGTCCCCTGCACCCAAATTAATGCAAAACAGAATACTCAGTAGTAAACACAAGCGTATGAGACACAGTTGTGTGTCTTAGCC
The DNA here is from genome assembly GCA_025506655.1 of Gossypium rotundifolium. Lineage (NCBI taxonomy): Eukaryota > Viridiplantae > Streptophyta > Magnoliopsida > Malvales > Malvaceae > Gossypium > Gossypium rotundifolium. The sequence continues at coordinate 92,133,368 of CP106727.1, forward strand.
ATGTAAGAGACACAGCCATAGGACATGGGCATGTGCCCAGGTCGTGTGAAGTCTGCACTTAATTTTTGGAATTTAATTCGCGACACTGCCTAAGGACACGGGCGTGTGCCTTGGCCGTGTGACCTTATTCGATTGATGATGTCATAAATAGAATGTCATCTATTTTGGATAAGGCCTGAAGCACGAGAGTGTGATATGCCACACGGGCGTGTCCCTTATCCCACACGGGCGTATGGCCTTGTAACATGAAAATTTTTCTAAGTTTTGTAAAAACTTTCCAAAGTTTTTGATTTACTCCTGAATCACTCCTAAGTATGTTTTGAGCCCCGTAAGCTCGTTTAAGGGATGATATGTATGTTTTTAAAAAGTTTTAAATTTGAGCGGAAATTTATATCTCAGTTTTGTATGAGTACTTGTGTTTAAGTCCGGTAACGCCTCGTATCCTATTCCGGCGTCGAATACGGGTAAGGGTGTTACATGGCAACCATTAGAATATATCAATAAGGCATCCGAATTTCAAGTGGATCATTTACTCAATTACATACATTCATTTCAAATAATTACAAGTATTTAAAAGTTCGATTTTAATTATACAAACTTACCTCGAGTTGCTCGGATAGAAATATTGGCTAATCGTCAACCTTTCCTTTTCCCCGATCTAATCCCGATCCCGCTTATCTTGATATATATTAAAATTAGCTTATTTAATCAACTATTTATTAAATTTACTCCAAAACACACATTAGGGCTATTTTACACATTTGCCCCTAAACTTTCACATTTTTATAATTTAGTCCTTATCACATAAAATTGCAAATTCATTCAATTTAGTAAAAAACCATGCTTAGACGAATTTAATACATGTTACTAGCAGCCCATATTTTCAATTTATTCACACTTTTACCCACATAATTTTACATTTTCACAAATTAATCCCTTTTTAACATTTTTGTCAAAAATCACTTTACAAAACTAGTAAATCTATCAATAAACCTTCATAATCTATCATCAATATCAATTTACTCAAACATTCAACAATGGAAACTTGATAAATCTTTAACAGTTTCAAAATCTAGGGTACGGGCTAGGTAGAATACAAAGCAACGATATCAAAAACGTAAAAATCATTAAAAACGGATCGAAAAATGGACTTACAAGTAAGATTGAACTATGGTTGAATGCTAGGTGTTGGAAAATGTATTTTCTTTCTTCAAAAATTAGTTGAGAAAGATGAACATGCATGTTTTTTTAATTTTATTTTCTTTACTTAATAACTTTTAATTATAATTTACAATATTAACCTTACTAATAAAACATTAAAATCACATAATGGTTGTCCAAAATTGTCCACTCAAGCTATCATTGGTATAATTACCACTTAAGGACCTTAACTTTAAGGTTCTATAGCTATTAAATACTTTTAGCTAACAGAACTCCACTTTTACACTTTACGCGATTTAGTCCTTTTTCTCGAATTAACCATTCAAATAGTAAAATTTCTTTACGAAACTTTCACACAATAATTCTATCATGCTGTAAACTTTAATAAAATAAATATTTTGACTTCGGATTTGTGGTTTTGAAACCACTATTCTAATTTGACTAAAAACGGGTTGTTGCACGTAGGTTTAGAATTGTACATATATATACATAATGATACTACTGCTTTATGAATGTATACATATGATGTTTAAAATGTGAGTTGGAAATTGAAATATTATTACTGAATATAAGGTGAGAAAGGATTTATTTGAAATCTAATGAATGTTTATGAAATATGATATATGTGATTTTGGAATGATGATGAATTGTTAGAACATGTGTATTGAGAAATATGGAAGTGCCTCTGATTCATGAAAGGTATAACATTTTGTTAAAATACCCGTTTGAACATAGTAAATTATTAGGATACGATTGGCATGCCAATAGGGTTAGTATGCACGCTTGTATGAGATTTACACTTTGGTGCCTCTTTTTGCACTTCGGTGCCCCTATATACACTTTGGTGTCCCTGTTCGCACTATGGTGCCCCTGTTTGAACATTTGTGTCCCTGTCTGCACTTTGGTGCCCTATTTATGTATCTATGATGCCTCTGATATGGTGTAGTGACCCGAGTATCCGAGTCAAGTTACTAGTTCATCGGGCTAAATGTTAATGGAATTTACAAAATTACTTATGTGCTTAAAGGCTAATGTATAGTAAAGATATTAGTAAATGTTAATTGTTTAATAAATTACTGGATCATATGAGGGTATAATTATATTCATGATTATACTGTCAAAGATAGATATTTATACACATATATGAATGAGTTCAGATTGAATTATTTTAGTACAAGAAGCATACGATGAAGCATTTTCAAGACAAATCTTATAAGTGCTTCGTGAATGAATAATAAGTATGATTAATCTATTTATTTAGTTTTCACATTGTTTGGTGAAAGTAGCTGATTCTGGGATGATATATTTATATGAAAATTTGAAACAAAAGATGAATTACAGAATGATTATATGTTCAATGTGTAATTTTTATGATAAGAAGATTCATTTAAGTGAAATGGTTATATGAAGTGCTTATAAGGAAAAATATATATACATGTATATGCAAGGCTACACTAATTATCCATGACAAGTGTAGTGAATAGAAAATCAAAGTTAGCTTATGTTATGATGAAAATTATGCTTAGTTGTTTTGTAACACCCCTAACCCGTAACCAACACCAGTTTAGGGTTAAAAGCATTACTGAACAAATCAAAACCTTTTACAGATATTTCATAATATTATTTAATGAATCAAATCAAAGAGTCCCTCAATTTGGTCTACGAGACCTTAAACATGCTTTAGAATAGGGTCGAAACTAAACCGAACACATACAAAATTTTTTAAAAATTTAAATTTCTTCTAAGTTACAGAGGTCACATGCCCGTGTAGGCAGGTCGTGTACCTCCCACGGCCTCAGACACGCCCGTGTGTCTAAGCCGTGTCAAAATAGGGCATACATACTGACTAGTCCACACAGCCATGGACACGCCCGTGTGCCTCACTCGTGGTCGCTACTGACTTGCACCATACGGCCAGTCACACGCCCGTGTGTTTAGCCCGTCTAACTTGTTTTGAAATACAACCACAAGGGACACAGTCGAGCCACACGCCCATGTGCTCAACTGTGTGGGCAATTATAGGCCATTTGCAAGGCCAAAATGCCACCCACATTTGGGTTATCCCTACAAGCACATACAAGCATTATACCAAACACAAATGGCAACCAAAAACATACCAAATGGTCATCCTTTTCAACCCATTTAAATACACTTCATCATAACATCTTATATGCCATTTAGCTCAACTAAATCACGAGTATATCCAAACATGATTCATCCATAACTTACCACAATATTAAGACATTATCTCATCAATGATATTCCAACTTTGCATCAATAAACTTACTATTACTTTGGCCATTTCACTAGCCATCAAACCATTCAAAACCAAACATCATATATCATGACTACTAATTCATATCACAATCATTTATCTAGCCATATCACATGGTTATGTACATATCTCAAACATAATTCAAAGTGACTAGCCAATACATGCCTACTTAGAATATACACTTTCAAAAAGTACCAAAAATAGGATTGACTATTGTGATGACGATCCTCAACGATCCCCGATGATCCCCGAGCCTTCCGTAGCTTTAACAATCTATAAAACATAGTAAACACACACAAAGTAAGCTTTCAAAAGCTTAGTAAGCCATATACAAATAAACTTAACATAAAATGCACTTAATCATATTGATACAATGTCATTAATGTTTCTCATTTGCAAATTCATAACCTTTTCTCCGGCTCTTTTGTTTAGCCATAGCTTACCACATTTCATAATTCAAAGTATCACTTTTGCTCTTAGCACATTAAATCATACATCACATATTATCCCATCAAATCTATACACATATTCACCTTAATAAGTTCAAATATTCACTTACCTTTCATACACATACTTAGTGTACCTTTCAGACATACCTGACTCATTTGTACATTTTATGCAGTCTCTCATTTCTCAGATTTGCCCGTTGAACCGTTTGGAATCAAATAGGATGCTTAGAATAGTGATACAATGCCAACGTCCTAGACGTGGTCTTACATGTAACCAAATATCAATGTCACTATCTCAGACAGGGTCTTACATGAATCAATACGATGCCAATGTCCCAGACATGGTCTTACACGTAAATCTCAAATCGATGCCAATGTCCCAGACGTTGTCTTACACGATATCACATATCAAAAACCTATGTCATGACATATGTAATCCTATCTATTCCTAGATTAGTACGGGACTTCTCGGACATTGATACATTATCGATACTTCCTCAGATTTCATATATTTATCATCTCGTAAACATTCATCACATTGAGATTTCATAAAAACATACATAAATCAATTCAAATGCATTTATTTGTATATAGACTTACCTCGTACGAGAAGAACGGAAACGAACGGCTATTCAATTACTTTCAAATTTTCTCGATCTAAATCCTTGTCTTCAGTTCTTGATCTATACATATTCAAATTTAACCCATTTATTCACCAAATCACTCAATTCAATCCAAAAACACATATTTAGGGAAATTTACAAATTAGCCCCCACATTTTCACATTTTAACATTTTAGTCCTTATTTTATAAAATCACAAAATACACATAATTTCATATCACCCAAGCTTGGCCGAATTTTCACAAGCTTCATACAAGTCCATACATTTCATTTATTTCACATTTTAGTGCTTCAAAATATTATTTTCTCAATTAAGTCCAAATTACTCAAATGCATCAAAAATCCAAAGACAAACTATGTTAATCTAACACTTATCTTTCATAATTCATCTTCAAACATCACAAAACTTATAATTTCATCAAAGGCATATTTCACAATCATCATCAATTCACAAAATTGAAGCATGTGTTTTGAAATACACTAATCAACAATTACAAAAACGTAGAAATTATCAAAAAACTGAACAAAACTCTTACCTTAATTTAGCCAAATCATAACCGAACCCTTGAAAGCTTTTGTTCTTTCTTTTTCTTTCAATATTCGGTGGATGAACATTAAAGAAAATGGCCACCATTTAACATTTTTTTATTATATTAACTTTATCAATTTAATTACTTAATTAGCCTTATGAATTTTAATTAGTAAACCTTATAACATATGCCCTTAACCGTCCATCCTATAGTTCAATGGCATATTTGCAACATAAAACCTCCATATTAAAAGAACAACCACTATTCAGCCCTTCTAAAAATAACCACTAAATTTTCATTTTACGCGATATAATCCTTTTCTCAAATTAAGCACACAAACGGACAAATTAATTCATGAAACTTTCACACATGCTTAATCATTTACTGTAAATATAGAAAATAATATTAAAATATTTTTTGACTCAGATTTGTGGTCCCGATATTACTATTCTGACTAGGGTCTAAACCGGACTGTTACATGTTTACTCTAGTATGTTCAGTAGTTAAGTTTCCTTTATATGAACTTACTAAGCTTTATTGCTTACATTAGTTGTTTCCTTTTCCTGTAGATCATCGAAAGGTTCGATTTGGTTGGAAGCTCGTCAGAGACCTATCTCACTATCTAGCAGTTAATTCGGTAGTTTTGAGCATTGTTGGCTTAGTTTTATAATGGCATGTATAGGGTGGTTTATAATGATGTTTATGAATGGTATGTGGACTTATCCTGCTTATTTAAGTAAGTCCTTATGGTCACTTTTTTGTGATTGTACATAAGGTTACTTTTATAATATGTTTGAATGGTTAAATTTGGCCAGTGATGGAAAGCTTTAGTATCTATTTGGTTTAGATTGGTTGGCATGAAAAAAATAGCATTATTGGCATGTTTTGGCAGGTATGAAACTAGGTTATGATGTTAGAAATATGGTAAACTTGGCTTAATTGGTATGTTATGTTTTTGTTGTATATATTGAGGTGCCTTGTATGGCTTATTGGTTAATTGAAATTGGAACATGAAATGGCATATTAATGTGTGTTTTGAAAGTATTTAGGCTTATACAAAGTGTGTGTATATATATGGATGGAAAGGTCTTGTATGAAATGGTATGAAATGGTTTTGTTTCAGGTACATTTTGAGTCCACACGGTCTAAGCCACGGGTGTGTGACTCAGCCATGTGAGACACACAACCATGTGTCATCTAAGGGTTCCTTTGCATGCAAGTCAATAAGTTACACAGCCTGGAACACGGGCTAGGACACGACCGTGTGTCCCTAGTTTGAAGGTTACACGACCTGAGACACAGGCATGTATTTCAGCCATGTGAGGCACATGGCAGTGTGACTCCTGTTTTACAAATTTTGCTTCTTTTTCCCAAATTTTCTAAATTGTTTCAAATTGGTCGCGAATTTCTCCTAAGCTATTTTTAGGGCATCGAGGGCTCGATTTAGGGACAATATGCATTTATATGAATGATTTATGACGTGGTTAAGTTATTAGCATGATAAAATGTCTAAAAGTTTTTGATTGCACTATAATGCTTCGTAACCTTAATTCGGCAACAGAAATGGGTTAGGGGTGTTACACGACATGCTCACTAATATGCCTATCTCGATCATCCACTACACATCCAATGGGAGGATTTTCATTGCGACCATTTGGATTACCATTAAGATCATTCCTGTTTCAAGCTTTTTTTCACAATTCTTTTTCTCTTTCTCCACAAGGTTCTGTCAATCTCCAAATCAAAAAGATATTCTATGTTAGCAAGAATGCCTCTTCTCATGCACTGATGGCAAACCTGTAAAAAGTAAATACACTAAGTTAAATAAAACTACTAAATAAAATAACCAAACCAAATTTCACCAAATTGTCGATCCCTAGCAACGGTGCCAAAAACTTGTCGCATGTAAAATAACGCGTGATTTTGTGAAAGTATACACGTCGGTTCAAGTAATAAAGTGATGAGTGAGTATCGTTCCCACTAGGATTAGATTGAGGCACAAAATTGGTCAAGTTACTATAACATGGTTAATGTTATGGAAAAACTAATGAATAAGATGTTATGGTAAACTAAGGTAAGGATGCAATGATAATTCAAAGGAATGATGATGTATGAGTAGATGGAATTGATAAATAATTGGAAATTATATGACAAAAGTGAGAGAAAAAATGTAGTGGAAATAATGAGAGTGATTATCCGAATAGAATGTAATCAAAGAAATAAACAACTAAATATGCTGTGGAAAAGTTACTACGACAAAGAATAAGTATAGAATGATGTTGATTTAGAAGGTTGGGATTACCCAAAATCAACCCTTATTGTCAAGAATGCGTTGGTAAAATCGTATCTACTTTACTACATGGAAGAGTTCTAAAATGGCTTGCCTCCCGCAAGAGCAAAACCTCAAGTTACCTTGCTCGTGTCTGTAGGCTTTTTATATATCTTGCATGGGTTCATTTTGTATGATCATGACATATGATCATGACTCTATGTCTAGAGTCGACTACATGTTTCTATCGAATACTTGCTTATTTCATTTAATTTTAATCCAACCAATCTAACCCTTTCAGAATTAGAATCAGTTTATAAGTATGTATCTAGATATCTTTTGCATTTTAGTTAAGAAATAAGAACAATCAAATGAAATAGTAAATTAAATTAGATATATACTGCATCCATAAAAACATTTTAAGGTTTCATCAAAAGTAATCCCAACCCTATAAGATTTAGCTCATGGGCTAGGAAATAAAATTTCAAACCAAAATATTATCTGACATTGTGTTCAACTACTTCAATTCAATATATTTCAAAGGAACACTAATGGAAATAATGGAAGAACTTCAGGAAACAACTTTTGCTTGCCCAGTCCACACTTCGGTAGCATAGCATCCTTTGATGGCTAAGAAGAACTGTCTTCGACTTCCTTTCCTTTGCATAGCTGAAACCTTATTCACGCCTAAGGATCTCTCCTACTTTTTCTTCACCCTTTATGAGGTCCCGTTCATCGATTTTATAGATAGATTAGGCTAGGGTTAACTAACAAATTGTGATTATCTTCTCCTCTATTAGGGGGATTTATCTGGTACAAGTTTGTATTTGAGTTGGGACTACTGCGCGAAAAATGTTGACTTGGTCTTCCCGACATTGCCACGGCATTCATCTTGGGAAAACTGTCTGCACTTTGCCCTAATAAAACTTCACTCATTTAATTCCTTGTTCCAAAACCTACTCCTGCCACTCAAACACACAAAAAACTCCATCGCAAGTGATTAAAATCACCTAATTCCAACATAGTCCAAGTCCTAATGCAATATTAAAAATGGTAACTAAAATGTCCTAAAATGCAACAAAATGTACTTAAGTACAAGCAATTAGCTAGGTCTAAAGGCATGAAATATAACTCTTTTCAAGAGTTATCAATGTCCTTTGTGGTGAGTTCTATATTAAGCTAGATGGCATATTAAGTATGTTCTTAATTGTATTTAGTAAAATCAGCGTGGCATAAGGTATCTATTGATTATTCGATAAAGTACCCTATAAGGCTAAGAATTAGTTGAAGGTAAGGAATTGAAAAGATATAGAAAAGTAATGAATGATTTAACAATTAGAATTATTCTGAATAAAGGTTATATTCTAAATGTTCTAAGAAGGTATTCCCTAGCTATGCATGTGTTTGATGAGAATTGTGATGGTACGGCAATTATGGTGTTCGAATGTACGTGACAGGATATTCTAGTTGCACTGGTTATTGAAAGGAGATTTACATCAATATATGAATGTTTAAATGGAAGGAGACAAGTGAAGAATTGAAGTCATCGATGGGAAACTAATGAAATTCAGAGCAAAGTATGGTATCTAATATATGTAAAAGAAATAAAATTTGAGAAAGTATTTGCCAGAAGTAAAGTTCAGTAACTAGGAATGGAATAATCATTATAATGAATTATCAGCTGATATATTCAAATATTGTTCAAGGTAAAGAACTATGAATTTTTCTCACTATATTCTTGATAACTTATTTGTATTCTATGTTACGTTACAGGTTTGATGGTGTGAGTCTGCACCAAGAGGGACGATGCTAGGACCACGCCAATTGTAACATCCAAATTTTCAATGGCAACGGAACAGTGGTTTTGGACCACAAATTTTCGTAGTGTTGACTGATAAATATTATTTTTAGAATATTTATAAAGTCATTAGAGTCGTATTAAGATTTGGGTTAGAAATATTAACGTTTAGATAGTTAATTAAAGAAAAAGGACTAAATTGAAAAAGGTGCAAAAGTTAGTAATTATGTAACACCCCTTACTCGTATTCGACATTTAAACTGGGTATGAGGCATTACCGTACTTAACTAGCTCAATCCATAAAATTTTATTTCAAATTAAAACTTTTTCATTCAAGACCTTAATGTCCTTATTATAGGTCTACGAGACCCTAAATTTACACCCGAAATTATTCGACACCAAACCGGAAACTTTTGGACACTTAGAAATTTTTTTTATCAAAACAGGGCCACACGCCCGTGTGAAGGAAGGGACACGCTCGTGTGGCATATCACATGCCCGTGTTCCACACTCGTGTGAATTTATTTTTCAATTCGAACCTACAGGGGTTTTCACACGGCCTGACACACGCCCGTGTCCATAGCCCGTGTCCCTCACACGGCCATGACACGCCCGTGTCTTCACCCGTGTGTAAAAACCTTGACATTATGTTTCTGACGTCAGCATTCCATTTAAGTCACACGACCAAGGTACACGCCCATGTCCTAGGCCATGTCTCCCCCACAGTTGAGACACACGGCCGTGTCTTAGCCTGAGTGTTTACTACTGGGTATTCTGACTTGCCAACCTAGCTTGCATGGGGACACACGGCCTACAACACGCCCATGGGGTGTGTGTGTCACACTTGCCTAGACACACACACTGTGTGTCTACTGTGGACAATTATAAGGCTATCTACCAAGCCAATTGCCACCCTACAAAGCAACCACACTCATATCAAATCATATTAACATACATCATGACCATAATGCTCTTCTAAGAACTCAAAATCAAGACATCCAAACAAGCATACATTTCATAATCTTCATCATCATTGATTATATAAACTTGTCAAGTTTTGGCCAATTTCCAATGACCATTTACAAAATGAATTGAATAACATCAATAGTCAACACTTTGGTTAACAAATATGACATAACAAAAATGATCAAGTCCTATACATGCCATACTCAAAATAAATCTAACTTTGCTATACCAAAGAGAAGTTGATGGTGTGATTTCGAGCTCCGACGTCCTACGATTCCCGAGTTAGCATGGCGATACTACAAGGAAGAGAGAAATGAGAGGAGTAAGCATAAAGCTTAGTAAGTTTGCACGAAATAAATAGCAACATAAAGGTTCACAATGCCATCCATCCATTGCATTGAATAAGAACACAAAGTCTCAAGCCCATTGCTATAACTTACTCATACTTACTCTTACCAATTACATGTCATGTCATATATCGTAAACATTTCTCGTGAATTACTCACATGTACCTATATCACTTCATCACATAGCTTTAGCACTAATTTCATCTATATTACAAACTTAACTATTTATATCGATGACTCACTTGAATTACCCAAGGATACACAATCATCATCATACACATAAACACGATGCCATTGCCACATCCTAGATATGGTCTTACATGGGGTCACTTCTCGATGCCGATGCCATATCTCGGATATGGTCTTATACGGGATCTCATATCAATGTCGATGCCATATCCCATATATGGTCTTATACGATTTTCATGTTCGATGCCGTTGCCATATTCCAGATATGGTCTTACATGGGATCTCAATTCGGTGCTGAGGCCATGTCCCAGACATGGTCTTATACGGGGCCTTACCAATCTCATGTCTCGATGATGATATCCTCTCAATTCTTAAAGTCCAACCAAGACTTCAACATCATAAATTTTCATCATTTTCTTATTCAACATCATTACTTAATTTCATAGAAATAATACACAACATCACTAATATCAAACATTTAAAAACTTAATAACATGATGTTGAATTTATTACAGACAAACTTACCTCGGTACCAAAATATGCCAATTTGCCGATCTAGTCTGAAACCTTGTCTTTTCCTCGGTCAAGGTTAATTCCTCATCCTTCTTGATCTATAATAGCAATTTATCTCATTTAATTACCACATTAATCATTACATTTCAATAATCATATTTTGGAAAAATTACCGTTTTGCCCTTAGGCTTTCACAAAATGATGATTTTACCCCTAGGATCGTAAATCAATTCTAATCGAATTTCCTCCTTTTACAAGCCTAGATGAACATTTATTACTCTTATGGAAACCCTCAATACCCATCATTTCAAACATTTAACGCCTATTTTACAACCTCTACAAAAAGGTCCTCTTAGGTGTTTTCATGGAAGCACCTTTCGCAAAAGTTGTTTATCTAACAAATAAGACTCATTTTCTTCCATAAAAATGCAGCAAAAAACATAAGTGATAACATGGTAAGACCCTAAAATTTCAAAATTTTTTCAAAATAGTCCCCTCTTTAGCTTGCTTAAGCTTTAGGGGTTCCAAAAGTACAAAAAATTATCAAGGAATGATCATCAAAACACTTACTTGTAAGGAGAAAAGCTTGCTAAAATTTTTTAGCTCTAAAACCCTTATTTTTATGCTAATTTTGGTGGAGAATAAGAGAAGAAAAGATGATATTTTCCTTTTCTTTATTTTATTAATACAAGTCATATTAATCCACCTAATTCCAACAACTTTGACCAATTTTGACATTGTTTGTCCCTATGGTCGGCCACCCTATTTATAAGGGTCTAATTGTACTTTAAGGGCCTCCAATTAATATCCTAAGGATTTTAGACACCTTTAGCTTGTAAAAAAGAACTTTCGTATTTTAATCGATTTAGTCCTTTTTCACAATTAAGCATGCAATCGCTAAAATTAAAGCACCAAAATTTTCACGCACTCTTGTAATCATGCTATAACTCATATAATAACATTAAAATAATTTTATTCAACCTCAGATTAGTGGTTTCAGAACTGCTGTTTTGACTAGCCCCTAAATCGGGCTATTACAAATTAAGTTAATTAAATGACGAAATAGCCTATTAATCATATGAGGAGGGACCAATATAATAATTAGTCCTCATATTTATTTTGGATGGTTTTACTTATGATAACAATAATTTAATGCTAAAGAATGGCAAAATTGTAAATAAAATGAAATTAAAATAAAATTATGTAAACAAAATGCTTTCTCCTTTTTGTATCTTCCATTCTTGAAACCACCATAGGAGGAATCCTTAAGTTTTTTCATCATCTTTATGTATGTGATTTCAATTCTTACCGTTTCTTGTAATTTTTTTATGTTTTTGAGATCGTTGCAACTAGGTCAGCTAGCCAAGATTTTCGCTTTTGATTTTGTTAAAATTTTGGAAGTTTCCATTGATGAATATTGATTTTTTTATGAATACTATGTATTTGGAGCGTTTATTATGCTATTTGATGAATTTGTAAAGAGATTTTAGTAAACCTTGATTTTAGGATTTAAATTATGAAAATCTCAAAATATTAGGGTTTGATAGTGAATTTGAGGTTTATTAGGGCTGTTTGAGGATTTAGAATATTTGGATAAATTATTGATTTGAGAAAATTAGTTAATTTGGTGAATTTCAATTTAAGGGACTAAATTGTTATAATTGTAAAAGTTTGGGGTAATTGTGTAAATTTAAAAAATAAAAAGGTATTAATTGTAAATGGATTTGAAATGAAATATATGCTAATAATTGAATAATTTTACATTATAGATCAAGAATCCGTTAATATTCGAGGAAAAGGCAAAATAGCAGAATAGTCCCTAAACTTCTACAATTTCTACGATTCAATCCATGTAAGTTTGTTATATGCTTACTATTAACCTTATTGAATATTCGTGCTATTTCATTATTGGTTGAATATGGATTTTTATTTAGTTATGTTTAACGAAATAGAAATCTGGTGATTATTCGGGCTATGTGCCTAACAGGCTATGTGCCGATGATTATTCGGGCTATGTGCCTAGCAAGCTGTGTGCCGGTGATTATTCGGGTTACGTGCCTATCAGGCTCTGTACCGGTGATTATTCGAGCTATGTGCCTAGTAGGCTTTGTGCCGGTGAATATTCGAGCTATGTGCCTAGTAGGCTATGTGTCGAGGTATTGAAAATTTGCATTAATTTAGTAGTTCTGGTTAATTATAAATGGAACTAATATCGAACTTACTAAGCTTTTTGATGCTTAATAGTTTGATTTATTCTTGTAGGACCTTTGGAATGGTTGCTTTAATTGGATCGACTTTAAGCTCGCACACTTATCATTAACATCTCGGTAGTCATTTTGGTTCTTATTTGTTGGTTTAAGTGGCATGTATTAGGACGAGGTCTAAAGTATTTGAATATTTTATATGGATGTAAATATTGGAAGTAACTTGTTATGTTGTTTCTAGTTAAAATAGTTGAACTTGTATGCTTAATTAGGTAAAAATTTTGGAGCATATACAAGTAGAAGTTGTATACATCTTTTGGTGTCAAATGATGACGATTGAGTGCTTTAAGTGTGCTATGTGAATTAGTTTGTTTTAAGTAGTTATGATGCTTAATTTTTTATAAGTGTTTGACATGTTTGGAAATATTGTAACATTCTAAAATTTGAGTATCATCTTATTATTTGTGTTAGTTCATGTATGATTTTTATTGTGTGCTTGGTATAGTTTTGTGAAGGCTTGGAATTATTGATAAGCTAGAATAATTTTTAGTATTGAAAATTTAGTGAAGTGGAATAGGTGATCCTGACACTTAAGTTAATTTAAGTGTCTAAATCTAGCACATGAGGAGTTAATGGCAAGGTGGTTATAGCGCATGAAGGGTTGCTTGAGGGAAGTGGTTCGAGTAGCATGGAATACATTTTGAAGACTTTATTTTTTATGCATCCTTACATTAAGTGTCGGTCAAGCTATACATATGGTAAGTTGGACTTTAAATTTTATGGCAAGTTGAATAATGGATTAGGAAAGCTTGTATTTTGGGATAAGAATCTTATGGATTAAGGAAGGATAGGGGGACAAAAGGCTTGAATGTTGGAGAGTTGTTTTGGAAACTCTTCTATGGCATTAGTCCATGTATGTGGACAGCATATTGGTCTAGGGGGAGGGGTTGCCCGATTTTGTTGAAGGCTTGGTAGGTTGGTAGCTAGTTGGTAAAAATTTCCTTAGCATTTGAGCATTATTTTCTTTTCTCTCCACAAACACTCTCTCTAGCCGAATGTGTTCTTGGAAAAAAGGTGAATTTTTGTTTTAGTTGTGGCTTTCATTCTTTGTTTTGTGTCATAACCAAAACCCTTTGAGTTTTGCAAATTTGTCCCTAGTGCACCAAAGTGAACCAAAAGCCAAATGTCCATAGTTGTTTGCGAATGTTCTCTTAGGCATTTGGTGAATCTTCATTTGAGCCTCTCTCATATTCTATTTTCTTTGTAGCCAAAACCAACCCTCTCCCTTCATCTTTTCTTCTTCTTTAGTGGTTGGTCAATCTTCCTTCTCCCTAATTCTCTTTTCTTTCTTCCACTTCATTCAAAGTCAAAGCATCCTCTCCCATTCTATTTTCTTCTTCCATTCTCTTCTTTCTTCTATTGCAATCCTCCTTCTCCTATTTTTATTTTTTCTTTTCTTCCTCTTTTCCACTCTAGCTGAATCTTCTTTCTTTCTTTTGTTTTGTCTTGGCCGAATATCAACAAGGGTGGATTCTCTTTGGGTTCTTCTTTAAGTGGTTTTGAAGATAGGTAAGTGTTTTGGCCGAATTTCCTTATTCCTTTTCTTTTCTCTCTATCATTTCTCATGAGGGAAAAGGCCGAATTTTTGGGCATCTGTTAGTAAGGTTCTAACTATTCATAGGAACCAAATTCTTTCAGGCTCTTCGGGACTTTGGAAGCAATCGATCTAATCCTCAATTATCTGACAATCGATTTTGGTAAGTCAAGGGTAAGGATTTTGTTAGTTATACTTTATTTCACCCTTTGAGATTTAGTGGTATGGCCGAATGGTCTATGTTTTTAATCTAAGTATTGGTCGAATGTAGGACAAGAAGATCTAGTGCGGTAGATCGGGTCTTCAGGATTTAGTGATTTTGCTAAGTGACAAGTGTGTAACTTACACACTTTATAACTCGGTAATATATTAATAACTTGATCATGTTTTAAAGCCAAAAATTGTGAAAATCTCGATATGATACCATAAGGGTATGAGCAAGGAATCGGGTAAGTTCGTTTCGATATGACTTTTGCAATATGATGCATGATGATACTATTTATGATATATTTGCTATGTGATTCCTAATAAAGCATAATGGCATGATTTGTATAAATGTTGCATTGTGATGGATGATATGAGAGGAGGGAAGGATTTGATATCCGTGTCTTTGGGACACGGAGGTTTGGCACCTCCGGTGGTTTGGTACCATAAGATTATTTCGTGTCTTTGGGACACGGAGGTTTGGCACCTCATAGCGACTCATCCGGTGGCTTAGCACCACGTTGGGTTGGCCCCACATTTGATATTACGGAATCATTGCGGTGATTTGGTATCACCGTGGGTTGGTGCCACAGATGGATTATTCGTGGCTTGGTCACGGTGGTTTGGCACCACCGGTGGTTTGGTACCACATGGGGTAGAAAAGGAGTTATGGATGGCTAGGTTGGGTGCATTATTTACATTACTTGGTTATGAATTGTGTAAGTATGTTGCATTAATCGGGAGATGATTTATGCATTTGAGTCTTGGTGACTCACCTTCTCCTTATCTTTTAGGTGACTCAGTAAATCGCGGATGAGGCCGGATGAACTCGAGGAGGCCATGTAATAAAATTGGGTTTTACATGAACTTCGATATGGAATAATCATTATAATGAATTATCAGCTGATATATTCAAATATTGTTCAAGGTAAAGAACTATGAATTTTTCTCACTAAATTCTTGATAACTTATTTGTATTCTATGTTACGTTACAGGTTTGATGGTGTGAGTCTGCACCAAGAGGGACGATGCTAGGACCACGCCAATTGTAACATCCAAATTTTCAATGGCAACGGAACAGTGGTTTTGGACCACAAATTTTTGTAGTGTTGACTGATAAATATTAGTTTTAGAATATTTATAAAGTCATTAGAGTCGTATTAAGATTTGGGTTAGAAATATTAACGTTTAGATAGTTAATTAAAGAAAAAGGACTAAATTGAAAAAGGTGCAAAAGTTAGTAATTATGTAACACCCCTTACTCGTATTCGACATTTAAACTGGGTATGAGGCATTACCGTACTTAACTAGCTCAATCCATAAAATTTTATTTCAAATTAAAACTTTTTCATTCAAGACCTTAATGTCCTTATTATAGGTCTACGATACCCTAAATTTACACCCGGAATTATTCGAGACCAAACCGGAAACTTTTGGACACTTAGAAATTTTTTTTATCAAAATAGGGCCACACACCCGTGTGAAGGAAGGGACACGCTCGTGTGGCATATCACATGCCCGTGTTCCACACTCGTGTGAATTTATTTTTCAATTCGAACCTACAGGGGTTTTCACATGGCCTGACACACGCCCGTGTCCATAGCCCGTGTCCCTCACACGGCCATGACACGCCCGTGTCTTCACCCGTGTGTAAAAACCTTGACATTATGTTTCTGACGTCAGCATTCCATTTAAGTCACACGGCCAAGGTACACGCCCGTGTCCTAGGCCATGTCTCCCCCACAGTTGAGACACACGGCCGTGTCTTAGCCTGAGTGTTTACTACTGGGTATTCTGACTTGCCAACCTAGCTTGCATGGGGACACACGGCCTACAACACGCCCATGGGGCTGATCGTGTGTCACACACTGCCTAGACACACACCTGTGTGTCTACTCGTGTGGACAATTATAAGGCTATCTACCAAGCCAATTGCCACCCTACAAAGCAACCACACTCATATCAAATCATATTAACATACATCATGACCATAATGCTCTTCTAAGAACTCAAAATCAAGACATCCAAACAAGCATGCATTTCATAATCTTCATCATCATTGATTATATAAACTTGTCAAGTTTTGGCCAATTTCCAATGACCATTTACAAAATGAATTGAATAACATCAATAGTCAACACTTTGGTTAACAAATATGACATAACAAAAATGATCAAGTCCTATACATGCCATACTCAAAATAAGTCTAACTTTGCTATACCAAAGAGAAGTTGATGGTGTGATTTCGAGCTCCGACGTCCTACGATTCCCGAGTTAGCATGGCGATACTACAAGGAAGAGAGAAATGAGAGGAGTAAGCATAAAGCTTAGTAAGTTTGCATGAAATAAATAGCAACATAAAGGTTCATAATGCCATCCATCCATTGCATTGAATAAGAACACAAAGTCTCAAGCCCATTGCTATAACTTACTCATACTTACTCTTACCAATTACATGTCATGTCATATATCGTAAACATTTCTCGTGAATTACTCGCATGTACCTATATCACTTCATCACATAGCTTTAGCACTAATTTCATCTATATTACAAACTTAACTATTTATCTCGATGACTCACTTGAATTACCCAAGGATACACAATCATCATCATACACATAAACACGATGCCATTGCCACATCCTAGATATGGTCTTACATGGGGTCACTTCTGATGCCGATGCCATATCTCGGATATGGTCTTATCCGGGATCTCATATCAATGTCGATGCCATATCCCATATATGGTCTTATACGATTTTCATGTTCGATGCCGTTGCCATATTCGAGATATGGTCTTACATGGGATCTCAATTCGGTGCTGAGGCCATGTCCCAGACATGGTCTTATCTGGCCTTACCAATCTCATGTCTCGATGATGATATCCTCTCAATTCTTAAAGTCCAACCAAGACTTCAACATCATAAATTTTCATCATTTTCTTATTCAACATCATTACTTAATTTCATAGAAATAATACACAACATCACTAATATCAAACATTTAAAAACTTAATAACATGATGTTGAATTTATTACAGACAAACTTACCTCGGTACCAAAATATGCCAATTTGCCGATCTAGTCTGAAACCTTGTCTTTTCCTCGGTCAAGGTTAATTCCTCGTCCTTCTTGATCTATAATAGCAATTTATCTCATTTAATTACCACATTAATCATTACATTTCAATAATCATATTTTGGAAAAATTACCGTTTTGCCCTTAGGCTTTCACAAAATGATGATTTTACCCCTAGGATCGTAAATCAATTCTAATCGAATTTCCTCCTTTTACAAGCCTAGATGAACATTTATTACTCTTATGGAAACCCTCAATACCCATCATTTCAAACATTTAACGCCTATTTTACAACCTTTACAAAAAGGTCCTCTTAGGTGTTTTCATGGAAGCACCTTTCGCAAAAGTTGTTTATCTAACAAATAAGACTCATTTTCTTCCATAAAAATGCAGCAAAAAACATAAGTGATAACATGGTAAGACCCTAAAATTTCAAAATTTTTTCAAAATAGTCCCCTCTTTAGCTTGCTTAAGCTTTAGGGGTTCCAAAAGTACAAAAAATTATCAAGGAATGATCATCAAAACACTTACTTGTAAGGAGAAAAGCTTGCTAAAATTTTTTAGCTCTAAAACCCTTATTTTTATGCTAATTTTGGTGGAGAATAAGAGAAGAAAAGATGATATTTTACTTTTCTTTATTTTATTAATACAAGTCATATTAATCCACCTAATTCCAACAACTTTGACCAATTTTGACATTGTTTGTCCCTATGGCCGGCCACCCTATTTATAAGGGTCTAATTGTACTTTAAGGGCCTCCAATTAATATCCTATGGATTTTAGACACCTTTAACTTGTAAAAAAGAACTTTCATATTTTATGCGATTTAGTCCTTTTTCGCAATTAAGCATGCAATCGCTAAAATTAAAGCACTAAAATTTTCACGCACTCTTGTAATCATGCTATAACTCATATAATAACATTAAAATAATTTTATTCAACCTCAGATTAGTGGTTTTAGAACTGCTATTTCGACTAGCCCCTAAATCGGGCTATTACAAATTAAGTTAATTAAATGACGAAATAACCTATTAATCATATGAGGAGGGACCAATATAATAATTAGTCCCTCATATTTATTTTTGGATGGTTTTACTTATGATAACAATAATTTAATGCTAAAGAATGGCAAAATTGTAAATAAAATGAAATTAAAATAAAAATTATGTAAACAAAAATGCTTTCTCCTTTTTTGTATCTTCCATTACTGAAACCACCATAGGAGGAATCCTTAAGTTTTTTTCATCATCTTTATGTATGTGATTTCAATTCTTACCCGTTTCTTGTAATTTTTTTTTATGTTTTTGAGATCGTTGCAACTAGGTCTGGCTAGCCAGTACTTTCGTTTTTGATTTTGTTAAAAATTTTGGAAGTTTCCATTGATGAATATTGATTTTTTTTATGAATACTATGTATTTGGAGCGTTTATTATGCTATTTGATGAATTTGTAAAGAGATTTTTAGTAAACCTTGATTTTAGGATTTAAATTATGAAAATCTCAAAATATTAGGGTTTGATAGTGAATTTGAGGTTTATTAGGGGCTGTTTGAGGATTTAGAATATTTGGATAAATTATTTATTTGAGAAAATTAGTTAATTTGGTGAATTTGATTTAAGGGACTAAATTGTTATAATTGTAAAAGTTTGGGGTAATTGTGTAAATTCAAAAATAAAAAGGTATTAATTGTAAATGGATTTGAAATGAAATATATACTAATAATTGAATAATTTTACATTATAGATCAAGAATCCGTTAATATTCGAGGAAAAGGCAAAATAGCAGAATAGTCCCTAAACTTCTACAATTTCTACGATTCAATCCATGTAAGTTTGTTATATGCTTACTATTAACCTTATTGAATATTCGTGCTATTTCATTATTGGTTGAATATGGATTTTATTTAGTTATGTTTAACGAAATAGAAATCGGTGATTATTCTACTATGTGCCTAACGGCTATGTCTTGGATGATTATTCTGCTATGTGCCTAGCAAGTCGTGTGCTGGTGATTATTAAGATTACGTGCCTATCGGGCTCTGTGCAGGTGATTATTCGAGCTATGTGCCTAGTAGGCTTTGTGCCGGTGAATATTCGAGCTATGTGCCTAGTAGGCTATGTGTCGAGGTATTGAAAATTTGCATTAATTTAGTAGTTCTGGTTAATTATAAATGGAACTAATATCGAACTTACTAAGCTTTTTGATGCTTAATAGTTTGATTTATTCTTGTAGGACCTTTGGAATGGTTGCTTTAATTGGATCGACTCGGAAGCTCGCACACTATCATTAACATCTCGGTAGTCATTTTGGTTCTTGTTTGTTGGTTTAAGTGGCATGTATTAGGACAGGGTCTAAAGTATTTGAATATTTTATATGGATGTAAATATTGGAAGTAACTTGTTATGTTGTTTCTAGTTAAAATAGTTGAACTTGTATGCTTAATTAGGTAAAAATTTTGGAACATATATAAGTAGAAGTTGTATACATCTTTTGGTGTCAAATGATGACGATTGAGTGCTTTAAGTGTGCTATGTGAATTAGTTTGGTTTTAAGTAGTTATGATGCTTAATTTTTTATAAGTGTTTGACATGTTTGGAAATATTGTAACATTCTAAAATTTGAGTATCATCTTATTATTTGTGTTAGTTCATGTATGATTTTTATTGTGTGCTTGGTATAGTTTTGTGAAGGCTTGGAATTATTAGCTAAGCTAGAATAATTTTTAGTATTGAAAATTTAGTGAAGTGGAATAGGTGATCCTGACACTTAAGTTAATTTAAGTGTCTAAATCTAGCACATGAGGAGTTAATGGCAAGGTGGTTATAGCGCATGAAGGGTTGCTTGAGGGAAGTGGTTCGAGTAGCATGGAATACATTTTGAAGACTTTATTTTTTATGCATCCTTACATTAAGTGTCGGTCAAGCTATACATATGGTAAGTTGGACTTTAAATTTTATGGCAAGTTGAATAATGGATTAGGAAAGCTTGTATTTTGGGATAAGAATCTTATGGATTAAGGAAGGATAGGGGGACAAAAGGCTTGAATGTTGGAGAGTTGTTTTGGAAACTCTTCTATGGCCATTAGTCCATGTATGTGGACAGCATATTGGTCTAGGGGGAGGGGTTGCCCGATTTTGTTGAAGGCTTGGTAGGTTGGTAGCTAGTTGGTAAAAATTTCCTTAGCATTTGAGCATTATTTTCTTTTCTCTCCACAAACACTCTCTCTAGCCGAATGTGTTCTTGGCAAAAAGGTGAATTTTTGTTTTAGTTGTGGCTTTCATTCTTTGTTTTGTGTCATAACCAAAAACCCTTTGAGTTTTGCAAATTTCTCCCTAGTGCACCAAAGTGAACCAAAAGCCAAATGTCCATAGTTGTTTGCCGAATGTTCTCTTAGGCATTTGGTCGAATCTTCATTTGAGCCTCTCTCATATTCTATTTTCTTTGTAGCCGAAAACCAACCCTCTCCCCTTCATCTTTTTCTTCTTCTTTAGTGGTTGGCCGAATCTTCCTTCTCCTAATTCTCTTTTCTTTCTTCCACTTACATTCAAAGCCAAAGCATCCCTCTCCCATTCTATTTTCTTCTTCCATTCTCTTCTTTCTTCTATTGCCGAATCCTCCTTCTCCTATTTTTATTTTTTTCTTTTTCTTCCTCTTTTCCACTCTAGCTGAATCTTCTTTCTTTCTTTTGTTTTGTCTTGGCCGAATATCAACAAGGGTGGATTCTCTTTGGGTTCTTCTTTAAGTGGTTTTGAAGATAGGTAAGTGTTTTGGCCGAATTTCCTTATTCCTTTTCTTTTCTCTCTATCATTTCTCATGAGGGAAAAGGCCAAATTTTTGGGCATCTGTTAGTAAGGTTCTAACTATTCATAGGAACCAAATTCTTTCAGGCTCTTCGGGACTTTGGAAGCAATCGATCTAATCCTCAATTATCTGACAATCGATTTTGGTAAGTCAAGGGTAAGGATTTTGTTAGTTATACTTTATTTCACCCTTTGATATTTAGTGGTATGGCCGAATGGTCTATGTTTTTAATCTAAGTATTGGTCGAATGTAGGACAAGAAGATCTAGTCAGGTAGATCGGGTCTTGAGATTTAGTGATTTTGCTAAGTGACAAGTGTGTAACTTACACACTTTATAACTCGGTAATATATTAATAACTTGATCATGTTTTAAAGCCAAAAATTGTGAAAATCTCGATATGATACCATAAGGGTATGAGCAAGGAATCGGGTAAGTTCGTTTCGATATGACTTTTGCAATATGATGCATGATGATACTATTTATGATATATTTGCTATGTGATTCCTAATAAAGCATAATGGCATGATTTGTATAAATGTTGCATTGTGATGGGTGATATGAGAGGAGGGGGAAGGATTTGATATCCGTGTATTTGGGACACCAGAGGTTTGGCACCTCTAGTGGTTTGGTACCATAAGATTATTTCGTGTCTTTGGGACACCAGAGGTTTGGCACCTCATAGCGACTCATCCCAGTGGCTTAGCACCACAGTGGGTTGGCCCCACATTTGATATTACGGAATCATTGCCAGTGATTTGGTATCACACGTGGGTTGGCGCCACAGATGGATTATTCGTGGCTTCGGGTCACCAGTGGTTTGGCACCACCAGTGGTTTGGTACCACACGGGGTAGAAAAGGAGTTATGGATGGCTAGGTTGGGTGCATTATTTACATTACTTGGTTATGAATTGTGTAAGTATGTTGCATTAATCGGGGGAATGATTTATGCACTGAGTCTTGGTGACTCACCTTCTCCCTTATCTTTTTAGGTGACTCGTAAATCGCGGATGAGGAGCCGGATGAACTCGAGGAGGCCATGTAATAAAAATTGGGTTTTACATGAACTTCGATTTGGGTACTTTATTTTATTTTAATTTGGTTTTCGTCTTTATTTGAAATTGTAATAAGGCCTCTTTAATTATGGTTTTTGGATTATTTATATGCTTTGGACTTGTTTTAAACATGGCTAAATAAATATCATGGTTGATTTAATAATTGAGCCCAAAGTTTTCTAAACTATAAAAATGTAATGGTTTTTCGAAATCTTACCATCAGGTAATATAAATCATTCGATAGTAAAATTTCAATTTAAGTGTTTTCGACAACTTAAATGATTTCCAAATTGAAGTTTCTACACTCAAATGCAAACGGTTTTCAAAGTAATAATTCGGGTTTTTCTTAAAATGACATAAATGTTTCCTAACCTATGGATTGACAACTAAGTTTTAAAAGTTTTATTTACGGCATTTCAAAGTAAATTATCAGTTTTTTTTAACTTGTTATACACCTGTTTTCTACAAATATAGAACAACAAAGAGTTTATCACTAAAATTTAATCGGTAACTAAATTTTCTCCAAAATGTTTTCCTCTGTGGCATGCCAGATTCAGTCATGGCGTATTGACCGGGTTTGGGGTGTTACAAATTGGTATCAGAGCCAAGTTTAAAAGCTCAACTATGGGCCCGAGGCCCAAAATGATTTAAAGTATGATTTTTTTTAAATGTTTTGTTTGAAATTATATGGTTTGAAAGACATGCCATAGAGCCTCCGGCACCGATCCGCCCAGGTAAGTACCTCAAACTGTTGCTTTTGATGATATGATTATGATGATGATGACATGACTGTATAGTGGTAAGAACTACTCTAGAGACTCAAAACTATAGGTTGGATGTACTCGCGAAAAAACTTCTTATTAAAATTATTCATAAAACTGTGCTTTAAAGATAATGGAATAATGATTAATACATAAAACTTTTAAATCAGATAAGTCGAGACTTTAGACATAAGCACTCGAGGTCGGGGTCGTATTAGGCGTGGAAGCGGTCGAGGTAGGATGGCTGTGTCTGAGCCAGTGAGGTCTGGTCAAGAATCCAAAACGAGGTACCACCACCCCCACCACCAGCGGTTGGAGTTGAGCATCAGGATCAAATGGGGGACGACGCAGTGTCTTAAGCAATGCTGCGAGTTCTTGAGAGAGTGGCTGGAGTAGGTAGAGGCACCGGAGCTCAAAATTTGTACCTGAGCGACTCCAAGCCAATGGAGCTGAGGTATTTCGAGGTGTTTCTAGTGTGGCTCCCAGTATGGCCAAATATTGGTTAGAGGCGACGGAGCGAATCATGGATGACTTGGATCTGAATGCTGAGGAAAAGTTAAAAGGGATAGTGTCGCTTCTTCGGGATGAGTCATATCAGTGGTGGCTCACGGTGCGGAATAGTGCTGCAGTAGAGGATCTCACTTGGGATTATTTTAAGACAACAGACGGAAGAAATATGTTGGGTCTAGCTACATTGATGCTGCGACGTAAGGCATTTTGAGTTTGGTTCGGGGAGTAAGTCCGTATCGAATATGAGGCGAATTTTTAAGATTGAGCGGTATCTTTGGAGGTATCGTGGCTTGAACCTGGCGATGTGTTCGGTTCAAGATGGTTTGAGGACAAGTGAGATTGCTGATTGCTCCACATCAAGAGCGAGAGTTTTTGCGTTAATTGAAAAGACTAAGATAGTCAAGGATAAAGGAATCGTAAGGCGAGTCACGACGGGAATAGACATAAGAGGTTTTGGATCATCCGGTCACCGATAATTCTCGAGAAGAGGGCTAGCGTAATGGGCGAATCAATCTGGGAGGCTATTCGCTAATCAAGGACCAAAGACAATGTAACCGATGTGGGAAATATCATTGGGGCGAATGTTGACCGGTGGAAAAGGATGTTTTGAGTGTGGTTTCTTTGGATCATCGTGTGATGGATTGTCCACGTAAGCTAGCCAGAATCGATCGAGGTCAAGGTCGTGCTCAGTTCAAAAAGGAGGGACTGTCACCGCAGAGAGGTCGTGGTAATAGTAGGGGAGGAAATGGTTCTAGTCGGGGCCATGAGCCAGCACGGAAGAGGTGCAACAACGAGGCAAGATAGCCTAGGTTAGTATATGCGAAGAAGGCGTCGAGAGGAGGGCGACATACCGGACGTCATCACCGGTATGTTTTTAATCTTTGGTTTACCATATACTGCTTTGATAGATATGGGTTCGACACATTCATATGTTGCTAGTAACATAGTAGAGACCATGAACCTAGACTTTGAAATTACTTCTACGGAGATGACAGTACTTAGCCCTTTAGGCCACTCTGTAGAAGTGAATAAGCTGTATAGGGATATACCCCTAGAACTCCAAGGGGTAGTGTTTGTAGCTGATCTGATGGAACTACCGTTTGGGAAGTTCGATTTGATTCTTGGGATGGACTGGTTGGTCGGTACCGAGCAAGTTTGAATCTATTTACTAAGTGCATGGTTTTGAAGACAGTTGAGAGTGAAGAGGTGGTTATGATAGGTAATAGAAGAGATTATCTATCTAACGTGGTATCTGCGTTGAAAGCTAAGAAGTTGGTCAGGAAGGGCTATGAGGCATTTGTGGTTCATGTGTGTGCGTTGGAGGCTAAGGAGTCTGCTGTAGGGAATGTTCAAACGGTAAAGGAATATGCTGACGTATTTCCAGAAGAACTTCCGAGATTGCCTCCAGATCGTGAAGTTGAATTTGGAATAGATCTGTTACCTGGAACTGCGCCAGTGTCTATCGCTCCGTATAGGATGGCACCGAAGGAATTGGTGGAATTGAAGGCTCAGACTCAGGAGTTGTTGGATAGAGGTTTTATCCGACCAAGTGTTTCGCCTTGGGGAGCACCGGTACTCTTTGTCAAGAAGAAAGATGGTACGATGCGGATGTGTATAGACTATCGCCAGTTGAATAAGCTAACGATCAAAAACAAGTATCCATTGCCAAAGATAGATGGCTTGTTTGATCAGCTTAAGGGGGCAGCGGTTTTCTCCAAGATTGATTTAAGGTCTGGGTATCATCAGCTAAAGGTGAAAGAGGTGATATCCATAAGACGGCATTTCATACTCGGTATGAGCACTATGAGTTTTTGGTAATGCCGTTTGGGTTGACTAACGCGCCGACAGCATTCATGGACATGATGAATTGGGTATTTTAGCAGTATTTGGATCAGTTTATTGTGGTATTTATAGACGATATCTTGGTATACTCAAAGTCAGAGGAGGAGCATGAGGCGCATTTGCGAGTAGTGTTGCAGATCCTAAGGGAAAAGCAGCTATATGTCAAATTTAGTAAGTGCGAGTTCTGGCTTAGGGAGGTGACTTTCTTGGGTCACGTAGTATCAGCTGAGGGGATTAGAGTGGATCCTCGCAAGATTGAGGCAGTAATGGATTGGAAGCCGCCTAAGTCAGTGGCAAAAATTTAGAGTTTTCTAGGTCTAGCAGGGTATTACCGAAGATTTGTAGAGGGATTTTCTTTGATCGTAGCACCAATGACCAAGTTATTGAGGAAAGGAGTTCCATTTGTGTGGTGAGAAGCGTGAAAGTTTCAACAAGTTAAAGAAGATTCTAACGAAGCTCCGGTTTGATCCACTGAAGCGAGCAAGGAATTCACAGTTCTTGTGATGCATCACATACTGGCTTGGGATGTGTGCTGATCACGGGAAGGAAAGGTAGTGGCTTATGCATCTAGACAGTTGAGACCACATTAGGTTAACTATCCGACGCATGACTTGGAATTAGCCGCAGTGGTTTTCACCTTAAAAATTTAGAGACACTATTTGTACGGAGAGAAGTTGATAGTTTACACGGATCACAAGAGTCTTAAGTATCTTTTGACTCAGAAGGATTTAAACTTGAGGCAGCGTAGATGGATTGAGTTGTTGAAGGACTACGACTGTTCGATTGAGTATCATCCGGGCAAGGCTAACGTGGTTGCAGACGCGTTGAGCCGTAAGGTTGTATCAGACTTAAGAGCAATGTTTGCCCATCTTAGCTTGTATGACGATGGGAGTCTATTGGCAGAACTGCAAGTTAAGTCGAATTGGTTAAAACAGATCAAGGAGAAACAGTTAGTGGATGAGGGTTTGAATGCTCGGAGGTTGCAAGTTCAGGATGGTAATTTAGAGGGTTATAGTTTGTCCATGATGGAGTATTGTGTTTTCAAGGGAGAGCTTGTATCTTCAAGGATGTCGAGTTGAGGCGAAAATTCTTGAGGCCATACATAGCCCATCGCTATGCATCCTAGAGGTAGCAAGATGTATTGGGATTTAAGAGAGCGATTTTGGTGGTCGTGCAAGGGAGGTAATGCGAGTTTGTGGGGAAATGTCGGCGTGTCGTGAGTCAAAGTTGAGCATCAATTACTGGTTGACCGTCTGGGTTACTTTAGCCGGTGAAGATTCCACAGTGGAAGTAGGAAAGGATCACTATAGACTTTGTCAGTGGATTACCCCTTACACCTAGTAAGAAGGACTCAGTTTGGGTGATTGTGGATCGTCTGACTAAGTCAGCTCATTTCATTCCAGTAAGGGTGGATTACTCACTTCAAAAGTTAGCTAAGTTGTATGTGGCAGAGACAGTAAGGTTGCACGGTGTACCAGTGTCGATCATCTCAGACAGAGATCCTAGATTTACGTCGAGGTTTTGGAGAGCGTTACATCAAGCTCTGGGTACGCGGTTGGATTTTAGTACGACATTTCATCCACAGTCTGATGGGCAGTTGGAAAGGGTTATACAGATTTTAGAGGATATGCTAAGAGGTTGTGTTTTGGACTTCAGAGGCAGCTGGGAAGAGTTTTTACCATTAGCTGAGTTCGCATACAACAATAGTTATCAGGCAAGCATTAAGATGGCACCGTATGAGGCATTGTATGGTAGGAAGTGTCGTACACCTACATGCTAGACAGAGTTGGGTGAGTGTCAGATGTTAGGACCAGAGTTGGTTGTAGAGACGGAGGATAAGGTGAAGTTGATTCAAACTCGATTGAAGGAAGCTTCGGACAGGCAGAAGTCGTATGCCGATCACAAGCAGAAGGATATAGAGTTTGCCGTGGGTGACCAAGTCTTTTTGAAGGTCTCACCATGGAAGAAAGTGTTAAGATTTGGGAAAAAAGGCAAGTTGAGTCCAAGGTTTATTGGGCCGTATAAGGTGTTGAGACGAGTGGGACCAGTAGCCTATCAGCTCGAGTTGCCAGGTGAGTCGATGATGTGTTCCATGTCTCCATGCTTAGACGCTATCGTTCTGATCCATCACATGTCGTGGCGGTGGAGGAAATAGAAGTGAGTTCAGATTTGACGATGGAAGAGGAACTAGTGCAGATTCTAGATCGAGATGTGAAAGTGTTGCGTAGGAAGTCAGTTCCATTAGTGAAGGTACTATGGTGAAATCATGGCATGGAAGAAGCTACGTGGGAACCAGAGGATGTGATGAGACAACAGTACCCTCAACTCTTTTGATCAGGTAATTTCGAGGACGAAATTATTTTAAGGGGGTAGAATTGTAACATTCTAAAATTTGAGTATCATCTTATTATTTGTGGTAGTTCAAGTATGATTTTTATTGTGTGCTTGGTATAGTTTTGTGAAGGCTTGGAATTATTAGCTAAGCTAGAATAATTTTTAGTATTGAAAATTTAGTGAAGTGGAATAGGTGGTCCTCACACTTAAGTTAATTTAAGTGTCTAAATCTAGCACATGAGGAGTTAATGGCAAGGTGGTTATGGCGCATGAAGGGTTGCTTGAGGAAAGTGGTTTGAGTAGCATGGAATACATTTTGAAGACTTTATTTTTTATGCATCCTTACATTAAGTGTCAGTCAAGCTATACATATGGTAAGTTGGACTTTAAATTTTATGGCAAGTTGAATAATGGATTAGGAAAGCTTGTATTTTGGGATAAGAATCTTATGGATTAAGGAAGGATAGGGGGACAAAAGGCTTGAATGTTGGAGAGTTGTTTTGGAAACTCTTCTATGGCCATTAGTCCATGTATGTGGACGACATATTGGTCTAGGGGAGGGTTGACCGATTTTGTTGAAGGCTTGGTAGGTTGGTAGCTAGTTGGTAAAAAATTCCTTAGCATTTGAGCATTATTTTCTTTTCTCTCCACAAACACTCTCTCTAGCCGAATGTGTTCTTGGCAAAAAGGTGAATTTTTGTTTTAGTTTTGGCTTTCATTCTTTGTTTTGTGTCATAACCAAAAATCCTTTGAGTTTTGCAAATTTCTCCCTAGTGCACCAAAGTGAACCAAAAGCCGAATGTCCATAGTTGTTTTCCGAATTTTCTCTTAGGCATTTGGCCGAATCTTTATTTGAGCCTTTCTCATATTCTATTTTCTTTGTAGCCAAAAACCAACCCTCTCCCCTTCATCTTTTTCTTCTTCTTTAATGGTTGGCCGAATCTTCCTTCTCCCCAATTCTCTTTTCTTTCTTCCACTTCTCAAAGCCAAAAGCATCCTCTCCCATTCTATTTTCTTCTTCCATTCTCTTCTTTCTTCTATTACGAATCCTCCTTCTCCTATTTTCATTTTTTCTTTCTTCCTCTTTTCCACTCTAGCCTAATCTTCTTTCTTTCTTTTGTTTTGTCTTGGCGAATATCAACAAGGGTGGATTCTCTTTGGGTTCTTCTTTAAGTGGTTTTGAAGATAGGTAAATGTTTTGGCGAATTTTCTTATTCCTTTTCTTTTCTCTCTATCGTTTCTCATGAGGGCAAAGGCCAATTTTTGGGCATTTGTTAGTAAGGTTCTAACTATTCATAGGAACCAAATTCTTTCGAGCTCTTGGGACTTTGGAAGCAATCGATCTAAGCCTTAATTCTCGACAATCGATTTTGGTAAGTTAAAGGTAAAGATTTTGTTAGTTATCGTTATTTCACCCTTTGGGATTTAGTGGTATGGTAGAATGGTCTATGTTTTTAATCTAAGTATTGGTAGAATGTAGGACAAGAAGATCTAGTCTTGATAGATCGAGTCTTGGGATTTAGTGATTTCGCTAAGTGACAGTGTGTAACTTGGACACTTTATAACTTCGGTAATATATTAATAACTTGATCATGTTTTAAAGCTGAAAACTGTGAAAATCTCGATATGATACCATAAGGGTATGAGCAAGGAATCGGGTAAGTCCGTTTCGATATGACTTTTGCAATATGATGCATGATGATACTATTTATGATATTTTGCTATGTGATTCCTAATAAAGCATAATGGCATGATTTGTATAAATGTTGCATTGTGGTGGGCGATATGAGAGGAGGGGAAGGATTTGATATCCGTGTCTTTGGGACACGGAGGTTTGGCACCTCCGGTTGTTTGGTACCACAAGATTATTTCGTGTCTTTGGGACACGGAGGTTTGGCACCTCATAGCGACTCGTCCCGATGGCTTAGCACCACGATGGTTTGGCCCCACATTTGATATTACGGGATCGTCGCCGGTGATTTGGTATCACACGTGGGTTGGCCCCAGATGGATTATTCGTGACTTTGGGTCACCATGGTTTGGCACCACATTATTGGATATCGTGACTTTGGGTCACCAAGTGGTTTAAGCGTCACCGGTGGTTTGGTACCACAGGGATAGAAAAGGAGTTATGGATGGCTAGGTTGGGTGCATTATTTACATTACTTGGTTATGAATTGTGTAAGTATGTTGCATTAATCGGGGGAAGGATTTATGCACTGAGTCTTGGTGACTCACCTTCTCCCTTATCTTTTCAGGTGACTCGTAAATCGCGGATGAGGAGCCGGATGAACTCGAGGAGGCCATGTAATAAAAATTGGGTTTTACATGAACTTCGATTTGGATACTTTATTTTATTTTAATTTGGTTTTCGTCTTTATTTGAAATTGTAATAAGGCCTCTTTAATTATGGTTTTTGGATTATTTATATGCTTTGGACTTGTTTTAAACATGGCTAAATAAATATCATGGTTGATTTAATAATTGAGCCCAAAGTTTTCTAAACTATAAAAACGCAATGGTTTTTCGAAATCTTACCATCAGGTAATATAAATCATTCGATAGTAAAATTTCAATTTAAGTGTTTTCGACAACTTAAATGATTTCCAAATTGAAGTTTCTACACTCAAATGCAAACAGTTTTCAAAGTAATAATTCGGATTTTTCTTAAAATGACATAAATGTTTTCTAACCTATGGATTGACAACTAAGTTTTAAAAGTTTTATTTACGGCATTTCAAAGTAAATTATCAGGTTTTTTTAACTTGTTATACACCTGTTTTCTACAAATATAGAACAACAAAGAGTTTATCACTAAAATTTAATCGGTAACTAAATTTTCTCCAAAACGTTTTCCTCTGTGGCATGCCAGATTCAGTCATGGCGTATTGACTGGGTTTGGGGTGTTACAAATATGGTGAATTGGTACTTTATTGTGAATGACATATATGATTGTTAATGCTAGTAGTTGAATGGCATGTTTTGTACCATTTAGTATGTTTTGGTAAGTAAATTCAGTGATATGTATTAATGCAAATATGCTTAGAAGTTAGTTGAAAATGTTGGCCAAATTGGGTACATGACTATACATGTTAGATGTTGTCATTTAAGGTGCCTAAAGGCATATTGGTTGTATGTTCTTATACCATGTTTGAATAGCTAGATTATGCATGAATTTGGTGTCTTGTTATGGCTTGTATATAGGTGAAATTTTGGTTGTAGGTATATGCCAAGATGGGTGAGAAAAATGGCTTGTAAAATAGCCTATTTTTGTCTACACGGCAAAGACACGGACATGTGTCTTAGTCGTGTGTGACACACGGCCAAGCAACACGGTCGTGTGTCCACTGTAGCTTTCAAAGGGTTGCAAGTCAGGCTGTTACATGGCCTAGAACACGGCCTAGCACACGAGCGTGTGGCTTGGCTGTGTGACCCAAGTCAGTGAGTTTCACGGTCACGAACATGGGCTGGGACACAGCCGTGTACCCCTATTTTGAATGCCCAGACGACCTGAAACACGGGCGTGTCTCTTGGCCATGTGATCCTTGTAGTTTTGAAAATTTTCCTTGTTTCCTGAAAAATTCTCTAAGTTAGTCTTGACTTGTTTCTAACGATTTTAAGGCATCGAGAGCCCATATAGAGGACAATATATATGATTTGGATTGGATTTAATATGATTATTGATATAATTTGTAAAGTTTGAAATTTATGTTCGTTTGATTTGTAAACTCTGGTAATGCTCCGAAACCCTATTCCGGTGACAGATACGAGTAAAGGGTGTTACACCAATGATGTGGTGTATTTGGTTATTATGCATACAAAGTATGCTTGGTGGCATTTAAGGATCTATAGTATTGCATATGAGTATTTATTTAGGACAACTGTAATAAGTTATGATATTAGGTGATGACTTTTGTAATTAAATTTCTATACTTATCTCTATATGTATATATTTATATCTGTAATGTTTATGTATTCATTTGAATTTGTACATTATTCAGAGTTGTAATAATTAGTTTTAAATTTATGTTTGTTTTAGTGTGGTAACACTTGAGATTCGGATCGAGTTTAAGGTGTTACAAGTAGAGCTTCTGGTTGGTAACTCAGCAGGAGGAAGTCATGGGATTTGACTCTCTAGGGGTGCCTATTGTACAGGCGAATGAAAAATGGTTTGACCAAGGATCGTAGATAAGGATCCGCCATTAAGAACCACCAAAGTGTGCTCAGAGAAACCTTGTAGGGTAGTGATGCGAGACAAGGAACTTAGGTTTGAAAAAGAATGGTTAGTTAGAACCCATTGACAAAGAGGAATACACCAGCTAACGAATACATTTGTTAAGACTATTCCTCTTTAAGGGAAAACCATGGATGAAGTATCAGCCGAATGACTAGCTAGGCTAGGATGCCGAATGAAAGAGAAACCATGAACCCTAAAAGGCCATTTAATGATAGTTGGCTGAGTAGTGAAGGCCATAGTGGGTCATAGCAAAAAGGTGTGTTATGCTTAAGGGTAAGTTTATGTGACTGAAGCGAATTACGAAGAAGTAATCTGACCTTTATTTAATCTAAGTAGGATTTAGTTCACTAGGGTGGCGTGGGACCTTGTTAGTCATACCAAAGGATGGAAGATGAGTCAATCACACGTGATTAAGATAAGGGAAGAGTCCACCACGGGATAAAGAGGTTGAAAATACTCACCAATAGTCTTTAAGAAGGTAGGCCAGAAGGCCACATTAATAGGGTATAATGGTGGGAATAAGATACCCACACTAAGGACAAGTGGTAGGAAGAAGTTAAGTAAAGGAAAGGATAGAGTTCGAGGGAGCGGGAAGGCATTTAGAGAAGTTATGAGGATGGCTCGAAGGTTGATAAAACGGACATGTAGAAATCGGTTGGCGATCTATCCGCCAGTGGATAGGGTTGGAAATAGGATGAAGTTTGCTACGATAGGTTTGAAAGAAATTTCCCAAAAAAATATGGATTTTGGTTGCATTTATTTTTATTTAATTAAACTCGTGCGAGATGAGGTCTATTTATGGGAAATATGGAAATTCACTAAGTTCATTTCAACTTACAAAGGTTTGATCCATGATTGTAGGATCTTCAAGAAGTCGAACTCGAAGAGGGACCACGTCAGATCTTGTGAAATGAAAGAAGTATCAATAGAAGCGAGTCATGCACAAAAGAAGGGTTACCTTTGAGAATTTCGCTAATGGGGCGATTATGTTGTATTTAATTAGATTCCTCAGAGCCCGTTGTGCGGACAATAAACTTTGTATAAAAATTTAGACTCAGTTGTGAGTTTTATAAATAGGTAACATAGTATGTTTTAATGTAGCAAGATTTTAGTATGTACAATAACTCGGTTCTATTGTGACGTCTACACCTAGATCTGACGAACGGGTCAGACGAGGGTGTTACATTATAGACTCGATGAAGTTCAGCGAAACACATTGCCACAAAGTTTAGCAACTTTAACATGTTTATGTCTCGTGACTTAGGCGGTCATCGCTAGCGTAGTCTCTCGAATAGTACCAGCAAATGAGGGTGTGACAATACCTATACTCGGGATACACATACTTTTCAATGTCTAACATTGGATCAAAATCTGACTTCACACTCTTTCATTAGGGACCCTATACTTTTCATCTATAACATAATCTCATGACATTTCAATTTATTCAGTTTAGTTTCTAATGTCACAAAGTTATCTAACAAGTTCGATTTACTTTCTAATTTAGTCCTTATCACCATCGAAGCATATTAACTATCATTTTCTTCAAATTAAGCTCAAAATCATCAATTTCTCTCTAATGAAAACTTGCTTAAAACTTAACAATTGAACAAATTGATACATAGGCTAGCTAATTTAAGCTCTCATAAGAAAAAAAATCTATAAAAATCAAAGAAAAATGACTTGAGGACCTTACTTGATTAATGGCTGAATGTTTGAAGGTATTCTTCTTTCTTTTTCTTCAATGAAGGATGACAAGGAAGATGATAAAAATAGTAATGTTTTCATCTTCCACTAGGTGATATTTATACTTTGATTAAGGATTGATTAATTTAATTAACTTTGATTACATCATTAATTAAACTTATTTTAATATTTAATTATTATTAACTAATCTTAATGGCTAACATCATGACATTCCACTATCTACCACTTAAAATTAGTTAATTAACTATTTTGGTTCTTTAGATAATTGTTATCTAGGTCTTCAAACTTTTTCTAAATTAAAACTTATTAGCGATTGGACTTATTCAATTTAGTCCCTAAGTTTTAATTAACGATTTTCTCGGTTAAATTTCTTAACCGATCTTTTATATCTTTTCTTAATAACTTCATTAATCTTTATATTTCATCCTTACATACTCAATTTATGGAAACAAAGTTCTGGAACCGCATTTTTTGACACCACTAAAAATCGGGTCGTTACATATTTAATAATTTTATATATTTTTTATTTATTAAATTTTTTTATATAGTCATCTTAACATTCTTTTAATGTTTACATTATAGTAGTATTATATATTTATTTTTATGTGTTATAAATTACATAATATATGAAAATAACATAATATAAAGCATTACATAATATATGAATGTTCAAGCCCAAGTACAAATCTATTTTAAATAGGCAAAACCCTTTCAAATTTTGGGCAGACTTTCGATCTGAATGGATAGTTTAACCTATGAATAGGTATACTAACACATTGATAAATTTTGCTTTTTTTGTCCCCTCTCTTTATTTTATATAAATATAATCAATTATTATAAGTATACATAATCATTACATATAAAGTAAAAAAATTGCAATGGAAAATTTTGTCATTGGAGTTAATAATCATAAAATTAAATTCAACAATTACTTTAAATATTATTACAAGGGTTTCAATATTATGTAATGACAATTAATGTTGTTGAAATTAAGTCGTTTATAATATTATAAAATCTTATTTTATCATAATATATAAAATTTAAAATTCACAACAATCAATTTTTCTTTGTTATTAGTACCCTAAAATTTATATTTAACAAACAACATTTAAAAATTATTGCAAACATTTAGATTTTATATGATGATACTTAATGTTGTTACAATATT
Source organism: Gossypium rotundifolium (assembly GCA_025506655.1). Lineage (NCBI taxonomy): Eukaryota > Viridiplantae > Streptophyta > Magnoliopsida > Malvales > Malvaceae > Gossypium > Gossypium rotundifolium. The sequence continues at coordinate 92,168,976 of CP106727.1, forward strand.
TCATAACGATAGAAAATATCATTGTAAAATTTGATTCAGCATAGACATTTTCTGTTTCTCCAAAGAGAGATCAGAGAAAAGAATCCAACTTTTGGCCCTTTGTTTCATTGTTCTTTATATAAAACCTTATTAGTATATAAATTTATAGTGGGACATGTAAAACATTTTCTCAGCATAATGAATGTGTATAATTATTTATTGGGCAGTATACATAATATTTACATTCATAAGAACTATACGAAAAAAATATAAAATATAACACGTACGTATTGCCCTTTGTTTTTTTTTTTTCAGTATTTAATTTTCAATAATGAATAATGAAAGTTGTCGTAATTTTTAATTAAGACTATTAATTAAGCAACCTGGAACATGACTATTTTATTGTAGGCATGCGGAGTTGTCGGGCCTTTCCTTCATTCTTCAAAACTCAAGCCTTAGTTTTAATTTATTCTTTTAATCATACTCATAATTTAACATTAATACATTATCAGATTCTGAACATGAAATTAATCAAAGGACTGAAGTGATTGGTCAATTGTGTTATAAGGCCATGAGGAATAATTAAATAAATTGCTTATTAAGCAACGGTTTTAACACAGTTAAAATCCATTAAATTTGTGCTAAATAATTAATGTTATAATTTGTCTGGTACTTTTGGTTCTGAATCAATCTCCTGGACGGTTGGCATCTGCAAAATCCGATGTGATGGTCGGTATATTAAATTATTAATATTTTAACTTAAGCAGTATCCAATAATATAAGAGTGAAAAAGATGGTGGATTTGATGCAAAGCTGTCTTATTATTGAATCCCAAGATATTGCTTAAGATTGAATTTATAACAAAATATAATTAATTAATTACAAACCTTAATTCAACTTGCCTTTGAGTGTATTTTCTTTTGTTACCAAAAAATCATTTACCAAAGGATTAGGGCCTTAATAAGCCGGCCGAGCGTGTGCGGTCTACAACTCCCGAACAAGATATAAAAATGAAAACGAAAGGGAATGTAGCTCGAAAGAATGGGGGTGTGTGTGTGTGATCAAATTCTTAGCAAGGAAACAACTTAAAACAGAAGAGCAGCCAAAAACTTTTGGCGCATGCACATTCAATACCACCTTTGTTTTTCAACGGTTTTGTCTTTGTGAACTGAGCAAGGAAAATGAAATTTTGGATTTTATTGGTCAAACAATTAAAACACAAGTTGCAATTCATATTGAGGTTTACATATTCTGTAAATATTATGTTATAATTATTAGAACATATTATTTATGAGCAAATTCTTATTAGGTACTTCAAGTATTGTAATTTTAAAGCATTGGGATACCAATAATTAAAGGGTAATTGGGTTGTTATAATTTGCAGCATTATCTCTGCATTGATTCCATGGAAATGTGTCGGAAAATGAAAAAAAAAAAAAAAATGGAAATGTTGTCGTTATGGAGATGTGGTGCTATCTTCTTAAACAACTAAATTCGCAAAATATCATAGAAATGTTTATATTAGATGTTAAATAATATTTTATATTTCATTTAAAATAATAATAAATTAATCACTATACATTAAATTAAAAAGTAAATTGTTCATCTCCTAAAAGTTTTATTCATGTCTGCTATTAAAAAATGACATAGTTCGATAGAATAACCAAATAGTGAGTGGCACATGACATGTTACGTGCACCTTATGTTGATGTATAGAGATTAATTTTTAACAATAAAAATTGATAAAATTAAAAAAAAGAATAATTTATCTTTTAATTTAATATACAAAGATTAATTTATTTAATTTTTTAATAAAAGAGCAAAATCTAATCCTGCTAAGAAAAGTACTTCTACACTACTTTTACCACTAAATCTAGGTTTGGCAAAATCTAATTACTTTATATATAATACCATTGGATTGTTTGATTCTTACAATATCTAATCCTAAATTGAGAGGTTGATATATAATCAAAATTACCTATTTTTTTTTCTGGCATATCTTTGAATGTCGGAGCAAAATAAATTAAAGGAACAAAATTTATTACCTGTACATTGGTAAACATGATTTCAGCTTGAAGGTAAAAACTAATTAGCTGATTATTGAACAAGAATAAAAGGGTAAAAACACATAAGTATCTGGTTTAATTAAATTCAAGCCAGTAATAGAGAAAAAATTGCCTTGGACAGGACACCTCGATTCATCTTGAAGCAGCTTTTTTGTCATTTTGCAGACATCAAGCACTAGTGTTGTTATTTCTGGTGCTTTGGATGAAATAAAAGGCAACTAAATAAGCTGATTTATTTGACAAAATTCATGATGTTGTGGAGAATATGAGCAAGCTGGATGATTCTGCTTCAAAACAGAGTTTCAAAAAAGGGTTAGCTTACTGGAGAAAAGGGATCTTCGGTCTCACGCATGCGCTTCAATGGATGTACTTTTCTTGATTGAGAACCATTTTCTTTTCCAAACCTGGTGGAACATTCTTCGCTTGTTGAAGAACTGGAAACTGGTGGCCCAGATGTCCATGGAACCACTTGATTTTCTTCGTCACCGCTGCTATCTCCACCATCGTCTTCACTACTATCATCTTTGTCGTCGTCCTCATCGTCATCATTTTCTTCGTGGTGTGTTTCTTCGTTGTTTATCTCATCTGTACAAGCATTTCTGCTGACACAATTTTCGCAAACGGAGACGGTGGGGCCAAGCTTTGGTCCGGAGCCATTCCAGGGCGTAGGAGATTGACAGAGGTGACAAAGAAGGGTTCGTGAATGTTTAGCAACGAGGAAATTGGCACCATGTACTCTGGAATCACAATCCCAGCACAAGATGGCTTGATCTGATTCACAGTACATCTTTGCTAAAGAATTGCAGAGCTCACACTTTTTCATTTTTATTTTTTTTTTTGGTTTTTTCTCCTTTCAAACTTGAATTTCCATGTTCATCAGCATCACTGTGTTTTTATGCCTTTCTGTTTGACACATGCTCAAGTGCAACTTGTCAAATGTTTATTAAATGTACAAATTGTTAAATACCTTTTTTTCTGATTTCTTTTTCATATTTTCTTATTCTTTAATGTAGCATTTTGATAAGTCTCACATCTTTTTTAGATTTGATAAATCTTCCTTTTGCTAGAAGTAATGCACCAATAACCTGTAGTAAACTATGGCTGTGTTTGTGTCAAATTTGTCAACGGCAGTAAAGTAGTACATATTAACAAGACCAAGTTGATTGACTTTAAATAACAAGAACAAGTTAATTAATTAAAGTATTTTAGGTGGGTTTCAATCATAGAAAGTTTATACCATTTATTTTACCTTAAAATTCGTACCTACTGCCCAATACCATACGGCACCGATCACTACGAGTATTGTACCTACTGTCTGAATAGCAGTGAAGTATGAAGTTGTTCCAAATGTATGTGGAGTGACAAAGTTGATGTTTCCTGAGTCAGGTTTCACCTATTGTCATAGCTACATATTGTCTAGTCAAGAAAGACGTGCATTGTCTAGTCCATTATTGGCGCAAATTAGGCCGCTCATAAATATCTTATTAAATGGAATCATCAATAATTTTTGTGATTAAATAAAAGCTTTTCTATGTCTTCTCCCACTCCACTTTCTGACATCACTAATTAATTTTAAAACCTTCAGGTTCCGTAGCATTTATTAGTTTTTTTCTTTTGCCCATATAGTTGATTTTTGGTCTTTTAATATTTAAGGTTTTCTGGTGGCTACTCATCTGACGATGTCTTTAACTGATGTAAAATTTCCTTTTAATTGAGTTTGAAAAAAATGTGTGGTTCATCTTATTTCATTACTTCTAAAGTCTAATCGTCACATTTCCAGCGGCCTGAATTGATTAATTTGATTGATAACTCAAGTGTCCTATTATTACAAGATATAGAAGAATAAAGGTATTGACCTGAAAGGGGGGGCCAAAGGGGAAAAGAAATTTGTGGTTGAGGTTGAGAAGAACCAAAAAGATTGAAGTAGCCTTTGAGGGTGTGAAGATGAGATCGTCAAGTTTTTTATCCTTGACATTGGTGGTGGACCTGCTTGAGCCTGTGGGTGCTTCATATTCTGCAAGCTTAAGTTAATGTTGTTGTTGTTGTCGGTCATGTAAATATAATTTAGCTATTGCATTGCTTTCTACAAATGTGGACAGGGTTTTACTTTCCTCGGTGGCTGAGAAACCTGTTCTCTTATTCCTACCCTAAAGCATCTCTTTATTAAAGATGTGAAAGGTGGAGGGGGAAGGGCTTTTTACCACTCCAATTAACTAACGAAACGAAACCCACAAAACGGGGTGGGGGTTCGCCAAGATTCTATGCATAATTTACATGGCATGATAGGTCGAGGGATTCATACAAGCAATTATGTACTATTAAGATATTGAGAATCTATTGCATGCCTCACGTGGGAAGTTAATCATGCCTTTTAGATTAAGTTTTTTATTAAAAAATTATTTGCAATTTATGTAACTTAAATATGAAACCAGGATTAAACATTGGAGTTAAATATAGATTGAAACCACAATTTGTTGTACATGGCATAGGGTATCTTCGAGGGTACGTTCGCAGAACCACCTCCGTTTATCATGATCATGTTGGCCAAGACACCTTTGACATCAATATTGTTCACTCTGAACTTAGGGAACACCCAAGTCGCTGCTAACAAAAAGCCCATCACATTGACATAACAACCATCATTCACCTTATGTACACCCAATAACGTCACATCACCACCCTTATTGAAGGACGACCAGAAAATCATATATTCAGGAGAGAGTTCACTATATGGTTCTTATTGGAAAAATTCCGAGTTAAAAACGGTTTTTTAACATAGTAAAAAATTAAATTTTGATAATCGATTTGATTTGTGATATTTATAATAATAAATATTAATTGAATTCGTACATTTGTTTTTAGCTTAGTGGACGTTTATTGTTCCTAACTTTCAATCAAACGATTTTTTCTGTTATTTTCATAACACGAATTACTTCGAGTGTAGGCTTGAACTAATTGAATTGAAACACAAAATTAGAAAAAAAAAATTCTCTACTTTTGGGGTGAAAACAAAAATTCTCTCTTCTTCTTAGTGGAAATTGATAGAATTGTTATTCCGAAAAAATATATGTAATAGTTGAGAATAAATTCTCTCAATTTTTCAACAGAAGAAAAATGTCTCAAAGTTGTGTTAATAGCTTTATCAGTGCCATCTATTTATAGGAAGAGAAGATAGAACCCTTGTTGAGTTTGTAGTGGTTTATTTCAAATAGAAAAATAACATCCTACATAGAATAGGACTAGGGTGGTTGACACACCCTAGTATTCCTATTAGGGTTGCCGCCCCCTTCATGTCCATGAGGGGTTTTTGGGCTTCTTTCACATCGGGTTCAATTACGAGTACTTATTGGGCTTTTTGACCCAGTATTCTATAATAAGATTCAACCCGATTCAATTTTTCTATTTTCTTAAAATAAACATTAATATTTATATATAAAATAATTTTAACAACCCTATTTTCTCCAGAAAAATTTTGACGATTTTACCCTGGTAAAAAATTGACGATTTTTCCTTGATAAAATTTTGAGAAAATACAGTCAGTATCAGACAACTCAAAATGTTCACTATAACCGAATGATTTATTTTTATTTTCGAGCTTCAAAATAGTCCACAAACATAAACTCATTCTTCCAATCATTTTTTAAGTAATTCATACAGGATTGCAAAAAGATCATTTCAATTTCCATTTTTGAAAACCTACAATCATTTCCAAATGATTCCATTTCTTCATTTCGGAGAAAACCATAATCATTCCTAAATGTTTCTCAATTTTCTTTTCATATTCATTCCATCATTTATATTCAAACACGCAATTCATTTTTGGTTTCAATGAGCGAGCGAAAAGATCGATTGAACATATGTAGTTGAGGCTCAAATGATTTATAATTAAGTTCTAAATTTTTGCTTATTAATTTATAAACTCATTTAGTCACGAAATCATTCCACTATAGTATCATGACTGAACTCTCCCCAACGACATATCATTATGAAAGTAACTACTCAGTGCTTGTCCAATGACCTTGTCATAAGTGTGTTACCCTCTTAGGATATCTGTAACACAAAAAATAGGGCCTAGGAGTTTTAGGGGTATTTTAGGAATTTTGGCCTATATGAGCTCAAAATTTCGTAAGGTTAGTACTCGATAATGTTTTCAATGATGGCATATTAACTGTCAAATCAATTTTTGAAAAAATGTTCTAGAAACCCTTAATTTTGAGAAAGGACTGATTTATAACAATGTCAAAATAGTAGACATTTATGTTGCAGTTTTACCATTTTGTAAAATTGAACCCATTTCTTCCCCATCTACATGTTTTTCACGTCTGTTTCTTTTTCCTTTCAAACTTGTGCCGCCCCTTGCTATATCCTTAGCTATTCCATTGATTTTTTTATTCCCAAACCACAATACTTTGATTTTCTATCATTCCTAAGTCATCTACCATAAAAAAGCCCCAAGAAAACACCTAAAGCTCCATAGATTTCATCATCTTCTTCAAACAAGGGGTTTTTGGATTTACGATAAAACTCGTTCATTCTTTCATCAAATGTAATATTTCGAATTCCTATGATTTTGTCGTTAAATATAGTCCTTAAAACTGAATTATTAGCCCTCAAATAGCATATTTTAAATAAAATCCAAAAATCGAGTCATTAATGGTGGATTTCGGGATTTTGAGTCAAAACTTGGTTTTAAAGTGTTTTTCAACTTGTTTTAGCATGATTAGAAGGTTTTTAAACTTATCTTGAAGTTTCGTCAATGATATCTCATGTTTTAATGAATTTTGTGAAAATTGCCTAAAAGATATCGAAAAATGTCGATACCATGAATTGAGTAGATTTGTCTAGTTTGAAAGTTGCAAATTAGGCGTAGATGATTAAGTAGATGAACGGAATTGATTTTAAGTAACAAGGTTGAGTATAGATCGAGATATTGGTATATAAAGTTTGTTATGTTAATAGTTTAAGTTACATGGAACTTGGCTTGAGCTTGTGTTTTAGTTGGTTTGAGTGGATTCTTGGTTGATATTTGACTATGGTTATTGTGTGATTTATGTGTGCAAAGCTTCGAATTCATTAGAGCTTGCTACGAGCTAGGGAAGCGTTAGTTGAGCTTTTGATTTTTCGACTAAAGCATAAAGTGGTGAGTGTATGGATTTGCTACTCATAAATACGAGTCATGTGTTGATTGAGAATTTAGATGTAGCCTAAACCCGTACTATAAGTTCTGAGTGTAAGTTTTCTTAAATCTACAATTATCATGTGGTTATGTATTGTGTATGAAATGTGATAAGTGAGAATGTTGATTGTTCTGTAAAGTGCAATTATATACATGAAATAAATGTGAAATATATATGTTATATGACTATGCTAGTGTTTTGCAAAAGATGCTAATATGCAGTGATAGTGCACGGATAATCGGTAAGTAATATGTGTTGTTTTCGAATATTTTGGCCTTGTGATCTTAGAACCATTTGATATAGTTGGCATGCCATAGGATTGTGAGTACTCACTTATATGTATAGTGGTTTTGGGCGTTGAGGCCCTAGGATATGTTTGGAAGGATAAAGGAATGTGGCTTATTATAGTTTTAGGGAAAAAAGGCAATGTGGTAGACTTATTATAGTTTTATTGATTTCTGAACAAAAGACTTGGTTTCCAATAATATCGTGTTATTACTATTTCTTAGGACTATAGTCATTGATGTTGGCATGATGATAATTGTTTGGACTCGATTTTGGTAATTTGTACTGTTGATTAAGTCGTATGAATGATTACTTAACTTAGTACTCTACTTTTATCATGTGGTTACAAAGGAGCTGAAGGGATATCAATCAAACACATTAAGGATACATTAAGTCTTCATTAAGGATAATTGGCATGCCTTTTCAAATATATTAGGTTCCAATGAAGAGACATGACTCATGGCTTCCTTACAAGAGTTAAAAAAAGAAATTATTGCTTGTAATAATACTAGTTAATGGCTGAATATGAAAAGTCTCACATAGGCATTTGAACAGTCACAAAAGTGCCTATAAATTTTCTGTAAATAGAACTTTGATAGCAACTAAAAATTTGAATTTTTCTGAGTTTTGTGATACATGCATGGGAGCGTCTGATGAAGAATCGATTGGAACAAAATTAAAGTTGTCTATGTCAATACCAATTGGGTTGAAAGATGAAAAGAATTCAAGAAGAAATCCAATTGAAATTCCCGTTGGGCCTATGACTCGAGCTAGATCCAAGAAGCTCAAAGAGGCAATGTTAGGGTTGATTCAGCAAGTTTGGGCCGAGCATGAGAAGTTCAATTTTTATTGGACTCAAGATAACGATCCAATTTCATGCAATGTGTTGCATGTGAAAGTTTGATTAGTTTGAAAACACTCTTCAATTTTTAACTATGTGTTTTGTTTGTTAAATGCATATTTATTTCATGATCTACTTCATTATGTGTTTTGTTTGTTAAATGCATCTTTATTTAATGTTTTGCATTAATACATCTACATATTTTAAAATGTGCATTATGTTTCTTGTTTATGGAATGTGTCTTTAGTTAATTCTTTGCATTAATACATTAGCATCATTTAAGACTTGCATTATGTGTTTTCATATTTAATAAGTCATGCATTAAATCATCTCATTTGTTAATTTACTTCAAGTATGGTTTAAGTTGCATGTTCATTTGATTTGTGTGCATGAGAGTTATTAAATATTTTGTTTTTATTAGTGTTTTAAGTTATCATTTAATCTTAAATATCTATTTTGCGGTGACTTTTCATATGATTAAAGACTCTTCAAAGTTGGATGGTTTCAAAGCTTTTAAAGAACATTAATGAAATTCATTTAATAGACCAAAAGAGACTCTTCAAGTCTGAATGTTTTTGGAGTCTTAATTTTTCATCATGGTGCCATTTAAGAGGATGTTACACAAGCTTTTATCATGTGGTTACAAGGGAGCTGAAGGGACATCAATCGAACACATTAAGGATACTTTAAGTCTTCATTAAGGAGAATTGACAGGCCTTTTCAACTAAATCAGATTCCAATGAAGAGACATGACTTATTGGCTTCCCTGTATGAGTTAAAACGAAATTAATACTTATAATAACCTTACTTAATTGCTGAAGATGAAAGGCATCACATAGGCATTTAAATAGTCACAAAAGTGCCTATAAATTTCTTGTAAATAACTTTGATGGTAATTTGAATTTTCTAAATTTTGTGTGAGAATTCTATCTTTTTGTTCTTGGTCTAACTTACTTGGACTTATTAAGGTTCTCCTTGTGGTGTCAAACCCTTTCTTTTCTAAACTTATCACTTCATCATTTCTTTCTTTGCTCTGAAGTGTGGCATTCTAACATACTGTTGGTTCCTATTTTGCTAAATAGTGGGTCACAGTTTACTTCTTCTTCAAAGACTTTTTTGTTATTTCACTATATAGAAATTGGGTCACAATCATTTATATCGTTGGTTCTTTTCTAAGTGTTTAATTCGTACAAGTCATCCTTCTAAAACCTTCTTTGTTGTTTTCATTCAACCTATTTTCCATTACTCACAATTTCATTTTTAATTCCAACTTGAAATGATACTGAAATTAGACGATCGGGAAATTCAGCGTCTTGTACTTAAATTCTCACGATTACGAGCACGCATCAAATATGCTCCTGAGATGGTTCCTTTTGAGAGGGACCATTACAAGAGGTTCTATTTTGGGTTAAACTACGAGATTCGGGTTTATTTGATAGCTTAGCCTATAGAGATGTTTGATGAGTTGGTTGAGAGAACTAAGGTCGTGGAGGAGACCTTAGCTGAGTTGCCTCGTTCTATGGTTACTGATTCTAGCAAGAGAGCTTCTGACAGTGCACTGGGTCAATTATCTAAGAGAGGGCATGATAGTCATGTCTCTAGTAGAGGTGCGAGACATGGGACTTGATTGAGTCAATCTAAGTAGCAGAGTAGTATTGTGGTTAGTGCGAGTGGTTCAGCGGGTAGTTCTGGATGGCCGCTTTGTGCGCAATGTGAACGTAGGCATTCTAGAGAGTGTCTTAATTTGACTGGTGGAGGTTTCAAATGTGGGTCGAAGGAAAATTTACTGAGGGATAGTCCACTTAGGGTTGTGGTTTCACAGACTCAGAGTTCAGCACCTGTTACTGCGCCTGCTAGAGGACATGGTCACGATAAAAGTACAAGAGATCGAGTGGGCAGCGGATTGTTACTTATACTGCTGCTACACATGTTAAGTTTAGAGGTCTAGCTCGAGTTTATGCTGAGGATCAAGATCCAACGGATGTTATCACAGGTACATCTACTTTGCAGTCTATTCCGTTGTTTTCTTTAGTTGATTCTAGATCAACGCATTCATATATCTTGAGTGAATTGGTATGTAAGCTAGAGATCCCTATTGAGCCTATTAGTTTGGGTATGTCTGTTATTAGCTCATTTGGTGATAGTGTTATAGTGAATAAATTTTATCGTAGATGTTCTATTATGATTCAAGGACATGTCTTCTCTATTGACCTTATGGAATTGTCATTTTATGGATTTGACGTGATACTTGGTATGGATTAGTTAACTGAACATAAGGCTAGGGTAGATTTTGAGACTAAGCGAATTACCTTGAGAGATAATGATGGTTTGGAAATAGTTATAGTGGGTGAAAGACCAGGTTTTATGTCTAACATGGTCTCAGCTATGAAGGTTGAGAAGTTGATGGGTAAAGGATTTGAGGCTTATTTGGCTTATGTGATGAATTTTGTTAGTAAGAAGTTAATAGTTCAAGATATTTGCACTGTTAGGGATTTTTCTGATGTGTTTCCAAAAGAGTTACCTGGTTTGCCACCATATTGAGAAGTGGAGTTTGGAATTGAGCTTTATCTTGGTACTGCACCAATTTCCATTGCACCCTATCGCATGGCACCAAAAGAGCTCAAGGAGTTAAAGATTCAGTTACAAGAGTTGTTAGATAGGGGTTTATTCGACTGAGTGTGTCTCCGTGGGGTGCACCAGTTTTTTTTGTAGAAAGAAGGATAGTACGATGAGGATGTGTATTTATTATAGACAATTGAACAAGTTAACTATTAAAAATAAGTATCCTTTGCCTTGAATTAATGACTTGTTTGATCAATTTAAAGGTGCAATGGTGTTTTCGAAGATTGATATTAGATCTGGGTATTATCAATTAAAGGTGAAGGAGGCTGATGTATTGAAAACTACTTTTAGTGTAACACCATTTACCCGTATTCGACGTCGGAACTAGATACGAGGCATTACCGAACTTAATATACTTAATCATACAATATCAGGCCATAAATTTTCATTTAAAAATTAAAACCTTTCATTCGTAATCACAACATCCTTATTATGGGCCAACGAGACCCGAAACATACATATATAGTGGTTTGAGACTAAACCGAAAACTTACAAACTCTTAGAAAAAGTTTTCTCAAAATAAGGCCACACAGCCGTGTGGAAGGGAACACGCCCGTGTTCCTAGCCCATACTAATTTTATTTTTTTCATTTCACACCTACAGGGGTTTTCACACAGCCTGGCACACACCCGTGTCTATGGTCGATGTCCTTCACACGGCCATGACATGCCCGTGTCTTACCCGTGTATGAAATCTTTGATATTCTGTTTATGACATCAGCAGACTTATAGGGCTACACGACCAGGTCACACGCCCGTGTGACAAACTGAATTTTTCACAAATTAAGTGTAGACTTCACACGGTCTGGCACATGCCCATGTCCTATGGTCATAGCTTTCACACAGATGAGACACACGGCCGTGTCTCTGCCCGTGTGCTTACTAATAAGCATTTTGTTTTGCTAATTCTGGATGCAGGGGAACACACGGCTTGTCAACACGCCCATAGGGCAGACCGTGTGTCACACACGATCTAGACACACGTCCATGTATCTATCTGTGTAGACATATACAAGGCTATCTACCAAGCCATTTGCCACCTTGAAAAGAAACCACACTTATTCCATTCCAAGTACCACATAGCAAGACAATAATATACTTCAAATATCTACTATCAAGACATCCACACCCTAAATTTTCACTCTACATCATTATACCTCTACTTCATACATTATTCACTCAATTTCATAAACTTGCACTTCATGAATTTTATCATCATTGAATAGATGTAACTTAGCAAATTTTTGGCCGATTTCAATGGCCATTTACAAAATGAATTGAATGACATTAATAGCCAGCACATTGGCTAACCAATATGACATATGACAAAATGACCAAGTTCCTATACATGCCATACCCAAAATAATCAAACTTTACTATACCAAAAGAATAGCTTGATAGTGTGAATCGAACTCTGACGTCCTTCGATCCCTGAGCTAGCTTGGCGATACTATAAGGAAAAGGGAAAAGAGAGGGGTGAGCATAAAGCTTAGTAATTTTGCATGAAATAAATGGCAACATCAAATCTTAGGATACATCAATACGTTACTTTGAGTAATAAGACAAGTTCTCAAGCACATCGACATAACTTACTCATGCTTACTCTTACCAATCACATATCACATATTGGATTTATTTCTCGTAAGTTACTTATGAGTACCTGTATCACTTCATCACATAACTTTAGCACTTATACTATCTTGTACATAGATTAAGCTCTTTATCCTGTTGAAACACTTGGAATACTAAGGAATACACAGAAATTTTCATACACGTAATACAATGCCAATGCCATATCCCAGATATGGTCGTACATGGGATCACATCTCGATGCCGATGCCATATCTCAGATATAGTCTTACACGGGATCTCATATTGATGTCGATGCCATATCCCATATATGGTCTTATACAAGATCGTATATCGATGCCATGTCCCAGACATGGTCTTACACGATTTCATACCGAAGCAATGTCCCAGACATGGTCTTACATGATTTCATACCGAAGCCAGGTCCCAAACGTGGTCTTACACGGGATTAGTATTTGATGTCGATGCCATATCCCATATATGGTCTTATACGGGATCTCCATTCGGTGCCGAGGCCATGTCCCATACATGGTCTTATACGGGACCTTATTAGTCTCATGTCGTGACAATGGTATCCTTTCTATTCCTAAGGTTCAACCGAGACTTCGACGTAATAAAATTTCATCATACTTTCATCAAGACTTCATTAACAAATTTTCATAAAAATAGTATACCTTTCTCACGACATCAAGCATTTTAAAAATGTAATAACATTATATTGATTTATTACACACAAACTTACCTCGGTACCAAAAATATGTGTAGTTGTTCAATTTAGTCCACCACCTTGTTCTTTCCTCGGTTTCGGTCCAGACTTCGTGTTTCTTGACTTATAATGACAATTTTACTTATTTCATGACATACTTTGGAAAAATTACAATTTTACCCTTAAACTTTCACATATTTACAAAATGGTTTCTAGGCTCGTATAATGAAATGTACATGTTTCCTTGGTTACCGAAGCCTACCCGAACATTTATTGAGCTTATAATAGTTCACACTTTACTTCAAAACTAATTTTTTACTTCACATTTTATCACTTTTACTACTAGGTCCTTTTTATCAATTTTCCATGAAAATCACTTAGAAAAAGATGTTTATCATACATCAAACTGTCATATTCCTCCTTTACGCATCAAAATACATGCATGTCATGCATGGGTAAAATTTTGAACATGAACCCTAGCTCAAAATATTGGTATAAATAGCTAAGTCGAGCTACGAGGATCTCAAAAATACGAAGAACATCAAAAACGAGGCTAGGGGATACTTACAATCAAGCTTGAAAGTTGAAGAAACCCTAGCTATGGTGTCTTTGAGATTTTCGGCCAAGCATGGAGAAGATGGACAAGATTTTTTGACTTATTTTCCCTTTTAATTCTTTTATCATCCAAATGACAAAATTGCCCTTAAGGCCCATTTCTTGAGATTTTTCCTTCCCATGTCCATTTTTTGTCCATCTTGACATATAATGGTCTAATTGCTAAATAAAGACCTCTAATAATTTTTCTAATGTTATTTCATACTTGAATCTTCTAGAATCTCATATTTTTCAATCTTGGCAATTTAGTCCTAATGAATAAATTGATCACTAAATTATAAAATTTCTTCATGAAATTTTCACACAATCATGCAAACATGTCATAGACCTCATAAAAACCATAAAACACATATTTTTACTTCAGATTTGTTGTCTTGCAACCATTATTCTGACTAGACCCTAAATCGGGCTATTACAATTCCCCCTTAGGGATTTTCGTCCCAAAAAATCTTACTGGTAAAAAGGTCTTGATATTGGTTCTCATAGCCTCCTCAGACTCCCATGTAGCCTCTTCTACCCCATGTCTTTTCAACAATACTTTCACAAGAGCTATACTTTTATTTCTTAACTGTTTGTCTTCCCGTGCCAAAATCTTAACTGGCTCTTCGTCATATGTCATATCAGGTTGAATTTCAATCTCTGTCGCTACAATCACATGCGAAGGGTCTGATCGGTAACGTTGCAGCATAGACACATGAAATACATCATGAATCTTTTCCAACTTAGATAGAAAAGCCAAACGATAGGCTATCGGTCCTATCCTTTTGGTAATCTCACACAGCCCGATGAAACACTAACTTAATTTGCCTTTCCAGTGAAATCTGAGAACTTTCTTCCATGTTGATACTTTCAAAAATACCTTATCTCCAACTTGAAATTCAATCTCTTTTCGTCTCAAATTCGCATAGGACTTTTGTCTATCCGATGCAGCTTTCAAACAATTACGAATCACTTTTACTTTCTCTTCAGTTTCTTTGACTAGATCGACTCTGTGAATCTGATTTTCTCTAAGTTTAGTCCAATACAAAGGCATTCGGCACTTACGCCCATACAATGCCTCATAAGGTGCCATTTTCAAACTCGACTGAAAACTGTTATTATAGGAAAATTCCACTAACGATAAGTACTTTCCTCAATTACCTTGAAATTCCAAAACACAGCATCAAAGCATGTTTTCAAGAGTTTGTATTATCCTCTCTGACTGTCCGTCGGTTTGAAGGTGAAAAGTTGTACTAAAATTCAACTTTATGCCCAAAGTTTCTTGCAACTTTTTCCAAAATCGGGATGTAAATCTCGGATCTTTATCCGAAATAATTGACAATGGTACTCCATGCACTCTTACAATTTTTGAAACATACAAATCTGCCAACTTATCTAGCGAATAATCAATGCGTACCGGTATAAAATGGCCGAACTTCGTAAGTCTATCAACCACAACCCACATGGCATCCTTCTTTTTCGATGTCAAAGGCAAACCTGTCACAAAATTCATACTAATACGGTCCCATTTCCACTCGGGAACCATAATAGGCTGAAGTAGACCTGAAGGTACTTGATGTTCAGCTTTCACTTGTTGACAAATCAAGCATTTCAATATAAACTTGGAAATATGTTTTTTCATGCTCGGCCACCAATACCATTTCTTCAAGTCATTATACATTTTGGTGTTGCTTGGATGTACAGATAAACATCCACTATGTGATTTGTGCAAAATTTTCCGAATAAGTTTATCATTTCTTAGTACACAGACCCTATCTTGGAACATCAAACATCCATCCGAACTGATATGAAAGTCTGATTTCATACCTGATTCACATTAAACTCTTTTGGCTTGCAACTCTCTATCGCCTTTCTAAGCTTCACAAATATTTTGAAGAACAATGGTCTAGCTCTCAACTCAGCTAAAATAGAACCATCATCCTATAGACCTAACCGCATATTCATAGCCCTCAATGATAATAGGGATTTCCTACTCAAAGCATCGGCGACCACGTTCATCTTTTTCGGGTGGTAGTCAATCACTAGCTCATAATCCTTTCTTAGCTCCAACCATCTTCATTGTCTTATATTCAATTCCTTTTAAGTCGTCAAGTAATTTAGACTCTTATGATCAGTGAATACTCGACATTTCTCACCATATAGATTGTGTCTCCAAATCTTCAATGCAAACACAATGGCAGCTAACTCCAAATCATGGGTTGGGTTATTCTTCTCGTGCGACTTTAACTGTCTAAAGGCATAAGCTATCACCTTGCCCTCTTGCATGAGTACACAACCCAATCCATTCAGGGATGCATCACTATAAACCACAAATTCTTTTTCTAGTTCAGGTTGTACTAAAATCGGAGCCTCAGTCAACAATGCCTTTAGTTTCTCGAAACTCTATTGGCACTTTTCTGTCTATTCAAACTTTACATCTTTTTGTAATAACCTCATCATCGAAGTAGCTATCATGGAAAATCACTTGACAAACCATCTGTAATAGCTAGTTAGGCCCAGAAAACTTCTAACCTCTGACACATTTCTCGGCGATTTCCAATCAACAATAGCTAAAATTTTACTCGAGTTAACTCGAATTCCACCTCCTGAAACAATGTGCCCCAAAAATTCGACTTCTTTGAGTCAAAATTCATTTTACTAAACTTGGAATATAACTGATTATCTCGTAAAATTTGTAAGACTGTCATCAAATGCTCAGCATGCTCGTTTTCATTACGAGAGTAAATCAATATATCATTAATAAAGACTACAATAAATTTATCCAAATATGGCCGAAAGATGCGATTTATTAAATCCATAAACATGACAGGGGCATTTGTTAAGCCGAAAGGCATGACTAAAAATTCATAGTGACCATACCTTGTTCGAAATGTAGTTTTTGGCACATTTGCCTCTTTGACTCTCAACTGGTAATAACTAGACCTCAAGTTTATCTTGGAAAACATAGTGGCTCCTTTCAATTGGTCAAACAAATTATTGATCCTTGGTAATGGGTACTTGTTCTTTATGGTTACCTTGTTAAGTTGCCGATAATCTATACATAACCTTATAGAACCATCTTTCTTTTACAAAATAATGTGGGAGCACCCCACAGAGAATAACGCAATCTTGCGAAACCTTTATCCTTCAACTCTTGTAACTGTGCCTTCAATTCTTTCAACTCAGTTGGAGCTATCTTGTACGGAACAATCGAAATAGGAGCAGTACCTAGGCTAATTCAATACCAAATTCAATCTCTCTAACCGGAGGCAACCCTGGCAATTCTTTTGGAAATACATCTGGATACTCACACGCTATGGGCACTGATTCAATTCTTAACTCTAATTTTTTAGAATTCATCACGAAAGCAAGATAAGCTTCATATCTCTTTCTTGTGTATTTCTAAGCAGACATAAAAGAAATCATTACAGGCAATCTGTCCTTTTCATCTGATTCAACATGAAAAGTATCCCCATTTTCACATTTCAATTCAATATATTTTTTTTCCATAATTTACTATCACATCATGAGCAGTTTTATCACAAATTCATCAAACGATATTTTTTTCCATAATTTAGTATCCCCATTTTCACATTTCAATTTAATATATATTTTTTTCCATACCAAGGATTATATCGAATTCATCAAACGATAATAACATGAGATTAGCTGGAAAATAATGACCTTTAATCATCAAATGACAATCTTTGCATACTTTGTCCACTAACACACATTTGCCTAGGGGATTTGACACTTTTATCACAAATTCTGTAGACTCTCTAGGCATGTTCATCCTAGATATTAATTTCATACATACATATAAGTGGGTAGATCCCGGATCAATTAAAGCAACAACATGAGTATCATAGACAGAAAATGTACCCGTAATCACATCAGGGGAGGACACCTTTTCGCAAGCGCGAATGGCATAAGTCCTTGCAGGTGCTCTACCCTCGGATCTTGCAATCTGCTCTCTAGGTGTATTCTTACTACTCGTTACATTTCCTGAATTTCTCTATGGCATTCCTCTAGTAGTACTTCCCAATCTTGCACTCTGAATTTTCTCTTTTTCAGCCATCTCGGAACAATCTCTAATTAAGTGATCTTGGGAACCACACTTGAAACAAGCCCTCTCATTTGCTCGGCACTCACTGGGGTGACATCTGCCACACTGTAAACATTCTGATCTACTCGGTCGAGCATTACCAACACTAGCAATCGAAGTGGTCTGAGCTTTAGATCCCGAGTACTATTTACCTTTACTTCTATTTGAAAACCCAACTGAAGTAGCTAATCGGGTAGTGAAATCTCTTGATTTCTTGGATGTGGATTGAAATGATTTACCCAGTTGTCTCTTCCTTGAGTCGCGAGACTCAATCTCAGCCTTTGTTTTCTCTTTGGCCAATCCCTCGGCCTTGCAAGCTCTATCTACTAGCACAACAAATTCCTTTAGTTCTAGAATACCAACAAACAATCGGATATCCTCATTTAATCCGTCCTCAAACCTTTTGAACATGATGGCTTCAGTGGATATGCACTCCTGAGCATATTTACTAAGCCTTATAAATTCACGTTCATATTCGGTTACCGTCATTCTACCTTGTTTTAACTCAAGAAATTCCTTTCTTTTTGGTCGATAAACCTTTGGCTAATATACTTCTTTCGGAACTCTTCTTGGAAAAATTCCCAATTAACTTTCTCCCTTGGTACAACTGACATTTGGGTGTTCAACCACTGGTAAGCCGAATCTCTTAAGAGAGACACAACACATTTCATGCACTCTTCGAGTGTGCAGGACAATTCATCAAATACCCTTATGGTATTTTCAAGATAGAATTCTGCCCTCTCTGGATCATTATCTTTATTAGCTCAAAATTCCTTAGCTTCTCATTTCTGAATTCTATCAACCGGGGGCTTTTCTCTTCTTACCACTTCTACAACTTGGGGAGCTACAGGGGTAGGCTGTGGAATAGGTGGGGGTGGAGGGGATTGCGCGTTTGGGTTCGTTCGAATGAACTCCGTATACTATGTATTCATCATGTGGAGAAAGGCTTTCCTAGCCTCTTCTCCTCCTCTCTGACTCACAGTAATTAGTCTATTTTCACTTTCAATTGGCATCTTCCCTTGGGAGGGGGCCAGAGCGCTACCTTCTACAACATCCACTTCTACTCTATCGGGATCCATTTGCTATATGAAAACACATTTTAAATCGTCAGGAGTCATCACACTATCATTATGTAATTACTCATACGTATACCATGTATAGCTAAACTCATGCATACACTATGTTAGCCCAAGAATCGACTAAATCGTAGCTCTGATACCACTAAATGTAACACCCTTTACCCGTATTTGACACCGGAATAGGGTACGAGGCATTACCGAACTTAATATACTTAATTATACAATATCGGGCCATAAATTTTCATTTAAAAATTAAAACCTTTCATTCGTAATCACGACGTCCCTATTATAGGCCTACGAGACCCGAAACATACATATATAGTGGTTCGGGACTAAACCGAAAACTTACGAACTCTTAGAAATTTTTTGCTCAAAACAAGGCCACAAGCCCGTGTGGAAGGGAACACGCCTATGCGAATTTTAGTAATTCATTTTGAACCTATGGGGGTTTTCACACGGCCTGGCACACGCCCGTGTCTATGGCCCGTGTCCCTCACACGGAAATGACATGCTCATGTCTTAACTCGTGTATGAAAACCTTGACATTCTGTTTATGACGTCAGCAGACTTATAGGGCCACACGGCCAGGTCACACACACGTGTGCTAGCTCGTGAGACGAATTGAATTTTTCAAAAATTAAGTGCAGACTTCACACGGTCTGGCACACGCCCATGACCTGTGGCCGTGGCCTTCACACGGCTGAGACACATGGTGCTTACTACTAAGCATTCTATTTTGCTAATTCTGGATGCAAGGGAACACACGGCCTGTCAACACGCCCATAGGGCTGACCGTGTGTCACACACGGTCTAGACACACGCCCGTGTATCTATCTGTGTGGACATATACAAGGTTATCTACCAAGCCATTTGCCACCCTGAAAAGCAGCCACACTTATTCCATTTCAAGTACCACATAGCAAGACAATAATATACTTCGAATATCTACTATCAAGATAGCCACACCCTAAATAGTCACTTTACTTCTTCATGCCCCTATTTCATACATTATTCACTCAATTTCATAAACTTGCACTTCATGAATTTCATCATCATTGAATAGATGTAACTTAGCAAATTTTTGGCTGATTTCAATGGCATTTACAAAATGAATTGAATGACATTAATAGCCAACACATTGGCTAACTAATATGACATATGACAAAATGACCAAGTTCCTATACATGACATACCCAAAATAATCAAACTTTCCTATACCAAAAGAATAGCTTGATAGTGTGAATTGAACTTCGATGTCTTTCAATCCCCGAGCGCTTGGCGATACTACAAGGAAAAGGGAAAAGAGAGGGGTAAGCATAAAGTTTAGTAAGTTTGCATTAAATAAATGGCAACATCAAATCTTAGGATACATCCATACGTTATTTTGAGTATTAACAGAAGTTCTCAAGCACATCGACATAACTTACTCTTGCTTACACTTACCAATCACATATCACATATTGGATTTATTTCTCGTAAGTTACTCATGGGTACCTGTATTACTTCATCACATAACTTTAGCACTTATACTATCTTGCACATAGACTTAGCTTTTTATCTCGTTGGACCACTTGGAATACTAAGGAATACATAGAAATTATCATACACGTAATACTATGCCAATGCCATATCCCAGATATGGTCTTACATGGGATCACATCTAGATGCCGATGCCATATCCCAGATATGGTCTGACACAGGATCTCAAATTGATGTCGATGCCATATCTCAGATATCGTTTTATACGAGATCGTATATTGATGCCATGTCCCAGACATGGTCTTACACGATTTCATACCGAAGCCAGGTCCCAAACGTGGTCTTACACGGGATTACTTTTCGATGCCAATGCCATATCCCAGATATGATCTTATACGGGATCTTCATTTGGTGTCGAGGCCATTTCCCAGACATGGTCTTATATGGGAGCTTATTAGTCTCATGTCGTGACAGTGATATCCTTTCTATTCCTAAGGTTCAACCGGGAATTTGACGTAATAAAATTTCATTATACTTTCATCAAGACTTCATTAACAAATTTTCATAAAAATATTATACCTTTCCCTCGACATCAAGCATTTTAAAAAGGTAATAACATTTTGTTTATTTAGTCCACCACCTTATTCTTTCCTCGGTTTCGGTCTGGACTTCGTATTTCTTGATCTATAATGACAATTTCACCTATTTAATGATCACATTAACTAAAATAACCCATGAATCATACTTTGGAAAAATTAAATTTTACCCCTAAACTTTCATATATTTTCAAAATGGTCCCTAGGCTCGTATAATGAAATGTACTCGTTTCCTTGGTTACCCAAGCTTAGATGAACATTTATTGAGCTTATAACAGCTCACACATTCCTTCAAAACTGATTTTTACTACACATTTTATCACTTTTATAACTAGGTCCTTTTTTATCAATTTTCCATGAAAATCACTTAGAAAAAGATGTTTATCATACATCAAACTTTCATATTCCCCTTTACACATCAAAATACAAGCATGTCATGGATGGGTAAAATTTTGAACATGAAGCCTAGCTCAAAATATTGGTAGAAATAGCTAAATCGAGATATGAGGGTCTCAAAAATACGAATTACATCAAAATTGAGGCTAAGAGGTACTTACAATCAAGCTTGAAAGTTGAAGAAACCCTAGCTATGGTGTCCTTGAGATTTTTGGCCAAGCATAGAGAAGATGGACAAGATTTTTTGACTTATTTTCCTTTTTAATTCTTTTATTATCCAAATGAGAAAAATGCCCTAAAGGCCATTTTCTTGAGATTTTTCCTTCCCATGTCCATTTTTTTATAATGGTCTAATTGCTAGATAAAGACCTCTAATAATTTTTCTAATGCTATTTCATACTTGAATCTTTTAGAATCTCATATTTTTCAATCTTTGCAATTTAGTCCTAATGAATAAATTGATCACTAAATTATAAAATTTCTTCATGAAATTTTTACACAATCATGCAAACATGTCATAGACCTCATAAAAACCATAAAACACATATTTCTACTTTGGATTTATGGTTTTGCAACCATTATTCTGACTAGACCTTAAATCAGGCTGTTACATTTAGGACTCGATATAGGCATTATGAATCCTTGGTGTTGCCATTTGGATTAACTAATGCTCTTGTCGCGTTATTGGATTTGATGAATCATGTGTTTCATTCGTATTTGGATCAGTTTGTAGTTGTCTTTATAGATGATATTTTGGTGTATTCTGGTTTTGAAGAGGATCACGACGAGCACTTAAGGATTGTTTTGATTTTTCGAGATAAGTAGTTGTATGCAAAGTTAAGTAAGTGTAAATTTTGGCTTAGGAAAGTAGCATTCTTAAGTCATATTGTATCAACAGAAGGGATTCGAGTGGATCCCAAGAAGATAGAGGTGATTTTGGAAAGGAAGCCGCCTATGAGTGTTGTTGAAGTTGGGAGTTTATTGGGTTTAACTGGTTACTATCGTAGGTTTGTTGAAGGGTTTTCTCTTATTGCTGCACCCTTAATGAAACTAATTTAGAAGGATATGGTGTTCAAATGGACTAATGGAAGGCAGAAGAGTTTTGATCAACTTAAGGCAGTTTTGACTAAAGTGCCAGTGTTGATAATCTTTTGTTTGGATCAATACAAATATCTTTAGTCCATAATACATGTGCTATAAATCTTACTTCTAGGAGTCAACATCCGCAGTAGATACATTTTCATACAATTACTTTTTTCGTAAAGTCTTCAGTACAGATCTCAGATGTTGGTCAAGTTTATTTTTATTCCTCGAGTAGATCAAGATGTCATTAGTATGGAACAACAGGTATCTATTATTTGCAGTAGTTTTGTTCAACTTTCTATAACCGATACGAAATCTCAATTTTATCTTTCTTTTTCACAATTAGAACCGAAGCATCCGAATGTGACACACTCAATTGAATGAACTCTTGGTTTAATAGCTCTTGCAATTGAGACGTCAATTCTTTTGATATTGTTGGTGCTATTTTATATTGTGTAATCGATGTTGAAGCAGTTTCTAGTTCTAATTCAATAACAAATTCAACTTTTCTGTTGGGGCAAAAACTCTGGAAAATCTTCAGAATATTAAGACCTATCATCTCGATCATTAATCGATTTACTCTTTTGTTATCACAATACAATCCATTTATTTTTATAGTTCTATCATTTCATAACAAGTTGATGAATCTATATCAGGAATAATATCAAATTTTAAGGAAATGTACTAGTAATGACATCAAGAACAGTAACTTCTCCATGATCTCGAATAACATAAACCCTGACAGCAACCTGAGCTTCAGATCTGATAATCATATCTTTAATATTCGTTTTACTGTCCCCCACGCTACCATTATATTCCCGATCGTCTAGTTTTCTAATGAGTGGTCACAGGTTTCATACTTTGTTTATTGTTTCTAATATTCCTAATAATCGCATAAATACAAGCCTCATTCTTTAGTCAACACTCATTTTGATGAGTTTCCACTATGAATAGAAATCGAGCTGTTCGTTCTACAAACACTTTAACACTGGCCATTGATGTAGTCAGGAATCTCAATTTCCTCGATTTCATCTTATCTTTTTTGAAAACTTGGTAGAGAAATGAAATTATTATAAACATAATTTCATTTCTTTAATAGAGGAGTCAAAAATGATCTAATTGTAATCTATTTACTGGAATCTCAAAGTTTCAACTTGGTTTGTTCCCTTTCATTGCATACATCTTCAATTCTCTGTGATCATTCATATAAAATTACAAACTCTTTCAATTTCATAGCTCTCACTGACATTTGTATGTCTTTGTTTAAATCCCATTCAAAACGAGTGCACATTTCAACTTCAGTCAGTACAATATCTCTGGTATATTACTGAGCCGATAAATTCTCATTCATTCTCTGCTATAGACATTATTCTATATTTCAACTATAGAAATTCATCGTATTTCTTATCTAGGTACAATCTGCTAGTGTATTTCTTTTTGAATTTTATTTGGAAGAAATTACAATTTACTTGATCTTTAAGAACAACTGTTGTCAAAATTATTCATCTCTGATAAGCTTCATATTTCAAAGTGACATAACATTCCAGACTATCTTCAGGAGAACATAATATTTCATAAAAAATTCACTGAGTATTTTTAAGTAATATTCAATTCTAACTAGATCCTCATAAGTTTTATCCCTGAATTGTTTAGTTCCGCATTTCCAGATCTTATCAATTGAATGTCTGTGAACACTTACTAGATTTTAAAGACAAGAGAGTGTTGTGGAAAGCATAATCGAGGGTGGAGGTTGCGAAGCCACAAGAGTGGCTCACATAACACTAAGAACTGTTAGTTCATCTTTTAAAAGAAAACACCTCTTATTTCACTATTTAGACTTTGCGAACAACACACTAAAACTAGATCCCTGATTGGAAACATTACCATTTACCTTAATCTAATACCACATGGTTTAAACTCAGCTGACATAATATCTAAAAGAAAACAAAGTCAAATTTGATCATATTGCATCACACTATCCCAGATTAATGTTGTAAGTATTTCTAGACTCAACATACGCTACATTCAGTCTTAGAATCGACTAAATCATAGCTTTGATACCACTAAATGTAATACTCATCAATAGGTCTGATCATCAAACCGAAGCTATAGGATGCCACAACAATTAACGAAGCAATCACATACGATTCCATATTTAAACATTCAATAAACAATAAGAATAATTCATAATCCTTATTTTAAGTAACATTAAATTATTTCATAAATACACGATTAACATTCAAATAAAACATGAGTCACACAGTGAGAGTTAATTCAATGTATAAACATCAAATATAGCTTTTCTTTTGCCTTATACAAGCTTATCTATGCCCTATTATCTACCTAGAATTTGACTAGGACTGATTTGCAACATCTCCAAAGTTATAAATCAATTAAAGAATAAATAAATTCTTCAAATAATCAATCATGTCATAAACATTTAAATGTTATGGTAAACAATTAAATACGAGCCTTATTCAAGCTTACAAAAGCTCTTAAATTGACCCGAGTACAAATAAGGACTAATTTAAAAACTTTTCAAAAAGTTAGGAAAATTTTCAAAATAAGGTCACACGCCATGATGTAAACAGATACCATGTGAAATTAGAGTCACACAACCGTGTATCTAGGTCTATAACTCATTGAAGCCATGTGGACCTAAATGTAAAAATTCAACAAAAGTCACACGGCTATATGGTTGGGCCGTGTAACTAACTTAGACCGTGTGATTAAATGAACCTTATTTTCCAGTGGCATGCAACCATGTCACAATCCCGCATGTGACACATGGTTGTGTGGCATCAAAATCTATCATTTAAGAGCTCGTATTAAAATCAACCATAAGGTAACTTCCAAAATACATTTTGACAACTTTAAACCTATTTAAAACATCTCAAAGCCAAACCAAAACATGTCATATAACTTCCTACTAATGCCTAACGAATATGCCATAATGGCACCATCACAAAACAATAGTTTCAAAACATTTCAAATCATTCAACTAGTTTAGTATCATCCATGCCATAACCCAATATTTCCATTTCATATTCTAAGTCAAATCATTTGACATTTCAGCTTTATTAACAATCCAAAAGTTTACCATCCATCTATCACAAATATAATTTATCTCAATACCAATATTCACACATTGTTCAACATTCACTATCATTATTATACTTAAGCATTCCATCATCAGCATGAACATATGCACATATTCATTTCAAAGCTTATATACATATTATATTAGCACCTCAAGCTCAAGCATGATATATGAACCCTAACCTCCATTACTCAATGAAACATTTGCACTATTCAATGCCTATATGCATAACATATACACACCCCAAAACAATCTTTATAGACAAGAATCATTTTTTTTGACATCCAAGATAAGTTTTTTTTTACCACATTTAATCCTAGACACATACCACATAACCGAGTCTAAAACGATTAAAATTATCGAATAAAAGGCTTGATAGTGTGAGCTCCGGTATAATCAAATCACCATGTTTTGTAAAAGATAACTTCAAAATAGAACATAATCGAGTAAGCATTTCATATAACAGCCCGATTTTGGGGCTAGTTAGAATAGTAGTTTCGGAACCACTAATTCGAGGTTGGAGAAATTAGTTCTAATATTATTTTATGTGTTATGGCATGATTATATGAATTTATGAAAATTTTGGTACATTAATTTTAGCGATTGCATGCTTAATTGCGAGAAAGGACTAAATCGCATAAAGTGCAAAAGTGTTATCCTACAAGCTAAAGGTGTTTAATAGCTATTTAACATTAAATTGGAAGTCTTTATTGTGTAATTAGACCCTTAGGAAAGGGTTGGCCGGCCATAAGGGACAAGAAATGTCAAAATTGGTCAAAGTTGGTGGATTAGGTGACTAAATTGATGTAACAAAATAGAATAAAGAAAAGAATGATATCATCCTTTCCTCTTCATCTTTTCCACTGAAAATATTAGCAAAATTGGGGTTTTATAAGCCTAAAATTTTTAGCAACTTCTCACCCTTGCAAGGAAGTGATTTTGGTGGTTTTTTTTTTGATAATTTTTGTACTTTTAAAGCCCTTGTAGCTTAAGCTAGCTAATGAGGGGACTACTTTGTAAAATGGTTGAAAGTCTAGGGTTTTGCCATGAGAGAATTAGTTTTTTTGCTAAATTTTTATGGAATAAAATGAAACTTGGTTGTTAAATAAACAACTTTTGTGAAAGGAGTTTTCATGAAAACACCTAAAAAGAACCTTTTTGTAAAGGTTGTAAAATAGGTGGTAAATGTGTGAAATAATTGGTATTGTGAGTTGCTATAAGAGTAATAAATGTTCAACTAGGCTTGTTAAAGGAGGAAATTTGATTAGAATCGATTTACAAGCCTAGAGGCAAAATTGTAATTTTGTGAATGTATAGGGGTAAAACGATAATTTTGCCAAAATAGAAACTTTGAAATGTTTTGAATAATGTGGTGAATTAATAAGTGAATTTGTTATTATAGATAATAAAAAATAGAGTCCTGACTTAGATTGGAGGAAAACCAAGATAGTGGACTAAATCGAGATAGTCACCCAAATTTTTATATATCAAGGTAAGTTGTATGTGAATAATACAACTCTATTGTTATTATGCTTATAACCATTGATATTGCATAATATGTTCGATTATTTCTATGAATATTGTTGGCATCTAATAAGATGATGGAGAATGAGGAAATCCTTGGATAAATACCATGAATGAGTGATTATTGGTGGGTTGTGTGTGATATCGCAATGTTATTTATTATTGGTGGGATGTGTGCGATACCACCATGGATATATCATTATTTGGTGAGATGTGTGCGATACCATCGTGTTAATTATTATAGGTGGGCTGTGTGCGAAACCACCTCATATCTGATATTATTCCGAAGTACTCATAGAGAAACTTTAACTAAGTGAATTTACGTGTGATTATGTGGTAACAAGTGCAGGGTATAAATGCATGCCAATGTGAACAATGTTTATGATATATGTGAGATGTGGTGAGATTTGAAATGAGCATGAATTATGCTGTATAATTAGTAAGGATGGAAATGAGTAATTATGCCTTTGATTATATGAGATGTGTATGCAAGTTTATAATATGTTATGAGTATGATGTTGCATGGTAATTGTTGTTAATTGTTTACATGCGACTTACTAAGCTTTATGCTTACTCCTTCTCTTTTCTATTTTCTTATAGTACCATTAATTTAGCTCGGGAATCAAAAAACATCGGAGGCTTGATCACACTATCAATCTGAACACTTGGTATATCTAGATTTATCCCTTTTGAGTATGGCATGTATGGGGACTTAGTCCTTGTTAAGTGTTATTTTATTTTGGCCAAATGTATTGGCTTGTTTTGGAATTGATTTATTTTGTATAAGGCCATAGTTGATGGCTAATACCTATTATTAATATATGAAAATTATTATGTTTATCATGAATGTGTCTATTGTATGGTTGAATAATTGGTATATTTTATGCATGATGAATAAGTTGCTTCATGTGGTTTATATTGGTATAAGTATGGGTGGCAAAAAGGCTTGGTAGTTAGCATTATAATTGTCCACATGGGTAGACACATGGGTGTGTGTCTAGGCCGTGTGTGACACACGATCTGCCCCATGGGAGTGTGGTTTGGCCGTGTGTCCCCCTGCATGCTAAGTTGGCAAATCAGAATGCCAAGTAGTAACCACATGGACTGAGACACAGCCGTGTGTCTCTATAGTGTGGAAGACACGGCCATAGGACATGGGCGTGTGCCCAAGTAGTGTGAAGTATGCACCTGAATTTAGGAATTTAATTCACCACATGGTTTAAGGACATAGGCGTGTGCCTTGGTCGTGTAACCTTAATAGGTTGATGACGTTAGAAACATAATGTCAAGGTTTTTGCACACAGGCTAAGACACGGGCGTGTCTAGGCTGTGTGAAAGACACGGGCTATGGACACGGGCATGTGTCTGACCTGTGAAGACCCTTCTAGGTTCGAATTGAGAAATAAATCTACACGGGTATGAACACGGGCGTGTCCCTTATTTCATACGGGCGTGTGGACTGTTTGATGAGAATTTTCTAAGTTTTTCCAGAGATCTTCTAAATAACTCAATTTGGTTTCGAACCATTTCTGATGTGTGTTTTGGGCCTCGTAAGCCCATATTAAGGATTTTGAGTTGAAGATTGAAAAGTTTTAAATTTGAACAAACTATTATGGATTGTGAATGAATGTTAGTATGTGTTTTAGTAAGGTAACGCCTCATACCCTACGCAGGTGTCAATTACGAGTAAAGGGTGTGACATTTAGTGGTATCAGAGTTATGGTTTGGTCGATTCTCGGACTAACCTAGCATGTGTATGAGTCTAGCTATACATGCCATATATGAAATATGATAGTGTGACGACTCTTCACATTTTAAAATGTATTTTTATATAGTAAATGGATCGTGATAGAGTAGTGGCGGATGATGTCGAGAGTAATACGCCAACTCCCGCAGAAGGGACTGCACTAGTCGAGAGTGGGCCCATGACACTAAGTCAGGGCGGAGGAGCTAGAGAAGCCTTCTTCCACATGATGAATGATGGTATTTGGATTTTGTTTGTGAAAATCCAAACACTCCGCTTCCTCCACCCCCACCTATTCCTCAACCAATCCCTGTAGCTCCCCAAGTAGTGGAAATGGTTAGGAGGGAGAAATTTCTGGTAGACAGAATTCAGAAACAAGGACCTGAGGAATTCTAAGCTAATAAAGATGAAGATCCGAAGAGGGAAGAGTTTTGGTTAGAAAATACCATTAGGGTATTTGATGAGTTTTCTTGCACACCTAAGGAGTGCATGAAGTGCGTGGTGTCACTTCTGCAAGACTCAGCCTATCAATGGTGGAACACCCTTGTATCGGTGGTACCAAGGGAGAGGATAACTTGGGAAGTCTTCCAGGAAGAGTTCCGTAAAAAGTATATTAGCCAGAGGTTTATAGACCAGAAGAGAAATGAATTCCTTGAGCTAAAATAAGGCCGAATGACGGTGACTGAATATGAGCGTGAGTTTGTAAGGCTTAGTAAATACATTCGGGAGTGCGTATCACGAAGACCATCATGTGTAAAAGGTTTGAGGACGGATTAAATGATGATATCTGGTTGTTTGTGGGTATTCTATAATTGAAAGAATTTTTTATGCTAGTAGAGAGTGCTTACAAGGCCGAAAAATTGGCCAAAGAGAAAAGAAAGGCTACGATTGAGGCCCAAGATGCAAGGAAGATGCCGATGAGTAAGTTGTTCCAATCTTAATCAAAGAGGTCCAAGTAAATGAAGTCTTGATGAAAGTATGATGAAATTTTATTACGTCGAAGTCTCGGTTGAACCTTAGGAATAGAAAAGATACCATTGTCACAACATGAGACTAAGAAGGTCCCCTATAAGACCATGTCTGGGACATGGCCTTGGCACTGAATGGAGATCCCGTATAAGACCATATCTGGGATATGGCATTGACATCGAATAGTAATCTCGTGTAAGACCACGTTTGGGACCTGGCTTCGGTATGAAATCGTGTAAGACCATGTTTGGGACATGACATTGATATACGATCTCATATAAGACCATATTTGGGATATGGCATCGACATTGATATGAGATCCCGTGTAAGACCATATCTGGGATATGGTATCGGCATCGAGATGTGATCTCATGAAAGACCATATCTAGGATATGGCATTGCATCGTATTAGTGTATGAAAATTTATGTGCATTCCTTAGTATCCCAAGTGGTTCAACAGGATAAAGAACTAAGTCTATGTTCAAGATAGTATAAGTACTAAAGTTATGTGATGAAGTGATACAGGTACCCATGAGTAACTTACAAGAAATAAATCGAATATGTGATATGTGATTGGTAAGAGTAAGCTCGAGTAAGTTATGCCGATGTGCTTGAGAACTTGTGTTATTACTCAAAGTAACGTATAGATGTATCCTAAGATTTGATGTTGTCATTAATTTCATGCAAACTTACTAAGCTTTATGGTTACCCCTCTATTTTCCCTTTTCCTTGTAGTATAGCCAAGCTAGCTTGGGGATCGAAGGACATCGGAGTTTGATTCACACTATCAAGCTATTCTTTTGGTATAGTAAAGTTTGATTATTTTGGGTATGGCATATATAGAAACTTGGCCATTTTCTCATATGTCATATTGGTTAGCCAATGTGTTGGCTATTAATGCCATTCAATTCATTTTGTAAATGGCCATTGAAATCGGCTGAAATTTTGATAAGTTACATCTATTCAATGATGATGAATTTCATGAAGTGCAAGTTTATGAAATTGAGTGAATAATGTATGAAGTAGGGGCATGATGAAGTAGAGTGAAAATTTAGGGTGTGGCTATCTCGATAGTAGATATTCGAAGTATATTATTGTCTCGCTATGTGGTACTTGAAATGGAATAACTGTGGCTACTTTTTAGGGTGGCAAATGGCTTGGTAGATAGCCTTGTATATGTCCACACGGATAGATACACGGGCATGTGTCTAGATCGTGTGTGACATACGGTTAGCCCTATGGGCATGTTAACAGACCGTGTGTGCCAGCCATGTGAAGGCCATGGCCACAAGACATGGGCATATACCAGATCGTGTGAAGTCTGCACTTAATTTGTAAAAAATTTAGTTCGTCACACGGGCTAGCACACGGGCATATGACCTGGCCGTGTGGCCCTATAAGTCTGCTGACGTCATAAATAGAATGTCAAGGTTTTCACACACGGGTTAAGACACGGGTGTGTCATGGCCATGTGAGGGACACGGGCTATAGACACGGGTGTGTGCCAGGCCATGTGAAAACCCCTGTAGGTTTGAAATGAAAAATTAAAATCCATACGGGCTAGGAACACGGGCGTGTTCCCTTCCACACGGTCGTGTGGCCTTATTTTGAGCAAAAAATTTTTAAGAGTTCGTAAGTTTTTGGTTTAGTCCCAAACCACTATATATGTATGTTTCGGGTCTCGTAGGCCCATAATAGGGACATTGTGATTATGAATGAAAGGTTTTAATATTTGAATGAAAATTTATGGCCCAATATTATATGATTAAGTATATTAAGTTTGGTAATGCCTCGTACTCGGTTCCAGCATCGAATACGAGTAAGGGGTGTTACATTTAATGGTATCAGAGCTACGATTTAGTTAATTCTTGGACTAACGTAGCGTTTGCATGAGTTTAACAATACATGTCATACATATGAGTATTTACATAATGATAGTGTGACGACTCCTAACGATTTAAAATGTGTTTTCATATAACAAATGGATCCCGACAGCGCAAGGCGATGATGTAGAAAGTGCTACTACCCACCAAGGGATGGTGCCAACTGAAAATGAAAATAGACCAATGCCTGTGAGTCAGAGAGGAGGAGAAGAGGCTAGGGAAGCCTTTCTCCACATGATGAATACCTAGTATACGGAGTTCGTTCGAATGAACGCGCAACCCCCTCCACTACTACCTATTCCACAGCCTACCTGTAACACCCCAAACCCGGTCAATATGCCATGACCGAATCTGGCATGCCAAGGAGGAAAACATTTTGAGAAAATTGAGATAACGATTAATTTTAGAAAAATAAGTGCATGATTAGTTAAAAATCGATAATTTACTTTGAAATTCCGTAAATAAATCTTTAAAACTTAGTTACAATCAATCGATTAGAAAACATTTATATCATTTTAGGAAAACCCGAATTGATACTTTGAAATTTGTTTGCATTTGAGTGTAAAAACTTTCAATTTAGAAATCATTTAAGTTGTTGAAAACATATAAGTTGAAATTTGATTATCAAACGATTTATATTACCCGATGGTAAGATTTTGAAAACTATTGTGTTTTTATAGTTTAGAAAACTTTGTGCTTAAAATTAATATATCAACCATGTGCTTTCTAAGCCATATTTAAAACAAGTCCAAAACAAATAAATAATCCAAAAAAACATAATTAAAAGGCCTTATTACAAACCCAAATAAAAATATAAACCAAATTAAGATAATATATAGTACCCAAATCGAAGTTCTTATAAAACCGAATTTTTATTTCATGCCTCCTCGAGTTCATCCGGCTCATCATCCGTGACTTTACGAATCACCTGAAAAGATAAGGGAGAAGGTGAGTCACCAAGACTCAGGCATAAATCCTTCCCCCGGTTAATGCAACATTCTTACACAATTCATAACCAAGCAATATATATATAATGCACCCAACCTAGCCATCCATAACTACTTTTCTCCCCTGTGGTACCAAACCACTGGTGGTGCCAAACCACTGGTGACCCAAAGTCACGATATCCAATAATGTGATGCCAAATCACTGGTGACCCAAAGTCACAATTAATCAAGTTGTGGGGCCAACCCACGGTGGTACTAAGCCACTGGGACGAGTCGCTATGAGGTACCAAACCTCTGGTGTCCCAAAGACACGAAATAACTGTGGTACCAAACCACTGGAGGTGCCAAACCTCTGGTGTCCCAAAGACACGGATATCAAATCCTTCCTCCTCCTCTCAAATCACCCAAACCAATGTTTTACAAGAGTAAACCATGCCATCATGCTTTGATATGATCATATAACCATTATATATATATATATATATCTTAAATCATGATATTAATCAACATATAACAACATCATATCGAAATGGACTTACCCGAGTCCTTGTTCATACCCATCAAGGTATCTTATCAAAATCTCACAGTTTTCGTCTTTAATAACATGATTAGTATATTTATAAATATATATATTACTGAGTTATAAAGTGTGTAAGGTACACAACTGTCACTAACGCAAGTACTATCTTCCGAAGACCCGATCTACCACACTAGATCTCCTTGCCCTACATTCGGCCAACACTTAAATCAATACCATAGATCATTTGGCCAACAACAACCTTATTCACCATAGCCTTCGGCTTTACATCCATTTAAAGAATAAAGAACCATCATAAACCTTACCACTTGACTTACTAAAATCGATTGCTTCCAAAATCCAAGAGCCTAAAAGAAATAAGTTCCTATGGTTAGAATCTTACAATCACATAACCAAGATTTGGCTTTTGCCCTCATGAGAATCAATAGAGAAAATAGAAAAGAAATTCGGCCAAAACACTTACCTATCTTCCAAAACTGATTAAAGAAAATCAATATGAAGACTTACCCTTAATGATATTCGGCCAAGATAACACCAAAAGAGAGAAAGAAGATTCGACTATGGTGGAGAAAAAGAAAGGAAAATAAAAGTGAAAATGAAATAGGAGAAGGAGGATTCGAAAATAAATGAAATAAGAAAATGGAAGGAGAAAATAGAATGAAGATGGATTTTTTTAACTTTGAGCAAAAGTGACAGAAATGAGATTTGGGAAGGAGGAAGATTCGGCCAAGAGAAAGTAAAAAGAAAATGTGGTTTGGAGCAAATATCAAAAGAAAGAAAAGAGAGAGATGGGATAAAGAGGTTCGGCCAAACACCTTGTTTGTCGAAAAATAAAAGTGCACAAAGTGCTAAGTGTGGTTTCGGTTTCAAAAGGAAAAATGAAAGAAAGAAAATAGAATTTGGTTCAAACAAAAATGAGAGCTAAACCAAAAGCAAAATTACACCTAATGCCAAAGGTACATTCGGCTAAGGAAGAAACTTTTGGAGAGGAAAAGAAGAAATGCCAAATGGCGCACAAAATGCTAAAATTTGCCAACTGATTCCCCCTAACTTCCTATCAACATTCGGCCACCCCCTAGCCACACATGCCGTCCACATTCATGGACTAATGGCCTTAGAATAGTTTCC
Organism: Gossypium rotundifolium; assembly: GCA_025506655.1. Taxonomy (NCBI): domain Eukaryota; kingdom Viridiplantae; phylum Streptophyta; class Magnoliopsida; order Malvales; family Malvaceae; genus Gossypium; species Gossypium rotundifolium. The sequence continues at coordinate 92,203,406 of CP106727.1, forward strand.
AAAACACTCTCCATCATCCAACCCCTTTGTCCCCCCATCCTTCCATAAATCTTAAGATTCTTATCCCAAAATACAAGCTTTCCTAAACTAATATTCAACTTGCCATAAAAATTGAAAGTCCAACCTACCATACTTAGAGCTTGGCCGACACTTAATGTTAGGATACATAAAAATAAAGTCTTCTAAATGCAATCCATGCTACTCGAACCTCTTCCCTCAAGCAACCCTTCATGCATCATAGCCACCTTGCCACTAACTCCTCATGTGCTAGAATTTAATACTTAAATTATCTTAAGTGTCAAGATCACCTAGTCCACTTCATTAAATTTTAAAATTAAGAATTATTCTAGCTTCATAAATAAAATCAAGCCTTCACAAGGATATGCTAAGCACATAAACAATACTACCCGAGCTAACACAAACAACCAACGGATACTCAAATTTTAGGATGTTACACTACCCATTTAGCTCCTCAAGTAGTGGAAACAGTTAGGAGGGAGAAACCTTCGGTAAATAGAATTTAGAAACAAGGAGTTGAGGAATTCTAAGTTAATAAAGATGATGATCCGGAGAGGGCAGAGTTCTGGTTAGAAAATACCATTAGGGTATTTGATGAGTTGTCTTGCACACCTATTGAGTACATGAAGTGCGTGGTGTCACTCCTACGAGACCTAGCCTATCAATGGTGGAACACCCTTGTGTCGGTGGTACCAAGGGAGAGGATAACTTGGGAATTCTTCTAGGAAGAGTTCCGTAAAAAGTATATTAGCCAGAGGTTTATAGACCAGAAAAGGAAGGAATTCCTTGAGCTAAAACAAGGTTGAGTGACGGTGACTGAATATGAGTGTGAGTTCGTAAGGCTTAGTAAATATGCTCGGGAGTGCATATCCATGGAGGACATCATGTACAAAAGGTTTGAGGACGGATTAAATGAGGATATCCGGTTGTTTGTTGGTATTCCAGAATTGAAAGAATTTTTTGTGCTAGTAGAGAGAGCTTGCAAGGCTAAAGAATTGGCCAAAGAGAAAAGAAAGGCTACGATTGAGGCCCAAGATGCAAGGAAGAGGCCTATGAGTAAGTCGTTTCAATCTCAACTAAAGAGGTCCAAGGAAATGAATCCTCGAATGATCGTTTCATCTGAGTATTCACACTGAGATCGTGGTAAAACATATTCGGACTCTAGGGTTCAATCCACCTCGATGACAAGTATGGGTAATGTGAAGTCTTATAAACCCAAGTGTCAAAGATGTGGCAGACAACATATTAGAGAATGTTGGGGAAACAATCGAGCTTACTACAAGTGTGGTTCTCGAAAACATTTTATTAAATACTGTCCTGAGATGGATGAAAAAGACAGAAATCAAGATGTATGAGAGAGGTTATTTTATTAGGCAAGTGTGTACTAGTTGACAAAGTGTGTAGAAATTGTCACTTAACAATTAGAGGTCATTGTTTTCCGGCTAATCTCATGCTATTTCTATTTGATGAATTCGATGTAATTCTTGGTATGGACTGGTTAACTACTCATGATGTGATAGTAAATTGTGGTAGTAAGTTTATTGAACTGAAAAGTAAAATTGGGGATATTATTCGAGTTGAATCAGGAGAATTGGATAGCTTACCTATACTGATTTCTTCTATGACTGTTAAGAAATACTTGAGAAAAGGGTATGAGTCCTATCTTGCATTTGTGTTGAATACCCAAGAGTCGAAAGTAAAGATTGAGACGGTGTCTATGGTATGTGAGTACTTAGATGTGTTTCCAAGAGAGCTGCAAGGATTGCCTCTAGCTAGGGATGTCGAGTTTGGTGTAGAGTTGGTTCCCGGTACAAGACCTATTTTGATTGCCCCGTATAGGATGGCACCATTAGAGTTAAAAGAGTTGAAGGTTCAACTATAAGAGTTAACGGATAAGGTTTTTACGAGACCGAGCTATTCTCTATGGGGTGCTTTGGTACTTTTTCTGAGAAAGAAAGACGGGTCGATGAGATTGTGTATAGATTATTGACAACTCAATAAGGTGACGGTTAAGAACAAGTATCCTTTGCCAAGGATCGACGATTTGTTTGACCAATTGAGGGGAGCCAGTGTGTTTTCCAAGATAGACTTGAGGTCTAGTTATTACCAGTTAAGAGTCAAAGATGTAGATGTGCCAAAAACTGCATTTCAAACAAAGTATTGACACTATGAATTTTTAGTCATGCCTTTTGGTTTAACCAACGCCCCTGCTGTGTTTATGGATTTGATGAACCGCATCTTTCGGCCATATTTGAACAAAATTGTTGTAGTCTTTATTGATGATATATTGATTTACACTCGTGATGAGAACGAGCATGTCAGCACTTGAGGATGGTTCTACAAGTTTTACGGGATAAACAATTATATGCCAAGTTTAGTAAAAGTGAGTTTTGGCTTAAAGAAGTTGGATTTTTAGGCCACATTGTTTCGGTGATGGCATTAGAGTTGACCCGGGAAAGATTTTAGCCATTTTTGAATGGAAACCGCCGAAGAACGTATCAGAGGTTAGGAGTTTTCTAGGCCTAGTCAGTTATTACAGATGATTTGTCAAAGGATTTTCCATGATAGCTACTCCAATGAAGAGGCTATTGCAAAAAGACATGAAGTTTGAATGGATAGAAAAATGCCAACATAGTTTTGAAAAACTAAAGACACTGTTGACTGAGGCTCTAGTTTTAGTCCAACCTGAACTGGGAAAAGAATTTGTGGTCTATAGTGATGCATCCTTGAATGGATTGGGTTGTGTACTTATGCAAGAAGGCAAAGTAATAGCTTATGCCTCTAGACAGTTAAAGTCACACGAGAAGAATTACCCAACCCATGATTTGGAGATAGTTGCTATTGTATTTGCATTGAAGATATGGAGACACCATTTGTATGGTGAAAAATGTCGAGTGTTCGCTGATCATAAAAGCCTAAAGAACTTGATGGCTCAAAAGGATTTGAACCTAAGGCAATGAAGATGGTTAGAGTTGATAAAGGACTACGGGTTAGTGATTGACTACCACCTGGGAAAGGCGAATGTGGTCGCCAATGCCTTGAGTAGAAAATCTTTATTTGAATTGAGAGCCATGGATACACGGTTGGCATTATCAGAGAATGGTTCTATTCTAGTTGAAATGAGCGCTAGACCGATGTTTCTTCAAGAGATTTATGGAGCTCAGAAAGGCGACAATGATTTGCAATCTTAAAGAGTTTTATGTGAGTCAGGTGTTGAGTCAGACTTTTGGATTAATTTTGATTGGTGTTTAACTTTTAGATATAGGGTCTGTGTACCGAAAGATGATGAACTTATTTGAAAATTTTCACATGAAGCACATAGTGGATGTTTATCTGTACATCCAGGTGGCACAAAAATGTATAATGATTTGAAGAAATGGTATTGGTGGCTGAGTGTAATAGCCCAACTTAGGGCCTAGTTGGAATAGTGGTGCGAGACCACAACTTCAAAGTAGAAATATATGTTTTAATGATTTTTATAAGGCTTATAAGGTACTTGCATGATTATGTGAAAATCTCATGCAGGAATTTTATTAATTAATGAATAAATTGCCTACTAAGACTAAATTGCAAAGATTGGAAAATATGAGATTCTAGAAGATTTAAGTATGAAATATAATTATAAATATTATTAGAGTTTCCTTATTTAGCAATTAGACCATTATATAAGATGGACAAAAATGGACATGGGAAGGAAAATCTCAAGAAAGGATCATTAAGGGCATTTTTGTCATTTGGTTAATAAAAGAATTAAAAGGGAAAATAAGTAAAAAAAATTTTGTCCATCTTCCTCCCCCTTGGCCAAAAATCACAAGGAAGATATAGTTAGGGTTTCTTCAACTTTCAAGCTTGATAGCAAGTGCATCCTAGCCCCGTTTTTAATATTCTTCATATTTTTTAGATCATCGTAGCTTGGTTTAGCTATTTCTAGCTATATTTTGAGCTAGGGATTATGTTCAAAAATTTACCCATGTATGACATGCATGTATTTTGATGTTTTATGGAAGAATATGAAACTTTGGTGTATGATAAACATCTTTTTCTAAGTGATTTTCACGAAAAATGCATAAAAGGACCAAATTGTAAAAGTTGTAGAAATGGTCATTTATAAGTGATATAGTGGAAATTGAAGGTTTTTATAGTTGAGTATATGGTTTGGCTAGGTTTGAAATATAAGAAAGTTGAATGAAAATCATTTTACGAGCCTAAGGGAAAAAGTGTAATTATGAAAAAGTTTAGGGGCAAAGTGGTAATTTTTCCAAAGTATGAATTATAAGTCAAATTAATCAATGTGAGAATTAAACAAGTAAATTTGTTAGTATAGATCAAGAAACATGAAGCCCAGATTGAAACCAAGGCAAGAATAAAATCGAGGACTAAATCGAGCATCAATACACATTTTGAGAAACGAGGTAAGTTTGTATGAATTCATTTCTACATATGTTATTATTATTAAATTATTTGTTATGTTGCATAAAGTACATTATTTCAATGAAGTTTATTATCAATGTTTAATAAGAAAATCAATAAGAACAAGTAAGTGAAAGTCCCGTTTGAAGTTTCAGAATAACAAGGATACTTTTGTCACAACATGAGATAAGGAAAGCCCGTGTAAGACCATGTCTGGGACATGGCATCGACATCAAGGAATGTAGGTCCCGTGTAAGACCATGTCTGGGACATGGCATCGGCACCGAACGTAGATCCTATATAAGACCATGTCTAGGACACGGCATCAGCATCAAATAAGGAAGGTCTCGTGTAAGACCATGTCTGGGACATGGCATCGACACCATATAAGGAAGGTCCCGTGTAAGACCATGTCTGGAACATGGCATTGATATCAAGCTAAGGAATCCTGTGTAAGACCATATCTGGGATATGGCATCGACATCAAGAGGTGATTCCATGTAGGACCATAACTGGAATATGGCATTGGCATTGAGGCACATACATGATGAGATTGAGTATCTTCTGATATTCCAAGTAATTCAATGGGAAAAAGAGTTAAGTGTGAAAAAGGTAACAAAAGAACCAAATAAGTAAGGATAATAACAATTTAAGCTATTCCAAGATGATAAAGAGATCAAGTTAAGTTGAGGAAGAGAATAAATTGAGTTTATGTTTACATTAGCAAAAGTGCTAAATTATGTGACTAAGTGATACAGATACCATGAGTAAAATACAAAGTATGAAATCATATTGTGATATGAGATGGCTAAGAGTAAGTATGAGTAAGTATGCTTAAGTACTTGAGACTTATGTTGATCTTATTTCATGAAATGGATAAGTTTATTTTGAGCATTTATGTTGCTACATAAATTTCATGCAAACTTACTAAGCTATATGCTTACCCCTCTCTTTTCCCTTTTCCTTGTAGTATCGCCAAGCTAGCTCGGGGATCATAGGCGTCAGAGCTCAGATCACACTATCAATCACTATTTTGGTATAGCAAAGTTGATTTATTTTGAGTATGGCATGTATAGGAGTTTGATCATTTTGAGTTATGTCATATTGTGAGTTAAAGGCTTGGCTATTAGGATTATACATTCTTTTTGTATATAGCCAAAGAAATTGGCTAATATTTTTTAAGTTTCATATCTTATTGAAGATGAGTTTTTGTGAACATTCATGTTGCTTGTGTTGGTATAAGTGTTGATGTTTCAGGGTGGCAATTGGCTTGGCAAATAGCCTCTAAGTGTCCACCGGTAGACACACGGGCGTGTGTCTAGGCCGTGTGTGACACACGATCAACCCCTATAGGTGTGTTGATAGGCTGTGTGTCCCCTACATTTTAATGGAGAGAATTCGAATCGTCTCACGGGCCAGCACACGAGCGTGTACCTAGGCCGTGTGCTTTTTAAGGGGTTGCAGACGTCATAAACAGAATACCCTTAGTTTTCACACACAGGTAAGGACACGGGTGTATCTAGGTCGTGTGAAGGACACGGACTATTAACACGAGTGTGTATCCGGCCGTGTAAAGACCCTTGTAGGTTGAAAATAAAAATAAATTCTACACAGGCTAGGGACATGGGTGTGTGAGACCACACGGCCTACCCATACGAGTGGGTCCCAAGTCACACAGGCATATGACCCCTATTTAGGAAAAAAATTCAAAGAGTGTAAAAGTTTTTGGCTGAACTTTGAAACCTTCCGGATGTATGTTTCAGGCCTCATAGGCCCCTGATATGTATGTTATAATTAAGAAAGAAAAGTTTTAAGTTGGAATGAAATTTTATAGCTCAAGATTACATGTTCAAGCAAGGTTAAGCATGGTAATGCCTCGTATCCGGTCCCATAGTTGGAGATGGGTAAGGGGTGTTACACCGAGCATGAATAAAGATATTTTCAAATTTGTATCGAGATGCTTGATTTTTCAGCAAGTGAAAGCTGAACACCAAGTACCTTCGGGTTTACTTCAGCTTATTATGGTTCCCGAGTGGAAATGGGATCGGATTGCTATGGATTTTGTGACGGGTTTTCCCTTTTCACCGAAAAAGAAAGAAGCTGTATGGGTTGTGGTTGATAGACTCACAAAGTCGGCTCATTTTATACCGGTACGCGTTGACTATCCGCTTGATAAGTTGGCGAATTTGTATGTGTCAAAAATTGTGAGATTACATGGGGTACCGTTGTCGATTATTTCGGATAGAGATCCGAGATTTACATCACGATTTTGGAAAAAGTTAGAAGAAGCCTAGGGCTCAAAGTTGAGTTTTAGTATAGCTTTCCATCCACAAACCGATAGGCAGTCGAAGAGGATAATACAGATACTTGAAGACATGCTTCAATGTTATGTTTTAGAATATCAAGGTAATTGGGAAAAATATTTACCATTAGTTGAATTTGCTTACAATAACAGTTTTCAGTCGAGTTTGAAGATGGCGCCTTATGAGGCTTTATATGGGTGTAAGTGCCGAATGCCCCTATATTGGACTTAACTCAGAGAGAACCAGATTCACGGGTTCTATCTGGTCAAAGAAATCGAAGAGAAAGTGAAAGTGATACGTGATTATTTAAAAGCTACTTCTGATAGACAAAAGTCCTACAGATTTGAAACGAAAGGAGATTGAGTTTCAAGTTGGAGATAAGGTATTTTTAAAGGTGTCACCATGGAAGAAAGTTATTAGATTTTGCCGGAAAGGCAAATTGAGTCCGCGCTTTATCGGACTGTATGAGATTACCGAGAGGATAGGGCTGATAGCTTATCATTTGGCTTTGCCATCTGAGTTGGAAAAGATTCAAGATGTATTCCATGTGTCTACGTTACGTCGCTACCAATCAGACCCCTCGCATGTAATTGTACCAATTGAGGTAGAAATTCAACCAGACATGACTTATGGTGAAGAGCCGGTTAAGATTTTAGATCGGAAGATCAAGAAATTGAGGAATAAAAGTATATCACTTGTGAAAGTATTATGGCATAGACATGGGGTTGAAAAGGCCACATGGGAACCCGAGGAGACCATGAGAGACCAATATCCCAACCTTTTCACTGGTAAGATTTTCGAGGACGAAAATTCCTAAAGGGGGAGAATTGTAACAGCTCGATTTTGGGGCTAGTCAGAATAGTGGTTTCAGAAACACTAATTTGAGGTTGGAGAAATTAGTTCTAATATTATTTTATGTGTTATGGCATGATTATTGAATGTACAAAATTTTGGTGCATTAATTTTTGCGATTGCATGCTTAATTGCGAAAAAAGACTAAATCGCATAAAGTGCGAAAGTGTTGTTCTACAAGCTAAAAGTTTCTAATAGCTATAGAACATTAAATTGGAGGTCCTTATTGTGAAATTAGACCCTTCGAAAAGGGTTGGCCGGCCATAGGGGACAAGAAATGTCAAAATTGGTCAAAGTTGGTGGATTAGGTGACTAAATTGATGTAATAAAATAGAATAAAGAAAAGAATGATATCAACCTTTCCTTTTCATCTTCTCCACCGAAAATATCAGCAAAATTGGGGTTTTGGAAGCCTAAAATTTTCAGCAACTTCTCACCCTTTCAAGAAAGTGATTTTGGTGGTCTTTCTTGATAATTTTTGTACTTTTAGAGTCCTTGTAGCTTAAGCTAGCTAATCAGGGGACTATTTTGTAAAATGGTTGAAATTTTAGGGTTTTTCCATGAGAGCATTAGTGTTGTTGCTGAATTTTTATGGAAGAGATTGAAACTTGATTGTTAAATAAACAACTTTTGTGAAAGAAGTTTTCATGAAAACACCTAAAATGGACCTTTTTTGTAAAGGTTGTAAAAATAGGTGGTCAATGTGTGAAATAATTGGTATTATGAGTTGCTATAAGAGCAATAAATGTTCAACTAGGCTTGTTAAAGGAGGAAATTTGATTAAAATCGATTTACAAGCCTAGGGGCAAAATTATAATTTTGTGAAAGTATAGGGGCAACACGATAAATTTGCCAAAATAGAAACTTTGAAATGTTCTGAATAATGTGGTGAATTACTAAGTGAATTTGTTATTATAGATCAAGAAAAATGGAGTCTGGACTTAGACCAAGGGAAAACCAAAATAGTGGACTAAATCGAGATAGTCACCTAATTTTTTGTATATCGAGGTAAGTTGTATGTGAATAATACAACTCTACTGTTATTATGCTTATAATCATTGATATTTCATAATATGTTCGATTATTGCTATGATTAATGTTAACATCTAATAAGATGATGGAGAGTGAGGAAATCCTTGGATAAATACCATGAATGAGTGATTATTGGTGGGCTGTGTGCGATAGCACAGTGTTATTTATTATTGGTGGGTTGTGTGTGATACCACCATATTTTTATTGTTGGTGGGCTGTGTGCGAAACCACCATGGATATATGATTATTTGGTGGGTTGTGTGTTATACCACCGTATTATTTATAATTGGTGGGCTGTGTGCGAAATCACCCCATATCCGATATTATTCCGAAGTATTCATAGAGAAACTTTAACTAAGTGAATTTACGTGTGATTATGTGATAACAAGTGCAGGGTATAAATGCATGCCAATATGAACAATGTTTATGATATATGTGAGATGTGGTGAGATTTGAAATGAGCACGAATTATGCTATATAATTAGTAAGGATGGAAATGAGTAAGTGATTACTTTGACTATATGAGAAGTGTATGCAAGTTTATAATATGTTATGAGTATGATGTTGCATGGCAATTGTTGTTAATTGTTTACATGCGACTTACTAAGCTTTATGCTTACTCCTTCTCTTTTCCATTTTCTTGTAATGCCATTAATTTAGCTCAGGAATAAAAAAAAACATCGGAGGCTTGATCACACTATCAATCTGAACACTTGGTATAGCTAGATTTATCTTTTTCGAGTATGGCATGTATAGGGACTTGGTCCTTGTTAAATGTTATTTTGTTTTGGCCAAATGTGTTGGCTTGTTTTGGAATTGATTTATTTTGTATAAGGCCATAGTTGATGGCTAATACCTATTATTAATATATGAAAATATTATGTTTATCATGAATGTATCTATTGTATGGTTGAATAATTGGTATATTTTATGCATGATGAATAAGTTGCTTGATGTGGTTTTTATTGGTGTAAGAATGGGTGGCAAAAAGGCTTGGTAGTTAGCCTTATAATTATCGACACGGGTAGGCATAGGCGTTTGTCTAGGCCGTGTGTGACACACAGTCTACTCTATGGGCATGTGATTTGGCCGTGTGTCCCTTGCATGCTAAGTTGGCAAATCAAAATGCCCAATAGTAACCACACGAGCTGAGACATGGTCGTGTCTCCACCGTGTGGAAGACACGGCCATAGGACATGGGCGTGTGCCCAAGCTATGTGAAGTCTGCACCTGAATTTAGGAATTTAGTTCACCACACGGTCTAAGGACATAGGCGTGCACCTTGGTCGTGTGACCTTAATAGGTTGATGACGTCAGAAACAGAATGTAAAGGTTTTTGCACACGGGCTAAGACACGGGCCATGGACACGGGCGTGTGTCCGGTTGTGTGAAGACCCCTGTAGGTTCAAATTGAGAAATAAATCTACACGGGTGTGGAATACAGGCATGTGATATGCGACACGAGCGTGTCCCTTATTTCACACGGGTGTTTGGACTTTTTAATGAGAATTTTCTAAGTTTTTCTAGAGTTCTTCTAAATAACTCGGTTTGGTTCCGAACCATTTCTAAAGTGTGTTTTCAGCCTTGTAAACCCATATTAAGGATTTTGAGTTGAAGATTGAAAAGTTTTAAATTTGAGCGAACTTTTATGGATTGTGAATGAATGTTAGTATGTGTTTTAGTAAGGTAACGCCTCGTACTCTGTGCCGGTGTCAGTTTTGGGTATGGGGTGTTACATTTCAAATGCTTAGTAAGTCCATAAGAACTAAAATAGTAAACTCACCTAAAATCACAATTAACATAACGAACTAGCTAACTATACAACTTTCCTGTCACCACATTTCACAAATACAATGTGAGTGTATCGTATTTTATCACAAATGCCTCATTTCACATAATACTATAGGATTCAATACCAATTCATCATGACATCTATTCTTAATTACTTATATATATATATATATATATATATCGCCATTCTGTCATCATTTCTATTAGAAAACCATTTAATTCAATTCAATTTCATTTCACCGGTATCATCAAATTCTCATCTACTACGGTTACATTATGCAATCACCATATAACATATCAATTCAGTACACATAATATCATTTCATTCATTCAATCTTATGTTTTCCATTTCTATTACCATATACAATATCATTCATGTAATACCCCTTACCCGTGTTCAATGCCGGCACTAGGATACAAGGCATTACCAAACTTAACTGACTTAAACATACAACATCGAGCTATAAAATTTCATTCCAACTTAAAAATTTTTCATTCATATACATAACATCCTTATTACGGGTCTACGAGACCCTAAACATACATTTGGAATGGTTCGGAACCAAACCGGAAACTTTTACACACTTAGAAAATTTTTACTTAAAATAGGGCCACACGCCCGTGTGAAATGGAACACGCCCGTGTAGGCAGGCCGTGTGGTCACACACGCCCATGTTCCTAACCTGTGTGGAATTAATTTTCTAATTCGAACCTACAGGGGTTTTCACACGGCCAGACACGCACCCGTGTCCATGGCCCATGTTCCTCACGCGGCTATAACACGCCCGTGTCTTATCCCGTGTGCAAAAACCATGACATTCTGTTTATGATGTCATCACCTCACTATGGCCACACGGCTAAGGCACACGCCCTTGTCCTTAGACCATGTGTCAAATTAAATTCCTAATTTTAGGTGCAGACTTCACACGGCCTGGGCACACGCCCATGTCCGTGGCCGTGCCTCCCACATGGCTGGGACACAAGGTCGTGTCTCTACCGGTGTGTTTACTACTGAGCATACTGACTTGTAAGCCTAGCATGCATGGGGACACACGGCTAATCAACACGCCCATGGGGCTAACCGTGTGTCACACACGGCCTAGACACATGCCCGTATGTCTACCTGTGTGGACATTTAAAAGGCTATCTACCAAGCCAAATGCCACCCTATACAACAGCCATACATACAACAATTCAATCCAACACATATCAAGACTATAAAGCACTTTTAAAGACTCAAATTCAAGACTTCAACACAAGCATACACTTAAGGAATTTCATCATCATTGAATATATATAAACTTGTCGAGTATTGGCCCAAATCTAATGACCACTTACAAAATGAATTTAGCAACATTTATAGCCAACACTTTGGCTAACAAATATGACATAAAAAAAGAGATTAAGTCCTATACATGCCATACTCAAAATGAATCTAACTTTTCTATACCAAAGAGTAGTTGATAATGTGATTTTCGAACTCTGACGTTCCACAAATTCTCGATCTAACTTGGCAATGCTACAAGGAAAAGGGAAATGAGAGGAGTAAGCATAAAGCTTAGTAAGTTTGCATTAAATAAATAGCAACATAAAGCTCATAATGTCATCTATCCATTGCATTGAATGGAAACACATGTCTTAAGCTCATTTCCATAACTTACTCATACTTACTTTTACCAATTACATATCATGCCACATATCGTGAACCATTCTCATGAATTACTCACATATACCTGTATCACTTCATCACTTGGTCTTAGCATTAATCTCATCTCTATCATAAGCTTGACTATTTAATTACATTAAATTACTTGGGATATTTAGGGATATATGATCATCCTCATTCACATAATTACGATGCCAATGCCACATCCCATATGTGGTCTTATGTGGGGTCACCTCTAGATGCCAATGCCATATCCCCGATATGGTCTTATACTGGATCTTATTTTGATTGTCGATGTCATATCCCAGATATGGTCTTATATGATTCTTATATTCGATGCCGATGCCATATCCTAGATATGGACTTATATGGGATCTCCATTCAGTGCCGAGGCCATATCCGAGACACGGTCTTATACGGGACCTTACTAATCTCATGTTTTGATGATCTTATTCTCTCATTTATTAAAGTCCAGCCGAGACTTTCACATCTCAATTATCATCATTTTCTCATTCAACATCATAACACAAATTCATAGAAATATTATACAACATCACTAATATCAAACATTTGGAAACTTAATAACATGACGTTGAATTTATTGCATACAAACTACCTCAATTCAAGATAGGCTAGATTGTCGATCTAGTCCGATACTTTGCCCTTTCCTCGATCGAGGTTAATTCTTCACTCTTCTTGATCTATAATAACAATTTAACTCATTTAATCACCACATTAATAAATACATTTCAATAATCATAATGTTAGCAAAGTTACCATTTTGCCCTTAAGCTTTCTCAAAATGACCATTTTACCTCTAGGCTCGAAAATTGATTCTAATCAAATTTATTTCTTTAACGAGCCTAGGTGAAAATTTATTACTCTTATGGCAGCCTTCAATACTCATTATTTTACACATTTACCACCTATTTTGCAACCTTCACAAAAAGGTCCTTTTTGGTGTTTTCATGGTAACACCTTTCACAAAAGTTGTTCATCTAACAACTAAGACTCATTTTCTTCCATAAAAAATGGAGCAAACAACTTAAAAGATCACATGGTAAAACTCTAAAATTTTCACCATTTTGCAAAATAGTACCCTCTTTAGATAGCTTAAGCTTTAGGGGTTCCAAAAGTACAAATATTATCAAGAAATTATCACAAAACACTTACTTGTAAGGTAAAGAGTTTGCTAAAATTTTCGAGCTTTCAAAATCCCTATTTGCTGCTAATTTTAGATGGAGAGTGAAGGAGAAAAGATGATATCATTTCTTTCTTTATTTTATTCTATTTAATCAATTTAATCTACCTACTACACTAACTTTGACTAATTTTGACTTCTTTGTCCCCCTATGGCCGGCCATCTCTTAAAACAAGGCCTAATTGCACATTTGGTACCTCTAATTAATATTCTATGGCTATTAGGAACCTTTTGCTTGTAAAATTGAACATTCGCACTTTATGCGATTTACTCTTTTTTCGCGATTAGGCATGAAATCGCTAAAACTAAAGCACCAAAATTTTTATGCACCTATATAATCATGCTATAACTCATAAAATAAAATTGGAATAATTTTCTCTGACCTTGAATTAGTGATCACGAGACCACTGTTCTGACTAGCCCTAAATCGGGCTGTTACTATTCATTCATTTGAATTGGTACTATATGTAACAGCCCGACCTAGGGTCTAATCGAAATAGTGGTGCGAGACCACAAATCTGAAATAAAACATGATTTTTATAGTTTCTATGCGGCTTATGAGGTGATTTCATGATTGTGTAAAAATCTCATGAAGAAATTTTATTAATTAGTGATTAAATTGTCCATTAGGACTAAATTGCAAAGATTAAATAATATGAGATTCTAGAAGATTTAAGTATGAAATAGAAAGAGGTCCTTATTTAACAATTAGACCATTATATTTGATGATGGACAAAAATGGACATGGGAAGAAAAAATCTTAAGAAAAGATCATTAAGGGCATTTTTGTCATTTGGTAAATAAAAGAATTAAAAGGGAAAAACAAGCCAAAATCTTGTCCATCTTCTTCCTCTAGTGTCAAATTTGCAAAGAGCCATAGCTAGGGTTTCTTCAACTTTCAAGCTTGATATTAAGTGCATCCTAGCCTCGTTTTTAATGTTCCTCATATTTTTGAGACCCTCGTAGCTTAGTTTAGCTATTTCTAGCTATATTTTGAGCTAGGGTTTATGTTCAAAAATTTACCTATATATGACATGCATGTATTTTGATGTTTTATGGAAGAATTTGAAAGTTTGATGTATGATAAACATCTTTTTCTAAGTGATTTTCTTGAAAAATGCATCAAAGGACTAAATTGTAAAAGTTGTATAAATGGTCATACATGAGGGAAATAGTGAAAATTGAATGTTTTTATAGTTGAGAATATGATTCGGCTAGGCTTGAAATGCAAGAAAATTAAATGAAAACCATTTTACGAGCCTCAGGGCAAAAGAGTAATTATGGAAAAATTTAGGGGCAAAATCATAATTTTGCCAAAACATGAATCGATTTAGTCAATGTGTGTATTTAACAAGCGAAGTTATTATTATAGATCAAGAAACACAAAGCTCGGATAGAAATTGAGGTAAGAGCAAAATCGAGGACTAAATCGAGCATCGATACACATTTTGAGAATCGAGGTAAGTTTGTATGAATTTAAGTTTCATAATGTTTCGATATTTGAAACTACTTAATATTATGACAATGTATGATATGGCTATGAAAATCAAGTGACATAGCCTCGATGAGAAAATGGTGAAAATAAGCTAAGTGAAATCACGGATAAAGATTCGAAATAATGAGGATACTCATGCCATAGCATTGAATAAAGAAGGTCCCGTGTAAAACCATGTCTGGGATATGGCCTCAGCATCAAAGGATGATTTCGTATAAGACCATTTCTGGGACATGGCATTGACATCTGTGTATGATCTCGTATAAGACCAAGTCTGGGATATGGCTTCGACATCGAGCTATGAGATTTCGTGTAAAACCATATCTGGGATATGGCATCGACATCAATAGGTGATCCCATGTAAGACCATATCTGGGATATGGCGTTGGCATCAAAATTTATGCATGATAAGTTTGAATATCCTACGATAATCTAATTAGTTCATAGGCAAAAGAGCTAAGTATGTAAAATGGCATAGAACCAAAACTATTTTTTGATGACTTTGAGCTTCTTTTATGATTAAGAATGATGGAGATCTAAAATTGTGCTCATGTTAGTATATGAGCTGAGTTATGTGATAAGTGATACAGGTACCATGAGAAAACACAAGTTATAAACCCATAATGTAACTTGAGATAAGTAAGAATAAGTATGAGTAAGTATGGATGAGTATGTTTAAGCATTTGAGACTTATGTTGCTGTTGTTCCAATAGATGGATGAATTTAATGATAGCACTTATGTTGTTTTAGAATTTCATGCAAACTTACTAATCTATATGCTTACCCCTCTCTTTTTCCTGTTTCCTTATAGTTTCGCCACATTAGCTTGGGGATCATAGAACGTCAGAGTTCGGATCACACTATCAACTGTCTTTTTGGTATAGTAAAAATTCATTTTGAGTATGGCATGTGTAGGGACTTAAACATTTTGTGTCATGACATATTTGAAGGCCAAAGGGTTGACTATTAATATTTTACACTCATTTTGTAAAGGGCCATGGTGAATTGGCCAATATTGTTAAGTTTATATTATAACGTTGATGAGTTTAATGAAATGAATGTCCATGCAAGTAATTGACTAAAATATACGTGGAATGAATGATAATTTAAGGATTCTTAATAGTTTAATATTGCTATGTTATGTGCTACTTGCGATGAAATGAATGAGTTTATGTTTCAAGGTGGCAAAAAGGCTTGGAAAATAGCCTCTAAGTGTCCACACGGGTAGACACACGAGCGTGTGTCTAGACCGTGTATGACACACAATTAACCCCATGGGTGTGTTAGTAGGCTGTGTGTCCCCTGCATTTTAATTACGAGAATTCGAATCGTCACACGAGCCAACACACGAGCGTATGCCTAGGCCATGTGCTTCTTAAGGGGTTGCTGACGTCATAAACAAAATACCCTTAGTTTTCACACACGGGTGAGGACACGAACGTGTCTAGGCCGTGTAAAGGACACGGGCCACTAACACGGGCCTGTGTCCGGCCGTGTGGAAACATCTGTAGGTTCAAAATAAAAATAAATTCTACACAGGCTAGGGACATGGGCGTGTGAGACCACACGGCCTGCCCACACGTGCGTGTCCCAAGTCACTAGGCAAAAATTTTCAAAGAATGTAAAATTTTTCGGTTGAACTCCGAAACCTCCTGGATGTATGTTTAAGGCCTCGTAGGCCCATAATATGTATGTTATGATTAAGAAAGAAAAGTTTTAAGTTGGAACGAAATTTTATAGCCCGATATTACATGTTCAAGCAAGGATAAGTACGGTAATGCCTCATATCCGGTCCCGGTGTTGGACTCGAGTAAGGGGTGTTACACTATAATAATTTAGCCCGATGAATTATAATATACAGATATATGGGTAACCACCCAAAACACACTTGATTGCTCAAACGAGCCATATCATCCAAAAATATGTCTGGGCACTAAGTGGCAAGCCCGTATGCTAACATCCCTCCAAAAACATGTCCGGGCACTAAGAGCCAAGCCTATAGGCTACACATCCTCCCCTAGAAACACGTCTGAATCACTGTGGATATAACTCGGTAATTTGCAACAAATGTTGGATTTCGATACAATCAGCGAATATATAGTAAATCATCATCTCATCTCATGTCAAACCTATATAGCACGCGAAATAACCCTATTGATATGCTAATTGTATCATATCCCATGTTCATCCGGGCTCAATACATATAACAATATATCACTTTTCAATCACAATATAAAATATCAAGCAATCAATTTATTTAAAATTTAATCAATTTAATCCAGTAGACATCAAAACATTAAAAAAATATTTATATACCTTTTAACTGCATAACTTCACCATGTATATATATACCATACACTCGTATAACTAATTTTACATTTTTTTCGTTCATTAATGCGTATCTATCAGTATCTACCACAAATCTTGCCTTTATCGATGTAGTCCTTTTTATGTCAGAATTCATTAAAATTACATTTGTATATATAATTAATAAATACAACTACAATTCAAGCAAAATAAGAAAATACGGTAAGTTCCATATGAACTTACCTAGAAAACGACAACTACAGAGTGTGAAGGACTAATCTATAATTTCTAATATTTTTCAATAACTTCTGATTCAATAATTACATCCCTGTACAACCCTCCTAATTAAATAATTACAGAACTTTCATGTCAATTTTGAAATATTTACATTTTAGTCCCTAAACTCAAAATTAATAAAATTCACTTTACAAATTACTCCTATTTTATTTCTAAGCTTCAAAATCTATCATTTCACATTCAAAAAGCTTAAAAATCATTAGTTGTAACTTTTAAAACCTTTAGCAATTTTATAATTTAACACTGTGCTAGCTAGATTAAACTACAACAATCTCAAAAACATAAAAATTACGAGAAACAGACATAAAAATACATGTCATGCATAGCTCTAAAGTTGAAACTCGTGAAATGGCTTCTCTCTTTTATTGTTTTAGTTTCGTACAATTGAAAAAAAAAAGAATGGTTAGTGGCCATTAACTTTATTTTATGATTTTTAACTTTTATTATTTAATACTAATTTAACATATATATATATATATATATATATATATATATACAAACATAATTGTAAATCATCCACTAAAATGAAATATGACATAATTTCCATTTAAATCCATTTAATCCTACTATTTGATGATTTAGCTAATATAAGATAATAGTGATTAATTTTGTGGTTTTTACAATTTTATACTTTAATTAGTTATCAAATCAACAAAATTTTCGAACCTAAATTTAATATACCTATATAAAAACTCCATAAATATTTAACAAAAAACATTTATGAGCTTGGTTTTGCAGAAATGAGGTCCCGATACCTCAATTTTCAAAATCACTGACTTTTTAAACAATACATTGTACCTTAACTAACTTTTCAAATAATTAAAATTATTAGACAAAAATTTAGTATAATACTGTAATAACCTAGTAAATATCAATAAATAATATTTACTAACACGACCATCAAAAAATGGAATTCTGAAACTATCATTCGGTACCACTAAAAATTAGACTGTTACAATGTGTTACATAGTTTTTTGAGGAAATGAGTCTTACAGAGTTTTACGAGATGGAATAAACAAACTCACCGTTACAATGTTGGAATGTGCCAATTGCAACACTACAGCAAAACATGCTTTTAGCGGCGTTTTTTTTTTGCCTTTAGCGGCGTTTATAAGTGCCACTAAAAGTGTTTGCGGCGCTTTTCGAAGCGACGCAAAAAACGCCGCTAATACAACCACCGCAAATTTTTACGGTGTTTATAAGAGAAAAACGCCGCTAAAAGTCATGGTATTTCGCGGCATTTTTCTCACAAACGCCGCTAAAAGTCATGGTCTTTAGCGGCGCTTTTCCAAAAAACGCCGCTAAAAGTCTTAGTCTTTAGCGGCGCTTTTCCAAAAACGCCGCTAAAGACCATGACCTTTAGCGGCGCTTTTTCCACAAACGCCGTTAAAAGTCACGGCCTTTAGCGGCTCTTTTTTCACAAACGCCGCAAAAGGTCATTTTTTAAGCGGCATTTTCTCAAAAAAGCTCAAGGCCTTTAGCGCGCTTTCCCAAAAATGCCGCTATAAGTCTCGACCTTTAGCGGTAGCTTTTTACAAATGCCGCTAATTTGTACAGATTTCCAATGTACAATATTTTCAATATTATACCCTCCGCACTAAAACCAACCAATAACAAAGATATATAGCATATAATTCCAACCCAAAACAAAGAATTTAGCATAAAAATCACACAAAATGCATTAATTGTAAATGATACTTGAAATTTAATAAATTAAATAAATGATAATCGAAAATATTGTAACAATAATGTTAAATGTAATAATGTCTAAACATTCTTACAACGAGAAACTAAATGTCTAAGATGGCGTCATGATCATCAAACATCTGCATCATATGCTGAAGTTGTTGCTGGAGCTCTTTGTACTTTCTATTTTGCTCTGCTAGCATCGATCTCGATCCGCCTCCCTCATTCTTCTTGTCGCCTCCTCGCTTCGCCGCTTCAGATCCGCCTAAGTCATTGTGGAATTTTTCATATTTTCTTTGAACATCAGCAATTTGTTGCCTCTGCTCAATCGTGCTCTCATGCATCTGAGCTATCTGGTCTTGTAGACTCTGAACTTCAGCACGAGATTGACCCCCGGAAGGCATGTATTGCTGGGAGCCGGATCCAAAATATTGGGTCGGGGTAACACCAGATCCTTTAAATCGAACCCGACCATACCTTTCAAGACCAAAAACATCAGTGATAATTTTATTAAAAATATACTAAAGATTAATAGAACTATCAGTCGAAGCAGTCGTACCTTTCAGGACCCAAAACATTGGTAATAATTCTGTTATCAATCTCCTCAAGATTAACAGAACTATCAGTCAAAGCAGCCGCTTCATACTCCACCTTCTTCTCCTTTAGTTTATCCTAATAAATCAATGAAAGAGTTAGAAACGAAATATATAAATAAGAAAGAATGCAACATAACATTATAAATTTAAAACAATAAATGATCAATTAAACTATTATAATTAAACATTAGAAAAATTTATAATAAATAAAATTTTATTATGTAAATATACCAAAATTTCTGCAGCTTCGGATGTCATCGGAGATCCATCCTTCTTTCTATACGTAATGTCAAAAAGCTGAACGCGTCCAACTTTTTGACCAAATAAGCTTCCTACATTGTAGTAGAAAAATATAATTTAATAGTATAAAATATTTGAATTAATAAATTATAATACCTCTCACTACACACAAGCAAAACTTCCGGAACTCGCCGTAGCGTGAATTTTGTTTCATCACGCTTGTTCAACTCGCCACGGTCCTACATAATGGAATTTAAATTATATATATAGTAATTACTATAAACCAAATAATTTATAAGACTTTAGAAGTACGCAATACCTCTCCTTTTTTTGAATTCCAGAATCTAACTTGATCTTCCCATTGGTACCTCAACATTCCTGGCGGAACATATCTTAATTTTTCGTCGAGGCTTATGTCTTTCTTAAAATATTGTTTTTTGAGCGTGCTTTTATTGTCTCTCCATTTTTTTACCCAATGTCTTCTTAACATAGTCATCAGAGACCTCTAAAGTAAATCTAGCCTGAAGAAAAAAGGTATAAAAAGTTAATATAAATAAAATTAAATTAAAGTATTATAAATTACATTCACGTTTTCTTACCTTAATATTATCGAGAGCCTGATTTTTTTTGGCATCAGGCATGTGATGCCATGATTCGTAGTTAATGGGCAACATGTTGGAATTTGGTGCTATAATGCCCAAATAGCTTCCTAATAGTCGACCTTCAGATCCAATAGGCTGGCCATGATTGTTTCTCCTTACTTTAACACGATCGGTAGGCTCTAAGTCGTATAAATCTTTAAGTAATGAACGTCCCCGACCTCTGCGCTCCCACCACCTTCAGCTGAAAAATGATATATTATTATATTAAAATTGAAAAATAAATCAATAATAAAATTCAACATGCATGTAAAATAAACTTAACATTACTTTCAAATTCTCCAGGCTCGTCATCTATGTCCGGCAGACTAGAAGATCCAACAATTGTTTGCTGTTCACTATTTGGTTCTTCCGATTTGGAGTATCGCGACAATATTTAAATATCGTAATCGTCTTCTAGGCATTTTTCCGCAATACACATAAAATAGTTCTAAAATTTAGTAACAAATAACAACAATAATAGTACATTTAAAATAGTTACATTATATAACATGACCAATATTAAAATTATAATACTACATATAATTAAAAAATCGTCAAATCTTACTACATCATATTTCGTAAATATCTTCGTCCAAATCTTGACGAACCCATTGAAATTGATGACTAGTACTAGGGATATTTTCATTTAAGTTTTGTTCTGGAAAAGGCAAAGTTTCTGATCTTTTGACTATGTCATCTCTACTTCCGTTGCCCATGTCAAACAAGTCTCTAGGGGTGTTTCGGAGTACAACGTACCAACCGTCATCAGTTGGATCTTTTGAGTAAAAAACTTGTTTTACTTGAGAAGAAAATACATACGGCTCGTCCATCAATTGTTCTCCAGTGTGAATCAATCGAGAAAAATTTACCATTGTAAAACCATATTGATCGTTTTTAATTTCGCGAGCCGTATTCACATCAGCCCAATCTCCTCGAAATAAGACAACTTTCCATCTGTCATAATAATCCAACTTAATTATGTCAGTAAGAAGTCCGTAATACTCCACATTCCCCTCAACAGGATTATTGTCCCTAGCACTAGCATAACTTGTAATTGAAGAATTAACAACAATTCCACAATTTTGGGTTCTCCTCAATCTCTCGCGATACTTTGTATGAATTCTGAATCCGTTGATGAGGAAGGCACTATATGTTTTCACTATTTTATTTGGACCTTGTGATAGCCATTTAACTTCGTCATTTACTTCATTCCGACTCCAAACCTATTGAATCGAAAGTAAATTAAGTAATTATAAATGTTATGAGAAAACATCATTACTTGACAATGAAAACTTCAATTGCATACCATTTGGCTTAACCATTCATGAAATGATTCTGTGAACAACTTATTAATTTCTTGTTGTTGTAATCTTCAAGACCGTAAACGAGCTCTCAATATTTGTTTGTACTCACTACATTAGAAAAAAGTTTTACTTTGTTAGAAGATAGACAAATTATAATTGATGAATATTTATCAAATTCTACAACTCACTTGCGTAATGGTTCCATTGAATCGTGATGAAAAAGAACATATCGATGTGCTTGGACCCACGATCTTTCATCTAATTCTGCAATTTTGACTTTGTCGATTGGTTCTCCGAAACTTTGAAATAAATAAGTTTCGGCCAAGTTATGATCTGTGAGCCCAGATTTCTACTTGGTCTGTTCATTCTTGTTTCAACATCTTCCAAATACCTTGAACAAAAAGTCAAACATTCCTCTGCCAAGTAGCCTTCGGTAATTGATTATTCCGGGTAATGTTTATTGTGGTAGTAAGACTTTAATTTGGATAGGAACCTAAAGGCGGTATAGAATATTATCAAAAGTTGCAACTAAAGGCATTTAGGTGAGTGAAAGAAGAATTTTTAAATAAATTAAGACCTTTCAATGGGATACATCCATTGATAGAAAATGGGTCCACCAAGCATTGCTTCACGAGGGAGATGAATTAACAAATACACCATAATTGTGAAGAAGAAAGGCGAGAAAACCTTCTCCAGATTACATAAAGTCAGTGCGGCTCGTTCTTGTAGTGTCTCAAGCTCTTGAACATCCAAAACTTTGCCACAAATGCATTTCATTATATTTGACAGTTCAATTACACAAGACGTTACCTTTTTTGACATACAACACCGCAATGCAACTGGCAGTAAGTCTTGCATCAAGATGTGATGGTCATGCGATTTTAGGTCATATAATCTTTGATCTTTAAGACTCACACATCGAGATATATTTGATGCATACGCATCTGGGACCTTTATATCCTTCAACACCGTACAGAACAATTCTTTCTCTGTCTTCGACATTGAATAAATAGCGGACGGCAATCGATATTTCATATTCGGAAGTGGTTGGGATGAAGCTCACGCCGAATTCCCATGTGGACTAAATCAAGTCGACTCTTAAGATTGTCTTTCGATTTTCCATCGACATTCAAAATAGTCCCAATGATGTTCTCGCAGACATTTTTCTCTATGTGCATGACATCAAGATTATGACGTAAAATCTGATGCTTCCAATAAGGCAACTCAAAAAAAAATACTTCTTTTTTCCACAAGTTCGCCTCATCAGGATCATCCTCTTCGTCAGATTCATCATCAAATTAATCCCTTAATCTTCTATTTCTTTGCATGTTGGCCAGTTGATTCATTTTCCCATAAGTAAAA
The DNA here is from genome assembly GCA_025506655.1 of Gossypium rotundifolium. Taxonomy (NCBI): domain Eukaryota; kingdom Viridiplantae; phylum Streptophyta; class Magnoliopsida; order Malvales; family Malvaceae; genus Gossypium; species Gossypium rotundifolium. The sequence continues at coordinate 92,226,607 of CP106727.1, forward strand.
TTCATATCTCTTAACATGAACAATATTTTGGATCCACCGGTCTGCGAAGGAGCTTCTCTGAACTCTTCAGTACCGTCAAAATGAGTACTCTGAAATCTAAATCTATGATTTTTTGGTAACCACCTACGATGCCCCATGTAAGAGAACTTCTTCCCATTATACAACCATTGCGAACATGTCTGCGCAGCACAACAAGGGCAGGCATAACGTCCCTTGGTACTCCAACCAGATAAATTGGCGTACGCCGAAGTCACTAATAGTCCACATCAAAGCTGCACGTAAATTGAAGTTCTCCTTTCTCAGCGCATCGTATATCTCAACACCAGCCCATAATTGTTTTAACTCTTCAATAAGTGGCTGCAAATATATATCAATATCATTGCCGGGCCCTTTCTCTCCAGGGATAATCATAGACAAGATAAAGGATTATTGTTTCATGCAAACCCATGGAGGTAAATTATAAGGAACAAGCACCACCGCCAAGCATCAGACGCAGACTCATGATTTTGTAAGGTTAAATCCATCACCGCTAGCCCCAACCTCACACTCCGAGGATCGCTTCCAAAGCTTGGAAATTTTGAGTCAAATGATTTCCAAGCTAAAGAATCTGCGGGATGCCTTACCAGCCCATCATCGGTTCGTCCATCACGGTGCCACGTCATTGACTCCTATTGTCTTCGACGACATGAAAAGTCATTGGAGCCTTGGTATTAGCGAAAAATACCGTAAAATCTTAATCGGCTACTTCCTTAATCGTATCGTGTTCATCCTCATTACCATCCTCTCAGATTTCTATTAATCCAACAGATTGACCGCATACATGACAAAGACTATTGGTTTATCCGGTCGCCTCGAGACAACATGCGATCATTTGGGCAACTATGGATTTTGTTGTAGCCAAGGCCCAAATCCTTTATCAGTTTCTTCATGTCTTTCAAAGATTGAGGGATTTTCGTAAACAGGAACATTTCTTGCAAAAACTCTAACAGCATTGTCAACGAGTTTCCGGTCCATCCTCCCAAACATTTCAAGTGAAAAAAATGAATACATAAAGACAGTTTGGAAAATTTTGACCCCTCATACAGTTCTTCATTCATTTCACCAAGTAACGTGTAGAACCTCGCCGCTTCTTCATTTGGCTGTTCATCAGGTTCACTTCTTCCCCCTTCGGTGAAAGTATTTCCACCAAAATTATAAGCATCAGTTGCACCCAAGTCAAGTGGAAACGACCCGAAACCATCACTGCGCATATTAAAAGCATCCCGCAACATGCCTTCCATATTATCATCTCTAACATTCTGATTGTAAGCACTATGAGGATAACCCATATTCATCGACGAAAATGCTCCACTATATGTACACTCTCCATGGAAAATCCATTTTTTGTACCCCCGGACAAAGCCATCAACAACTAGATGTTCGTTGACAACTTCACGACAATGCCAATTGATATTGCAACACTTCTTACACGGGCAAAGAATCATATTCTCTTGGCTTGCATTTTGAAATGCAAAATTGAGAAAAGTTTCTACTCCATTTCGATAGCCGTTGCTTACCCTTGACAATTTCATCCAACTCCTATCCATTTCGTAGTTGTTGAAGTCTAAAGTTGACAAACAATTACAGGGCTAAATTGTTAATTTATAATTTATGTAAGTAATGATATGATCATATATATAATTGATTACTATGTAAGTTATGTAAATTATGTAAGTTATGAAGTTTGATCTTAAAATTATGTAAGTTATGAAGTTTGACCTTAAAATTATGTAAGTTATGAAATTTGATCTTAAAATTAAGTAAGTTATGTATGGTAAATAATTTGATCAAAGCTATGTAAGTTATGTAAGTTATGTATTATGTAAGTTAAATAATTTTATGTAAGTTATGTATTATGAATTATGTAAGTTAAATTAAAATTTCAAATCGAGAATCAGTTGAGGTTTTTTTTTAAATATTAATTGGTTTTAATTTTTCGCTTGAGGTTGGTGAAAATATTGAACTAAATTGATTAAAAATAATAGAACAAAGGTCAAAGTCTTATTTATTTATTTATTTAAATTTGAGACAAATCTCAAAATAATACATGAATTTTAATCGTGCAATTATACAAGTTAAATAATTTTGATTCGGTTTAAATATATACATGAAACTTTAATTTTAATTTAAGCATACACATTTGAAAGAAAAAAATACACCATTTTATTCTAAATTGGATAAATATAATTATTTGAGTATGTAATATATAAACATAAAATAATGTTATATCAATAATTATATTAATAATTTGTGAGAATTAAATTAAATTAAAATTACGTATAAACATGCATGTAAAATTAAAGTTTTTTCTTTAATTTTTATCAATCATAAATGTCAAAGTTTGATAAGGGAAAATATGGGGAAAAACTCAGAAGATTAAAGATATTTTGTTTCTTTTACTTACGAAATAAAGTCGAGAATATTCTTTTAGAAAAAGATGACTTTTTCTCCTTAAAACATACCCATCCATATTTCATAAATGCTCAGATATATGCATGTGTAATTTTAGTTTAGAAACTAAAATCAGTTCAAATAATTTCAACACAATCAACTAACATTTTTAACAATTAACTTTTATATTTTGTTTATGTTATTTTTTATATTTTCACAAATAAAGGAAACCGTACATAATGAACCAAAAAGAAACCTTTCTTGCAGCAACATTCATGTAGAATAAAACATAGGTTAATTTATCATTTACCTCAATAAGATATGGCAAATCGAACTTGCAAATGGTATATCCAATTATAATATCAGGGTCCACTTCACGGATAAATTCCTGCAACTTATGCAACTTAGAACACAGTAGTTTCATCTAGAAAAGTATGCAGAACTGACAAGAATCTAAAATTTCTGATATGGCCCTTCTAAAATTTACATAAGCTGAATGATGCATAAAAAAGTATATTAATAGCAGCAGCAATAATAATTAGAAGTACTAGTTAATGAATGTCAAATTCAGTACCCATTTCATACGCAGGAAGGGAAGATTATCATAAATTCACAACAGAGAGATTCTTATGATATCATAAAAGGCATCCAAGATAAAGCTTAAATTCCAATTCCAGAATAAAACAAAATCTTTATCATGGACTAAGATAACAAAACATCATTCTAACCTGAGCAAATTTTTACAAGCACTCTTAAATATTTGGTTCGAAAACGTTTTCATAGGAGATTATAACGAGTCCTCCAATTCTTCCATTCAGCTCACCAAAGATAACATAAAAGCTATCATCATGGTAATATCTTAACACCTACATATACATATAAACACACAAACATAGAGATAGAATAATGACTTGAATCCCACTGGTTCTGATCCGATTACTAATTATATATTCAAACTATCGGTGTTCATTAATCAGGTCCTTCTCGTTAATTTAACTATTAAATGATACGTCATATCTTATACAACATAATCTAAAATAAAAACTAAAATGGAATGTTTGTCCTCTGCATCAATTTGGATTAGAGTTCAATGAAGATTAAATTAGAGCAAATAAATTGGATCATAGCAGAGAAAAATAACAAAAGCAAGAATACAAAAATCCCCCCACACATATCAAACAAACATTTTTCCTGAGGGCACGTCAAGTTAACAGATAAAAGAAGACCCATCTGTCTATCCCTCCCTCCCTTACATTGTTACATACATTTAATGCCATTACCATCATCCCATGTATGATGTGATATATCTCATTACCACAATAACATTATTTATATCCAAAACCCGTACTTATATCTCAAAAAAAACCCAAAAGCTCGAATTGTAACATCCTAGATTAGGGGTTATACGTTCGTGCATAGTTCAAGTGATAGTAGGCTTGGAGTATGTTTGGATATGTTTTAAGGGTTTCGAGAACTTTAAAATATAAGGGAATGCTTTGGAAAAATTTTTGGAATTAAGTGTAAAAAGGGGAAACTAGGTGAAAGAGGTCTTAAGAAAAGTTTGGGGGAGTTTAGGACATAAGGAACCATGTGGTAAAGTGGCATGAAGGCAAAGGGTGCAAGGGGAAAGTTAAGTCAAAGGAGTGCCAAGGGGAGGAGGTTCGAGCAATGTGGGAAGCATTGGAGACTTTTTATTTTTGGTGTTGGGCTAAGGAGGCCTTAAGAAAATTGTGGGAGTGTTTGGACGTGAAAAGGGGTTGGTAAAGTGGCTTAATGGCGCCACTTAAGGGCCTAGAAATGATGCCTCGACAAGGGCCTTGGTTCAAATCCCCTTGGCGGCATGGGCAAGTTTTTATTTTGCTTTGGCATTAAGACAAGAGGGAGCTAGGGAAAGAGGCTTTAAAATAAATTGGGGCGAGTTTATTTCACAAATAAACGCCATGGCAGAATGGCTTGGGGCGCTATCGATTGCTTGCGGCAATGAGGGCCCAGGTTCGAGTTGCGAAGGAAGCAAGAAAGGGCATTTTATTTTTTGTGCGACAAGAAGGCACTTGGGCTAAGTAGGTCTTAAAAGAAATTCAGGGTGAATTATGTTACAAAGAGGCACCTTGGCAAAGTGGCCTGGGGCGTTACATGTACATTTGCTCCAGCAGGTCTTGGGTTCAAGGTGTGTGAGCAGCAGTGGGTGTTTTATTTTTTTTTGGCTTTTTGGCGCCAAGAGAGAAGGAAGTAATGGACAGAAATTGGACCTCTAATTGGGTAAGGATTAAGCTAGATTTTATTTTGAATTTCGGCTAGATAAGTAGTAGATAATTGTTAATTTATTTTTATTATTCTTTTATAGGTAGATAAGAGATGATTTAGGAGTTTGATAAGGGATTAATGATGGATAATTTTTATTTTATTAAGTTGATAAAGGTGGATTTATTTAAGTTGATAGATAGAAGATAATTATAGATTTATTTTTATATATTTTGAATATGTGTTCAAGAGTTATTATAGGAGAAGGAAGTGGAATTTGAGAGGAGGTAGGAGTGCCGAATTTGAGTTGTATAAATAGGGGTGACCATCTTTTAAGCTATTCTTTTCTTCATTTTATTTTCCTTGGCCAAAAATTGTTCCTCTAATTCTCTCTTTGAGCCAAATTGCTTCTCACTTCTTCTCCCTATTCTTTCTCTTTTCTTCAACTTTAATTCTACATATTATCTTGGATAGCCGAATAACCCCTTGCCATTTAGAAGCCATAGCCGAATCCCATAGTGGCCTCATTCTCTCTTTTTGTCGCAAGACTTAAGAGCCGAAAGCATTAGTGTGAGTCTTTCTTCTAGCCTCTTCAAGTAACGTGTAGTGGTAAGTAATCTTTCCTTAGCAATCAGTTTTATTCTTCTCTTCATGTATTTGCCGAAACCATGAGTGGGCTTAGATTAATGTGAGATGGCCGAATGGCTTTAGTGCCATAATAAGTGTTTTTGTTGTGTAGCTAATGGTAAGGGTATACTAAGGAGTTTTCGGGATTTGATTCATCAAAGCAAGCAAGGTAAGGAAGTGTTGATATCAGGTTTGAGGCCATATATTTGGTATAAGTGATGACCGATTGTGTACCTTGGTTTCTAGGGACAAATCGATGTATGTATAGCAAGCTTTAGATTCAAGATTTATTTTGGTAAGGATATTTAGTAAGAGTAGATTTGATTTGATATATTAAAGTAGTAGTGATTAACCGTTTGATCTAATTAAGTATCGTTATGGAGGCGAATACCAGTCAAGGAGGAGAAGGGGTAGTCCCTATCCCTAAGTTCAAGAAGAGATCTGTGTCTGCAGTTCGGGATTGGCCACCGGGGTGTGGACCAGCATCAGAACAAGAAAGTAGGCAGATAGCCGTAGCCTCGCTTAGTGATAGCGTCAGTATCAAAAGCATAGTTCTCCAAGTTATCAGGTGTGTGATTAACCCACCGTTTTTGGGTTTTTCTATATTTGCATGTGTGAATTATGTGCTACCCAGTGCAGTGGCAGTTATGTGGTGATTACCCTAAAAAGGGGTATATCGATAATCAGGTTAGTATTATCTATTGATACGAATGTGAAAGTGCCGATGTGAATGTGACTATGCTTATGGAAATATGATGGTCTGCCTTAATAACATGTGCATGCATTTATTATTATGCCACTATTACATGTTGCATGTGCATGGGTTGGGATATGGAAGAAGGTACGGGTGTACTTCGAGTACGTGGTTTGATGCTAGCCTTGAGCTACATCGTGGATTGACATTGACTGAGGTCACATTGTGAATTAATTGCGATTTAGTTCGTGTGGCTTGATGAGTGGCTATGTGCCTCATCGTGGTTGATATCTGCTAAGTGCCATATCGTGGTTGATGAGTGACTATGTGTCCCATCGTGGTTTTGGTGTTAGCTATGGCTACATCGTAGATTGGCGCTGACTGAGGTCACGTTGTGGATTTTTTTGCTTTATTGCACTTGGATGGCATTTATTGCCTTTTGGAGTGAAAAGGAGAGGCTGATTTGATAATCCCCTGGTGTGTGGTAGGCTGGATACGGGGGTGTGTAGAGGATGGACCCTAAGTTTGGGTTGGGTGCACTTTGCATAATTCTATGTTACCTGTGAAATGAGGTATTAATGTGGAAATGGGCCAAGCCCAAAATGTGAATGTGGATTGGAATGAGAAATGGGCCAAGCCCAGTATATGATATGTGGAATAATATGGTAATGGGCCGAGCCCAGTATGTGGAAACATGTGGTTATTTACACTATTATATGAATGTGATATGAATGTGGGCCAAGCCTAGAATGTGGTAATATGTGATTATGATATTTGTCATCTGATTTATGGGTTAATATGTGGTTAACATGTGGGTGGAATCCAGTGGATTAGTTACACACTGAGTCCGTGTGACTCACCCAATTTTTATCAACATCGCAGGTGAGGCTTGGACTGGGTTTGGAGTGGATACGAGGTGGCCCATGCAGAAGACATTTTATTTAATTAATTAAGTATTTATATTTTTAGTATTCTGATTAAGTGTTTATTGTAATAAGGCCCATTAAAATATTTAAGTACTTTTTTTATTAAGTATCTTTGTTGTTATGTTTTATTATGGATTGACAATTGAGATATCTTTCGCCAATGGTTCTATTTTCTTAAATCAGATATAATAAAGTTTTATTTCGATATTTTTATCAAGCTTATATTATTTAAAATTTTAAATGGACATGGTTTTTGAATAAGAACAAAATTTTCAAGTTCCACCACAAGTCGATATTTTCAAACGTTTTTTGCGGGCATTTCAAATTCAATTAAACGAATGGGCCGGTTTAGGGTGTTACAGATTTGGTATCGAGCTGTGTTCAAAACTCACTTTGAGGGTTTTGGGTCCAAAATGTTTTCAAAATGGGCTTTTCAAAATATGGACTTTTATTTCGAGTTATTCGGCATGGCACTCAGATCTCCTACCAAGTCCACCGGTAAGTACTTCTAATTATTGAAGTGATTGTTTATGTGAATTGTTATGGGCTTATTTGGGCTCGTAGATTAGAATATTAGGGCTATTGAACCCTAGGGCTAGTGTACTCAAACATATGCATAAGACTTGAGGACAATCAAACAAACCTGTGTCTAAGTCGCCGAGTTAAGGTGTGGCAACCAATGTGCGCATGTCTAGGAGTGGATTCAGTAAGAGCTTGGTACTTAAGCAGTCCTAGCGACTCACCTCCTCTTTACTTGAATCCTACCTGGTGCGTAGCTACGGTTCACCCTAACCAAGAGGACTTAGTTACAGGCTAAACCCATTAACTAAAACCCGAAAGGGAACTTGCCGTGTTTTTATAAAAACCCTAGTTTTAAAACTCTTAGAATTACCTTTTTAATTTGTGAGAACTATTTTTTACAAAATTTTTCGAAAAATTTTCAATTTACAAAATTACAAAAAATGCCCCTGTGTTGTAAATTACAAAAATAGCCTTAGTTTTTAAAGATTTTCAAAAATACCCTCGACTTTTATTAAAATATTCTTACTTTACAAAAATACCAGAAAATTCTATTTTTGCAAAATGTTAAGATACCCAGATTTGGAAATTTACTAAAATACCCCTGACTTGCAAAATTACCAAATTACCCTTGTTTTGCAAAATGACCACAATGACCCTGGTTTGAAGAATTACCAAAGTACCCCCAGATTTAAAAATTACCAAAATACCCTCAGATTTCAAAACTACCGAAATGCCCCTAACTTTCAAAATTATCGAAATAACCCCGATTTCTGAAATTTTTGGCAATACCTCTGATTTGGAAAACAAATTTTCAATATTATCCTGAGTTTTTGAAATACCTTTGGTTTATAAAGATTTTTAAATTGATCCTGATTTATTACCAAAATACCCTCTGTAGGACAAACGACGAAAATACCCCTGGGATAGAAACGGGCAGAAATGTCTGAATAGTGAATGTGTGTGGTAAATACCACTGAATGAATGTGTTCTTGTTGATGAATGAATGTGCCTCCATTGAGGAATGGATGTGACTCTCTGAATTAGAGTAGTGAACTTGAACTGAAACTTTGTTCGATCGAAAGAACCACTTCTAGAATTCCTTTTCATAAAAATTGTTCGCGGTTAAACAGTGGAACAAATACTAATGCATAAAACTTCTTAATCATATTAAATCGCGATGTTAGAAATGAGTTCTAGGGGACGTGGTTGTCGTGGACGCGGTAGAGGTAGGATGGTTGTATCGGAACCAGTAAGGTCTGGCCATGGGTCAGAAAATGAAGTGCCGCCGCCAGTAGTGGGCGCAGAGGATCAAGATCAGACAGGAGAGGATGACGCAGTATCGTGGGCAATGCTACGAGTGTTAGAACGTGTGGCAAGAGCTAGTGCGGAAATGGAGCTCGAAAATCAGTATCGGAAAGACTTAGGTCGAACAGAGCCGAAGTTTTTAGAGGAGTATCAGGAGTAGCTCCGAATGTAGCAGAGTATTGGTTGGAGGCAGTCGAAAGAATCATGGATGATTTGGACTGTACTCCTAAGTAAAAGCTAAAAGGTGCTGTCTCGTTGCTCCGAGATGAAGCTTATCGATGGTGGCTCACTGTCAGGCAAGGTGTTCCGTAGATCGAGTGGATTGGGAATATTTTAAGCTTAAGTTTGAAGGGAAGTACGTTGGAGCTAGCTACTTAGACTCACAGAGAAAGGCGTTTTAAACTTGGTTCAAGGAAGCAAGCCGGTAGCAGAATATGAAGCTAAATTTGTGCGGTTAAGTCAGTACGCCAAAGGGATCATGGCTACTGATTACGAAAGGTGTGTCCGATTCAAAGATGGGATACGAGATGAGTTGCGAGAGTTGATTGCTCCGCACAGAGAAAGCGACTTTGCCATTCTAGTGGAGAAAGCCCGGATAGCTGAAGAAGTTAAGAGGACTGTAAGAGAAAACTGAGAAAAGAATAGGAACGGGAATAAGAGAAATTTTAGACCGTCAGCATCGTTTGGAGATGTTCAGAAAAGACCAAGGATCGAGAATTCTGTACGTGCACCTGTGCCAGTTTCTGAGAATCGGAGTCGTCTATGTGCTCAGTGTGGGAGAACTCACACAGGAGAGTGTTGGGGTAATAGTAAGGTATGTTTTCGATGTGGATCTAAGGCTCATTTGGTTAAGAATTGTCCTCAGGCAATGAAGGTTCGTGGTTCAAACCATGGAGGAAATGGTTTTAGCCAAGGTTGTGGAACACCCGGCAGAGGAGCGGAAGGTTTGGATGCGAGACCACCAAGGATGTGATAGCGGGTAAGTTCCTTGTTATGGAATATCTTTTATTGTTTGAGTTTTATAAGATTGGTTCATGCTTGTATTATTGGTGTAGTGTTTGAAACCTTGGATGTAAACTTTAAGATTGTGCCTAGAAGGTAAGATAGTTTTATTAAGATCAGAGTGCGCAGCGTAAGCGTAGTGTGATGAGTAGGATTGTTCAGCCGTTAGTTAGTAAGTAATTTCGAGGACGAAATTATTTTTAAGGAGGGTAGAACTGTAACATCCTAGATTAGGGGTTATGCGTTCGTGCAAAGTTCGAGTGATAGTAGGCTTGGAGTATGTTTGGATATGTTTTAAGGGTTTTGGAAACTTTAAAATATAAGGGAATGCTTTGGAAAAATTTTTGGAATTAAGTGTAAAAAGGGGAAACTAGGTGAAAAGGTCTTAAGAAAAGTTTTGGGGAGTTTAGGACATAAGGAACCATGTGGTAAACTGGCATGAAGGCGCAAAGGTGCAAGGGGGAAAGTTGCGTCAAAGGGAGTGCCAAGGGAGAGGAGGTTCGAGCAATATGGGAAGCATTGGAGACTTTTTATTTTTGGCGTTGGGCTAAGGAGGCCTTAAGGAAAATTATGGGAGTGTTTGGACGTGAAAAGGGGCTTGGCAAAGTGGCTTAATGGCGCCACTTAAGGGCCTAGAAATGACGCCTGGACAAGGGCCTTGGTTCGAATCCCGTTGGCGGCATGGGCATGTTTTTATTTTACTTTGGCATTAAGACAAGAGGGAGCTAGGGAAGGAGGATTTAAAATAAATTGGGGCGAGTTTATTTCACAAATAAACGCCATGGCAGAATGGCTTGGGGTGCTATCGGTTGCTTGCGGCAATGAGGGCCCAGGTTCGAGTTGCGAAGGAAGCAAGAAAGGGCATTTTATTTTTTGTGCGGCAAGAAGGCACTTGGGCTAAGTAGGTCTTAAAAGAAATTTAGGGTGAATTATGTTACAAAGAGGCACCTTGGCAAAGTGGCCTGGGGCGTTACATGTACATTTGCTCTAACAGGTCTTGGGTTCAAGGTGTGTGAGCAGCAGTGGGTGTTTTATTTTTTTGGATTTTTGGCGCCAAGAGAGAAGGAAGTAATGGACGGCAATTAGACCTCTAATTGGGTAAGGATTAAGCTGGATTTTATTTTGAATTTCGACTAGATAAGTAGTAGATAATTGTTAATTTATTTTATTATTCTTTTATAGGTAGATAAGAGATGATTTAGGAGTTTGATAAGGGATTAATGATGGATAATTTTATTTTATTAAGTTGATAAAGGTGGATTTATTTAAGTTGATAGATAAAAGATAATTATAGATTTATTTTTATATATTTTGAATATGTGTTCAAGAGTTATTGTAGGAGAAGGAAGTGGAATTTGAGAGGAGGTAGGAGTGCCGAATTTGAGTTGTATAAATAGGAGTGACCATCTTTAAGCTATTCTTTTCTTCATTTTATTTTCCTTGGCCAAAATTGTTCCTCTAATTCTCTCTTTGAGTAAATTGCTTCTCACTTCTTCTCCTATTATTTCTCTTTTCTTCAACTTTAATTCTACATATTATCTTGGATAGCCGAATAACCCCTTGCCATTTAGAAGCCATAGCCGAAACCCATAGTGGCCTCATTCTCTCTTTTTGTCGCAAGACTTAAGAGCCGAAAGCGTTAGTGTGAGTCTTTCTTCTAGCCTCTTTAAGTAACGTGTAGTGGTAGGTAATCTTTCCTTAGCAATCGATTTTATTCTTCTCTTCATGGATGTGCCGAAACCATGAGTGGGCTTAGATTAATGTGAGATGGCCGAATGGCTTTAGTGCCATAATAAGTGTTTTTGTTGTGTAGCTAACGGTAAGGGTATACTAAGGAGTTTTCGGGATTTGATTCATCAAAGCAAGCAAGGTAAGGAAGTGTTGATATTAGGTTTGAGGCCATATATTTGGTATAAGTGATGACCGATTGTGTACCTTGGTTTCTAGGGACAAATCGACAGAAGTGTATAGCAAGCTTTGGATTCAAGATTTATTTTGGTAAGGATATTTAGTAAGAGTAGATTTGATTTGATATATTAAAGTAGTAGTGATTAACCATTTGATCCGATTAAGTATCGTTATGGAGGCGAATACCACCAATGAGGACAAGGGTAGTCCCTATCCCTAAGTTCAAGAAGAGATCCGTGTCTGCGAGTTCGGGATTGGCCAACGGGTGTGGACCAATCGTAACAAGAAAGTAGGCGATAGCCGTAGTCTCGCTTAGTGATAGCGTCAGTATCGAAAGCATAGTTCTCCAAGTTATCAGGTGTGTGATTAACCCACCGTTTTTCGGGTTTTTGCTATATTTGCATGTGTAAATTATGTGCTAACCAGTGCAGTGATAGTTATGTGGTGATTACCCTAAAAAGGGGTATATCGATAATCAGGTTAGTATTATCTATTGATACGAATGTGAAAGTGTCGATGTGAATGTGACTAAGCCTATGGAAATATGATGGTCTGCCTTAATAACATGTGCATGCATTTATTATTATTATGCCACTATTACATGTTGCATGTGCATGGGTTGGGATATGGAAGAAGGTACGGGTGTACTTTGAGTACGTGGTTTGATGTTAGCCTTGAGCTATATCGTGGATTGACGTTGACTGAGGTCACGTTGTGGATTAATTGCGATTTAGTTCGTGTGGCTTGATGAGTGGCTATGTGCCTCATCGTGGTTGATATCGCTAAGTGCCATATCGTGGTTGATGAGTGACTATGTGTCCCATCGTGGTTTTGGTGTTAGCTACGGCTACATCGTGGATTGGCGCTAACTGAGGTCGCGTTGTGGATTTTTGTGCTTTATTGCACGTGGATGGCATTTATTGCCTTTTGGAGTGAAAAGGAGAGGCTGATTTGATAATCCCCTGGTGTGTGGTAGGCTGGATATAGGGGTGTGTAGAGGATGGACCCTAGGTTTGGGTTGGGTGCACTTTGCATAATTCTATGTGACCTGTGAAATGAGGTATTAATGTGGAAATGGGCCAAGCCCAAAATGTGAATGTGGATTGGAATGAGAAATGGGCCAAGCCCAGTATATGATATGTGGAATAATGTGGTAATGGGCCGAGCCTAGTATGTGGAAACATGTGGTTATTTACACTATTATATGAATGTGATATGAATGTGGGCCAAGCCCAGAATGTGGTAATATGTGATTATGATATTTGTCATCTGATTTATGGGTTAATATGTGGTTAACATGTGGGTGGAATCCAGTGGATTAGTTACACACTGAGTCCGTGTGACTCACCCAATTTTTATTAACATCGCAGGTGAGGCTTGGACCGGGTTTGGAGTGGATACGAGGTGGCCCATGCAGAAGACATTTTATTTAATTAATTAAGTATTTATATTTTCAGTATTTTGATTAAGTGTTTATTGTAATAAGGCCCATTAAAGTATTTAAGTATTTTTTTTTATTAAGTATCTTTATTGTTATGTTTTATTATGGATTGACAATTGAGATATCTTTCGCCAATGGTTCTATTTTCTTAAATCTGTATATAATAAAGTTTTATTTCGGATATTTTTATCAAGCTTATATTATTTAAAATTTTTAAATGGACATGGTTTTTTGAATAAGAACAAAATTTTCAAGTTCCACCACAAGTCAGGATATTTTCAAACGTTTTCCGCAGTGGCATTTCAAATTCGGTCGTAACGAATGGGCCAGGTTTGGGGTGTTACATGAATGACAATAAACGATGATCTGAACCTAGAAAAAGAAAAACACCCAGCTTTGTTCTTGAACTTCAAAAAGCCTAAAACGATTGCATTTTCTTAAAAGTAATCAGAACCCGAACTCAATCCGATTAGTAAAAACCCGATTCGAGAAAATTCCTGAACCCGCCTCAATCAAATCATTCGTTAACACAGAGACAAAACTCACCTCAATCTTCTTTGTGGCATAACGTTATCCGAAAGCAATCGAATCTTGGCGTCTACCTGGAGTCCTAACAGCAGCAAAAATATAGAACAAAATTAATCACACACTACATCAATGAGAATTACCAAGAGCAAAGAACAACCCAAGGGCACAAATTCAGCAAACAAAACTGGGTTGTTGTCGGTCCAGGTACTGAAAATAAAAGAAAGCTTGTCGAGGTAATCAAATTGGGGAAGAAATTGCACCAGAATCGAACAAGAAATTAGGAATTCGGAGGGGAATTGTGAAGGGGATGAACAAATTAGGGCTTTCGGAAGTTAAAAAAAATAGGGAACTATCGAAATGAATTAAGGTTTTTGCTTCCTTAATTTGGCTGTAAAAAAACGACGCTTTATGAAAAATTAAATCCTATTGTATGCGTTTTAAATAAACACCACAAAATAAAATACAAAAACGCATGTCGTTTGTCCCCAATTTGTATGCGTTTTATAACAAACGCCACTAATAAAATATACCAAATCGGTATTTTTTTGGAAACTCTTGATATATTAGTGGCGTTTTGGGCTAAAACCCAGAAAACGCAACTTTTAAGGCGTTTTGACCAAAACGCCACTAAACTTTCAAATAAAAATGACGTCTGCTCATTATTTTCAGATATATTCGGCGCTTTTATAAAAACGCCACTAATGGGTAACTTGTTAGTATTCTTTTAATTCATTAGATTTATTCTTTAATAAATAAATTTCATTTTAAAAATTGAAAAGTAGACATTTATTTACTTATAAATATTTTTAGTTTTGTATATATTTTTATAGAAATTAAACATTCATATATATATATATTTTTCAAAATTTTTATGTTTTTAAATTTTGTGTTTTTAAGAATAAAGATTAACTTCAATTAAATTTCGATCGAGTTTTGAAATTAAAATTAAAATTAAAATCAAAATCAAAATAAAAAATAAATTTATTGTTATTCCTAAATTAAAATAGAGAATAATTAGGTAATTATTTTTATAATTTTGATTTATTATAATTTATTTATATCAAGAAGCTAAATTTTGTTATTTATTATAATTTCTAAATTTTAATAAACTTTTAATCAATAGTAAGTGCTTCCACTAATTATTATAAACATAAGATTTTACATTAATATTTACATGAATACACATCAATATATATATATATCCCTATGATCAAATAAAGTATCAAGGTTTAGACTTTTTAGGGTTTAATAATATGCCGAAATTTAATTGGTTAATGGTTTACTGTTTGCAGTTTAGGAGTTTATGGTCGAGTATTTATAGTTATGATTTAGGGTTTAGAATCTAAATCTGATATTTAGAGTTTAGGGTTTAGACCGTGTAAGATTTATAATTTAGGGTTTAGGGATACAAAGATGCACAATCAGATTTAATTTATAGCATATATTTTTATAATTTCTTAATGATTAAATGAAATTTGATATTCTATCTTCATTCGATAAACCCTAAACCTGTGAACCTTAAACCATACACCCACAAACCCATAAACCTATAAACCCAAGCCATAACTAACCCTAAACCCTAAACCCTAAACTCTAAGCCATAGACCATAAACCCTAATTCCTAAATCTTGAAATCTCGAACTCAAACCCTAGTCACCCATACAAACGACTAAAGTACCCTTAATTATAGCCTTAAACCCTAAATTATTTAGATAAGTTTTGAATATTATATAATATTTCTTTCAATATTTTAATAAATTTAAATAACATTTTCAATTTACTAATTAATTTTGTTTCTCTCTGATGCATGGGTTACAATTTTTTTAAATTTTAATATATATAAAGCTTATCTATTATCTTTTAAATAATGTAAAATAAATTTATAATTTATATATATATATATAAGAAATTAAATATGCTAGGCGTACTCCTTATATTCACAAATTTGGAATTTGGTCAATATGCTTTTATTTTTAGGAGTATAATCTCGTTGCTTTTCTTATTTGAAAATTTAGGTTCAACTATTAACACCCATGAAACCCTAACACATCCCCCTTAAACCTTAAACCGCAAATCATAAACCATAATCCCTAAACATTAAAATAGTAACTCCTAAACCTTACACCCTAAACTATATATATATGCTAAACCATAAACCCTAAACTATAATGATAATTAATTTAATATTTTAAAATTAATATATCTCTTTTACGATTATATAATAAATTATTTAATATATAAATTTAAAAAATCCAAAAAATTGCTAAAGAAAAGCTCGGACTTTTAGCGGCGTTTTTCAGGAAGCGCCGCTAAAGCTCTGACTTTTAGCGGCGTTTTTCCAGAACCGCCGCTAAAGCTCGGACTTTTAGCGGCGTTTTTCCAGAAGCGCCGCTAAAGCTCGAACTTTTCGCGGCGTTTTTCCGGAAGCGCCGCTAAAACTCGGACTTTTAGCGGCGTTTTTCTTGAAGCGCCGCTAAAGCTCCGAGTTTTAGCGGCGTTTTTCCAGAAGCGCAGCTAAAACTCGGACTTTTAGCGGCGTTTTGTGAATAAACGCCGCTATTACTCATTTTTTAGCGGCGTTTTCCTTAAAACGCCGCTAATGTATAATATTTCCGGCGTTTGTCTTTAAAACGCACTAAAAACGCCGCTAAAAATCTGTTTTACTGTAGTGCAAGAACCCATTTCTTACATGATAAGGTCAGACAAAGTAAAGGACCCAACAAGGAAAAAAGGAAAAGGTAAATAAGTACCAAAAACAAGCAACAGCCTAAGGTCAAAAATGCGTTTACTGCAAAATGGTGGAGCATAGTCAAGTGATTTATCCTATGTTGAAGCTTGGAGTCCCGATTTCGTCACCTAAACTTGGAAAAAGAGCAACATTCAAATTCGATGATGACATGTCATGTTCGAACAATGATGGATTGATAAATTCTCCCGGACAATACAATGGAAGCCTATCGGATTATATGATTTAGTCTTATACACTTTGTAGTTGCTAATTATAGCTTCATTCTTAAGAGAGATTCTAGTAATTGGGAGAGAGAACATAATTGCAGTTGCATGGCACGGGGATAATAGGTAAATCATTATATATCCATAATTGCAATGTTGGTTTGGATATTTTTTACCCCTAGCTTGCTAGTCATTAGGATGGTGTTTTATGCCATTCGAATGGCCTTTTCTGCCATCTAAATAGCATTATAATATACACTTACTTTTGCCTTCAAACAATTATATTTACTATATACAACTTGGTTAATATGTACATACAAAAATGAAACATTTACAAGGAAGATACAAACAATATGCAAGGTAGATACAAAAATGAATAATATGAATGAAATTTATTTGTTTTAGGAGGAAATTGGTATTAGACAACTCCTAAAACACATGTTCTTCAGGCTCGGAGATACACGAGTTTTCTAATGATCGTTTATTTTAAGAAAGATTTCATACCATTTAGCATTGTCTTTATGATTTATCAACAGAAGATGTATGAGATCTATCCAGAGGTTGGGTAACTTATAGAGATAAACCTTATGTAAATTACCACTTCTATGCTACATCAAATAGAGCATTCATCTATTTGATAACAAACATTTCGTAATCATATCTATGAACAAGAGAAAATAGCAAGGGAAACAACTTGAAAGCCATCAATATGGGTTTTAATGTTATACAGGTGGACAATAACAAAATTGATTAGTCATAGCACAACCGTGAAACTAACCAATTATTTTTTTTGTTTAACATTAGCGTTTTAACAACCAGTTTCGCCCTGGGCTCGTGGGGATATCCAAAATTTGACACGAAACCTGGTCTTCCCACAATTTTGCACAATTATTAAGTTATTTCAAACATAAAGCAAAATTAACCCTAAACAAGGCAATCAAAAAAAAAGGAATGTAATTTGATAAAATAAAAAGAGAATGTAATACTAATTAGAATTCCAGTATAATAACTAACAATATTTTCACATCTTTAACTCTCTTTTGATTGGATTTTCCTCATGCCAAGCTATCTAAGACGTACACTTGCCCTTCAAAAATGTCGATTAGACATAAAAACCAGTGGACATTACTCTTATTAATTAGAATAAAAATCTAAAAAATGTAAAAAAAAAAAAATACATGCGTATATAAATGTAACAGATATATAAATATATATAATATATATATATATACGTAAAAGAAAATAAAAAGCATAAATTTATATAAGCACGGTCGTTGATTGATCCCATCACATGAAACTGCCCCTTATGTCATTCCACATCGTCTTTGGATTGCATTCCTTTTTAATCAGTGTATACTGCAATATCACAAATGTATATATGATTAGTTATTACAAAAATTGCTAGTACTTTGTGGAAACAAACATGGTTTAGAGTTCTTTATACTCTTAGTAAGCATTGATGCGAAATTCCATTTCTTGTCCCAAGTGGCTTCTCCCTTTTCCCAAAAGCCAATTTCATTGGTACACACACAGTCAATTATACATGATTATATACTAATATCAATTGAAACTGAATAATATTTAAAAAAAAAAAAAAACATTAACATTGAAGTAATAAAAACCAAACTTGCGTTGTCACCAATCCAAACCCTAGGTTGTGTTGCATAGAACTCCTAAAAACAAGCCAAAACATTCCCGAACATTAATATTGTTTCACTGCAACTTTACAAGTACAGACTTTAGATTCATACAATGCATGTATATGATTAATGATAAATAATATTTAACAAGTGCTTACTCTATATTAACATCATTATCCCAAATGTACTCGAAAATGGAGATTTCTACTTCGCCAAGTTCATGTGGAATCTTGACCGGTGGTAGAGGCATTTACAAAAACAAGTTAATAGAGAAAGCAACATGATGATAGGGATTGAGGTTAGTTGATAATGGTAGGTAAATAAATAATTAAACCGCAAATAAAAATCACAAAGTTCAATTACAAATTATTCTAATCCAATTACATAACAACATACATGTCTGTTGAAGGTGGCTCCCCATGCAACTCATGCTTCCCATGCAGTAGAAAAGGTGGCCATTCAGCTGAAGTTCAGCAGGTAGCAGCTGAAGTTTTTTTGTTACTGTCCAATTCAGACTAGTTTTTGTTACTTCAACTTCCTTCTTGTAGTTTAGTTTTATTTGAACTAGGTTGGTAATATTTTGTGATGTAATTAGATGTTGATTGACTGAAAAATCAGCAATGCAATATCTACAAGTTAATTCATCAAGTTTCTATGTATTTTTTAGTGGTGTTAGGTAAAGGTTTAGTTAATCTTTGACTTGTAATTACCAACCATCAACTTGTATATGTATTGGTATTATGACATTGTTCATTTTGAATGAAAACTTATCAAGTTTCCTTCCATATGTTCCATTATTCTTAGCTTTGTAATTTTATTTCTGTTACTTTTTTTGCTTTGTTTTTTCTACAAGTCATGAGGCTTGCTGCTCAAGCTTAAGATTGAGGTTGTCTGCTCATTGCTCATAACACCAACAATTGGTATTTAGAGCCTTAATCTTAGTGGACCTGTCAAACCATGGCTTCATCAAGTTTTTCACCAGCTACACCACCAGTCTTCAATGGAGAGGGCTTTCACATTTGGGTGGTTAAAATGAAGACCTACCTGCAGGCATTCGACCTATGGGAGGTGGTCAACTCAGATGTCGAGCCAGCACCTCTCAGAGCCAACCCAACAGTGGCTCAAATAAGGCAGCCTTCAGATGAGAGGACCAAGAGGCACAAAGCTATGTCATGCATTCAAAACTGTGTCTCAGATGTGATCTTCACAAGGATCATGGCCTGTGAGACACCAAAGCAAGCCTGGTACAAGCTCAAAGAGGAATTCCAAGGCACAGGGAGGACAAGGCAGCAACAACTGTTGAACTTGAGAAGAGATTTCAAAAACTTGAAAATGAAAGAAGAGGAAAAAGTAAAGCAATACTCTAATAAGATTATGGCTGTGGTAAACAGCATAAGGCTCCTTGGTGAGCAATTCAATGAAGCAAGGATAGTGGAGAAAGTGCTATCTACCTTACCAGAAAGGTATGAGGCAAAGATATCCTCCCTAGAAGATTCAAGAGATCTTTCAACTATCTCCCTAACTGAGCTTTTTAATGCTCTATATGCACAAGAACAGAGAAGAGCCAGTAGAATGGAAGAGCACCAAGAAGGTTCTTTTCAAGTCAAGACCAAGTCTCTCTCGAACACTTCATCCTACAAAGGCAAGAAGACTTGGAAAAACAAGCCTGAGCCTGATGGTGCAGGAAGAGGGGATCAACCTTTCAGGTACTATAAAAAATTGGTCACTCAGAAGCAAATTACTGGTTTAGACCAGATGCACAATGCCAACATTGTAAGAAGAGAGGTCATGTCGAAAGAGTTTGTAAAAATAAAGGCAAATTAAGTCAAAACCATTCACAATAGTCACAAGCAGAGGTTCAAGTAGGTGAAAACAGTAGTGACCATGAGGAATACGTCTTTACAGTGTCATGCTCACCTGGTCAGATGAAAGCTTCAAAAGGTTGGCTTTTGGACAGTGGTTGCACTAACTACATGTCCCCAGATGCAACCATCTTCAAGACTTTGGATAGGAGTTACAAAACCAAAGTAAAAATTGGTAATGGTCAGTTTATTAAAGCTTAAGGCAAAGGGGATGTGTTGATATGCAGTCCTACAGGTAATAAGCTCATCTCAAATGTATTACTAGTACCTGAAATTGATAGAAACCTTCTTAGCATAGCTCAATTGCTAGAAAAAGGTTACTCTGTGGTGTTCAAGGGCAAAGAGTGTCAGATAATTGATCCAAGTGGATCTAGGCTCATGTTAGTCATTATGACCGATAAAAGTTTTGAAGTCAACTGGACAAATGACTCAAACTCAGCCTACATAGCCTCTACTGAAGAATCCAAACTTTGGCACTAAAGGCTTGGTCATGCCAATTTTAGATCAATGGCTCAGATGATCAGTCAGGGACTAGCTGAGAACTTCAAAACTCAGTTCAGAAGGAAAAGGTCTGTGAAGTGTGCAAGCTAAGAAAACAAGCCAGATTGCCATTTCCCTCAAATCAAGCTTGGAAAGCTTCAGAAAGACTTCAATTAGTTCATACTGATGTCTGTGGTCCTCTGAAGACTCAGTCACTTAATGGCAGCAGTACTTCTTTCTCTTTGTTGATGATCATACTAGATATTGTTGGATCTTCTTTCTAAAACACAAGTCTGAGGTTGCTCAAGTATTCCTGAAGTTTAAAGCATCTGTTGAAACAGAAACAGGGTGTAAGCTAAAGACCATAAGGTCAGACAATGGAACTAAGTATACCTCAGCTCAGTTTCAAGCTTATTGTGATGATGTAGGCATTAAACACCAGTTAACCAATGTCTATACACCTCAGCAGAATGGGGTAAGTGAAAGAAAAAACAGAAGTCTGTTGGATATGGCTAGGTGTTTTTTGTTTGAAAAAATTTTCCCAAGACCTTGTGGGCTGAAGCTGTCAACACTGCTGTTTACATTCAGAACAGACTACCAACCAAGGCATTGGACCATAAGACTCCATATGAGGCTTGGTTCAGATTCAAGCCATCTTTGGCTCATCTAAAAGTCTTTGGCTGCTTGTGCTATGCTCATGTACCATCTATAAAGAGGGATAAATTGTCCAAAAGAGCTCAACCTAGAATTTTTGTAGGCTACAGCTCAGTTAAAAAGGGCTATAGGGTCATAGAATCTTCAACAAATAAGATCTAAGTGAGCAGATATGTGATTTTTGATAAAAAAAAGCATGTCGAAACTGGGATAGAAATAAACCAGAGGCTACTTCTGAGGAGCTAATAGCAAATCAAACTGAGGTTGATCAAGATGGTCCAGAAATAGACATTGATGATGTCCTAATCAGAGGTACCAGACCCTTGGCTGAGATCTATGAAAGAACACATGTAGCTATAGTGGAACCAAGCAGCTTTGAAGAAGTTGAAGCTCATGAAGGGTGGAAGCAAGCTATGATTGATGAAATCAAGATGATAGAAAAGAATCAAACATGGGAGCTGACTGAAAACCTGCCAACAAAAAGACCATTGGTGTGAAGTCGATTTATCGAGCCAAACATAATACAGATGAGAGTTTGAATAAGTTGAAGGCTAGGTTATTTGTTAAGGGGTTCAGTCAGAGATATGGTCTGGACTACATGGAAACTTTTGCTCCAGTAGCCAAGCTTGACACTATCAGGTTGTTGGTTGCTTTGGCTGCACAAAAGCAATGGACTATACATCAGCTTGATGTAAGGTCTGCATGCCTTAATGGCTTTCTTAAAGAAGAAATCTACATTGACCAACCTCAAGGTTTTGTGGTATTTGGCAAAGAACACATGGTGTACAGGCTCAAAAAGGCCTTATATGGGTTGAAACAGGCTCTTAGAGCCTGGTATATGGAATTAATAATTATTTGATCAGTTTGGGATTCAAGAGAAGCATCAGTGAGCCAACAATGTATGTCAAAAATGAAGAAGCTAAGACACTGCTCATTGTATCCCTCTATGTGCATGACCTTCTGGTGACAGGAGGAGACCAGGTCATATTGGCTAATTTCAAAGCCAAAATGAAAGACATGTTTAAGATGTCTGACTTGGGTCAAATGGCATACTTTCTAGGAATGGAGGTGTTCTAATCAGAGAAAGGAATTTTTTTGGGTCAGCAAACATTTGCCATGAAGATCCTAAAAAAGTTCTCAATGGAAAATAGCAAACCAACAAGCACACATGTAGTTGTTGGAATAAAACTGTCAAGCCAAGGGGACCATGAGCTGGTTTGTGAATCTTCTTACAGAAGTTTAATTGGTTGTTTGTTATACCTAACTGCAACAAGACCAGATATCATGTTTGTTGTAAGCCTGTTTTCAAGGTTCATGCACTACTATAATAAGCAGCACCTTCAAGCAGCAAAAAGGGTGCTGAGATACATTAAAGGGACTTTAAGCTATGGCATGTTGTATACTCAAGCTGAAAGTCTGAAACTGGTGGGATATACTGACAGTGACTAGGCAGGCTCAATGGATGATATGAAAAGCACATCTGGATATGCTTTTACCCTCGGTTCAGCCATGTTTTGCTGGAGCTCTAAAAAGCAAAGTGTGGTAGCTCAGTTAACAGAAGAAGCTAAATATGTTGCAGCAGCTGATGCTGTAAGCCAAGCCACATGGCTTAGGAAAATCTTAGCTGATCTAAACCTCTACCAGAGGGGTGCAACAGAGATCAATTGTGACAACAAATCTACTGTTGTAATAGAAAAAAATCCTGTTTTCCATGGCAGAACCAAACATTTTGATATAAAGCTTCATGTTGTTCGGGAAATGGAACAAGCTTGAGAAGTTGAACTAATTCATTGTAATTTCGAGGAACAAGCTGCAGACATCTTAACTAAGCTCTCAATATGTCAAGGTTTTATAAGCTGAGAGAACAGATAGGAGTTTGCAGCATGGAAGCCAAGGAGGAGTGTTGAAGGTGGCTCCCCATGCAACTCATGCTTCCCATACAGTAGAAAAGGTGGCCATTCAAATTTGAAGTTCAAGATGGCGGAAATTTGAGATTTTTGTTCTTGTCCAATTCAAACTAGTTTTTATTACTTTAACTTCCTTATTGTAGTTTAGTTTTATTTGAACTAGGTTGGTAATATTTTGTGATGTAATTAGATGTTGATTGACTGGAAAATCAGCAATACAATATCTACAAGTTAATTCATCAAGTTTCTATGTATTTTTTAGTGGTGTTAGGTAAAGGTTTAAGTAATCTTTGACTTGTAATTACCAGCCACCAACTTGTATTTGTATTGGTATTATGCCATTGTTCATTTTGAATGAAAACTTATCAAGTTTCCTTCCATATGCTATATTATTCTTAGCTTTGTAATTTTATTTCTGTTACTTTTTTTTCTTTGTTTCTTCTACAAGTCATGAGGCTTGCTGCTCAAACTTAAGATTGAGGTTGTCTGCTCATTGTTCATAACACCAACAATGTCATTTCAATTCAATTACAAAAAACACATATGACTAGTTCAAATATAACCAAAAGCAACTACAATTTATTGTTTTCATATATCAAGGAATTATTATTTCGCAAATCATATTATATCACACACCTCAAACAGGATGGTAAAGAAAAATTCATTATTGAAAACGACTTCTTGATCAGGTTTTTATTAAATACATGATTAACAAATTTGTAGAACAAACCAAAAACCTATAATATATAATCATATATTATCACTTGTGAATAAAATATAATATGATTGTAAAAACTAAAACTCATTCTATAATTATACTTCATACCTTCCATTTTCGTGGGGCATAGTACGTAGAATCTAACACATTAACCATAATGGAAGGAGTTATGAACGTGTTTGAGGCTTTAGCAAAGTTGGATTCAATCAAGCACACTATATTCACCTCTTCCACTAACTCCTTTTTCTACTCTAATAAAATATAATTTAATTTTAGGTAAATCGAGCGAAAGAATTCCTTCAGTACTCTAACTCACCTTTCATAGGACTCACATCGACATTTTTTTCTTTCATTAAATGTAGGAATCCTTGAAAGTAGCAACCTTAGCATTAATTTTTATCAAATAACACATTCTCTTTATCCTTCCACTCCATGAGAGCAACCATTTTACTTTAAACCATCATTTTTTTATGACTAAAAGAAAAAACAACAACAACCATGTGTATCCCTTAAAGTCCATGTAATAAGATTTGGAATATCAATAATGTAATGATAGATATTTGCTAACCATTTAGCAACAAAATCAGTCATTAAAGATTGTTCAATAAGCCTCGGTTGAGGGACAATTTCCATGATGGAAATAGCAACCTATAAGATTATTTTGTGTTGCATCATATTTCATAACAAAACTAAGTACTATTTACTAATTGTAATGAAACTACCTCCCTCTTTAACTGTAGGATTTTTGGAAAGCCTTCACTTCTTAACAACTTCTTGACATTATCATGCCCCTAAACACTAATTTGAGGGGAAATCCAGAGCGACCAAATTTATGGCTTTCCACTCAAGCCAAGTAGTCATAAAAACAAATTTTCAATTAAGACAAAAGTATTAAAATCAAACATGCCTAAAAACATTAGAATCAAACAAACAAACAATTGTTACCTCCAACAATCCAATTTATTTGCTTATGTAGTCGAATTTTTTACCAATATTTTGTCCCTTAACATATTTCCTCAATCCTTCGATGAGTACTTCATGAGTATGTTTGGCCCAATTTAGCTTATTTCTTAGGCCTTCATCATAGAGGTAGTTCCAGTAATTTTTGAAGGGACAAGGAAGACTAAATGGACAAAGGATTCGTTTGATGATGAATGAAAGCAATGCTACTTTTAAATCATTGAATCTAGCATCTCAATAGTCTAACAATTTTGGCATCTTGTTAGAAGTTGGCCTTCCATACATCCCATGCAGCAGTAAAGTTGCAGCTCATGCAGCAAAAAGCTGGCTATGCGACGAGCCAAGGAGGAGCTGTTATTTTATATGCAACTGATGTTGTTTTAGCTTGTTTTGTAACATTTTGTTGATGCAATGTAATGTAGTTACATTTGAACTATGTTAGGTTTATATTTCATGTGATTTTGATAGTGATTGAGCTGATTATATCAGCAAAGTAATGTATGCAAGTTAATATTTCAAGTTTCCAAGTGATTCAGTGGTATTAGGTAGGTATTAGGTGAAAACTTATTTTAATTTCCTTTGTCAATGTCAGATATATGTAATGGCAGCATTCCAAAGTTAAAAATCAATAAAAAATTATCAGATTTCATTCATCTTATGCTCCATTTTTCTTTACTTCTTATTGTTGTTCTTGTTTCTTAGCAAATTTTTATTTTACTTCTTCACCAAACATCGAGGCTTGCTGTACAAGCTTGCTGCTCAGCTGGCTAAACCTTGTCACAAACACCAATAATTGGTATCAGATCCATTGTCTTAGAGGACCTGTTGCTGTTAAACTTGAAATCGAATAGCTGCAAACTTTTCTCCAGCAGCACCACCAATTTTCAATGGTGAAGGGTTCAACATATGGGCGATGAAGATGAGGACTTACCTGCAGGCCTTTGATCTGTGGGAAGTTGTGACCTTAAATGTCGAGCCAGCTCCACTCAGAGCCAATCCCACAGTGGCTCAGATCAGGCAGCATGCTGATAAGAGAACAAAGAGACACAAGGCCATGTCTTGCATAAAAAACTATGTGTCTGATGTGATTTTCACAAGGATCACGGCTTGTGACACTCCCAAATAGGCCTGGGACAAGTTGAAAGAGGAGCTCCAAGGGACTAAAAGGACAAAGCAGCAGCAGCTATTGAATTTGAGAAGAGACTTTGAAAATTTAAAGATGAAGGAAGAAGAGACAGTGAAGTAATATTCAGATAGGATTATGGTTGTGGTCAACAGCATAAGGTTGCTAAGAGAATAATTCAGTGAGGTAAGAATCGTGGAGAAGGTGCTCTCAACATTGCCTGAGAGATATGAAGCAAAAATCTCATCCCTTGAGGATTTGAGAGACTTGGCTAGCATCTCCTTAACAGAGCTCATCAATGCTCAATATCCTCAGGAGCAAAGAAGGGCCAGTAGACTGGAAGAGAACCAAGAAGGTGCCTTCCAAGCCAAAACAAAACTAGCCTCAAGCAACACTGCCTAGAAAGGCAAGAAGGCTTGGAAAGATAAGCTTAAATCTGATGCTACAAGAAGAAGGGACCAACCATGCAGGAATTGCAAAAGACTAGGCCATCCAGAAGCAAACTGTTGGTTTAGGCTAGATGTGCAGTGCCAATACTGCAAGAAAATGGGCCATGTAGAAAAGGTTTGCAAAAACAAAGGCAAACCAAGGCATGCTCAACATCAACAGCCAAAGGTTGAAGCTCGAGTAGTTGAACAAGGCAATGACAATGAAGAATAAGTCTTTAATTGCTCATGCTTAGCTGCAAAAGAAAAGGTTACCAAAGGGTGGCTCCTGGACAATAGCTGCACCAACCATATGACACCTGATGCTGCCATTTTTAAGTCAATTGATAGAAGTTTCAAAGCCAAGGTTAAATTTGGAAATGGTCACTTTATCAAGGCAGAAGGCAAAGGTAATGTGTTGATAAACACTCCTACAGGCAACAAACTAGTTTCAAATGTGTTGCTGGTGCTTAAGATTGATAGAAATCTGTTCAGCATAGCTTAGTTGCTAGACAAGGGCTATACAGTGGTGTTCAAGGCTGGTTTTATTTTGGCTTGGAAGGCACCTTCTTGGTGCTCTTCCAGTCTACTGGCCCTCCTTTGCACCTAAGCGTACAGAGTATTGATGAGCTCTGTTAAGGAGATGCTGGCCAAGTCTCTCGAATCCTCAAGGGATGAGATTTTTGTGATGTGTTGATAAACACTCCTACAGGAAACAAACTAGTTTCAAATGTGTTGCTAGTGCCTGAGATTAATAGAAATCTGCTCAGCATAGCTCAGTTGCTAGACAAGGGCTATACAATGGTGTTCAAGGGTAAGAAGTGCCAAATTAGTGATCCACAAGGATATAAGCTCATGACAGTCACTATGGCTAATAAAAGCTTTGTTGTTGGCTGGACAAACAACACAGACTCGGCATACACAGTTTCAGCTGAAAACTCCAAGCTATGGCATCAAAGGCTTGGGCATGCAAACTTCAGATCAATGGCCAAGATGATCAGTGAAGACTTGGTTGAAAACTTCACCAACTCAATGAAGCATGATGATGTTTGTGAGATATGTCAACTGGGGAAACAAGCACGATTGCCATTTTCCTCGAATCAAGCCTGGAGAGCCTCAGAGAAGCTACAACTTGTACACACTGATGTATGTGGTCCTATGAAGACTGAAACATTCAGTTGAAATAGGTACTTCATACTTTTCATTGATGATTATTCAAGATTTTGCTGGATTTATTTCTTAAAGCAAAAATCACAAGTGGCTCAAGTGTTCTTGAAGTTTAAAGCTGAAGCTGAAACAGAAACAGGTTACAAGCTCAAGACCATCAGGTCAGATAATGGGACTGAGTATACCTCAGCTCAGTTCCAAGCTCACTGTGAGAATGCTGGCATCAAACATCAACTAACCAATGTCTATACTCCTCAGCAGAATGGAGTCAGTGAAAGAAAGAACAGAAGCCTTATGGATATGGCTAGGTGCCTATTGTTTGAGAAGAACATGCCAAAAACCATATGGGCTGAAGTAGTTAACACTACTATTTATCTTTAGAATAAGCTTCCAACCAAGGAACTTGCTAACAAGACACCTTTTGAAGCTTGGTTAGGATTCAAGCCATCACTGGCTCACCTCAGAACCTTTGGTTGCATATGCTATACTCAAGTGCCATCTGTGAAGAGGGATAAACTGACAAAAAGGGCCCAACCTGGTGTTCTAGTAGGCTACAGCTCAGTCAAGAAGGGTTATAGGATCTTAGATCCTCCAACAAAAAGGATCCAAGTGAGCAGAGATGTGGTGTTCAATGAAAAAGCAAGCTGGAATTGGGAGAAGAATGAGCCAGAGGCAATTTTTGAAGAGTTGATGGCTGATTAAGCTGAACCTAATCAGATTGGTCCAGAAATAGACATTGATGATGAACTAGTGAGGGGCACTCGACCATTGGTTGAGATTTATGAAAGAGCTCAAGTAGTTATAGTGGAGCCAAGTTGTTTTGAGGAAGTTGAGGCAGATGAAAGATGGAGACAAGCCATGCTTGAAGAAATTCATATGATTGAGAAGAACCAGACTTGGGAGTTGGTTCAAAAACCTGTCAATTAGAAGGTCATTTGGGTGAAATGGGTCTATCGAGCCAAGCACAATGTTGATGGGAGCTTGAACAAACTCAAAGCTAGGCTAGTTGTGAAAGGGTTCAGTCAGAAGCATGGTGTGGACTACTTAGAGACCTTTGCACCAGTGGCTAGACTTGACACCATTAGGCTACTAGTTGCCTTAGCAGCTCAAATGAAGTGGAAGATCCATCAGCTTGATGTGAAGTCATCCTTTCTCAATGGTTTCCTTGAAGAAGAGATTTATGTTGAGCAACCTCAAGGCTTCAAGGTGGCTGGCAAGGAAGAAATGGTGTACAAGTTGAACAAAGCCTTGTATGGCTTGAAGCAAGCACCAAGGGCCTAGTACAACAGAATCGATGGGTACTTGGTCAGCTTGGGATTCGAGAGGAGCATTAGTGAGCCTACATTGTATGTCAAGAGGAAAGGACTTCAAACACAGCTCATTGTCTCTTTGTATGTTGATGACCTGTTGGTGACAGGAGGAGATCAAGCAATGCTGGCTGATTTCAAGACCAATATGCAGCAAATGTTTGAGATGTTAGACTTGGGGTTGATGTCCTACTTCCTAGGCATGGAAGTCACACAAACTGAGAAAGAAATTTATCTAAGTCAAAAGGCTTTTGGTACAAAAATTTTAAACAAATTCTCAATGGAAAACTGCAAAGCAACAACCACACCAGTTGCTGTTGGTGAAAAGCTATAGAGCCAAGGTGTTTTCGAGAAGGTATGTGAATCAACTTATAGAAGCCTAGTGGGTTGCTTGTTATACTTGACAGCTACTAGGCCATATATAATGTATGCTGTAAGATTACTCTCAAGATTCATGCATTGTTGCGATGAAAGTCATTTTAAAGCTTCCAAGAGAGTCCTCAGATACATCAAAGGCACCTTGAGCTATGGCATGTTGTTTAGCAAAGCTGAACATTTGAAATTGGTTGGCTATACTGATAGTGACTAGGCTGGTTCGATGGATGATATGAAAAGTACATCTGGTTATGCTTTTAGTCTTGGATCAACCATGTTTTGTTGGAGCTCGAGGAAGCAAAATTTGGTGGCACGATCAACAGCATAAGCTGAATATGTTGCTGCTGCTGCTACAGTTAACCAAGTCGTATGGCTTAGAAAAATCCTGTTAGATTTAAACCTTGATCTAAATGGTGCTACAAAGATCTATTGTGACAACAAATCAGCTGTTGCAATAGAAAAAAATCCTATTTTCCATGGCAGAACCAAGCATTTCAGCATAAAGCTTCATGTTGTTCGAGAAATGGAGCAAGCTCTGGAAATTGAATTGATCCATTGTAATTTAGAAGATCAAGCTGCTGATATCTTAACTAAAGCTCTCAACAAGTCAATGTTTTGCAAATTGAGAGATCTAATAGGAGTCTACAGCATGGAGTCCAAGGAGGAATGTTAGAAGTTGGCCTTCCATGCAGCCCATGCAACAGAAAAGTTGCAGCTCATGTAGCAAAAAGATGGCCATGCAGACGAGCCAAGGAGGAGCTGTTATTTCATGTGCAGCTGATGTTGTTTTAGTTTGTTTTGTAACATTTTGTTGATGCAATGTAATGTAGTTACATTTGAACTATGTTAGATTTATATTTCATGTGATTTTGATAGTGATTGAGCTGATTATATCAACAAAGTAATGTGTGCAAGTTAATGTTTCAAGTTTCCATGTGATTTAATGGCATTAGGTAGGTATTAGGTGAAAACTTGTTTTAATTTCCTTTGTTAATGTCTGATATATGTAATGGCAGCATGCCAAAGTTAAAAATCAATGAAAAATTATCAAATTTCATTCATCTTATGCTCCATTTTTCTTTGCTTCTTATTGCTTTTCTTGTTTCTTAGCAAATTTCTGCTTTGCTTCTTCACCAAGCATCGAGGCTTGTTGTACAAGCTTGCTGCTCAGCTGGCTAAACCTTGTCACAAACACCAACACATCTTAATGAGTAGATATTTCTCCCTCAATTGTAGGTCCTCTTTCCTCTTCAAGATTGAGGAAACATCGACACTTTCATCTTTAAGACTCAATGAGGAATGGTAGATAGTTGACTACTTGACTTCCATGTAGCAACTTTTTGGATCGAACCTCTCAACCAAGAAGGCTATGACCTCTCTCCTCATTGATTGAGGATTCAATCACTTCAACAATCCCATACCAAGATCTTAAGGATATTTTCTATATCCTTATCCTTCAAGTCATTTAACAACTTTAATATACATAGAGGACACTGTGTAAGAAAGCTCTACACCAATATTTATAATATTATTAGTATAACTATAAATTAAATTATACCTGATGCTTTCCACCCTATTCAATTTCCATTTTTTTTTTTCATTTTCCACTTGTTTTGTTGTAATTTGAATTCTCTAGTGCCAGGAGTTCTGCCCACTTTGAGGCTATCTCCCGGATACCCTAATTCAAAAGAATACCAACAATAATAAGATGAATGGTTGTATGTAAACATCGACCCTAAACAACTAATAAACTCTTCTCGAATTCTCAAATAAAATGAAATTTTTGTTCCTTCTGAATTTGTTTTCATTGGACACTTAAACTACATAAATACCAATATTAATAAATTAATTTTCATTTTGTAACCAGTTTTTATATACATAACCCAAATTCTTTACTAATAATGTATGAAAGATGCTTTCAGTTTTTGCACGTTCTTCGGAAAGTTGCTTTCCATATTCACCTATATTGAAATTACAAAGAATATCTCATATGCATTGAGGTATCAAAAATGCATTAAACAAGATAAAAAATTCAAGGATTAAACATTCATATAGCTTGAAAGCAAACCAAATGGATTTTAGCCATTCGTATGGCATTTTAGGAAAAATTATATAAACTGACAGTTTAGCAAGCGTCGGATGGAATAGTTCTTCCATATAGATAGCATAAACCTATGTTAGAAGCACCAAAGAGTCACAACAACAGTGTTAATTTTGCCCTCTAACACCAATAAACCCAAAAGAAAACAATCATGAAAAAGATTTAGTCTCATGTAATCATTTCCAATTCGATGGACAAACGAGGGGAGTGTTTCAGATTTTACCTGCGGTGTCTTTGATTGAAACAACAGTAAGGTGTGCTTAAGGTTAGGGTTGTAGCAATGACAATGGTCATTGTAGCAGCTATGACGATTTTCTAGAGGGGAGTGTTAGGATTTTCTTCTCTTTTCTTTTTTTTTTTTTTTTTTTGAGAACTAAAGTGATTTTCTTGGTGTGAAGGTTACAATGATTCACATTGATGGTGACAGAGTTTTGCGGATGTAATGGCAATGAATGTGACGAAGTCTTGTAGTGGTTAGAGTGGCAGTGACAATTTCAATGAAGGGTTAGGATTTTTTTTTTATAAGCCGCTTGAATGAAGTTTTTTTGGGGGTTTACAAATATATCATAATGGAATTTTGTTAGTTGATACAGACTTTTCTAACCAATAACAAAATTTCTAAAATATCTAATCATTACCATAATTTATAGGATGATACGTACGATATTTTGGTATACCAAAGGTTTTGAGGTGAATACACATTGTTTTATTTGTGTTGGGTCAATATGCACTATTTTTGTTATACATGTGTGTCCCCCTGTTTTGTTATACCAAAATATGCATCGTTTTGTTGTTACATGCCCTTTATTTTGTTATATCAAAATTTAGGATTTAGAATTAGATATTTACGTGTACCAAAATTTCATAGCCATTTAAAGCAATTTTATTTTATAATTATATTAGTTTAAAAAATTATGTTTTCTTTCCTAACAATATTTATTAATAGTTTAGAAAATTTCTAAAGTAATAAATTTAAAGCAATTTCAACCCAATTTAATATTAATTTAAAATAGCTCTATTTTCTTCCATAGCAATTTTATTATTAGTTTAAAAATCTAGAGTAAAACACAATCTTATTTTATAACTATATTAATGGTTTCCTTCCTACCATAGTTTCTAAAAGATACCGAAATTTTCTTATCATGTTTTTTTTTTTTTTCTCTTTTTACTAAAACAGTTGATTTCAAATTTGGTCAAAGAGTATGATAAATACAATTTAAGAATATTATACTAGAGTGCCAGAATTTTTGGCTCAATAGGGAAATCCAAAAAGTAAAAATTTAAAACAAGGTGTTGTTTTTATAAATTAAAAAAATGTGATTCTCTTTTAGCTTATTATGGCTTTCTGGGCCAGATTACCGGCCTGTTTACAAGCATGCAAGCATGCAGCCTACTGTAACCACTACAATTTCAACTCCTGGTTTTTATGTTTTTAGATTAGACTCTTTAGCTTGGCAAAGCCCACAAAATCTGAGCCTAGCTTCCTGGTAGTATCATTTGAATATTTATGAATATTCAATTTACCTTTTACCAATCAAATATTATGGATTGTGAAGAATATTTTAATTATTGACGAATTTAAAGCGATTATAAAAATTAATACTTGAATATCTTGCAGATACCATATATGGATTCAAATCATAGATATTTGAATTCGCTTTAATTTTACAAATAATATATCCAAATTCAAATACATGAATTTATTTTTAAGTTTTAAAAACATATTTGATACTAAATTCAAATATTTAGTAGATTCGATAAATAATTTAATTCATTAATATTTGAATAATAATACTATATAGATAATAAACGAATTTAAAATTTAATATAAATTCAAATTTTAATTAAGTTACTCTTATCCAATCCATTACCCTTCACTTTATTTTAATTGTTTTTTTTTTTTCTAAGCAATACAACCAAGTGCTTGAGATTTCTGATATCTGGGGTGGGGTCTGAACTATTTTTGTTGTTATTATGATTTGAAAATTGGTCTTTTGCAAAATGTAAATTATCTACATTTCCACATTTGTTGTTCTCTCCTCCTCGTCTTTTGTTAAACTTGTAACTTTATTTCGATGTAAAACATAACAGAAACTGAAATCCTAAAATTAACTCTGCGAAGGGGCCTAAATTATTTCAATTATCTTATTATTGGGCTTCCTAATTACTTAAATTTATTGTAAAATTATGCTCTGCCCTTAAAATTTTTATTTTATTTTATTAATTTTGTAATTTAATGTGCTAAATTTAGTAATACTTTTACAGTAATTATTTATAAAGAAAACAAAAAAAAAGAGTAAATTATTACTCTCTTTTTTTGTATGAGAACCATTACAGTATTTAATACAAATCTTGTTATTTTGTCAATATATGGTATAATATAATTATTTTAGTTTCTTTTATCAAATAACTATTTTAGTTAAACTACAACTTTTTAACATTTAAACTTTAATTAATGCTAAAATTTGACATTTGTAATTTAGTAACGATATTTAAATATTAAGTTGTTATTTGATTAAATGAAATTTATATATTATTTACAATACTAATATAATATAATAATATTCAAATTTAGATATTTTCAAGAAGTTATTTGTTGTCGGATTAAGTTCAGTTTTCGCTAACACATAATGTATCTTCTACATACTCCATCTACCCTACACCCTAAAGCTTTTACAACTTTTTTAATATTAAAAGTTGTTTTTATATTTTATAATTAAATATATTTTATAATTAAAACTAAATAACATACATAGTTTTTAAGGAAATGATTTCTTTTATAAAACTCTGGTAATATTCTTTTACATAAATTTATGCTATATATTTAGCCTTCGCCCCATTTTAGTAATGAAAATTTATTGAAAACCAAAGAACCTAGTATATATCATAGCCAACCTTCTAGCATCAATTTCCTCGTAATCTTTTTGCAGTACTAGATAGGTTTTATTCATATCACTAAATTAAAAATAACGTAAAGATGAGATTAATATTATAACAATAATATTAAAATTAATAATAAAATCTATATTTAAATTTAAACGTAATTGTAAAGTAGATATGAGAATAAAAATAATTGTTAAAGATATTATATTAGAAATAATATATAATAAAAATTATATATTATTTTACTTTTATAAAAATATGTGAAATTATAATTTTATTTAATAAAAATATTATCATATTGTTTTATTTTAAATTAATCACGTAATCAATTATAATTATTCAATTCATATAACTTTATAATTTTTATTTCAACATCCAAATCTCAACATGCAAGCCACTTCTTCATCGCTCATGTCTTGCAATCCAAGCAAAGCCAACTTCATCTTCAAGCTTTGGGAAAATGATCATTCCTTTGTCAACCCAAACCCATTGCACAGGTCCTCACCAACGCTTCAGCACCATAATGCCATTTTGTGCTGCCACTTTTGATGGAATCTGGGAACCGAATGGAGAAAGACCGACCAGATATGGGGTATTTATAGTTACATATACATACACTCTTTAAAGGTTTTGCGAAAATGTTCTCCTTCCTCGAAGTTGCATTGGCGAAGTGGGTACCAATTGGTGAAGTTATAAAGGGAACACAATGATTTGGTTTTTTACCGACAATTCCTGGAAACAACCACACATTGTTCAAAATTAGTAGGTTTTTGGTTTGGTTTTGAGTTTTGACCCACCAGGAGTACTGGTGTTTATCAGATTATGTTACGTCAGCTTATGCTAAAATTTGAAGTAAGGCCGAGAGTGAAGGAAAAAAGAGACTCAATTTTTTAAATATCAGCTGGGTTTTGAACTTTTGATTTGATCATTTGATGAGTAGCTTTCCTCCAATTCATCCAAATTGATACTTCATGAAAAGCACCAATGCTAAAAATATTTATTATAAATTACTCAGGATAAGATTACTATAACATTGTTGGAGCATCATAATCACATATGTAGAAACTCAATTTTGTTCGGGCTCAAACAAAAAAAAAAAAAAAATAAAAATAAAATAAATAAAACTAAAAATTAAAAGTTCATAACAGTCCATTTACAATATGGCCCAAATCCGAAAATCTTAAAGACCAAAATGGTCCAAGAACTTAAACAATATTCAAAAAAAAAAAAAAAAAGAAATCGTAGTCCTTTGGCACCGCACGTCCCACACGTCAGCACGCTCACGCCCCGAGGTCTACCACCGTCAATTGCTTTGCCACCGTCATCCTCAACCACTGCCTGCAAGAAAAGAGAAAGAAAAGACAGCGAACAGTAAAAAGACAATGTAATGTATTCGGCTATAAAAGCCAAAACAAAAAACTATGTAAAAGATACATGAGGAAATAAAAAAAAAACAGAGCACAAAAATTTCAAAGGTGACTATTTTTTATTCTTTTCTTTTTATTTGAATCTGTTTTTTTTTTTTTTATAAACATAAAACAAAAATAAAAAAGTTCTTACCTTGTCGCTGTCGCCGAAGACTCCTCTGGCTTAGAAGGTCACCGAACCTTTGGTGGTTCGCCGCAAGCCTCGTCGAAGAACTGGAAATCGAAAGGTTTTTTGAAAAAATTTTAGGGTTTCAATATCGGTTCTTTTTTCTTTTTTCTTTTTCTTTTTTTTAAAAAAAAGGGGTTGGAAGGGTTTAAAAGGTGATTTTTTTAAAAAAAGAAAAAAAGTAATTTTTTTAATTTTTCGGCCACCGGGGACAGGGGTTGCTGTCGTCGACGGTAGGTGGTCGCGGCTGAGCGGTGACGGCTCCAGTGGTTGGACCCAGACCCTCTTCAGAGAAAAAAAGAGAGAAAACAAAGTGTTTTTTTAACTGTTTAAAATGAATTTTTTGGAGTTCTTTTTTTACTTAAATAGAGCGCTAAAACGACGTCATTTCAAGAGGTTTCGAACCCAAAAAGGACATCATGTTGAGGCCGACCTGAACTACCTAACCTAGGATCCATGTGTTTTTAAAGGGGGGATATTTTTAGTTTTGGTTCTTCCACTTTTTTCATATTTTTAATTTAATCCTATTCAGTTTTATTTATTTTAATTTTCGCCCCACAATTTAAATTCCTGTACACTTTAGTCTCCTAACCCACTGTGGACCCCTTGGGGAGTGACACTTGTCAAATGAGGGGAATAATTGCCCTTTGACCCCTTAAAGTTTTTATCCTATTTTAATTTAATCCTTTCAGTTTTTTTTTTAAATTTAGACAGTTAGTTTTGTTATTTTTAAATTTAGTCCTTTATTCCCTCTTCTTTATTTATTTTGCGATCTATACTTTAAGTTTCTCTTAAATTTCAATTTAATCCTTATTTGGTTAATTTTGCCTCTTTATTTACTATATTATTTATTTTATTATTTAAAATTTATGTTATTTATATTTTATTGATACATTTTTTATGTTATCCATGTTATCATTGTATTATTTACTCATATTATTATTATGGTATCGCTATTATTATTATAAACCAAAGATGCTTGTTACTATTATATTTACATTATTATTGTTATTTATCAACATGTTTCTTTTATTTTATTTTTATTTTAATTTTAATTTCTTCGTTTATTTATTTATTTTTTGCTTATTACACTAACATCATCATTTCATTTTTTTACCTACATGATTATTTCATTTTATTTTGCTACCACAATGTACTTATCATTTTTTTACATTATGCCCAAATAAATTAAATATATCTCGTTTAAAAGTTACACTTGTTTTATCTAATGCATATAAAATATTCAAAATGATGCAATGTTCATTATTTTTGGGATTCGAGAAGTCGTGCTCCTAACTTACGGAGTATGGCATCTCCCTAGAATCGAATAACCTATTTAAAATAACAAAAAAGGAATTTAGGTAACAATCAAATGACATTTATTCTGGTTTTCGAGAATTTGAGGGATCGTGTCTTAACTTACGAGATATGATATTTCCTTCTCGATTAACTCAAAATAAGGCCCCTTTCCATAAAACTTAATTTATTTAAGTAATTTTAATTAAAAATAACATCATGCAAAGTGAAATCGTGTTTTAATCTTTTTTAAAATTTTCAATTCTCGACACTAAGACATCAAGTAATCAACTAGGTACCAATTCTTGGCGTCACGAGGGTGCTAATCCTTCCTTCTATGTAACCGACTCCCGAACCCATTTCCTGAATTTTGTAGAACAAAAATCGTTGTTCTAGTAAATCAAATCGTTTATTAAAACAATCAAATTACGAGGTGATCCGATCACACCTCATAAAAAGGATTAGTGACGACTCTATTTTAGTTCTTTTTCAAATAAAAATTCGATTTCAAAAAAGGGTTTCGACAGCTTGGCAACTCTGCTGGGGACATAATAAGAGAGTCAAGCCGCGAGTTAATTACTTGATGTCTTAATGTCGAAAATTGAAGATTTGGTTTAAATTTACAATCCCTTTATTGCATTTCATTCTTCATTTTTTGGTCTTCATCACTTTGTTACATAATGATATATTTGCTTTATTGGTTCGAGTCTCTTGGTATATTTCTACATATTGCATTGCATAATCATTCGATTTTGTCCTTCTTAAGTGGGAGTGAGAAGCTATTCCTTTGTGAGGTTTTCACTTTCGTATAGGATAGTGGATCGCTTTCGGGATACATCCATACCTATGTCTTCGTGAGATCTTCATCTTCATATAGCCATAGGGAAAGGTATTCCACTGAATCGAACTCTGTCCGTATGAGCCTATAATGGGTGAGGATCGAGGAATCTACCAGTTTAGGTACCTTTACTTTAGAACCAAACCGCATATAATTAGCCCTAAGAATTCACCCTAGGTAGAACCATACCAAACCCCTAGTGGTCACCCAAATAAGTGCTCTATTTATTATTTCTTGCTTGCTTTAAATTCTAGCTTTGTATGAAATGTACTGACTTATTTCATTTTGTTTTTATTGTGATTGCATTGCATTTTCATCATAGAAAAGGTAGTTGATTCACATTCAGTTGCTAAATAGAAAGCTTGTCATGGAAAAAAGATTTCTTGATAAAGTGGAAGACAATGTGGTTGTCTGAATATGGTCTGAGAAGACACAACAAGGGAAAGGTGATAGCCTGACGGAGGGATATATGTCAGAATTGTGGGATTTCACTCGCATCACTGTGAATCAGAATAATCTCCAAGAGTTGAAAGAAATATGGGACCAATAGGATGATGAAACCAATCAGTTATTCTACCAAGATTATGGTGGTTTGCCTTATATACTCGATGTCAAAGTAGATAAGCATTTATTCCAAGCTCTCACCCAGTATTGGAATCTTGCCTATAGCTGCTTTACTTTTGGGAAAGTAGATTTGGTTCCCACCGTAGAAGAGTACACAACTCTGCTCCGTTGCCCGAGGATCTAAGCCGACAAAGCTTATTCTAGAGCCGCCAACGTCCCGACTTTCTTGAAGAGGCTCATAAGCATAACAGGAATAAGTGAGTAATGGGTCGCGGCCTAGATTAAACAAAAAGGAGATAGTAAATGCATCCTTTAGAAAATTTGCGGGATTTGATCTTAGCACATCCAAATATGAAGAAAAGAGTTGATGTCTTCGCCTTGAGTATTTACGGATTGGTCATCTTTTCCAAAGCGCTAGGGTACATAGATGTTGCAGTTTTAGATCTATTCGACTAGCTTGACAAAAGGGTCACGCCCGTCTCGGTAATTTTGCCCGAAACTTTCAGATCTTTGAATGAATGTCGGAGAGCGAGTGAAGAAAGATTTATCGGGTGTACACAACTTTTGCTAGCTTAGTTTCACAGCCACTTTTAGAAGGTAGAAAAGGTCTCTTATTGAATATTCTCCGAGAACTACTCTCCGTTGAAAGAATCCGTGGCTACGCCAAGACGAAACAACATTTTAAAGAAAAGTGGATGGCAATTCTCTAGAGTCTCCAAGACGAAGACATCAAATAGAGGGCGCCTTGGATGATCCCTAATGAGATTTTGTACTGATGGGGAAACTTTGACTGGGTCCCTCTACTCGGGATATGGGGGAGTTATTAGATATGCCCCTCTACTTGTATTGAGGCAATATAGATCGAGGCAGTTCATATTGGCAACGCAAGGGTTGGCTTAGTTCGAGTTTTCGTACAAAGGTGAAAATTACAAGAAGAAGGTTCGTGAAATATTGAACGCTTGGAACTAGACCCGCAGAATAAAAAGATTTACCACAAATCCCATGACAACCCCCCGAATATGATTGATGGTGGGGCAAAAGAGTCAATGACAATGTCCTTTTGTCAAATCAAGAAAATACTTGGCCAATAGAAGAGCACTTACAAGTGATCCCGCATGAGTTGGAAATCAT
Source organism: Gossypium rotundifolium (assembly GCA_025506655.1). Taxonomy (NCBI): domain Eukaryota; kingdom Viridiplantae; phylum Streptophyta; class Magnoliopsida; order Malvales; family Malvaceae; genus Gossypium; species Gossypium rotundifolium. Next base: position 92,266,207 of record CP106727.1, read on the forward strand.
AAAGTAAGACTTTAAAAAGAGAAGTTCGGAGCTGGGGAAAAAGATGGAATAGTTGGAAGAGGAAAAGATGTAGCTAGGATTAGATGTCGACGTCCAGAAGTTAAAGACCGAGAAAATAAGAAAAAGAAAGAACAAGGCTGAGGAAGACTTAGACAATCTGAAAATGGATTATAAGAAGCTGCGTTTGCCGAGAGGATTGCTGGGTTGGGTAAAACATTGGAACAATGGCGACAAGAAATCAAAAAAGAAAATATTAAAGCTGATCAATGGAAAAAAAATCCAAGAGGCTTGAGTTCGAGAAGATGCTCTAAAAAGGGATTTGCTAGAAAGCTGAAATGAAAAGGTTGGATTAGGAGCCTGGGTAGCAAAATTAGAAAGCTCATTGCATCAATATCGAAGTCGAAACTCTGCAACTAACTTGAAAGTAAGCCTGAATAAGATTAAAGAGTTGAAGGGAAAGATAGAAGAACTCGAGGCTGCACTGCAAAATTGTAAACTTCCAGTTGAGCTTCTTGAAACAAATAATAAAACTGGAAAGAACAATTCCAACACTCTCAAAGTCAGATTAGGGATAGAGATCACATCATGGGCGAAGTTGTGACTCAAGTACAGGAAGTAGCCGACCATTTGCAAACCCTAGCGGTTCAAGCCGACATGCTGAGCTTAAAATACAAATCAAAATCAGATTGGGGCCGAGAATTAGCTTGGCTTCTTATGAAAGTCAAGGCTTTGAGTATTAGGGCAAGACCATATATGTAAAATGTATCTGTTTTATGTAAAGAGATTCGTTTTCTAGTAAATTTATTCTAATAGAATTGAATTAGAACCAACGCCACTTTTTGCATTCATTTTTCATTCATCAGCATGACATTTCATCATATGCATTAAGTTTCATAAAAAGACCCTAACTAATCAAAATCATGACAGTTACCCTAGAAACCAACAAGAATTTTCCTACCAAATATCATTATGGTACCCGCGGCAAAACCAGAGCCATGAATCAAAGGTTAAAAAGATTGGAACAAATTCGAAAAAACATGCAAGATCAGTTGCAAGTGCAACTATAAGAATAATTAGCTAAGGTACAGCAATACATGAGGGATCAAATACAAGAGTCCCAACGAAGCATGATAAGCTACTTGACCTAGTTGTTGGCTGGAGGGACTGAAAAAGGAAAAAGTACTGTAAATAACTGTAGGATGATAATGAAGGCCCTATAAACCCTATAGGCTTTACCATAGTAAATGTCCAAGCCCAACTAGATACATATCCACGAAGGGTACCCGTTACCATAAGACCTCAACAATATCAAGTCGACACTTCAGCACCGACGAATTACCCAACAGGTTCAGGTTCCAACCCCAGGGATAATCTGACCAACCCAATTGTTCTCGATTTAGACGACATGGTCGAAATTGATAGAGCAAAGGTAAAATAGCCAAAACAACTGAAAGATCAGTGCAAATGGTTGGAAGAGAAATTCAGAGCTATGGAGAATGTTGATTACCTTTGTGGGGTTAATGCTAAGGAGTTGAGCTTAGTCTCTAACCTAGTACTCTCACCAAAATTTAAAACTCCAGAATTTAAAAAATATAATGGGACTAGTTGTCCTGAAGCACATATCACAATGTTCTACCGAAGAATGACGGGATACGTCAATAGCGACCAATTTTTAATTCACTGCTTCCAGGATAGCTTGATCGAGTCGGCAGCCAAGTGGTACAACCAACTAAGCCGTGCCAAAATCAACTCATGGAAAGACCTGAAACAGGCTTTCATGAAACAATACAGCCATGTGACCGATATGAAAACCAATAGAATTACGCTACAAAACATGGAAAATAAGCCAAGTGAAAGCTTTAGGCAATACGCTCAAAGATAGAGAGATGTGGCAATGCAAGTCCAACCACCTCTTCTGGAGAAGGAGACGATAATGCTTTTCATAAACACTCTAAAAGCCCAGTTCATTAACCATATATTGGGAAGTACTACTAAAACCTTCTCAAATATAGTAATGTCCAGAGACATAATTGAAAATACAGTAAGGAGTGGGAAAATAGATGGGGGAAAACACTAAAAGATCAACCCCGAGAAAAAAAAATTAAAGTGAACACCGCGAGTGTGTATAATAAGGGCTATTCAAAATCGATCATTGTGGGCCAACCAAGGACTATAATAACCAGTCATTAATGCCCTTCAAGGGAAGAATCTAACTCAAGGCTAAACATGGAAAAACTCTAATTCACACCCATCTCGATGACATATAGAAAGTTATATCAGAATCTATTTGATGCGCATATGGTATCCCGTTTTACTTGAAACCTATGCAACTTCCGTTCCCAATATAGTACGGTGTGAATGCTCAATACGAGTACCACACAGAAATAACGAGGCACTCAATTGAGAACTGTACTACATTCAAAAAGCTAAAGGCTGATCAAGATGAGAATCGTAAGGTTCGATGATCCATCAGGACCTAATATGGTAGGAAATCCATTACCCAATCATTCAGATCAAGGGGTAAACGCGATGATTTGAGAGTGGAGGAAAAATGACCAAAATTGATATTACAAAAGTAAGATCCCCATTAAAATGGGTCTGGAAAGAAAGATGCGATCTGGGTTGTTGTTGATAGATTGACGAAATTGACTCATTTTTTTCCAATACGTATGTATTATTCACTTGATAAATTAGCTGAGTTGTATATTTCAGAGATTGTTTGATTGCACAGAGTGCCACTATCTATAGTTTTGAATAGAGATCCAAGATTCACTTTATGATTTTGGAAGAAATTGCAAGAAGCTTTAGGTACAAAGCTGCATTTTAGCATTACTTTTCACCCAAAAACGGATGGTCAGTCCAAATGAGTTATTCAGATACTTGAGGATATGTTACGTTGTTGCATTCTTGAGTTCAAAGGTAGCTGGGAGAAATATCTACCGCTGGTTGAATTTTCTTACAATAATAGCTTTCAATCAAGTATAAAGATGGCACAATATGAAGCTCTTTACGGTCGTAATTGTCGAACACCATTGTACTGGACTGAGCCTAACTAGAGTAAGATTCACAGGGTTGATCTGATCAGAGAAACAGAAGAGAAAGTGAAAGTAATACGCGATAGTTTGAAAGTAGTTTTGGATCGATAGAAATAGTATGCAGACTTGAAATGGAAAGATATTGAGTTTCAGATCGGGGATAAAGTGTTTTTGAAAGTGTTGCCGTGGAAAAAGATATTACGGTTTGGCCGATAAGGGAAATTGAGTCCACGATTCATCAAACCATATGAGATTACTGAGCGAGTTGGGCCGGTGGCATATTGGTTATCTTTACCGTCTGAGTTAGAAAAATTACATAATGTGTTTCACGTATCGATGTTACGTAGATACCGATTTGACCTTTTACATGTTATTTCCCCGACCGAGGTTGAAATTCAACCATATATGTCATATGCTGAAGAACCGATTTGAATTTTAGCTCGTGAGATCAAAGAGTTGAGAAATAAGAAAATCACATTATTAAAAGTATTATGGCATCGACATGGGGTTGAAGAAGCTACATGGGAACCCGAGGATGCTATGAGAAACCAATACCCGAACCTATTCACTGGTAAGATTTTTGGGGACGAAAATCTCTAAGGGGGGAGAGTTATAACATCCCGATTTTAGATAAATCGGAACAGTGGTTTTGGAACCACAAATTTGATGTCAAAAAATTATTTTTGATATTATTTTGTGTGTTTAGAGCATGAAACTATGAATGTGTGAAATTTTTGTGAAGTAAGTTTATCGTTTAATTAGTCAATTTGAGAAAAATGACTAAATCACTTAAAATGCAAAAGTTCCATTCTACTTGTTAAGGGTGTCAATTGGCTTTGGCTTTTAAATATGATGGCCTTAAATGGTAATTAGACCATTTTAAATGATAGTGGACTATTATGGACAACCATTATAAATGTTTTAATGGTTTCTGAATAAGGTTAAAAATGTAAATTAGTAAATAAGGTTAATATTAAAACTAAACTAAAATTTAGTTTGATTATCATCTTTCTTTGGCCAAATAAGAGGAAGAAGAAATCATATTAGGGCTTGTGATATTTGGCACTTGCAAGGCCTGATTGGTAAGTGTTTTGAGCTCGTTTTTAATGATTTCTATGTTTTTCTGATCGTTGCTTCGTGTTCTAACTAGTCCGTACCTTTAACTTTGAAACTGTTAAAGATTTTGAGAGTTGCCATTGTTGAATCTATTTGTTCTTTGAGGTTTGATGATAGATTATGAAAGTTTGATGATAGATTTTCATGTTTTTGTAAAGTGATTTTTGACAAAAATGTTAAAAAAGGGTTAAATTGTGAAATGTGCAAATTGAGGGGTTTAAATGTGAAATAAATGAAAGTTATGGACTTCTAAGGGCCTATAGGTAATTCGACTAAGCTAGAATATAATGAAATTATTTAAATTATGTGTATTTGTGAAATAGGGACTAAATTGTTAAAAGTGTGAAAGTTTAAGGGCTAAAGTGCAAATATGCCTAAATGTATGTTTTGGACTAAATTGAAAGAGTATATGATTGAATAAGTCAATTTTGAATTCATATAGATCAAGAAAGAAAGAATTCAGATTTAGATCGGGGGGAAAGCAAAGTTAACGAGTAGTCGATCCGATTCGTCAATTCCAAATACGAGGTAAGTTCGTATAATTGAACTTAAATGCGTACCTATCCATTTAATGAATAAAATTGATATAGTAATTATTCTATTGGATAAATGTTGAGATATTAAATGAAATGTACGAATTGAATAAGGTAAGTTGCTTAATAAGACCATAGCCGAGCTATGGCAATCGATTAGTAAGACCATAACCGGGTTATGGCATGTGAATGAAAGAACAAGGCAGGGCCTTGGCAATATATATGAAAGACCATAGTTGGACTATGGCATTGGAAAAAAATTGATGAAATTTTATCGAAAGCATTTGTAAACCGGAAGGGTTTGATAAGAGTAATGATGAGAAATAGATATGTATCGATCTGATGCGTCTGTAAGATTATTCGATGTCGAGATATATGAAGTTGAGAACTTATGAATGATGATATTGATAAATTCTTGATAGCTCATGAACTGATGCTTTAAATGTTTATGATATAATCCATTTTGAATTGCAAGAATGTTGTGATTATTTCATGTTCACATACGGACTTACTAAGCTTAAAGCTTACTTTGTTTAAATTATTTCTATGTTTTATAGTTCTACGAAGCTAGCTCAGATTCGGGAATCGTCAGAGACTTCTTCATACTATCGATCATCTATTTTGGTACTTTAAAAGCTATGTATATATAGTATATGGCATGTATAGGCTTGTGTCAAAATGGTTTATTTGATGGATGTATATTTTGGCCATTTGTGTTGGCATAAAATGATGAACTTGATGATGTTTATGAATATGGAAATAGTTCTGCTTTTATCTATTTGGAAATAGACCTATCTTGAATGAATGGAGTTGAAGTGATTATGTGTATTTGAATTGGTTTAGTTAGATGAATTATATACGTGAATTATGCTTAGTAAAGCAAGATAAATTGATTGGTTTTTGAATAGGTAAATGGTATGGAATTGAGTATTGAATTTAGTTGAAATGGATTAGGTGTGTTTGTGTATTGGTTGATGACTTTTGGCTGCATATTTGTGTCTTAAAATGATGCCATTTGAGCTTGTATAGATATGTGCAAAAAAGGTGGCAAATTGGCTTTGCACATAAACTATTTTTGTCCAAACGGGCAGAGACACGAGCATGTGTCTCGACCATGTCATGTTTCTGATCATCTTTGCTGCAGTACTGTATGTACCACAGTGTTGAAATTGAAGTGAAGTTAGTATGCTCCACACGGTCTCACACACGGGCATGTGATTGGCCATGTTGAATAAGTCAGTATACCCCCTAAATGGCACACAGCCTAGCACATGGGCGTGTGTGGCCATTTCAAAGGGCGCACGGGCTGGACACACAGGCATGCGGTTGGGCGTGTGACCCAAGTTAGTATACCCTCCAGTTCTCATATGGCCTGGCACATGGGCTTGTCCTCAACCATGTGATGCAAGTTAGTATGTATGTCCAGTTTCCATATAGCATAAGACACGGACGTGTCTACTAGCCGTGTTAGGCACATAGCCTGTTCACACGGGCGTGTGACCCTTATATGATCGAAAAATTTCTAAGTTTCTTAAAAATTTAGTATGTTATCGATTTAGTCCTGAACCATTTCTAAAGTATGTTTAAGGCCTCGTAAGCCCTCATAACGGATAATGTGATTGTATTGAAAGATGTGTGAGAATGATTGCTTGAGGTTGATAAATGTAAGCTATGTGTTTTGTATTGACTGGTAATACCTCGTAACCCTATCTGGTAATAAATTTGGGTTAGGGGTGTTGCATTACCAGTTGATAACTCTCACATGAAGACGTGTCAAAATATAGTAAGAGCATTCGATGGTACAAAAAAGAGTGGGAAGGATTGAAATACATCTCCTAATTGGTCCGAACACATATTAGGTAGACTTTTTGGTGATGGATATCAAGTCCTCTTATAATTACTTGTTGGGTAGACCTTGGATTCACTCGGCTGGGGTAGTGCCGTCGTCACTACACCAAAAATTGAAGTTGGTAATGGAGGGTCGACTGGTGATAATAAATACTAAAAGGATATCATCGCATCCATAACTAGTGACGCATCATACATAGGAGCGGATGAAGAGGCAATATAATGTTCCTTTCTATCACTAGAATTTGTTAATGCAACTTTCATTGTTGAAGGAAGAAAGATCCCAATGCCTAAAATATCCAAAACTAAAAGGATGGACCTGCAGTTAACTATTAGGAAATGAGCCTTACTTGGGAAGGGATTCAAAAAATACCTACAAGGAAGGGTCGAGGCACCCATGATAATGGACAAACAAGACCGCTTTGGTTTAGGGTACAAGCCAAATGAGAAGCAAAAGAAGAAAGAGATGAAAAAGAGATAAGAAAGAAGAAGAGTGCGGCTGAGTGGGGAAAAGGTCAAATGGGAACCGATGTCCTTTCCCCATATATCCAAAACGTTCGTGTGAGGAGAAATCATTTATCCTGAGTGAAGAATGGCAGAAAAAGAAAGCCCGGAAAGAATGTTGGGAAACTTGAGCATCAATGTCATATCCAAAGAAGGAATTAGGGAAAATCTGTCAGGCATTCATCCTTATATCCCTAGAAGTGTTTTGAACAATTGGACTGTGGAAGAGATCCTTGTAATTTTTAGAACTAATTCAGAGTAATGTTCAAAACATACTTATTACTCTAGGTGTGGGAGTAAAAGAATCCTTTTGTGAAAAAGCATACGTCAATTATTTTTATTTCAATAAAATACATCTTAGTGTCTCATTTTGGCAAACATTCTTTTGTTCTTTCCATTTCATTCATACTCATAACACACAGATCTTTAGTCTTAGATTCATTTGTTCTTTGGGTCTTCCTTCGGTCCTATAATAGGTCTCCCTTCGTTCCTATAACAGGTCCCCAAATATCAATGATGTGAGTGACGTTGCTACTGACTCAGAATCTTCTTTTGAGCAAGATATGTGTCTAGAGAAACATCAGGACTTTGAAGATGATCGAGATTGTATCCTATCTCCTGATTTGTTAAGGACGGTAAAACAAGAGGAGAAACAGATTCTACCTCACAAAAAGTCAGAGAAATTGTGAACTTAGAAGACGGACAAGAAAAGAAAGAGGTGAAGATCGGAGCTTACATCACCGTAGAGACAAAGCGAGACCTCATTGAGTTACTCCAAGAATTCAAAGATGTCTTTGCATGGTCGTATCAAGACATGCCTAGGCTAAGTACTGATATCGTGGTACACCTACTTCCCATAAATCAAGAATGCAAGCCAGTTTAATAGAAATTCCGAAAGAAGATGTGAAAAAGTAATTTGATGCTAGTTTCCTACAAGTGGTTAAATACTCAGAGTGGGTAGCTAATATAGTCCTCGTCCCTAAGAAATATGAGAAAGCTCAAATGTGTGTAGACTGTAGAGATTTAAACAAAGCCAGACCAAAGGACAATTTTTTGTTGCCTTACATCGACACCTTTGTAGGCAACATGACAGGTTATTCACTGTTCTCCTTTATGGATAGTTTCTTCGGTTACAACCAGATAAAAATGTACCTTGAGGACATGGAAAAGACTACATTTGTAACCATGTGGGGAACATTTTGCTATAAAGTGATGTTATTCGGACTGAAAAATGTAAGAGCAACTTATCAAAGAGCCATGGTAACCCTGTTTCATGATATGATGCACAAAGAAATCGATGTTTATGTCGACGATATGACCGCAAAATCCCGGACAGAAAAGGAGCATGACCAAGTCCTAAGGAAAATGTTCTTGAGGTTGAGAAAATTCCAGCTAAAGCTCAATCCAGCAAAATGTACTTTCGAGGCTAGGTCGGAAAATTGCTAAGATTCGTAATCAGCAAAAAGGGGATCGAAATCGACCCGGACAAAGTCAAGGCTATACAAGAGTTGCCTCCATCGCACACTCAAAAGGAGGTCCGAGGTTTCCTAGAGAGACTAAATTACATCGCTTGGTTCATTTCACAACTAACTGAAAAATACGACCACATATTCAATTTCCTTAAGAAATATAATCCAGGTGTATGGGACGAAAAATGCCAGAAAACTTTTGACAAGGTCAAACATTACCTATCTAATGCTCCAGTACTGATGCCACCTAGTCCAGATAAGCCATTGATATTGTACTTGGCAGTATTTGAGAATTGTAAGGGATGTGTGTTTGGCGAACACGATAAGTCAGGAAGAAAAGAAAGGGCGATATACTAACTCAGTAAGAAATCCACTGAATGTGAGACAAAATATTCGCCAATTGAGAAGTTGTGTTGCGCCTTGATCTAGACAACTCAGAAACTGAAACATTACATGTTGTACCACACAACTTGGCTCATCTAAAAAATGGACCCTTTAAAGTACATAATGGAGTCAACTGCTTTGAATGGAAGAATGGCCCGAAGGCAAATTCTACTTTACAAATTTGATATAATCTATGTGAACTAGAAGGCAGTAAATGGGAGTGTAATAGCAGATTTTTTTTAGCCAGTAGAACTCTAGAAGATTACGAACCTTTGAATTTTGATTTCCCGAATGAAGATATGATGTATGTTGCAACCACTAAAGAATATCTCAGGAAGGACATCCTTGGAAACTAAATTTTGACGGAGCGTCAAACGCTATGGGTAACAGAATCGTGGCAGTCCTGATATCCTCAAATCGAGATCATTATCTCTTTACTACTAAATTGGACTTTGATTGCACGAACAATATGGTAGAATATGAAGCATGCATCATGGGTATTCATGTAGCCATAGAACGTAAGATCAAAGTACTAGAGGTATATGGTGATTCTGCACTAGTGATCTATCAACTCAAAGGTGAATGAGAGACAAGAGATCCTAAGTTGATCGAGTATAGAAGGTTGGTCCTGGAGTTAATTAAAGATTTTGATGGCATCACTTTTTGTTACCTTCCGCTAGATGAAAATCAGATGGCTAATGCCTTAGCTACTTTAGCTTACATGGTCAAAATGAACAAACAAGAGAATGTAAAACCTATCCAGATGAGTATTTATGAGGCTCTAGCTCATTGTTACAACATCGAGGAAGAGGAAAATGATGGTCACCCTTAGTACCATGATATAATGCAATATGTAAAGAATCGTGAATACCCTGATCAAGCAACCGAGAATGATAAAATGACGTTAAGAAGACGGCCAATAACTATGTCTTAGATAGGGAGATCCTATACAAAAGAAGAAATAATCAAGTACTACTAAGATGTGTGGACATTGTTGAGGCTAAGAAGATCTTAGAAGAAGTCCATGAGGGTGCTTGTAAAACACATGCTAATGGTTTTACAATGGCCTGAAAAATCATGAGATTTGGATATTATTGGTCCACCATAGAAGGGGATTATATCAGTTATGCCAAGAGGTGCCATTAGTGTCAAATTTATGGAGACAAAATTCATGTGCCTCATTCACCTCTTCATGTCATGACTTCTCCATGATCTTTCTCTATGTGGGCCATGGATGTTATTAGGCCGATCTCACCAAAAGCTTTCAATGGGCATTGATTTATCTTTGTGGTTACCAACTACTTCACCAAGTGGGTAGACGCCACTTTTACGCCAATATCACGAAGTCGAAGTCAACAAATTCTTGAAAAAAAAAGATCATATGTCGGTATGGGAAGCCAGAAAGGATTATATCTGACAATGCATTAAATTTGAACAACAGCACGATAGCAGAGGTCTGTAGTCAATTCAAGATTAAACACCACAACTCGTAACCATATCACCCAAAAATGAATGGTGCGGTGGAGGCAGCCAATAAGAACATTAAGAAGATCGTGGGGAAAATGACTGAGACTTATAAAGATTGCCATGAGAAGTTACCATTTTCCCTCTATGCTTATCGAACGTCTGTTAGGACCTCTACCGGGGCAATTCCTTTCTCATTGGTTTATGGAATAGAGGCAGTTTTGCCCATTAAAATCGAGATTCCTTCTCTACGAGTTTTTTCAGAGTTAAAGTTAGATTAAATAGAATGGATCTAATCCCGATATGATCAGTTGAACTTGATAGTTAGATTAAATAGAATGGATCTAATCCCGATATGATCAGTTGAACTTGATTGAAGAGAAGAGGTTGAAGGCTATCCGTCATGGTCAGATGTATTAAAAATGAATGATGCAAGTTTATAACAAAAAAGGTTTGCCCTAGAGAATTCCATGAGAGGGACCTGGTATTGAAAAAGATCCTTCCCATACAAAAGGACTTCAGAGGAAAGTGGATGCCAAACTGGGAAGGACCTTATGTGGTAAAGAAGGTCTTTTCTAGAGGAGCACTGATTTTGACTGAGATGGATGGCAAAAACCTGCCTAATCCTATGAATTCAGATTCAGCCAAGAAATATTTCACCTAAAAAAAAGAGGAGAGGCCAAGGCGAAAACTCGTAAAGTGTGCTTTGAGACCAAAGGGGTTTTGAATTGAAAACCCGAAAAAGGGTAGCTCAAATTTGGATTGAAGATTGAACATGTGATGGTCGGGTCTTCTCAGAAGAAAGAAAGTTACATCTTGGGCCATCAACAAAGTACTCTAGATCTCTTAAACACATATCAAGCTCAAAAGGGTCCTAGAGAAGTTAGTACGAAAAAGCTCATGCTATGATATCTGGGGTACCTAGTTTCATCTTACTCATTTTGTATTTTAACAACGTTTATTCTTTTGATTAATCTATTCATTTCGAGCTTTGCTCCCAATAAATTTCAATCTTGCCCATTTTTATGATCTTTTTCCAGTATTTTTCATTGAAATAACGATTAATAGACTAATAATAATCAAGTAAAAAGATTTTTGTATATTACTCTGAAAGGTTTTCTAAATAGTACAAGAACCTGAAATAGGACCACTAGTCAGAACTGACCAAATCTAAGAGTTGGAAATGTTTGGGAACAAATAGTTTAAATTGTGATTATTTCTGTGGGTTTCTGTCAAAGATACCAAATTTGAACAAGAAGGCATGGTAGCACATCAATGATAGAATCTTGACGAACAACTAGCAATGTCAACCTAAGCATTAAAAGGGATCATTCTCGAAAAATGACATTCTGCATTCATATAAATATCATTCATAGACATCTAGTTAGGAGCATTTGATTCATTCTGATCATAACATCCTAATTGCTTAGCATAAATATAGGCCCATGAAATGGATTCTACAGATCATGTTCCCTAAATAACGGTGTAACAGATCAGTGAAACCATAAATCTTATACCCTTGAAGTTGCAGTGGGACAGATTGAAGTCATCATGGCAAATCTTATCTTCCTGAATTTGTAGTGGATCAAATTAAAGCCAAAAATCTTATCTCCTTGAATTTGTAGTGGAGCAGATTGAAGGTAGTGAATCTTATCTCCTTGAAGTTGTAGTGGAACAGATTAAAGCTACGAGTCTCATCTCCCTGAAGTTACAGTGGAGCAGATTGAAATTACAAGTCTTATCTCCCTGAAGTTACAGTGGAACAGATTAAAGCTACAAGTCTCATCTCCCTAAAGTTGCAGTGGAGCAGATTGAAGTTAAAAATCTTATCTCCTTAAGGTTACAGTGGAGTAGATTGAAGAGACAAGACTCATCTCCCTGAAGTTGTAGTGGAGCAGATTAAAGCTACAAATCTAATCTCCCTGAAATTGCAGTGGAACAAATTATAGCTACAAATCATATACCTCTGAAGTTACAGTGGATTAGAATGAAGTTACTTGAAAAAGATGAGCACCAAAGTGGTCAAGATTCGATGAGACCGGACAAAATTGGTCCTTCTTAAAAGTCTTTACTCCATTCTCCTTACACGGCAACGAGCAAAGAAGGGCAGCTGTAGAAGCCCAATTTTGCCCGAGCCCAAACAAAAAAACCAAAAATAAAATAAATAAAACCAAAAATCTAAAGTCCATAACAGTCCATTTACAATATGGCCCAAATCAGAAAACCCTAATGACCCAAATGGCCCAAGAACCTAAACAGTATTCAAAAAGAAAAAAAACCCTAGCATCCTAGAGCTGCACGCCCCCTTCACTAGCACGCTACGCATCCCGAGGTCTGCCACTGTCATCCTAAACCACCGCCTGCAAGAAAAAAGAAAGAAAAGATAGCGAACAGTAAAAAAACAATGTAATGTATATGGCTATAAAAGCCAAAACAAAAAACTATGTAAAAGATACATGAGGAGATAAAAAAAAAAACAAAGCACAAAAATTTCGAATTTTTTATTCTTTTCTTTTTATTTGAATCTTTTTTTTTTGAAAACATAAAACAAAAATAAAAAAGTTCATACCTCGCCGCTATCGCCAGAGACTCCTCTGGCTTAAAAGGCTACCGAACCCTTGGTGTTTCGCCGCAAGCCTCGTCAGAGAATTGGAAATCGAAAGATTTTCTTGAGAATTTTTAGGGTTTCGATATCGATTTTTTTTATTTTTAAAAAAAAGCGGTTGAAAGGGTTTAAAAGACAATTTTTTTAAAAAAATCAATTTTTTAATTTTTCAGCCACCGAAAAGACGGTCACCGTCGTCGACGGTCAGTGGCCATCATGACGGCAATGACTCTAAGGGGGACCTGCACCTCTTCAAAGAAAAAAATATAGAAAAGAAAGTGTTTTTTTAAATGTTTAAAATGAATTTTTTAGGTTTTTTTTACTTAAATAGGGCGCCAAAACGACGTCGTTTCAAGGGTTTCGAAATGCCCAAAAACGAAGCCGTTTTGGGGCCGACCCTATTTGACCGAACCATCCAACCTAAGATCCGCGTGTTTTTAAAGGGGAGGGATATTTTCAATTTTTGTCCTTCCGTTTTTTTCATCTTTTTAATTTAATCCTGTTCAATTTTATTTATTTTAATTTTCTCCCCACAATTTAAATTTCTGTACAATTTTGTAACATCCTGATTTTGGGCCTAGTTGGAACAGTGGTTGCGAGACCAAAAATATGACATCGAAAAATTTATTTTATTATTATTTTGATGTCTACATTATGATACTAAAGTTTTATGGAATTTTCATAAAGAAATTTCCTTGTTTGAGTGCTCAATTTGATAAAAAGTACTAAATCGCGTAAGGTGAAAAACTTGAGGTCTAATTGATAAAGGCACTAAATAGCTATAGAATTGAAAAGTATGAGCATTTGCATGGTAATTATACCAATAGAAAAGTGAGGAGACAAAGATGGACATGTAGTAGGTGAATTTGGTGAAGCTATTAAAAAGTTAAATTGGTAAATAAATTAATAGGAGTAATAAGACAAAATAGCAAAAGCTACCATCTTTTTTATTTCTCTTTCTTCTCCATCGATTCTTACCCAAGGAAATGGCCATGGAAACTTGAAAATTTCAGCAACTTCTAACTCTCACAAGTAAGTGATTTTGATGGTCATTTTTGATGATTTTTGTATTTTTGGAACCATTGTAGCTTAATCTAGCTAATGAGGGGACTATTTTGCAAAATGGTTGAAAATATAGGGTTTTGCCATGAGAATATTCATTTTTTATTGCATTTTTATTGAAGAAAATGAATCTTGGTCGTTAAATAAACAACTCTTGTTAAGTGATTTTCATGAAAACACCTAAAATGGACTATTTTGTAAAAGTTGTAAAATAGGTAGTAAAGGTGTGAAATAATGGAAAATGTGGGCTGCTATAAGCATGAAAATGGTTTGGCTATGCATGGGTAGTAAAGAAATTGAACATATTTCATTTAACGAGCCTAGGGGAAAAAGTGTAAATATGATAAAGTTTAGGGGTAAAAATGCAATTTTACCAAAAATGTGAAATTGGGCTAATTTGAGTAGCATGATGAAAAAAATAAATTAAATGTGTTGTTATAGATCAAGGAAGATGAGATTCGAAATTAGATCGAGGGAAAAGCAAGATAATCGAGTAATTGACTTATTTCGTCGTTTCATACCGAGGTAAGTTCGTATGTTAATCATAAATGTTTATTTGATAAATTGATGAATAATTTGTGAATTTAATTATATTATTTGTTGTACAATGAAAATCTGATGTTCAAGACTAGCGAACGCAAAGTTGAACACTTTCGTTCGATACTAAAAGATGAATTGACGAAAAAGATCATGAACAAGTCATGGCAAAGTGTGACTAAGTGAAATCGTATAAGACCATAGTTAGACTATGGCATCGAGATATGGTTCTATGTGAGATTGTGGAATAAAATAGCTATGGTCACATGTGTAGTACTAAGTGCAGGCTACTATGTACACCGGATAGCATCTATTATTATTGGTGGGTTGTGTGCGATACCACCGTGAATTTGTTATTATTGGTGGGCTGTGTACGATACCACCGTGAATCTATTATTACTGGTAGGCTGTGTGCGATACCACCATGAATTTTTTATTATTGGTGGGCTGTGTGCGAAACCACCGTGTATCTGTTATTATGGGGGGCTATGTGTGGAACCACCGTGTATCCATAATTACTCCGAAGTGTTCATCGGGAAAATTAGACTAAGTGGAATTTCATGTGAGCAATGAATTCGATATGTGATGAATTTTGGTGAGTATTAAAATAAGTAAGTGAAATGATAAAGTTTTGTATTATTCATGCTAATCAAATTATGTTATTGAATGTGAGCATATTGTTATGATGTTTCATGAAAGAGTGAAATTTCAAATAAAATAGTTTTGGACAGCAGCAGTTGTGTAAACTTGAAAAATTACCAAAAATGTTTGAAATCCAATTTGAGGTTGAATGAGATATGAAATTAAAGCTTATTGAGTCTATTTCTACATAAAAGAAATAGAATAAGCAAAAGAATTTCATATGGTGAGATAATTGGATTTTAGTGAGACAGGGTCAGAATGATTTCGGAATCCCCTGTTCTGACTTAGGAAATTCATTAAAAATTAAAATAATCATGGGATAAAATTTGTAGCTTGAAATTATTAATGAGTCTATTTTTAAGAGAAACAAACAGGAACATCATTCGAGTTCTATACAACGAGATAATTAATTTTAGTGAAGAGGGGTCAGAACCAAAACATGGGAGACTTTAAAGAATAAACTATACTGATTGGCAGAACCAAAAATTCTGGAAATTTTATGGTAAGAAGATATGTGAGTCTAGTTTCAGGGAAAATTAGTGGATCTTAATTTGGAGTTCTTTAGCTTCGGATAAAAATAAATTAGTGATTGTAACTCGAGTAAATAGCTCAAGATGAACATAAGTGAATTGTGAAATTTTATGCAATAATGATGGTATTATCTTGAGAGCTCCTAATGAGGATTGTTAAAAGCATGGTAATCAATTGTTTATTATTTACATATGTACTTACTAAGCTTTATAGCTTACTCTGTTCTTTTCTATGTTTATAATGTACTCAGGTTAGCTCGGGTTGGAAGTCGCAGGAGAACCTATCACACTATTAAGCTTACAATATAGGTATCGATGATTTTATACTTAAGGTTATGGCATGTATAGGGAACTTGGTCATGTGTATATGTTACTATCCGTTGTCCTAGAATATTGGCCCATGATATTCGTAGTTCATTGTTGTATAAGGTCATTTAATGTGGCCAATAAATTGGTTATGCAATAAACTCATGATGATGCATTCCATGGTTGAGTAAATTGTATGCATTACTTATTACGTGTGTGTGGTGGATGTTTTGGTAGCTTTAATATGTCATGAAATGTGTCATTCAAGTTATACTCAAGTATGGGCAGGATAGGGTAGAAATTGGCTTGGAAAATAACCAACTTCTTGAACACACAGGCAGAGACACGGCCGTGTGTCTTAGCCGTGTGGCGGACACGGTCTAGGACATGGGGGTGTGACTTGGTCGTGTGATCCAAAACGAATGATGACATCATAAATAGAGAGTTACACGGGTGGAGGACACAGGCATGTCCTGGGCCACACGAGCGGGTGTAACCACACGGCCTGCCCACAGGGGCGTGTGACTCTCCAAAACAAGGAAATTTTCTAAATGTTCCAATAGTTTTAAAAGTTCTTGATTTAGTCCCGAATCACTCCCAAAGCATGTTCTGGGCCTCATAGGCCCATTTTAGGGACTTGATGATATAATATAAAAGTTTTAAATTTTAAACGAAAATTTATGCCTTGAATTTGTTCAGTTGCAAGCGTTATTGTCTGGTAACGCCTCGTACCCTGTTTTGGCATTGAACACGGGTAAGGGGTGTTACAAATTTAGTCCTTTGACCCACTGTGGACCCCTTGGGGAGTGACACGTGTCAAATGAGGGGAATAATTGCCCTTTGACCCCCTAAAGTTTTTATCCTATTTTAATTTAATCCTTTAAGTTCTTTTTTAAATTTAGACTGTCGGTTTTGTTATATCTTAAATTTAGTTCTTTATTCCTTCTTCTTTATTTATTTTGCGATCTATACTTCAAGTTTCTATTAAATTTCAATTTAATCCTTATTTGGTTAATTTTTCCTCTTTATTTACTATATTATTTATTTTAGTATTTAAAATTTATGTTATTTATATTTTATTGATACATTTTTTATATTATCCATGTTATCATCGTTTTATTTTCTAATATTATTATTATGATAATAGTTAGGATATGATTATCATTATTATTATTATAAATCGATATTCTGTTACTATTATAGTTACATTTATTTTATTTTATTTTAAATTTTAATTTCATCATTTATTTTATTTTATTTTATTTTTAATTTTAATTTATTCATTTATTTTAATTTTTTTATCTTTTTGCTCATTACACTAGCATCATCATTTCATTTTGTTTTACCTACATGATTATTTCATTTTATTTTGCTATCACAATGTACTTATCATGTTTTTTACATTATGCCCAAATAAATTAAATATACCTCATTTTAAAAGTTACACTCGTTTTATCTAATGCATATAAAATATTCAAAACCAAGGCAATGTTCGTTATTTTTGAGATTCGGAGAAGTCATGCTCCTAACTTACAGAGTATGGCATCTCCCTAGAATCGAAGTAATCCAATAACCTATTTAAAACAACTAAAAAGAAATTTAGGTAACAATCAAATGACGTTTATTCTGGTTTTTGAGAATTCGAGGGGTTGTGTCTTAATTTACGAGATATGATCTTTCCTTCTCGATTAACTCGAAATAAGGCCATTTTTCATAAAACTTAATTTATTTAAGTAATTTTAATTAAAAATAACATCATGCAAAGTGAAATCGTGTTTTAAATTTTTTTTTTTAAATTTTCAATTCTCGACACTAAGACATCAAGTAATCAACTAGGTGCCAGTTTTGGGCGTCACGAGGGTGCCAATCATTCCTCATGCGTAACCGACTCCCGAAACCATGTTCTGAATTTTGTAGATAAAAAATCGTTATTTTAGTAAATCAAACTGTTTATTAAAACGATCAAATTACGAGGTGATCCGATCACACCTCATAAAAAGGATTGATGGCGACTCCATTTTAATTCTTTTTTAAATAAAAGGTCGATTTCAAAAAAGGATTTTGACAACATATCTAATCTAAATACGTACCAAATATGGATACTTTTTAAAAAAAGAAAAGAAAATAGAGCACCACATACTGAATATATTCACAATTGTTGTTTCTCTCCATTGAGTTTGGAAGGGTTTTCTGACAATGTTGGAGTGAGAAATTGTCTTCCGATTTCATGTAAGTTTTTTTTTGGAATGGTTGATATAATTACTTGGTTGGAACTTAAAAAAATAGTTTAACTATTGGTTTATTACTCTTCTAAATTGCAAAAAGAGGCTAGTCATAATTGGCAAATGATGGGGACAAAATGATTAAAACAAAAAAACAGTAGTTCTAATAGTTGGAATTTTTTTTTCTTGGGGGTACAAAATCATAATCAATACTAGTTTGATGAACGGTCTAGAAATTGACAATAGCTTCAACCAATAATTTCATGGAACTATTCATCAACTCAGGACTGAGCCTAAGCATGAGGGTACAAAATTCCATCTCATTCAAAGCTCCATCACCGTCCAAATCACCTTCTCTCAACATACAAATTGCCTCTTCATCGCTCATATCTTGCAAGCCAAGCAATGCCGAGTTCTTCTTCAAGCTCTCGAAAGTGATCACTCCTTTGTCACCATCCACAAGCAAACGAAACCCGTTACAAAGCTCCTTCATGAAACCTTCAGCACCCAACTTCTCAACCATGGCAGGGAAAAAATCTTCAAACACTACACTATTTTGGGACGCCATCGAATATATATATGAACTAAGAAAAAGACCCTATTGTTTTATTTTAGGGGTATGATCTAGAAATGGGATGTTTGGTATAAATTGAGGGTATTTATATGTGATGGAAAGAGAATAAAGCTAAGGGAGTGTAGAAGAGAAGAAATGTTCGAGGAAAGAGTGTTAATGAGAACAAATTAAAGGTGGAGATAAAAAATACGAAGGTTGTCTTGGATGGCGATTGTTGCCTTTTTATGTTATGTGGCTTTTTGTGTAAGAAAATTGTCGTCCTTCCTCGAAGTTGCATGTGATATAATTCATAATTGGTCATATCAAGTGCTAATTTTTTTTTTCTAGGAATAGATTGTTTCTTTGCTTCGGAGGCCAATTTTACTGGAGAACTAACTTGTAACCATCTAATACTAAGAAAATGATTAAATACGAAAGAAATGGATGCATTTAGTTGCATGTATGAGTGTTTTAATTTAAGGTAATTATTCTTCAAAATATTTAAGAAGATATCAAGTTTTTTTAAAACTTCACAAATAGAATTAGAAGTTGACAAGTGTCTTGTAAGTAGGAGCGAAGCCAAAAATTGTTTTTAGGAGGCAAATTTAAATTGTAATTTTTACAATAGTAAAAGTGTAATTTCACCATTTTATAACATATATTTTTATATTTCTAAAAGATTAAATCAAAATTTTATCAATTTTAGGGGGCTAAAGTGTAATTTTATCTTTACTAATTTAAAATTTTAAAAATTTTAAAGGGTCTAAATAGAAAATTTTTCATTTTAGGGGGGTCAGGCCCCTGCTAGCCCCTAGTTACACCTCTGTTTGTAAGGGTATAATAAAATATTTTAAGAAAAAGTGACAATTATTTAAGATTGCTTGTGGAATTAAAAAAAAGTACACTATCTTTGTACCAAATACTAACCCTATTTTATCATTATTTTATTACGCACTATAAACAAGTGATATCATCCTATACTCCCTTGTGGAGTTTTTTTAGTCCACTCGCCGTGTATAGGATAATAATCCTTAGTTTAAATCATTAATGACATAATAAATTCTAGATTTTATGATAATCACAACTTGGATGAAAAGAAACAATTTAATATAATGTATGATACTTGAACTTGATAGACTTTAATTTGGTATCTAAGTTTTTTTTTATCCAATTTTGATGCTTAAACTTGACACTTGGTTTAATTTGATACATGAACTTGACACTTTTTCTTAATTTGGTATCTAAGTTTTTGTTGGTCCAGTTTGGTACTTAAACTTGTCAAATATTATACAAATTACCCTAAAAAACTAACAAGGTTAGTTTTTCTAATGAGAGAACAAAACTAACTAATGTATGATTGACATATGAAATGTAACAGTCCGATTTATACCCTAGTTGGAACAGTGGTTTCGGGACCACAAATTCAAATCTGTATAATATTTTAATATTATATTCTGTGCCGTTGATATGTGAATTAGCATGTAGTAAATTTTAAATGTTTAATTTGTCTGCTTATGTGTTTAATTTGACAAAAGGACTGAAATGCATTGAATGTGAAAGTTGCATGATATTTGTTAAGTATTAAGGTGTTATAGCTTTTAAAAGAGAAGGCCTTATGAGGAAATAAGACCACTATTTAGATAGTGGGTGGATAAAGGTCAAATATGCCCTTGTTATATATAGGTTTTCTTATATTAAATGAAAGGGTATTTTAGTAAATGGATTAATAATAAGATTATAATAAAACAAACAAAGAAAAGATGAGAGTTATCATCCTTTTTGACCTAAAATTGAAGAAAGAAAAAGAAGAGAAATGTGCTAGGGCATTCGGCACTCTTTAAGCTTGATTAAGGTAAGTTTTGACTTCGATTTTCGATAATTTCTACGTTTTTGAAATCGTTGCTTTGAGAGCTACTAAACCCATGTCTCAATTTGATGAATTGATGATGTTTGTGTAAAATGCCATTGATGCTATGTTGAGTTTTGTGATGTTTTATGATGTTAAATGGAAGATTTAAGCTTGATGAACAGGTTTTGTTCTTCAAGTTTTGTTAAATTTAGCTAAATAGGGCTAAATTAAGAAAATGGTAAATTGAAGGACTAAATAGCAAATTTGATGAAATATTTTGGCTTATATAGTCCCTAGAGAGGTTCGGCCAAGCATTTGTGTGTGTGGATTTTGTGAATTTGATGTTTTGTGAAAAATGGACTAAATTGTTAAAGTGTGCAAATATGAGGGTTAATTTACAAATAGCCCTAAATATATGTGTTTGATTGAATTGAATGGAATGGTGAATAAAAAGGCTAATTCTGAATATGTTTAGATCAAGAACAGAGGAAAACAGATTTAGATCGCAGAAAGCGAAAATAACTGAGTAGCCGTTTCCGTTCGATAAACCAAATTCGAGGTAAGTTACTATGCAAATAAACTTATCTGTATTGACTTGAATATATGTATTCATATGTCTATCGATGAAAATGAATGAGTATGAGATGCTAAGTGCGTGAATTTCGAAATAATTTCGATATAGTGACTAAGTCCGATAAGTCCCGTACGAACCTAGGAATTGATAGGATTAGATGTGTCATGACATAGGTATCTGTTCTATTTTATCATGTAAGACCACATCCCGGGCATTGGTGTTGATTTGAAATTTTGTGTAAGACCTCGTCTGGGACGTAGGCATTGATATGAATTATATGTAAAAGACCTCGTCTAGGACATAGGCATCAATATGAACTTTATGAGTAAGACCATGTCTGGGACATCGGCATCATATTACTCGTGTAAGACCACATCTAGGACGTTGGCATCATTATAATCTGTACGTGTAAGACCCTGTCTGGGATAATGGCATTGATATACGAGTGCATGTAAGACCTCGTCTGGAACGTTGGCATTGTACTACTATTCTGACCTTTCTGAGTATCCTATTAGGTTCCTAAGGGTTCAACGGGCAAGTCTGCAATACGAATGGTATATCTGAGCTATGATCAATTAAGTGAATGAATACCTAATTCAGGTACGTTGAATGTGCATTAAGTATGCATGAAAGGTAAGTATGCATATGACTTTGATTTGAAGAAAGGTATGTTTGAATGGGATAATGTGAATGGGATGCAAGGAAGATTATGAATGAGCTGTGTGCTTCAAATGAGTTTTGAATGGGTAAATGTGACCAATGTAGTCATAAGTATGAATCAAGCATATACATGATAAATTATTAAGTGAATGAGATGTGCAAATGTATCAAATTGCATATATGATTTTTATGCCAAGTTTATTTGTATATGACTTACTAAGCTTTTGGAAAGCTTACTCTGTGTGTGTGTTTTCTTTGTTTTATAGGTCATCGAAGCTACTAAAGGCTCGGGATTGTCAAGGATTGTCATCACACTACTAAACTTATTTTGGTACCCTTTTGAATTTGAAAATGCATATGGCTAATTATGACTTGTATATGCTAGATAGGTGTATATGTTTATGAAGTGAGCATAGCCATGTGTATTGGCAAGCTTTTAAGTTGATAAATGCTGGAAATGATGTAGGATTTAGTTTGCAATTTGGTATGAATGGAATTGGTATTGAATGTATGGATGAAGTGAACCATTTGATATGTTTTGGTTGCTATTTATGCATATTATGTTTTGGTATGTATTGCTTGTAGGTGAGACCCAAAATGGGTGGCATATTGGCCTTGTAAAAGGGTGTAACACCCTAAATTAGGGGTTATTTGTAATTTAATTAATTTCCCATGTATGTGCTTGTAGAAATAAATATTTTGATTTCTAAGCATAATTAGGTCTTGACATAACCCTAATTAGGTCGGATTGGAATTAAAATTTCTTTTAAGGGTTCAAAAGGAAGGAAGCTAGGAGATAGGGGTTAAGTAAAAATTTGGAGAAGCATGACACAAAGAATGAGCTTGGCACAATTGGCTTGGTACGTCTAAGGGTTGCAAGGGAGGTCTTGGGTTCGATTCTTGGGAGTTACAAGGGGGAAATGTTTTTTTTCTTTTGGGTTTTTGGGGCGTTAAAGTGAAGAGGGATTTAAAGAAATTTCAGGCAAGGTTTGAGCATGAAAGTCCAGGTGGTTGGAGTGGCTTGGGGCGCCACTTAAGAGTTTAGAAGTGGCAGGTCTCGGGTTCGAGACACAAGGGACGCAAGGAGCATTTTATTTTGTGCTTTTTGCAATAAAAGAAAGAGGGCCAAGAAGAAGGTCTTATAAATAAATGAAGGGGTTTTATGGCATGAAAGTCTAATTGGAGAAGTGGCTAGGGGCATTGGAAGAGAGGGCTGGGGCTGGAGGTCGTTGGTTCGAACCTAAGGGGCAGCAAATGCATTTTTATTTTTTATTTTTGCTGCTGGCGTGTATGGGAGAGTAATGACTGCTATTTGGACTCTTTAAATGATAAGGGATAAGCTTATTTTTTTGCTTAATTTCAGCTGGTAGAGTAGCTATTAGTATTTTATTTTCATTGTATTTGTTTGATGAGGTGATTAGGGGATTAATTGAAAGATAAATCTTGCATTATCTATGATAATTAAAGGCTGAAGTTTATCACAAAAACAAGGTGTTGGCCGAATATGGGACTCCTTGGGAGGCCATCCATATTCGGTTTTGGGCAGCAGAGAAGTGCCAAAAAATTCTTCAAATTGTTCTTTCTTTCTCTCCAAGTAGTTGCTGCCGAATTTCCCTAGCCTTTCTTGCCAAATTCTTCCAAAAGCTCTCTTCTTCTTTTCTTCTACTAAGCTGAAACCACCACTTCCCCTACATCTCTTCTTTTCTTTTTCTTTCCTAGTAGCCGAACCTACCTCCTTTTCTTCTCAAAATTCCAGCCCTTCAAACTTGAGTTAGTAGAATCTCTTCCATCCCTTTTGCCAAAATCTTTCCTCCTTCATTAGAGTTACTTTGGCGAATAAGCAAGGAACACAAGTTTCTTTTCGGATTCTTTTTCAAACATTAGTAAGAGGTATGTGACATGGCCGAATGGTTCTTTTTGAATCTATGATTATGGCCGAATGGCCTATGACTCTAAATGATGTACCTAAATCGTTTGTAGGAAAGCTTTCGGGATTTATTTTTCCAAGGGTGAGTTGGTAAGCACATTTGGCCAAGGGCCCTTGATAAAAGTTTATTGTTTAAATGCCGAACTAATGTGTGTGCCATGGATTTAGGGGCTAATTAAGGCTTCGGGATTTGTTTGGAAATCAAATCTGTTCAAGGGTCAAGATCTAGTGTTGTAGATCGGATCTTCGGGATCTAGGAATTTCGGTAGTGTCAGGTGTGTAAAAACTCACTTCACACTTTATTAATTTACATGACCTAATTTTTTGCCTTTAATCTCTTGGTTGTGATTAGCTTGTGGCATAATCATGGTTTCCGGGTAAGTCCCCTAACTTGTAATTTTTGATATACGATTTGCATGCCATCACATGATATTAAATGCTATGACATGAAATATGATAATTGATGTATAAGCATGTGATGGTGGGGTTGATGAGAGGAGGGGGATGATTTTATGGACTGTCGTCAGTGGTTTTGACCACAAGATGGGTTGGCCCCATCAGATTATTTGTGACCTATGGTCATCAGTGGTTTTGACCACAAGATGGATTGGCCCCATCAGATTATTTGTGACCTATGGTCATCAGTGGTTTTGACCACACCTGTAACACCCCTAACCCCTATCCGTCGCCGAATTAGGGTTACAAGATGCTACTCAACTAACCACTAAGTTCATTTAATCACTTGAATCTTAATGCCTAAGAAATGATATTACGATAAACAAATCATCACAAATATAATATCAATTGCATTATGCATAATAAAATAAGTAATCTCATTCAAACTACAGAGCACTATTCATTTGGTCATTTTATAAAGGGTGGCCGAATATAAAAAAGATTATCAAAGGTTAACTTACACCAACCAATTTATCACATGTATATTCAATCACATACAAACATAATTAGTTATTCACACCAATGATTACTAACCTTTAAATTTGCTTGATGATTAGATAAATATGTTTATAGAAAATTCGAATAATTATAACACCCACTAAGTTCATTAAACGTGCATATAATATCTACTTAAACTTATGGATAATGGTTCTATCAAATTTCATAAATTACCTATTCTTTAACAAACTTCTATCACATCCGAATATACACAAACATATGTCACACTTCTAGGAAATATATATATAACTAACTAAAACATAATCATGAACAATGTACCTAAAATTTGCTTGCTTACTATGCCGCATCTACCTGTTTAAAAATCATACAACAAGACCGAATACAACCAAACCATAGCACCATAATTTGATCATTTCATTTTGAATCACATCAATTAAAATTTAAGGAAAATACACATACTCAATGTTATTCATAACCTAACATACCATCTCATATATATATATATATATATATACTTTCCAAAGAACTAGCAAAATTTCATCTATGCAAATTCATATCAAACATATGTATACAACCATTATGCATAGCATGATTTTATGCTCACCCATCTTCATCATTCAAATAAAACTTGCTTTCATACTTTCATCAAGTCTTGCATAACTTTAGATTATTTACCAATAAGACAAGCCATTTTCGCATGGCTATAAACATTAACACATTATCCTTCAAAATAACAAGCTAGCCTATACATGCCTTGTTTTTAGAATTTAAATTCTAATAGTACCAAAATAAGTTGATAGTGTGGATGACTTCAACGATGAACCCTCGAGCCAGTAGCTTGATCATAATCTATAAAACAGAGTGAAAAACATACAAAGTAAGCTAACTTAGCTTAGTAAGACTTAAGCAACTTTACTACTCAACTAGGTATTCAATTTAAATTGAGTAGAATAACGTTTAACATTTATGAACTAACATAACACATAGGTACTATCACAGCCGATTATCAATATTTATATCTAGTGAAACCTTATTCAACGTACACTTATAATGTGAGACTTATCAATAGTATCCATATTGCTAATCCAATATATATATTTCGACTTACAACTGAATAATATCTTCCGTGTACATTTAAGATGATAACACATAATTGAATATGTATAATTATCAATATGTATAGCTCATGGCGAACCTATATAGATATAATTTCTCATATCAATATAAGTAAAAATCTCAAGTAAGCAAGTAAACATATCAACTCAATGTCTTTTCTAATCACATATCTTAAGAAACGAATATATGAACACATTTATATCAACTTGCTTATTTATGAAGCATCACGTATATCATAAACTTGATTCGATACATAACTTTCGGTCAAACACTCATACTATAGTAATAAACCTTGGCTTATTCAAATACCATCACAACTAGGCCATTTCATTCATAAACATACGCCAGATTAAAAATCACGGTACAAAACCCATTAGACCAAAGGTCCGAGATTTAAACACCGGCACGAAGCCTGCTAGGCATTAAAGCCCAAATAAATCACCGGTTACGAAGCCTGCTAGGCATTAAAGCCCAAAATAAATCACCAAGACGAAGCTCGCTAGGCATTAAAGCCTCAAATAAATCAAAACAAGACGAAGCTTCGCTAGGCATTAAAGCCTGATATGTAACACCGGCACAAGGCCTGCTAGGCATCAAAGCCCGATAAATAACACCGGCACAAGGCCTGCTAGGCTCAAAGCCCGATTATCAACCCAATCAACATTCTCATACACATTACTTAATGCTAAAATCATATCCATCTCGTATAATTTATTTTACAATTTCATGTTAAACCGAACATAATTATTCACATCACATTCAACAACCAAAATTTACTACAATTTCATACCCCACATTCGGCCTACATACATTTTCTTGCCTTCAATACCAATTTTTATCATATACTACTTTCGTAAATAATTTCTCGACATAAATTTGCTTAAGGACTTACCTCGGTTGTCGATAGACCGTGTAAATCGACTATTCGAGAACCTTCGCCTTTCCCCGATCTAAACTGCTTTTCTTTGCTCTTGATCTAAAACACATTCAAATTTAGCTCATTCAAGCACAATTCATATCAATTTAGTCCCTAAGCACATAAATGGGCAAATTACTATTTTACTCCTAATATTTCACAACTTTGTAATTTAGTCCTATTTGCATAACACACAAAATACACCAAATTAGCTAAGACTATACAAGGGTCGAATATTCCTAGGGACTTTACAAGTCCTCACATTTCATTTATTTTGCAAATAGGCCCCTCTAAAAATTTATTTTTACAATTTAGCCCTAAATACTCAATTTCATCAAAACTTCCAATACAAAACATACTAATCTTTTACATATCTTTCATCTAAAATCATCAAATATCAAAAACCACATGAACACAACAATGGCCGAATATCAAACATGCTTAGATTTAAAAATTTTAACATGGGTCAGTTGCGGTTCGAAGCAACGATCTCAAAAACATAAAAATTATCAAGAATCGAAATCAAACTAACCTTGAATTTGTGTTTGAAGTTGCCGAAATTCAAAGGAAGCAAAACCCCATTTCTTTTCTAAACATTCGCCAAAACAAATAAAGATGATAATGGCCATTTTTTATGTTTTAATTAACATATATATTAAAATAACTTGGTTTACCAAAATAACCTTTATACTAAAATAATAACCATATAATACTTAAGGTTATACTAGACTTTTGCCACCCACTAACTCATAAAATGGGTTAATTTCACTTTTAATACTCCATATTAAAAAGCCATCCACATATAAGCACTTTTCACTTTAGCATGCAACTTTTACGTATTCACGATTAAGTCCTTTTAATCAAATTAAGCACTTAAACAATAAAATTTTCATACGACACTTTCACACACATCAATTCACATATAATAGACTCAAAATATAATATTAAAATAATTCTCAGACTCGAATTCGTGGTCCCGAAACCACCGTTTCGATTAGGTTCAAATTCGATCTGTTACAACACCGATTGATAATTTGCGACTAAGTCCCAGCTGGTTTGGTACCACCAGTGGTTTTGACCACACTTGATATATATATTGTGACCTATGGTCATCAGTGGTTTTGACCACATGATGGGTTGGACCCATCATTTGTTTTGTGACTCTAAGTCATCAGTGGTTTGGACCACACGGAGTAGTTAAGGAGTATGGATGGTTAGGTTGGGTTGCATATTTGCATGTTAATTAATATCTTGTGTATGAGTGCTATTCCGGGTGGGGAATTTACACACTGAGTCTTGGTGACTCACCCCTTTCCCTTAACATTTTGCAGATGAGTAGATCGCGAAGATGGAGCCGAAGAAGACTCGAGGCGGCCATGCTTATCGTGGGATTTGTTTTTACTTTGCTTAGTTAAATTGTTTATTTTCTAAGTTTTTATTTTGGGTTGTAATAAGGCCGCTAATTATCGTTGGATGTTTATTTTATTGCTTTATTTTACTCATGTTATAATACAAATGGAATTTTATAAATATTAATTGAACCGGATAAAAGTAACTTTTTCAACTAAGTAACTACTACGAGTTTTCAAGGAAGTTACCATCGGGTAACAAAATTTACCAAGTCACCAATAACTCAGGTGATTTTGAAATGCCACATGATCAAATGTTTTCAAAAGGGTTTCTCAGCCCAATCGTATTTATAAAAAGCCCAACTAAGTTTTCAAACCCCGTTTTCATACCTTAGCCAAATTTTACCGAGTTTTCACCAAACTTCCAAAATGACTCAAATTATTTTACTCCGTGACATACCAGATCCGGTCAGGACTCATGGGCCGGGTTTGGGGTGTTACATTTTTGGTATCAGAGCCCGGTTCAAAACTCGGCTGTGGGGGGCCCAAGGCCCAAAATGTTTGGTTTTTGTTAGTAGGCCTTATTATGATGTTTTGAGAAACTATTTTGGCTTGAACAACATGGCACCGAGTCTCCGATACCAATCTGCCCAGGTAAGTACTTCTATCCATTTTTGTGAATATTTGATGAGGGGTAGAAGGGTAAATTGGGAACGTAGACTACTAGAGTAGAAACTGTTGAACCCTAGGGCTAGCATAATTCAACTATGCATAAGATTTAATAATTACCTAAACCAACCCTGTGAGTTGTCACTGAGCGAGGAATGTGGCAATCGTTATACGCATGTCTAGGATTGGATTCGGTGGGGGCCTGGTTTTAAGCAGTCCTCGTGACTCACCTCCTACTCACTTGAATCCTACCTGGTGCTTAGTAACGATTCATCCTAGCTAAGATGACACACTCACAGGCTAAACTTGATAACTAAAACCCGAAAGGGACTAGCCGTTTTGTTTTTGAAATAATTAAAACTTTAGTTTAAAAAAAAACGACCAAAATACCCCTCAATTTGAAAAATGACCAAAAAACCTTCCATATGAAAATTTTCAAATAGAAATTTTCAAAATATCCTTCTTTTGTGAAATCACTTAGAACCTAATTTTTGGAAATCATTTTGTGAAAATTTCCTGATTATGTGAGAAATTACTAAAATATCCTTAGGGGTAAAATTACAAAAATGCCCTTGATTTATGATATTCCCAAAATACCCATAGTTACAATAAAAAATTTCCATTATATACAAAGTGTCCAAAAACCTTACTTTGCAAAATATCAAAAACGTCATGATTTTGTAAAATTACAAAATTGCCCCTCACCAACAAAAATTACCAAAATGACCTTGGTTTTCAAAATTTTTGCAACACCATCAACTCGGAAAATAAATTCTTAAAAAGAATCTTCAAAATTTTACAACTTTTGAAACATCCCTAATTTATCGAATTTTACAAATTCACCCTGACTTGTGAAAAATTACCAAAATGCCCCTGAACTTCAAAATCAACAAAATACCCCCGAATTTCAAAATTTTTCAAAATACCCCAGGAATTTAAGAGTTTCGAAATACTTTTTGAAAAAATCATTCAAAATTTTTATTTTTGGAAAATTACAAAAAATACCCCTGTAGGACAAATTACGAAAATACCCCTGGGTAGTGGAAAACAATCATAATGAAATCAACAACGTCTCTTTGAATGAATGAATGGAAAACTGTTTGCATGTATGATTACGAAAGAACCACTCTTAAAACTCTTATCATAAAATTCCTTCGCGGATAATCCAGTGAAACATGTACTAATACATAAAATTTTTAAACAGATAAACGCAGTCGTTAGAATGAGTTCAAGAGGTCGTGGACGTCTGCCGTGTGGTCGGGTAGAGGTAGGATGACCTTGTCTGAGCTAGCAAGGTCCGGTCATGGGTCTTGGAATGAGATGTCGGATCTGCCGGCGCCGAAAACTAAGTTTCAGGATCAGACGGGTGGTAACGATGTAGTATCCCAGGCGGTGCTACGAGTGTTGGAACGAGTAGCTGAGGCAGGTGCGGGTGCAGAAAATCGTAAGTCTGTGGCGGAACGACTCCGGACTAACGGAGCCAAGGTGTTTAGAGGAGTCTCCGGAGTGGCGCCCAGTGCGGCGGAGTATTGGTTGGAATCCACTGAAAGGATTATGGGTGATTTGGATTTCACAGCTGAGGAGAAGTTAAAGGGTATCATCTCTCTGCTTCGGGATGAGTCATATCGGTGGTGGCTTCTTGTAAGGGATGGAGCGTGGCGTAAAATCTCACTTGAGAATTCTTTAAGGATGCCTACCGAAGAAATATATCGGGACAAGTTACGAGATGCACAATGAAGGCTTTCTGAACTTGGTTCAGGGCAATAAGTCAGTGGCAGAATATGAGGCTGAGTTCCTCCGGTTAAATAGATATGCTTGTGGTATTGTGGGGACCGAGCATGAACGCTGTGTTAGGTTCGAAGACGGGCTGAGAGATGAGCTGAGGATGATGATAGCTCCACAACAGGAACGAGGGTTCGCTATCTTGGTAGAAAAATCTAAGGTTGCTGAAGGGGTAAGACAATCCGTTAGACGGAACCAAGATCGGAATTGGAATAAGAGGAGCTCGAGACCTTCAAAGTTTTTAGGTAATTAGAAAAGAGAACAAGGTTTGGTGGGCCGGATCAAGCTGCTAGGCTTGCTGCTGCTGCTAATCCTCAATGGCCGCCATGGTGTGATAGGTGTGGCAAGTCTCATGAGGGGGAGTGTTGGAATGGTAATCGTGGATGCTTCGAATGTGGGTCTATGGAACATCGTGTGAGAGACTGTCCGAAGAAAGTAGCTAGACTGAGATTTGAGGGTTAGGATTGGGCACCGAACAGAAGAGATAACCAACAGCCTCAGAAGGGTCGTGGTGCAGGAAGAGGAGGTAATGGTGCTTTGGCAGAGGCGTGGGGCATCGAGGGTAATCTGGGTGGTACGAGGCTAGACAACTGGTTTAGGCTAGACAACCGTGGTTTAGTTCTTTTTATGCTTTGATTAACATTGGCTTAACCCACTCATACATTGCTAGTAGCGTAGTGCTTTGCATCAACTCGAGGAGGAAGATGACGCCTCTAGGTCACGTCATAAACTTTATGTGTTCCTAATTTTTGGTGATGTACCATTCCGTAATGCTTTGATTGACATTGGCTCAACCCGGATCATACATTGCTAGTAGCGGTGATGAAGCATATGTGAGATGCCTATCTAACGTGCTTTGGAAGCTAAGGATGTTCTGAAGCATATGGAGATGTCCGAAGCTAAGGATGTTCTTTGATTATCCGAACTGTAGGGATTATCTTGATGTGTTTCGGAGGAACTCTCGGGTCTACCTCGCACCGTGAGGTTAAATTTGGGATAGATCATTGCTTAATCTGCGCCAAGATCTATAGCTCCGTATCGGATGGCGCCGAAGGAATTGGTGGAGTTGAAGGCGCAGATCTAGGAGTTGTTGGATAGAGGGTTCATCCGACCAAGTGTATCACCGTGGGAAGCTCCAGTGCTGTTTGTCAAGAAGAAGGATGGGACAATGAGGATGTGTGTAGATTATCGACAGCTGAACAAGTTGACGATAAAGAACCGGTACCCTTTGCCCAGGATTGACGATCTGTTCGATCAACTCAAAGGAGCATCGGTGTTCTCTAAGATCGACCTTAGGTCAGGGTACCATCAGCTTAAGGTGAAGGAGGCTGATGTTCATAAGACGGCATTTCGTACTCGGTATGGACACTACGAATTTTGATAATGCCTTTTGGTTTGACGAATACACCGGCAGCGTTTATAGACATGATGAATCGGGTTTTCTAACCCTATCTGGATCGGTTCGTCGTGGTCTTCATAGACGACATCTTGGTGTACTCAAAGTCTGAAGAGGAGCATAACGCACATCTTCATGTGGTTCTACAAACTCTAAGGGAGAAATAGCTGTATGCTAAGTTCAGCAAATGTGAGTTCTGGCTTAAGGAGGTAACTTTCTTAGGGCATGTTGTTTCAGCTGAGGGAATCAGGGTGGATCCCCGTAAGATTGAGGCGGTATTGGAGTGGAAACCATCCAAGTCTATTACAGAAATTCAGAGTTTTTTGGGGTTGGCCGGATATTATAGGAGATTTGTGGAAAACTTCTCCTTAATCGCAGCACCGTTGACTAAGCTATTGAGAAAAGGAGTTCTGTTTGTGTGGTCCGAGAAACAGCAGGAGAGTTTTGATAAGTTGAAGAGGATTCTGATAGAAGCACCGATTTTAATTCAGCCTAAGGCCGGAAGGAGTTCACTATGTACTGTGATGCATCACATACCGGACTAGGGTGTGTGCTGATGCAATAAGGGAAGGTGTTCACTTATGCGTCACGGCAGTTGAGGCCTCACGAAGCTAATTATCCGACACATGATTTGGAGTTGGCTGCTGTAGTCTTTGCTCTGAAAATTTAGAGGCACTACCTGTATGGGGAGAAGTCGGTGGTGTACATGGATCACAAAAGTCTGAAGTACCTCCTAACTCAGAAAGATTTAAATCTGAAGTAGCGGAGATGGATTGAGTTGCTGAAGGACTATGATTACTCAATCGAATACCATCCGGGGAAAGCTAATGTGGTAGCTGATGCATTGAGCCGAAAGGTGGTAGCAAATTTGCGAGCTATGTTCGCTCATCTAAGTCTATATGATGAGGGAGCCTTTTGGCGGAATTGCAAGTGAAATCGTCTTGGATTAATGAGGTCAAAGAGAGGTAGTTGACCGACGAAGCTTTGAATACTCGAAGGTTGCAAGTACAGAATGGTGAGGCCGAAGGTTTCAGTTTGGGCGGTGATGGAGTATTGTACTTTCAGGAGAGAATGTGCATGCCTAAGGATGATGAGTTGAGGCAGCGAATTCTTAAAGAAGCTCATAGCAGTGCGTACGCTATGCACCCGGGGAGCAGCAAGATGTATCGAGATTTGAGGGAGCGCTTTTGGTGGTCGGGTGCAGGCGGAAGTGACCGAGTTAGTGGGCAAGTGTTTGACATGCCAGCAAGTTAAGGCTGAGCATCAATTGCCATCGGGGCTATTACAACCGGTAAAGATCCCATAGTGGAAGTGGGAGGAGATTACTATGGATTTTGTAAGTGGGCTTCCCCTTACGCCCAGTAAGAAAGATACAGTTTGGGTGGTAGTAGACCGGTTGACTAAGTCGGCTCATTTCATGTCGGTAAGGGTTGACTACTCGCTTGAGATTAGCCAAGTTGTACATCGCAGAGATAATGCGGTTGCATGGGGTACTGTGTCCATTATCTCGCATCGGATCCTCGGTTCACGTCGAGATTTTGGAAGGCCTTACATCAGGAGTTAGGCACAAGTTTGAATTTCAGCACGACTTTTCATCCGCAGTCTGATGGACAATCAGAGAGGGTCATCCAAGTGTTGGAAGACATGTTGAGGGGTTGTGTGTTGGATTTCCGTGGTAGTTGGGAGGAGTACCTACTGTTGGCAGAGTTCGCTTATAACAATAGTTATCAAGCGAGCATTCAGATGGCACCGTATGAGGCGTTGTATGGTCAGAAATACCGTACTCCCACCTGTTGGACGGAACTAGGAGAACGGCAGAAGTTGGGTCTAGATTTAGTGGCAGAGACGGAGGATAAAGTTAAAATGATTCGGGCTCATCTTAAGGAGGCATCAGACAGGCAGAAATCCTACGCCGATCTTAAGCGCAGAGAGGTTGAATATACAGTGGGTGATAAGGTATTCTTGAAGGTATCACCTTGGAAGAAGGTGCTGAGGTTTGGCCGGAAGGGCAAGCTAAGCCCTAGATTCATCGGACCGTACACAGTGTTGAAACGTGTGGGATCGGTATCTTACCAGCTCGAGTTACCGGTAGAATTGAGCCAGATCCATGATGTCTTCCATGTTTCGATGCTGAGGCGCTATCGATCAGATCCCTCTCATGTAGTGCCAGTAGCGAAAATTGAGGTGAGCCCGGACTTATCTTTCGAGGAGGAGCCAGTGCGAATCTTGGATCGAGATGTCAAAGTTCTTCGAAGGAAGTCAGTGCCTTTGGTAAAAGTGCTATGGCGAAATCATGGTACGGAGGAGGCCACATGGGAACCCGTACTCCCAGCTCTTCTGATCCAGGTAATTTTGAGGTCGAAATTCTTTCTAAAGGGGGTAGAACTGTAACACCCTAAATTAGGGGTTCTTTGTAATTTAATTAATTTCCCATGTATGTGCTTGTAGAAATAAATATTTTGATTTCTAAGCATAATTAGGTCTTGACATAACCCCAATTAGGTCGATTTGGAATTAAAATTTCTTTTTAAGGGTTCAAAAGGAAGGAAGCTAGGAGATAGGGGTTAAGTAAAAATTTGGAGAAGCATGACATAAAGAATGGGCTTGGCACAATTGGCTTGGTGCGTCTAAGGGTTGCAAGGGAGGTCTTGGGTTCGATTCTTGGGAGTTACAAGGGGGAAATATTTTTTTTCTTTTGGGTTTTTGGGGCATTAAAGTAAAGAGGGCTTTAAAGAAATTTCGGGCAAGGTTTGAGCATGAAAGCCCAGGTGGTTGGAGTGGCTTAGGGCACCACTTAAGAGTTTAGAAGTGGCAGGTCTCGGGTTCGAGACACAAGGGACGCAAGGAGCATTTTATTTTGGGCTCTTTGCGATAAAAGAAAGAGGGCCAAGAAGAAGGTCTTATAAATAAATGAAGGGATTTTATGGCATGAAAGTCTAATGGGAGAAGTGGCTAGGGGCATTGGAAGAGAGGGCTGGGGCTGGAGGTCGTTGGTTAGAACCTAAGGGGCAGCAAATGCATTTTTATTTTTATTTTCTTCTCATGTGTATGGGAGAGTAATGGCTGCTATTTGGACTCTTTAAATGATAAGGATAAGCTTATTTTTTGCTTAATTTAATACCGGTGGAGTAGCTATTAGTATTTTATTTTCATTGTATTTGTTTGATGAGGTGATTAGGGGATTAATTGAAAGATAAATCTTGCATTATCTATGATAATTAAAGGCTGAAGTTTATCACAAAAACAAGGTGTTGGCCGAATATGGGACTCCTTGGGAGGCCATCCATATTCGGTTTTGGGCAGCAGAGAAGTGCCAAAAAATTCTTCAAATTGTTCTTTCTTTCTCTCCAAGTAGTTGCTGCCGAATTTCCCTAGCCTTTCTTGCCAAATTCTTCCAAAAGCTCTCTTCTTCTTTTCTTCTACTAAGCCGAAACCACCACTTCCCCTACATTTCTTCTTTTTCTTTTTCTTTCCCTAGTAGCTGAACCTACCTCCTTTTCTTCTCAAAAATTCCAGCCCTTCAAACTTGAGTTAGCCAAATCTCTTCCATCCCCTTTTTGCCGAAATCTTTCCTCCTTCATTAGAGTTACTTTGGCCGAATAAGCAAGGGAACACAAGTTTCTTTTCGGGATTCTTTTTCAAACATTAGTAAGAGGTATGTGACATGGCCGAATGGTTCTTTTTGAATCTATGATTATGTCCGAATGGCCTATGACTCTAAATGATGTACCTAAATTGTTTGTAGGAAAGCTTTCGGGATTTATTTTTCCAAGGGTGAGTTGGTAAGCACATTTGGCCAAGGGCCCTTGATAAAAGTTTATTGTTTAAATGCCGAACTAATGTGTGTGCCATGGATTTAGGGGCTAATTAAGGCTTCGAGATTTGTTTGGAAATCAAATCTGTTCAAGGGTCAAGATCTAGCGTTGTAGATCGGATCTTCGGGATCTAGGAATTTCGGTAGTGTCAGGTGTGTAAAAACTCACTACACACTTTATTAATTTACATGACCTAATTGTTTGCCTTTAATCTCTTGGTTGTGATTAGCTTGTGGCATAATCATGGTTTCTGGATAAGTCCCCTAACTTGTAATTTTTGATATACGATTTGCATGCCATCACATGATATTAAATGCTATGACATGAAATATGATAATTGATGTATAAGCATGTGATGGTGGGGTTGATTAGAGGAGGGGGATGATTTTATGGACTGTCGTCAGTGGTTTTGACCACAAGATGGGTTGGCCTCATCAGATTATTTGTGACCTATGGTCATCAGTGGTTTTGACCACAAGATAGGTTGGCCCTATCAGATTATTTGTGACCTATGGTCATCAGTGGTTTTGACCACACCGATTGATAATTTGCGACTGAGTCCCAGTGGTTTGGTACCACCAGTGGTTTTGACCATACTTGATATATATATTGTGACCTATGGTCATCAGTGGTTTTGACCACACGATGGGTTGGCCCCATCATTTGTTTTGTGACTCTAAGTCATCAGTGGTTTGGACCACACGGTAGTTAAGGAGTATGGATGGTTAGGTTGGGTTGCATATTTGCATGTTAATTAATATCTTGTGTATGAGTGCTATTCTGGGTGGGAGATTTACACACTGAGTCTTGGTGACTCACCCCTTTCCCTTAACATTTTGCAGATGAGTAGATCGCGGAGATGGAGCCGGAGAGGACTCGAGGCGGCCATGCTTGTCGTGGGATTTGTTTTTTACTTTGCTTAGTTAAATTGTTTATTTTCTAAGTTTTTATTTTGGGTTGTAATAAGGCCACTAATTATCATTGGATGTTTATTTTATTGCTTTATTTTACTCATGTTATAATACAAATGGAATTTTATAAATATTAATTGAACCGGATAAAAGCAACTTTTTCAACTAAGTAACTACTACGAGTTTTCAAGGAAGTTACCATCGGGTAACAAAATTTACCAAGTCACCAATAACTCAGGTGATTTTGAAATGCTACATGATCAAATGTTTTCAAAATGGTTTCTCAGCCCAACCGTATTTATAAAAAGCCCAACTAAGTTTTCAAACCCCGTTTTCATACCTTAGCCAAATTTTACCGAGTTTTCACCAAACTTTCAAAATGACTCAAATTATTTTACTCCGTGACATACCAGATTCGGTCATGACTCATGGGCTGGGTTTGGGGTGTTACAAAGGGCCTATAATGTCACACGGTTGAGGCACACGGGCGTGCCTAAGACCGTGGGTAAATTAGCAGAATGTGGCTTAAATTGCACACGGCCTTGACATGGACGTGCTTGGTGGCCGTGTGAGAAATGGTAGTATGTGATCTATTGTACACGGCCTTAGCACACGGGCGTGCTTGGTGACCGTGTTGATTTTGGCAGTATACTACCACGGGGAGGACACACGGGAGTGTCCAGTAGCCGTGGGTGGGGCACGGCCTACCCCCACGGCCGTGTATCCTCTGTATCTTAGAAAAGTTTCAAATTTTTATAAAATTATGTATGTGTTTCGGTTTAGTCCTGACTCGGTTTATAAGCATGCTTAAGGTCTCAATGACCTACTTAAGGGACATTATGATTGATATTGATGATTGGTTGTACGATTAATTCTGTAAATGTTTCTGATCTATTTGGTAACGCCTTTAACCGTAATCCGGTGATCGGACACGGGATAGGGGTATTACATGAAATTTAATGATAGAGATTACATTTATTAGGAGTTTCCTCTGTTCTACTAAACAATTTGCTAAAATTTTAGTTTTCATACATGTTGAGATTACTTTGCTTGTTAATGGTAAAAATGATCCAAGAGAGACTACATCCTTAAATTATGACCTAATCTTCACAAAGTCCTTAATTCCACAAAATGTCATTAGTATCAAAGGAATTCCTTGTTCAAAAATTATGCTTTGAGCTATGCTTAACTAATGGATTTAAAAGAAAAACAAGAGTTTTAAAAAACTCAAAATAAAATAAATTCATTATGTTAAATAAAATAAATAAAACTAAAAGTAATTCAACATTTAAAATGAAAAAAAGAAGAAGAAGCAAAAGAAATCCTATTTCATCTATCACATGTCAATGATACATTTTTTTGCTACCTCATAAAAATAACTGTATTCGCATATTAGAGTTGTAATACCCCATACCTGGCCTAGAAGTTAAAACCAAGTCTGGAGGCTACATCAATTGATATTAAAACAATCCAAACTTTTAAGTATTTTAAAGTTTGAAATACAAAAAACATTTAAATAGTTAAATCAACATGGAAATCCGAGCTTACAAATCGTAGTCTGAAATAAAACTTATGTTAGTTCAAATATAAACAAACAGTAAAATATCTAGAAAAGAGAGATGACCAAGCTCCTGACACACCGGACCTCCTAAGTCTATGGGTTACCTGCAATTCAGTCAACAAATAGAATGAGTTTATCGCTCAATGTGTGTAATAGGTATAAAGGCAAGACAACAATATAAATATAACATTAATTTCTCAAATTCAGATACAAAATCAGAAATAGATGATACTCATTATTATCGTAATAATTCAAATAAGATACAGAACATATCAGATATAGATGCAGAATAGATCAGAATTAGATGCAATTTCCTGCCCCCATCTGCTACACACCATCTCTAACTATCCCAACACACCATATAAGGTATCAAGTACCCATCCATCCCTACACACCAATTAGTTTTTGTATGACACATTTCAGAGTGATTACAGACTAGTTGCCAGATTAGTATGCGATGAATCGCCAGAATCAGATACAGATTTGTGGCTTAACCATTCACTTCGGTAGATTATTAAACTGCGAGCACTTCTTTCGTTATACCATTTCCACTCAATGCAGATGCATATTACATATATCAAATATCAAGTATAAACATACAGTTATCCAAATAAAATTCATAATCAGATAATACAGATCATTATCACTTAACGGTTATCGCATCAATTATACGTACATATAATCAATTATTCAGCCTCAAAATATTGGATATCAGTTATATAGTTTAATTCAAATCACACGGACCCTACGGAAGGCTTACGTTCGATACAAACAACACCTACGGCCCTAGGAAAATTTCAGTATTTTGGCCCACACGCCCTTGTGGATTCACACGGCCCAGCACACGGTTGTGTGGCTCAAAACAGTGAGTAACACGGTTTGGCACACAGCTAAGCACATGACCGTGTGACTCACAACCCCTTACACGGCCTGGAAACACACCAGTGTCCCTAGCCCATCTGACCCTAAATCTAAAATAGTAGTTACACGGCCTGGACACAAGCCTGTGTCCCTAGCCCGTCTAACCCAAAATAGAAATAGTGAGTTACATGGCCTGGACACACACCCATGTACCTCCAATTCAAAAATAGTGAGTTACATGACTTGACACACGACCATGTGGCTCACATGACTAGCACAAAGTCATGTGGCATCGAGATTCATGTTTTCCAACGTTTGAAATTTGTAGAAATTTGGGTTTGTGTTACACACCTGATATAGTTTCGATGTAAGAGCAGCATAGAAAAATCTGGAACCTAGAAACGACCACCCAAACAACCAATTACACAATTGATCACAACCCAAATGCTAAGTTTGAATCTAAACCGAAACTACGTCGAAGAACTTCGATGGAAACTAAGTCAAAATTAACACCTACCCTTATGTAAAGCAGCAATTACGAGAATTCTACGTCGATGGAGGAAGGTTACTCTCGAGAATTTTTCCTATCACAAAATTATGCAAACCAGGAATTCAACCAAATGAAAAAGAAGAAAAACTAACCATTATGAAACTCAAGCAAAAACAACAAGATAAAAAACACTTATACGGTTCAATTGAAATTAACAACACAACAGAACGAAACAGAACATATAGGAACAGGTTCTCAACCAATTAATATAACCAAAAAGAAAAGAAATGATTCAAAGAAAAAAGAAAAACAAAAACAAAAAACAAAAAATAAATGAGAAGAAAAAGAAACGTTTGTTTGTTTTTCTTTGTCTTGGAATAGGAAAGAAATTGGGAAAGTATCATCAGTTAATTTAAAAAAAAAAAAACAAGAACAATTTTACAAAACAGCACAAAAATAATATTTTCCTTACTACCTATGCAGGGATTCGAACACAAGACCCATGAGTATATAGAAGCTTAACCATTGAACATAGAATCGAACTTAAGTCTAAGGTTCAGAATAAGAGTTGCTTCAAAATAATTTATAAAATTTCCAAAATGGGATTTGAACCTTGGATCTCAAACACACAATTAAGGTACTTGACCATTAAAATAATTACTCATTATTGACTGAATTTAATAAATGAAAATTCAAATATTTGGAGTGTTACAACTCTCTCCCCCTAAAAGAAAATTTGGTCTCAAAATTTACCTGATTCAAACAGATGAGGGTACTGCTGACGAATCGAATCCTCAGGTTCCCAAGTGGTTTCCTCGGTGCCATGATTCCGCCACAGGACCTTAACTAGAGGAACGATTTTTCTCCTCAAGACCTTGACATCTCGATCCAAAATCTGAACAAGCTCCTCCTCAAAAGTCAAATCCAGTCGTACCTTAATCTCATCAATAGGAACAATGTGAGATGGATCAGACTGATATCGTCTCAAAATAGAGACGTGGAACACATTAT
Organism: Gossypium rotundifolium; assembly: GCA_025506655.1. NCBI lineage: Eukaryota > Viridiplantae > Streptophyta > Magnoliopsida > Malvales > Malvaceae > Gossypium > Gossypium rotundifolium. The sequence continues at coordinate 92,306,819 of CP106727.1, forward strand.
CAATTCAATCTAATTCAGAAGGTAGCTCTAGGTGATAGGTGACCGGTCCTATACGTTTCAGTGGTAAGGCCTAATGAACCTCGGGCTCAACTTTCCCTTATGCCCAAACCGTAGAGCCTTTTTCCACGGAGAAACTTTTAGAAATACCTGATCACCCATAGAATACTTGATATCACACCTTTTTAAGTCTGCATTAGATTTCTATCAATTGAAAGCTACCTTAAGATGGTTTCGAATCAATTTAACAGTATTATCAATCTCGAAAACTAGCTTAGGGCCGAAAACTCGATGTTCACCTAACTTAATCCAACATAGAGGGTTTGACACTTATAGCCATACAAGGCCTCATAAGGTCCCATCTGGATACTAGACTGGAATTTGTTATTATATGCGAACTCAACTAGTGGGAGATAGTCCTCCGAACTACCCCAGAAGTCGATTACACAACTCCGCAACATATCTTCTAGAATCTGAATGACTCGTTCAGACTGTCTATTAGTCTATGGATGATACGCAATACTGAAATCCAATCGGGTACCTAATGCCTCGTGATGTTTTTTCCAAAATCAAGAAGCAAAATACGGTCTTTGTAAGAGATAATCAAAACTAGCATGACGTGCAATCTTACAATCTCAGAAACATACAACTTAGCCAATTCTAAAGCGAATAAAATGTCCTAATAGCTAGAAAATGGGCAGACTTAGTCAATTGATCCACGATGACCCAAATTGAATCTTTTTTAGTGGGTGTCAAGGGTAACCCACTAACGAAGTCCATCGTTACCCGTTCCTACTTTTAAAGGGGAATTTTAACTGGTTGTAGCAGACCTGAGGGCAATTGGTGTTCATCCTTAACCTTCTGGCACGTCAAATAGTGAGAGACAAAGGCAATTACTTCTCATTTTAAACTAAGCCATCAGTATAACTCTCGAATATCCCTATACATTTTATTTCCACTAGGGTGCATAACATAATGGCTGCTATGCACTTCCCGCAGAATCGATTGTCTTAACTTAACATCGTTAGGCATATAAATCCAACCCTTAAAACATAAAACTCCACCATTGTTTAATTGAAAATTAAAAGTTTCACTACCCCAACCTAATAAAAAGGGGAAACCAGAGACTCATCACTCAACTATTTAGCTTGAATTTGATCAACCCGAGTCAGTTTAACTTCCAAATCAGTCACTAGACTACTTTCTTCAAACAAATCCAGACGACCAAACATCACTCTCAGATCAATCATTGCTCTACAACTAAGAGCATCGGCTACCACATTGGTTTTTCTGAGATAATAATCTACCGTATAGTTGTAGTCCTTAAGCAACTCAATCTATCTACATTGCCTAAGGTTTAACTCCTTCTGTGTTAACAGATTCTTGAGGCTTTTAGAATCGGTGTATATGATACACTTCTCACCAAATAGATAATGCCTCCAGATTTTCAAAGTGAAGACAACTGTAACAACCTCAAGGTCGTGCGTGGAATAGTTACCCTCATGTGACTTAAATTGTTGGGAATTTTAAGCTACATCTTTACCATCCTGCATAAAAAATAGCCCAAATCGACATGTGAAGCATCATTGTAGACAACAAACTCTCTACCAGATTTAGGTTATACCAAAATAGGTGTTTGCAATCTTGCTTATTGTTCATCGTACCATACAAATGGCGCGTTCTTACGTAACAACTTAGTTAGGGGAGTTGTGATAAGTGAGAACCCTTCCACAAACCTCCAGTAGTAACCTGCCAACTCAAGGAAACTCTGGATCTCATATACATTTTTCAGCTATTTCCACTCGGTCACAACTTCAATTTTCTTAGGATCAACTCGGATCCTCTCAGATGGCATTATATGACCCAAAAAAATAACCTTCTGTAATTAGAACTCACACTTGCTAAATTTAGCATATAGATTTTTCTCACAGAGTATCTATAGGAGATCCGAATGTGCTCATCATGCTCACTCACAATCTTAGAATAAATCAAAATATCATCGATGAAAACTATGACAAAATAATCCAGATACGACTGAAATACCCAATTCATTAGATCTCTAAATGCAGTCAGAGTATTAGACCAACCGAAAGGCATAACTAGGAACTCGTAATGCCTATAATAGTCCTAAAAACGGTCTTATACATATCAGTCTATTTAACCTTAAGTTGATGATACCCATAATGGAGATCAATTTTAGAGAATATCGATGCCCCAAAGAACTAATCAAATAGATCATTGATTCTTGGAAGTGGATACATGTTCTTTACCATCAACGTATTCAATTGACAATAGTCTACACACATCCTCATCATGTCATCCTTTTTCTTAACAAACAGAACTGGTGTTCCCCTTGGGAATACACTCGATCAAAAAGTTTCTGAAGTTGGGCTTTTAATTCCATAAGTTTCTTTAGTGCAATGTGACAAGGGGCAATAAACACAGGAGTTGTACTCGGCAAAAGTTTAATGCCAAACTCAACCTCCATGTTCAAAGGTATCCCTGGTAACTCTTCCGGGAAAACATCCTGGAAGCCTTTTACAATTCGAATATCCTTAACAGCAAGCTTTACAGAACCAGAGTCAAACACAAAAGCCAAGTATGCTTCACAACCTTTTCAAACTAGCTTTTTAGCTGTAAATGTGGAGATTACATTAGAAAGGTGATCTCGACGCTCACCGACCATAACAATCTCAGTATTCTCATTCGATATTAGAGTTATCCTCTTAGAGGTGCAATCTAGATTCCCTCGATGTTCCACGAGGCAATCCATTCCCAGAATCAGATCAAACTCTCTAAACAAAAATTACATCAGGTTAGCTGAAAACACAACACCTTGAATTTCTAACGGAACACGTCTATACACTTTATCAACTCAGATTGACTGACCCAAAGGACTAATTGCGAATATCTTTATAGTAGTATACTCAACAGATATACCCAGATTCATATAAATGCTAGATATATATGAATGAGTGGAAATAATATCTATAGAGAAAAATACAAAACAAAATGAATACGAACGTACCTGTTATAACGTCGACGTTGTCACTATCCTCAAGGTGCCTTGCTGCATACACAAGAGTAGGCTAAAGTGCTTTAGTCTGAACTGCACCTCTGCCAGGTGCTCTCTAGCCTCTGTCGAATCCATTACTGCCCTTAACCGTACCACAGCCCTTAGGCGGCTGTTGAGCTACTCTTGGAGGTTAAACGGGCCCTGAAGTCGGGGCCTATGTCAGAGCTTGCACCTAATCAAATTGCTGAGGGCAGTCCCTAAAATGATACCCCACCGACTCGCATCAAAGACAAGCCCTTAGTTTTCTCCAACACTTGCCTGGGTGGCGCCTCCCACAATCACCATAAGTCTGAATCTCAATTGGTGTAGTTGATGCCTCAGTCCTTAGAGGCCTATCAAACCTAGCTCATTTCTTAAGGTGCTGAACAAAACTAGAGGGACCCAAATCCCTCCTAATCTTAGTCTAACCTTTTTTCGATCTCTATTCTCGCGCTCAATGCGGTTAACTTCCTTAGCAATCTTCACCTTGTCCATCAAGACGGTAAAAACCCGCTTCCTCTGTGGAGATATCAAGACTCTCATATCATACTTGAATCTTTCCTCGAATTGGATACTCTTATCATAATCAGTCGAAACTAGTGCTTGAGCATACCTCTTCAATCTTAGAAACTTAGCCTCATACTCAGCCACAGACCTCTCACCTTGAACTAAGCTCATAAACTCTCGTCTACGAGCCTTTACATAACTCGCTGCCACATACTTATTCTGAAAGGCGTTCTTGAAGAAATCCTAAGTAATTTGTTCGGGCTAGGTGCCTTGATCAATAGTCAACCACCACTGGTATGCCTCATCTTGGAGCAGAGACACTACACCCCTTAGTTTCTGTGCAAGAGTATAGTCAATATCATTCATGATGCACTTGGTGGCCTCTAGCCAGTACTCAGCCATTGCCAGAGCTACTTTAGTAATGCCCTTAAAAACCACCACACCATTCGACCAGAATCATTCAATAATCAACCCACGACCCCCCAAATTCAGAATGGGTCCCAAATACACTCTTTAACGCACGTAGCATATCTTGATATAATGCATCGTCCTCGGCTGTCAAAGTCTGAGACCTAGTCTCAACAGTAGGAGTACCAACAGTATCACTGGTCTCCAAATTGGGCATAATGCCCATAAAGGATGACTCTGCTCAAGTTCCTCCTCACTGCCCGCGGCGCCCATGAGAACCACATCCACGACTACCACGCGAACTCATTTTATCAATTTATCTACAATGTTAGAATAGCACCAATCAGTTTGAAATCCTTATAAGATATCTTACGAAAATTCATATCAGATGATTTAACTAAGCAAAACCAGTTCAATTACTACAGTCTTTCTAGCTATTTAGTGTAGCTGAAACAAGAATACCTACAAGTTTGGCGTCGTAGACTCAGTCTTTATAAAATCAGTTTTAAAGGTTAATCAGATAAACATTTTTAATTAAACCATCCTGTTCCTAAAAATGAAAGCCTCGAAAGCACAACTCGAGTTTTGCAACTTGACTTTGATAACACTAAATGTAACGCCCCAAACCCGGTCTAGAAGTTAAGACCAAGTGTAGAGGCTACATCAATTGATATTAAAAGAAACCAACCTTTAAGTATTTTAAATTTCATCATATAGAAAACATTTAAATAGTTAAGCCAACATGGAAATCCGAGTTTACAAATTGTAGTCCGAAATAAAACATACGCTAGTTCAAATTTAAACAAACAGTAAAATATATAAAAAAAGAAAGATGATCGAGCTCTTGACACACCGAACCTCCTAAGTTTGTGGGTTACCTCCAATTTAGTTAACAAATAGAATGAGTTTATCACTCAATGTGTGTAACAGGTATAAAGACAAGACAATAATATACATATAACAGTAATTCCTCAAACTCAGATACAGAACTTGAAACAAATGATACTCAGTATTATCATAACAGTTCAAATAAGATGCAGAACATATCTCATACGGATGTAGAACAGATCAGAATCAGATGTAGTTTCCTACCCCCATCCGCTACACACCATCTCCAACCATCAAGTACCCATCCAGCCCTACACACCAATTAGTGTCGTTATGATACATATTAGAGTGATTACAAAATAGATATCAAATTAGTATGCAATAAATCGCTAGAATAAGATATAGATTTGTGGCTTAGCCATTCAATTCAGCAGATCATTAAACTGTCAGCACTTCCTTTTGTATACCATTCCTACCAAATACAAAATACAGATATCAGATATTAAGGATATACATATTGTTATCCAAATACAATTTGTAATCAGATAATATAGATCATTATCATTTAACAGTTATCGTATCAATTATATGTACAAATAATCAATTATTCACAATCAGAATATTGGATATCAGTTATATACTCTAATTAAAATCATACGGACCCTACGAAAGGCCCACATTCGATTCGAACGATGCTTACGGCTTTAGGGAAAATTTCATTATTTTGGCCCATACGCCCATATGGATTTACATGGCCTAGGCCTAGCCCGTGAGGTCTCCACGACCGTGTGGCTCAAAATAGTGAGTGACACGGTCTGGCACATGGCCAAGCACACGCCCGTGTGACTCACAACCCCTCACACGACCTGGACACACGATTGTGTCCCTGGCCTGTGTGATCCTAAATTCAAAATAGTGAGTTACACGGCCTAGATATATGCACGTGTCCCTAGCCCGTGTGACCCATAATACAAACAGTGAGTTACATGGCCTGGATATACACCTGTGTCCATAGCCCATGTGCCTTCAATTTAAAAACAGTGAGTTACATGACCTGACATACTGTCATGTGGCTCACATGGCTTACCACACAGCCTTGCACACGACTATATGGCGTCGAGAGCCATGTTTTCTGGCGTTCAAAATTCACAGAAATTTGAGTTTTTGTTATACACATGATATAGTTTCGATGTAGGAGCAACGCAGAAAAATGTGGAAATTAGAAACAACCATCCAATAACCAATTACACGATTAATCACAACCCAAACGCTAAATTCGCAACTAAACTAAAACTACGTCAAAGAACTTCGATGGAAACCAAGTCGAAATTAACATCTACCCTTGCGTAAAGCAGAAATTACGAAAACCCTACTTCGATGGAGGAACTTTACTCTCGAGAACTTTACTTACCATAGACTTATGCAAATCAGGAATTCAATCCAAACGAAAAAGAAGAAAAACCGGCCATTATCAAACTCAAGCAAAAACAACTAGATAAAGAACACTTACACGGTTCAATTGAAAATTAACGCATAACGGAATGAAACACAACAGATACAAACAGATTCTCATCCAATTAATATAACCAAAAAGAAAAGAAACGGTTCGAAGGAAAAAAAAAAGAAAAAGAAGAAGAAAAAGAAACATTTATTTTTTCTTTTTCTTGGAACATGAGAGAAATTGGGAAAGTGAAACCGTCATTTAATTTTTAAAAACAAGATAAATTTTAGAAAACAACACAAAACAATATTGTCCTTACTACCTACACAGGGATTCGAGCACAAGACCCATGAGTATACAGAAGCTTAACCATTGAACCAGCAGACTCATTTTTGACACAGAATCGAACTTAAGTCTAAGGTTTAGAATAAGAGTTGATTTAAAACAATTGACAAAATTTCCAAAAATGGGATTTGAACCTCGGATCTCAAACACACAATTAAGACACTTGACCATTGAAACAAATACTCATTATTAACAGAATTTAACAAGCAAAAATTTAAATTTTTGGGGCATTACAAGAGTAATTTGTATAACGTTTGACAAGGTAAGTACCAAATTAGACAAAAAAAAAAAGCTTAGGTACTATATTAGGAAAAAATGCATGGTAGACAAATTTCGTTCTAGTACCACTCGTTTTGGCCAGAATGCTTCGTTCTGGTAATGAGTGTAAATTTCAATAGGTATCAATCGGACTACTGTGTATCAATTGATTTCACCCATACTGGCTGGAATATGGTGTACTAGCTGGTACTAAAAAATAAATTAAAAATTAAAAATTTTATTATATATTTTAGATTTTTTGAATTATGGGTTGTTATATGCATTATATAATATCTTATTGTTTAATTTATGAAATATTTTTCCCGCCTATTTATTTTGAGTTTGTTTAATGAAGGATTGGATTTGTGATGTTTATTAAATAATATATTATATAATTGATGAGTAAATTATATTTGATATTTATTTAATATTATTATTTGATGTCTGCAAATAATTTTTTATATATAATGTTTTTAACAAATAACGATAAATCCAAAATAATACACCAAAATAAATGTCCACCAGTACCATATTGACTACCTTAAAAAGTGTCAAATTCAAGTAAAAAAAAAGTCAAATTCAGTACTAAATTAGGAAAAAAATTAAAAATATACATAAATTTAATTAAAAATATTATATTATGCCAAAAAAATAAACCTTTAGTTGAAATTAAACTCATCTTCCTTTTAATTTTTTATATTCAATTAGAGATTTATATAATAATTATATAATTAATTTTAATGCATCGATGATCGATAATTTAATACAATGTAAATGAATTAAATGGTGATACATCATAAAAAATATCATTTGCTATCATTATATGGTTCACTAACTGCATAGAATTATACAATACCGGTTAGTCAAATATAAATGAATAATTATAAATGAAAGGAGGTAAAAGTATTATAAAGGTCTCTAAAATGGGTAAATAAGTTTTTCTTATTTGTATGTCAGAAAAAAGTGTAAATTAATTTTTTAGTTAAATATTTCATCCATTTGCTCTGTTAAGTAATGAGTTCGTTTTCAAAAAATATTATGTAAGTGGTGTGGAATTAAAGGATGGGTAGGATTAGGAAAAAAATATCATGGAAGCCCTTTATTAGGATTTGAATTGCATTTTACTCTCTCTACTAAAAAATTATGTTAATTAGTCCTTGTATGTAGATTAAAGAGTATATCGATCATTCTATTAAAATTTTTATCTATTTTTACTATTAAGTGATGACATGGCCATAGAACAATCAGATAACAACATTTGATATAACATGTATACGTCATGCTAACTTTACATTTTGCCATATCAACAAATATTTTAAAAACTAAAAGAATCCTAAAATAAATATTTTAATAATTTTTCAAAACCAGTTTAGGATGAATCAGGCATAATTTTTACATAATTATATACAACTACTTAAAATTATTAAAAATATTTAAAAATATTGAAAACAATCTCGGAATGAACTTAGATAAATAGTTTTTAAATAATTATAAAAATACAAAAATTATTAAACATTAAGAATGATAAGAAATTATAACTAACTAGATTTATGAACAAATTACAATGTGAGGGAAAAATTATACAACAAATATATTTATTAAAATTTAATATAAAAATTACGAGCTTATATGTCAAAAAGTCCTTATGAAAATGAAAAAATTAATTAAGACCCTATATTAAATTTAGACCCAATTAAGCTCCATTCTTAACTAAAATAATCAATTAAACAACTTCATTAACATTTTCATCATTAATTACGTTGATTGTTAAAATGAATTGATAGAGCAATCAAATGATGATATGCGACAACTTTTAGTTTAATCTAATATTTTCCATAAAATTATTGAAAAACTTAAAAAATTACATAATATAAAAGTTATAAAAGCGTATTAGAATTTTTAAAAATCATAAAAATGTAAAAAAAACTATAAAAATATTAAAACTCATATAAACTTATAAAACTATAAAAAATTCATAGAAATTTGAACTGGATTGGATCACTCAATTGGACCAATTATATCCAAATGTATCAATATAGAGAAAGCCATTAGACCGATTAACTTGGGGATTGGGCTGTTGAAATCAATTTTTTTTTTTCAAACCAAAGTTTTATTATCCAACTATTAGTATATATTAGAATGAAATATTCTGACTAAGGTTTTCAAAACCGGAGTGATGGTCGAACTGGTTAGGTCACTGATTTGCTAGTTTGATTGGTCCAACTAGTTTAATTAAATAAAACATTAAAAAATAAAAAATATATATATTAAAAAAGAAAAGAAAAGAATCGGTTTAATCATCCGTTTCCCAAGTCAACTAATCTAATGGCTTTCGTCGGACAGATTTAGTCTAACCAGTCCAATCAACTAATCTAGTCAGGTTCAAGTTTTAAAGTTTTTTCTATAACTTTTATAAGTTCATATCAATTTTAATATTTTATAATATCTTATTTTTATAATTTTTAATGTTTTTTTATAGAATTTTAATACATTTTATAAAATTTTAAATATTTTAAATATGTTTTATTAATTTTATAAAAAAATTATGAGTTCTAAGAATTTATTATATATTTTATAATACTTATAATTTTATAAGTTTATATCAATTTTAATATTTTTAAATTTTAATAATTTTTAAATTTTAATTATTTTTATAGTAAAAGTATTAGATTAAATCATAAATTGACACGTATCACCATTTGATTGGTCCATCAATTTAGTTTAACAGTCAACGTGTCACTAATGAAAATCATTAATAGATGGGTTTAATCGATTATTTTAGTTAACCGCAAGGGCGTAATTCTTTTTTTCTTTTTTATGCATTTCTAAGGGGTTTTTTTTTCTACATATAAGCCAAAATTATAAATTGTTTTTGTTCTAATGGTAAAACTAAAAGTTTTGCATGCATGAGGTTCTTAGTTCGAATCCCATAATGGGTAATTTTTGTTAATTTATAAAATATTAAAAAAGATAAAAATATCATTATAACAAATAAAATGAATTTTTTAGTAATTTCCTAATTGAGTTGTGACTCGATTGATGGGTGACATGCTTTATAAGTAATAGAGAATATAAAACTTCTAAAATTAATAATAAAACTTATTATTAAATGTTACTATTATATATATTTGAATTATAATAAATTAATAAAATATGACTCATTAACATAATTAATTAAAAGTATCAATTCAATTAAGAATATACATACGTGTATATATGTATGCATATTTGAATTCTTTAAATATATTATATGTGTTTTATAATTTTAATAATTTTAAAATTATTTATAATTTCTTATAATTATTTTTTAAATTTCTATAATGTTTTATAATTATTTAAGAAACTATACCAAAATAAACAACAACAAATGGTTGTGAAGGTTCATTTGAGTTTGGACAACAATTTGTTTGGGTTCACTATGGACATTGTTTTTATAATTTTAATATTTTAGTAATTTCTTATTGTTCATAATAAATTTTAAATAATTTTCTATATTTCTAATTTTTTTATAATTATTTGAATGTCTAGGATGAACATAGACAATTTACTGGACGTGGTTTTTAAATAATTATAAACATTCTTATTTTTTTAGGATTTTTTAATTTTTCAAATATTATCATGTCAACATGAGGTATACATGGTATGTTCTGTGTCACAGTTTGGTTTTTCCGTTAGTCACATTAGTACTTGACAGTAGAAATGAATGGAATTCTTTTTTTGAAAAAAAAAACTAGTTTAATTTTTTTTATCTAACCTTCATATACGAATTCATCTATTTTTCGAGTAAAAAGGATAAAATATAATCCAACTCTTAATATATAAGCCTTTCATAATATACCACATTAGATTTCATGTTTTTTTAAAATAAAAATCCATTTAAAATATTAGATTCCACATAATTATTTAGTGGTGAACTTTTAATAAAAAATTAATTTGCACATATTTCTGGGTAAAATACCCAAATATACCAAAAAATAACAAAATTTATAAAAATGGTCAGTTTTAAGAAAATTTACGGAAAAGCGTCATTTCCCCTCAAAACGCGTCCACGTCAGCGCTTTTTGAGGAGATAAACCAGAAAACGCTTGGGGACGCTTTTTGCCACATCAAGAAAGCCAGCCGACGAGACACGCTTTGTCTTGATGTGGCAAAAGCGTCCCCAAGGGCACGCTTTTGCCCTCTTTCTCATCTTGACTTTTTACCTATTTTTAGCGTTAGGGTATAAAATTTTAAGGTTTCTAGGCTAGAGTTTATGATTTTTTAGGGTTAATTAGGGTCGTTAAATTTAGGGTTTTAGGGAAATTTAATTAGGGTTAATTAGGCTTTAGTAAAAATATATTTAGGGTTTTGGCAAAATATATTATAAAAATAAATTATTTGAATTTTTTTGACAGTTGTATCTAGCAAAATAATTTTGAGAAGACGTTTCTGAACAAACAGTGGCCAAAACGCTTCAAGTAAGATGCACTGTCAGCAGGGGTACTGAAAAGAGCTCTCACGTGGACGCTCTTTTGCTACAGTAGTCTCCTGTAAAATAATTTTGAGAAGACGTTTCTGAGCAAACAATGGCCAAAATTCTTCAAGCAGGATGCACTGTCAGCAGGTGTACTGAAAAGAACTCCCACGTGGACGCTCTTTTGCTATAGTAGTCTCCGATAAAATAATTTTGAAAAGACGTTTCTGAGCAAACAGTGGCCAAAACGCTTCAAGCAGGATACACTGTTAGCAGGGGTACTGAAAAAAGCTCCCACGTGGATGCTCTTTTGCTATAGTAGTCTCCGGTAAAATAATTTTGAGAAGATGTTTCTGAGCAAACAGTGCCCAAAACGCTTCAACCAAGATGCACTGTCAGCAGGGGTACTGAAAAGAGCTCCCACGTGGACGCTCTTTTGCTACAGTAGTCTATAGCAATCCTTAGACTATAAATTAGCCAAATTTCATTCTCAGGTTGCATAACAGAAATTGAGGCAAAAGAAAAATAGAAACTGAAAATGAGTGAACGTATTTATGCCGTTATTTACTATGATGGTGAGGTTTGTGACACCAAAAATGGTGTTATTTTTTTATCGGAGAACACAGCGCGATTGGGTTTTAACCGGAACATAGATTTGTCAGAACTTCGCAAAAGAATTAGGCACAAAATCTTCAGAACAATGCTAATGAAAGTTCAGTCTATTAAGTATAGATTTTGCGCTTCGGTTGATCCGGTGAGATATGAATCATTCGACATCAAAGGTCCTCGGAGCTTGGAGGCAATGGTGGAGACTCATCTTGCCAGTGGATCACCCTATCTTGAGGTATATGTATAATTTTCATTGCCAAGTGATCTTCTTTCGACCTCAACATCTACTTCTGTTTGAGGGGAATACACGACCCCAAGCCGACACTTTGTTAGTGGGAGGCAGAATACGGAAGTGCCCATGTTTGGTGGTATTATGGAAAACATAACCCCTGTATGACACTCGGTTGTTGAATGGGACATGCATATCCTTCCTTCGACGTCCGATGATAGAAATACGTATTGGGGAACATCATCAACTTTTAGTGGTTGGCAATCCACATATAATTGGGAACGTTATGAAAGATGTTTAAGGAGGGATAATGTACTCCCCACGACATCCACCGGCGAGGGGCCCTCGTTCGTTGCAAATTATGGTGGATCAGATGATGAGTCGAATGTGGATCCACCTCGAGAGCCCAGGCCTGATGGTGCAGAAGTTGAATTATTTTCTGAACCAGAGCCTGTTCCAATAGTACCTAAAGATGTTGAGGGCGGTTCAGACGAAGAAGAAGAAGATCTGCTATTCAGGGCATACTCGCCTTCAGCCTACATACATAATGTCGATTTATCCCAAGACGATGCATTGGAGTTTCCTGAACTACCACACAGGACACGTGACCGTACAACTTCATCTTTGGATTCGGGTGAATTAGAAGTCGGTAACGAGTTTTCCAACAAGGATGCTTTTCTTGCTGCATTGAAATAATACAGTATCAAGAACGGGGTTAACTACATCGTAGTTAAATCTAAGCTCGATAAGTACGAGGTGAAGTGTGCAGTGTAAACGATACGTGTTCATGGAAAATCATAGCCTCGTTGAGAAAAGGACAGGCCTGTGGGAGATCAAAAAGTACAAAGGTCCACATACATGTCTTGCCGGTACAGTATCACAATGTGTTCAATGTTTTTAAATAATACTAATATTACATAATGTTACATTATTTAAAGTACTTCGTTGACAGGTGTTACACAAGATCATCCGAAGATGGATTCAGACATGTTGGCTGACTTAATAATGCCGACGGTGAAGGCCAATCCCAAGACTACAGTGCCGGCCTTAATTGGCAATATTTATAGTCAATTGGGGTATACGCCCTCTTACAGGAAGGCTTGGATAGCCAAGCAGATGGCGTTGGAAAAGTTGCATGGTCGGTGGGACGCCTCATATAATGAAGTATGGCAGTGGTGTCAGGTGCTGGAGAGATATGTCCTAGGCAGCATAACAGACCTTGAAACGGAACCGGCGTACTACAATGATCATTTGCTCTGTGGATGCGCAGTGTTCAAGCGTCTTTTCTGGACATTTAAGCAATGCTGAGATGCATTTATATATTGCAAGCCATTGGTACAAATTGACGGTACCTTTATGTATGGCGATATACGCGCGGCTATTACTAGTCGTGTACGGACGACGGCGGGGAGAATCCTCCTGATTGCGTTCGCAATAACATCGGGGGAGTCAACTGATGACTAGGATTTCTTCCTATCTAGGCTAAGGAGGCATGTCTACCCTCAACCTGATATATGCGTTATATCGGATCGGGGCCCTGAAATACTAGCCGCAATAGAGCGCCAGGGAAGCCTGTGGCATTGCATACACCATCGATATTGCCTAAGGCATGTTGCATCCAACTACTATAGGCAATATCGATCTAAAAGTCAGCGACGGCAAGTGACCGATATGGGTATGTAATATCTGTTAATATAATTTCGTTTGTAATATTCAATTTATTCTCAATTGAAGAGTGGTATGTAATATTTGCTATCAATGTATATTGGTAGGATACGAGATCAATAAGGACCGTTTTCAAGAGATGTTGGCGAGTTTGCGATCAGATAACGAAGAAGGCGCAAACTACCTGTGCAATATTCCTTTCGAACAGTGGACACAAGCATACGACGGCGGCCTACGATATGGTCATATGACCTCAAACCTGGTAGAATGCATAAATTCTATTCTAAAAGCTACGCGTCATCTGCCGATAACATCGGTTGTGCGAGTGACATATTTTCGTTTAGCGACACTATTTTCGAAGCGAGCAGCGAGTTATAAAGGCCAGATGCAAGGAGGTCATATATGGAGCGCGAAGGTCCTGCGAGAAATTAACAGGGGGAAGGCACGGGCCAACACCATGCACACAGTGTGTCACGATCGCAACAACCTATGGTTTCGTGTGACGGAGTTTGATATACCAAACCAAGGTATTGTTGGCGGGCAGTATCGTGTGCACTTGAGGAATAAGACCTGCGACTGTGGGATATTTGATGCACTTCGTTACCCATGCGCTCATGTACTTGCGGGTTGTCAGAATCTCCGTCTTGATCCCATGAGCTATGTCGACGAAGTGTATAAAAATAGAAAACATGTACAACGTGTGAAGACATGTATTCCCGCCAGTTCCAAATGAACGTAAGTGGCCGTCGGTATCACTTGCACCGTCTAAGCTGTTGCCGGATAGACAACTGAGGCGCAAATCAAAAGGTCGACCTTGCTCGACTAGAATACACAATAATATGGATATCCGAGAAACGTCCAACCAACGTAGGTTGTGCGGATGGTGTAGGAACCCAGGCCATACATCTCTCTTGTGTTTAAATCGGAATAGTTGACAGTTTGCTTAACTTTTTCTGTCTCTTGGTGTCAATGTAAATTCTATTTATTTGTTGATGAAAACGGTGAACTTTTGTAGAATGACTAATTTGAAAAAAAAAAACTTTTAAGTTACAATAAAATTACAAAGGTTGGACTTTTATTTTAAAATTTAAATTTCAAAAAAAAAATTAAACAAATTCTATTTTATTAAAGATATTAAAATTAAATTACAAAAACATATAAGCGACTATTATTTTATTAAATATATTAAAACTAAATTATAAAAAATAAAACTTCTTATTTTATTAAATATATTAAAACTAAATTACAAAAAATAAAAATAAAAATAAAAACTTCTTATTTATTAAATATATTAAAACTAAATTATAAAAAATAAAAAAAAAATAAAAATAAAAACTTCTTATTTATTAAATATATTAAAACTAAATTACAAAAAATAAAAATATATTAAAAATTTAAAAAGGGCTTTTTGTAAATATTAAAGGACTATTTTGAAATTTCGAGAAAGTTTCAAGGACTTAAAGAGAAATTTGAGAGGAATTTGAGAGAAGAATGAGTAAGGACTAAAGTGTGAAAGAAATAAGAGGTTGGGGTTTTTATAGATTTAATTTTTGATCGGGCAAAAGCGCCCTTGAGGGACGCTTTTGTCTCAAAATCTTGTCCTGTCATTATGACTTTCTTGATGTAACCTGGCGTCCCAAGTGCGACTTTCTGGTTTATCTCCTCAAAACGTGCTAACGTCGACGCGTTTTGAGGGGAAATAACACTTTTCCGTAAATTTTCTTAAAACTGGTCATTTTCCGTAAATTTTGTTATTTTTTTGTATATTTTAAAATTTTACGCCATATTTCTAACGTATATATTAATTTATTATTTTTAATTAAAAATAAAATTTAATTTAATACTTAAATATAATTACTACAATATAAAATGCTATGCTTAATCATTTCGATTTGCCTCGACTTGATTGCTTGGATGGTGTTCACGGCTGTCAGCAATCGAAATTTGCCGGTGAACAACAACCTTAGGAGTATTGGACAAATATCTGGGTCCAATATATGTGGGTGTCGTTGTTTGCAGCTGGCCGTCTTTTCTCCTGCCAGATGCCAAGGCGCACACCTCACGGCTGACAGCACGCTCTTTGTCAGCTTCGTGATTTGCTGCCCCCACTCGAAGTTTCAGACCATTCCGAGGTTTAGGACCCAAATATCCTCCCATTAATGAGATCCTCATATTTGATATAATAAATTTCTTTTCTGGGTATTAAAATTTAATGGCCTTTTGGATGGGTTGGGTATTCAATCAGGCTCATTCTATCAACGCTCATAGCCCAATGAAGTGATGATTAGAAAGAATATTTTGGGCCATCAAATTGGACCATTAGGAGCACAATGCTTGGTTCTATTGGGTTTCAGAATACTCGCCATCAATAAATTTTACGTTGAAATTTTAGTACTTAAAAGTTGGCTTTATCTACTTTAATTTAATTTAATTATCTGCGAGTACAATTTGAAATAGGCCGTAATATAATGCACTGGTCGGTATAAAAAATTAAAATTAATTTTTTTAAATTTAGATTTTATTATTTATTTATACCAAAAGATAATTTTAAAATATATTTTAAATTTTATTTATTTATTTTGATTATCTAAAATTGATCAAAATTGTGTAGGTTAGAAATTAAGTAACACATTATTTTTTATGTTCATTTTACTATTTATGAAAATTAATTTTTCAAACTTGAGCTTATCCTTTTAATAGTATCATATTCAAGATTACATTATATTTTACTATTATTGATCTTAATAATTTTTAAAAACAATAAATCAACACTCATTTTGTGTATTCATTACTTATAACTTTTTTCAAAAGAAAATTGTGTATATATATATGAAAAATTATTTGATACACAATCAATAAGATATTTTAGACTATATAAGTAAGTTGATAATTTGATAAGTATATCATAGGGTGTAATAAGGCAATAAAAACATTAATTATATAAATAAATGTCATATTTGTTATACTCTCAATTAAACATGAAATTTAAAAATTCAGTATCAAATAATAACTCTCTATATATTATAATTTATAATTTATCATTAATATATCTTATAAAATTAAGAATGGGAGATTATGAGTGAGAGGTTTAATATCTATGATATAGTTGTAATAAAATTACAGTTAAGATCTTTCTAGTTTCATAATTTTCGGCCAACAAATTAACAAGGAAATATTATACTTATATGTAATTTCAATGTAAGGAATATGATTTATATTCCTTAAATTGAAATGTAATTTCAATATAAGTATTATATTTTTGAGTTGAAATGTGAAAATGTAATAATATACTTTTTTTTCAAGTTTCATTTGTTGAATTATTGGTTTTCTTTGATTTTGTGTTTTAGAAATTTTACTTAATTTATTAGGAAAATGAACTATTTTAATTCAATTAGTAAATATTGGTTTTCCAATATCCTATTTTTTAGTTTGTTTAAAAATTTTTATTGTGTTTTCAACTTTTCATGATTTTTATTAATAGATCTCAAATAATTATCATGCGAAGATCTGAATCTATTTTTCTTTTACCATAAGGAACTTGTTTATCAATTTTCCTAGGTTTTGGTATTTCATAATCATATGGATCTGTTTGTTCAGTATCCATGGGTTCAGGAATTTCTATATTTTCTTCCTCTTCTGTTGAAGTGTTTCCTTCATCAGAATTATGACTAGTGACATTTATATCTACATTAAAATTATTAGAACTACTACTATTTTACGTAGTATCATATGTTAACATATAGTGGTAATTATATTTTGTAAATAGATCTTTATGTTTTCCATAAAGTTCTTCTATTAATTTTAAATATTCTATTCTTTCATATTTATCTTCTTTTTAAAATTTATCTTTCCAATGTTCTATAAGGGTTTTATAGGATTGGAAGTAATATTTTCTTGTTCTTTAAATTTTTCTCTTTTTGTTTTCTTTTTATTATAAGTAGAACATGACTTTTCCAAAGAATCTTCATCTCCATCAAATGAAGTTAATATTACATTACTATTACCATAATATAAGGACCAAAATCTATATCGATTCTATATTTTTATTAGTAATAACTTGATCTAATTTATTATTAACATCGATAAAAGTTCTTTAGATTTATTGTTCAAATCTAAATCGGTTACTTCGCCTATATTATCTACTTTTTCTTCTATTTTACTAACTTATTATATAATTTATTAAAATATATAGAAGTCATATATATTAAACTATTGATACCTTTACTAAGAGCGAAACATTATTTTCATTCTTAGGGTCAATATGCATAACATGATTACAAGTTTTATCTTTTTATAAACAATCCATTTCTTCCATGTTATTTATCTTTGGTACCTAAAACCATCTGTTATCTTAAACGTCTTCACTCAAAAGCCTAACAACGTCCCACTCGGACTTCAACGGCAACAAGAAGACAAAATCACAGATATATGGGTTTTAAGATAAACAACAGTGAAATAAACAGAATTAAAAATAAAAGATAGAAACTTACAACGGGTACTACGATTTTAAAACTCCAAAAATCGTTACTCCGGGGCTCCTCTGATACCAATTACAGGGGGGAGGGTATGTATACACAACAGAAGGCTATATTAATATCATAGAAATTTAGTTTACAAAAGGATAGTAGATAATTTATAAGGATAATTTACAAAGCTGATCAAGAAAGATTTTTATGGTTTTTTGAGAAAAAAGAGTAGGTATACAAAATAAAGTTTCTTGTATTTCTTTTTTTTTGATTCCTTTCCCGATCGATCCGATGCCTTGTTTAGGCTATCACCATGCCTATTTATAATACAAATTCTATACTCTAATTTATTTACAATTCAAATCTGCATAGTATCCTGATAAGGATGACTTTAATGCCGGCTTAATGGTTGCTTCCACGTAGCCTTCTTGAAATAAATGTTGACTTGATGGTTGCTTTCACGTAGTCTTCTAATTTTGTGGTTGTTTCCATGTTTCTCATTCATTAATGGTTGCTTCCATCATGCTTTCATCATCTTTTGTCTCATTTGTTTATGGACATTTATGGATGCTGATGGTGAATAGATTTCCTTCTTTTCACGTCGCCTCTAAAATTGAATGCTCCTTTCTTGGATGTCATTCTTCCACATGTTGTGTTTTGTTGTTATCCTTCTTGGATGTTTTTAAGATTCATTTCTTCGATTTCATCGAGATGTAATGACTCTGGTGAAAGAATTGGTGAATTCCAGCTTTTCTCACGTGTCTTTAATTTTTGTTGTTATCGAAAAATCATCGATCTTCATATCAGCTATCTTTCTTAATAACTTAACAGACTCTTCATTTCTTTCTTCCTGGGTTTTTCCAGTGTCATATGCTAAAATTCTCTTGTCATCGGTCCAGAACATATAAGTGTTTTGTTGAAGTAGATACTAGGACTTGGTCATCAAATCAATTCCGACTTGGATTTGATAATTAGAAAAATCATTATAACACTTGTCAATGGTTTTTGCCAAGTGTTGTTTATCTTCATTTACTGCTGAGAGGGATCCTCCCCAAAGCATTGTACGAATATTCCAAATTTGATATGGCTGATAAAATTTTTCTTTTTTAGCTACACCAATAAAACTATTTATTTCTATATGAAAATAATAAACAAAATCATCTATATTAGTAAAATTTTTTAATTTAGATTTTACTATAGAAGGAAAATCTTTTAGCAAATGAAAAGAAAGATTTTGAACTGTTATTTCTTTAACAAATCCCCATTCAATCTTGATTATATCAAATGGTTTATGATCTTGTCTAAATTAGATAGTAGGAAATTGTTCTTCTATATCATTAGTAAAACATAAGCTTGTAAAAAGTATTTTGAAAAGTTTCTTTAAATTGAGCTTCTTTGGTTGCAAATAGCTCTATTTATTTTAAAAAAATATCTTGTGGTAGAATTTGTCTACATTTATTATATAGACATATTCTAAACATTTTATTAACAATAGAACTGTTTGTCCTTTATTAATAAAATATTGGAATATATCAAGAAGATTATTTATCTCCTTAATATCCATATATTCTATTAGTATTTCGTCCCAATCTCTGTATAAAATAGATTTAAGTAATAAATCATGGGATTCATTTTCTTTAGTTGTTTTTTCAACTAAAAAATGTGAAAATTGTGTAATAGTTCTTCTAAAATTTGCTCTTTGCTCAGAAATATGGGTTTTTCATATTTTGTTTATAAAATTATAATATTCTAGAGGTATTCCTGGATTATAAAAATCTTTTATTTCAGGAATTTGTTGTTGTTTCAACAAATTTTTTGTTTC
This sequence comes from Gossypium rotundifolium, assembly GCA_025506655.1. NCBI lineage: Eukaryota > Viridiplantae > Streptophyta > Magnoliopsida > Malvales > Malvaceae > Gossypium > Gossypium rotundifolium. Next base: position 92,326,902 of record CP106727.1, read on the forward strand.
TTTTAAAATCTCAGCATAACTGGTTTGAGATGCTGAATTTGGATCTTGAGACCAATTAAAATAACTCACCGAGTTTGGTGATTGTGTTCCAAGTGGTTGGCTTACCATAGGATATGGTACATAATATCCCTGGTTAGGATAAATGGTACTTGAGCAGGTAAAGTAATAAATCCTTGTTTAGGACTTATTGTTTTCCCTTTGTTGGGTTTTTTATGGACAATTGTCCATTCTCCAACTTTTTCTAGAGGTTTTTTACCTCTATCCATAAGGCCTGCTAAGAAAATCAACAATCATATTATTAGTTCCTTTTTATGTAAACAACTTCAAAATTAAAATGGCATAATTCATTATACCATCTAATTCTTCTAGGTACAGTTCTAAACTTTTGTTAGTTAGAAATTGTTTAACCGCTTGATTATCTGTTTTATAATAAAATTTTCGGTGCTAAATATATTAAGAATTTTTAATCCTTTTTTATTGCTAATAATTCTTTTTAAGTAAATAGCATAGTTTATTTCATTTGGTTTAAATTTTTCCGAACTATATCCACAAATTAATTCCTCATTTTTATTATTTTTCATTTAATACATATCCCCAATTTTTTACGAGGCATCTATTTCTAGAATTAATTTATCACATTGTTTAGGTAAATAAACTTTAGGAATATAATTTATTTTAGACTTTATATTTTTATAATATCTAAATCCATTTTAGACCATTCAAAAGGTTTGTCCTTTTTAGTTTTTCATATAACTCATCTAATTTTTAGATAAGTTGGGAAAGAAATTTCTACCATAATTAATAATTCCTAAAAATTGTTGAAGCTATCTTGTATCTATAATATTTTCAGGAAATTCTTTTATTTTTACTATAATATGATCTTGAAGTTTAAGACCATCGTGAGATAATATTAATCCTAAGAATTCTATTTCAGTTTTTCTAATTCGATTTTCTTAGGACTTAGTATTATTCCATGTTTTATGAATTCTCTAGATATGATATTTAAATGTTTTCTATGATTTTCTAATGTATCTGAAAATATTAAAATATCATCTATATACACTACACAAATTTTTTTATATTTTTTAAAAATAGAGTCCATCCATCTTTGGAAGACTTGTGGTGTATTCCATAATCCAAATGGCATTACTTTCCATTGATAATGTCCATTGGATGTACTAAAAGCTGTTAAAGGTTTAGATTCTTCTGTTAGCACGATTTGCCAGAATCCTGATTTACAATCAAATTTACTAAAATATTTTGCTTGTTTAGCTTGATTTATTAAAACTTCCTTTCTTGGAATAAAATATCCATAAACAATAGTATTTTGATTTAATCTTTTATAATTAATGACCATTCTAGCTTTTTCTCTTTTTATTTCAGCATGGTTTCTTACTATAAAAGCAAAACTAGAATGTGGACTACTAGTTTCTTCTATTAATCCTTTTCTAATAATTCTTTTACTTGTATATCAAATTCATTTATATCTTGTTTAGTATAGATCATAGGTTTTATTCTAATAATTTTATTTGGATTTTCTAATTTAATAGTACAATATCTAGGCTATTTTTCCATAATTTTAATGGTTCTTCACTAAAATTATTTTCTAATATTTTAAACAACTAATGATTTGTTTCAAGTTATTTAATTTGTTCTTTCCTAGATGGTGTAAAATTTTATTATAAATAAATTTATGATTATCTGCTAAGAGTATTTCTATTGAAGTATTTTTAGTAGTTAATATAACAAAATTTTATCAATAGAGAATGGTAAATGTTGATACATAAAATTATTACCTAATAATATATCTACATGTATTTCATGAAAACATAATATTTTAGGAATCACAAATAGTATATTATTTATGTAAATTGATATATTTTAGCCTTATAAAAATTAAAGTTTTATTACCATCTATTCTAATAACTCTTATTAAATTTTTCATAAATTTCCATTTTTCTGATAGTATTTTCTCTACAGGATGTAGCTCCTGTATCATGAAAAGTGTCATTAATCAATCCTTCATCTCAATCGGCTGCAAAAAAATAAGAAGAAAGGGACAGTTCTTGTTGTCAAATTAACAAGCTGAGATAAAATCATTCGGCACTATACCATCTCGGCACTATACCATCTCTTGAAATATTTCCAAGTTCCTAACACTGAGATTATAAGATTGAAGTCCTTGTAAAAAAATAATAGTTACTGTATATAAATACAAAACTCATTTGGGAAGTTCTGAAATCCAATTTAATCGTCATCATGGGTTTCATAAAATTCTCAGGTTCATCTCTCTTCTCTTCCTAGTGTTTTCTCTCCTTTTGGTTAACTCCATGAGTGACAATGATGATGACGACGACGACGACTCCACTTCCATGGCCAAGCTTGCGGCGGCTCTTAATCCTTTGCCGTGGACTTGGTCCACCAATTCATCTTCTTCTTATTGTGAGGGATATATGCACAAACGGAAGGCTATATTAATATCGTAGGCTTTTATAATACAAGAAGAAAGTAGATAATATACAAATGATTTACAAGGGTTTTCTTGAAGAGAGAAAGTATACAAGAGAGTTTGTATACTACAAAATCTATTCAAATGATTCTAAAACCCGATGCCCTTTTTAGGCTACATCAATGCCTATTTATAACAAAATTTCTAAAATCTAATTTAATTACAATTGAAATCCGAATAGTATCCTGATAAGGATAAGAATTCTAAACTCTAATTTAATCACAATTGAAATTCGAATAGTATCCTGATAAGGATGCTTTAAATGTGAGCTTCATGGTTGCTTCCACGTAGCTTCTTTGATGTGATGTTAGCCATCATGGTTGTTTCCACGTAGCTTCCTTGATTGTCTGGTTGCCATTATGGTTGTTTCCACGTAGCTTCCTTGATGTGACTTTTTGTCTTTATCCTTCCTGGATATTTCTAAGATTCATTTCTTCGATTTCATCCAGGTGTAATGATTCCGGTGAAGGGACTAGTGTGTTCTAGTTTTCTAATGCTTCTCTGATCTCCGCTGCTAACGGATAATCTTCAATTTCCATTTTAGCTATTTTTGTTAATAATGAAATGGCTTCTTCGTTTCTTTCGATCTGGGGTTTTCCAGTATCGTAAGCTAAAATTCTTCTCCCATCGGTCCAGAACATATAAGTATCTTGGTGTAGAAGATGCTGGGACATGGTCATAAGATCAATTTCGGCTTGGATTTGATAATTGGAAAAAATTTTATAACACTCGTCAATGGTTTTTGCCAAGTGTTGTTGATTTTCTTGTACTGATGAAAAGGAGTTTCCCGAAAACATAGTACTAATATTCCAAATTTGATATGGCTGATAAAATTTTTCTTTTTCAGCTATACCAATAAGGCTATTTATTTCAATATAAAAATAATAGACAAAATCGTCGGTATCTATAAAATTTGATAATCGAGATTTTACTATTGCTGGAAAATCTTTTAGTAAATGAAAAGAAAGATTTTGGACTGTTATTTGTTTAACAAATCCCCATTCAATACTGGTTATATTAAATGGATCATGATTTAGTCGAAATTTGATAGTAGGAATTTTTTCTCCTATATCATTTGTAAAAACATAAGATTGAAGAAAATATTTCGAAAAAGATTCTGAAAATTGAGCTTGCTGGTTGCAAATAGCTCGATCTATTTGTGAAAAAATATCAGGAGGTAGAATTTGTCTACACTTGTTATATAGACATATTCTAAATATCTTATTAATAATAGGAGTGTTTCTCCCGTTATTAATAAAATACTGGAATATATCAAGAAGATTGTTTATCTCCTTAATATCTGTATATTCGATTAGGATTTCATCCCAATCTCGATATAAAATAGATTTTAGTAATAAATCTTCGGATATATTTTCTTTAGTTGTTTTTTCAACCAAGAATTCTGAGAATTGTGTAAGAGCTTTTCGGAAATTTGCTCTTTGTCCAGAAATATGGTTTTTCCATATTCTGTTTATAAAATTATAATATTCCAAGGGTAATCCTGGATTATAAAAATCTTTTATTTCAGGAAATTTGAGATTTTGTTATTTTTTCAACAAATCCTCTGTATTTTTTTATAATTTTAGAATAGCTTTTTTGATATTCTGAATATGGATTTTGTGAAAATTCAAAATAACTCACCGGGGTTGGTGATTGTGTTCCAAATGGTTGGTTTACCATTGGATATGGTACATAATATCCATGGTTAGGATAAAATTGTACTTGTGTAGATCTGAAACAAATCCTTGTTTAGGACTTACTTGTGCGAGTCAAAAGAATAAATCCTTGTTTAGCACTCATTGGTGTTCCTTATTGGGTTTTTATGACAGATTGTCCATTTTCCAAATTTTCTAGAGGCTTTTATCTCTATCCATAAGGCTGCTAAGAAAATCAGCAATCATTAGTACAAATAAATTTAAGATTTTCTACTAATGGTGTTTCTATAGTATTCTTTCCTCTGAGATAACATAATTGATTTTTATCAATGGATAATGGTAAATATTGCTTTATAAAATTGTTTCCTAATAGTATATCTCAATACATATCAGGAAGACATAATAATTTTGGAATTATAAATTTAATATTATTAATGTAAATTGGTATATTTTTAGCTTTATAATAAATAGTATTTTTGTTACCATTTATATCATTAATATTTACTTTCTTTTTTACAGGTTCCTAATTTTCTTCAGGAATAATTTCTCCATCATTTGCTGATCTAACTGCGTTACGGTATCTCAATCTAAATGACAATAACTTGACGGGTCCTATAGCTAAGAGCTTGGTGAAGTTACCCAACCTTGAAGTCCTAGATGTTTCCAATAACAATCTCTCTGGGATTATCCCTACTTTTGCAACATCGGTGAAGCTAATAACCAGCGGAAATGACTTGCTAATTCCAAGTAGAACAACAGGCAATACATCTGATTTCCCTCCAGAGGGTATGACACCTTGTCTACTTCGATTTGTAGTGAACATATGATTTTATTCAAGCCCTTTCGTGCATGGCAGATTGTGATTGCCCTTATCCTCTGACAATAGGAGGATAGTCATATTTCTCTAGTTTCCATATAGGAACTTATTTTTACTTTACCTAGCTAGTGATCTTAGCTTACAATATTTATCCATGTTTCAATTTACGGGGCAAAAAAGAGGCATAATAGCAGGAATAGTTGTGGGAACAATTGCTGGTGTCATCTTCTGTATTTTCGTTGGAAGGAGGATAATTACTACTATAGGTATGATGATATTAATATCAATAAATATTGACACATTATATTCATACTTGCTTAAGTTTTTGTTGACATAGGTATTGGGTTTAAACTTGGACAATCCCTTCCCAATCATTGATAAAAAGGATTTTATTCACAAATTTACCCTTAAAATATATTTCAGTTCACCAAAAAAAAAAAAGTTTCTTTCTTAGAATAAGAATTGATATGTAAGCTATCAAAATTAAAAAAAAACAAATAGTAAGCTATCAAAATTAAAAAAAAACAAATATTAACCACAATATTAACCAATAAGAATGTGATCGTGGCATACTTTTTAAGTAAAATAAGAAAAAATGATTATTTTAAAATATATAAAAATTAAGTATCAATATTAAAATTCTGTTATAATTTAGTCAATTTATTAATAAAGTCTAAAATATACATGTTTAATAGCTTTTAAAATATATATATATATATATATATATTTATTTATGGGAAAGGATTGTATGAAACAGGTGATGCCATGTCATCTGTATTCTTTTCTAATAATTTTATACCACATCAGTATTCTCATCCTAAATTTCAGTATTCTCATCTTGAATTTCAGGATTTTAATTTGGATTTGATTTTTTTCAAGATGAAAATCCTGAAATTCAGGATGAGAATATTGATGTGGCATAAAATTATTTGGAAAGGGATACAGATAAAATTGCGTCACTATTTCATACAATCCTTTCTCATATATTTATAGCTTAATTTTTAATTCAGCAAAAAAAGGAAGTGAAGATGAGTTGAGGAAAGATGAATCATATTTAGAGTTATTTTCTCACAATATGCTGGGGAAATCTCAAAATGGAGTCAAATTACAAGAGCTTCAACTATTAGATTTTGGGAAGCTAGCCACTGCAACAAATAATTTTCATCCAACAAATATGCTTGGAAAGGGAGGTTTTGGACCAGTGTACAAGGTAACATGCTACTTGTAGGTTAACTTCTTCATATTGCCAGTTGGGTATCAATAAGATTAAAGTTTTTAAACAATCCATATGGTTGAAATTCTAGATTCTAAAATGATATTTGAATATTGTAGGGGAAACTCCAAGATGGGCAGGAAATAGCAGTGAAAAGACTTTCTAGAGCTTCAGGGCAGGGGCTAGAAGAATTTAGGAACAAGGCAATGGTGATTTCAAGACTCCAACATCGAAATATTGTAAGGCTTCTTTGTTGTTGCGTTGATGGGGAAGCAAAGATGTTAGTCTATGAATACATGCCAAACAAGAGCTTGGATGTTTTCTTCTTCGGTTAGATACATTTTCTTTATTATTTATGGAAAATATTATTATTAAACCTAAAGCAAATCTAGCTAACACTATTTGAGTACTTTTTAAAAATATATTTAGATGCAGAAAAACAAAAACTTCTTGATTGGAAAAAATGCCTCAGGAATTAGTCGAGAACTTCTCTATCTTCGTAGGGACTCAAGGTTGCGAATTACTCATAGAGATCTAAAAGCAAGTAATATTTTATTAGATGATAAACTAATTTCGAAAATTTCAGATTTTGGTATAGCAAAGATATTTTATGGCAATTAGAGCCAAGTAAATACTAGGCGAGTTTTCGGAACATAGTAAGCTATCCTTCATTTTTCTATCAAAATCTAAGATTTAAATATATAATATATACATATATCATGTTGGCTAAAATGGTTTTCTTTACGTTGATGAATTAAATGCAGTGGTTATATGTCCCCTAAATATGCAATGAAAGGATAATTTTCAGAAAAATCAGATATTTTTAACTTTGGGTATTGACATTGGAGATTGTTGGTGGAAAAAGAAACTCGAGTTTCCAAGATGATGAGCATTCACCGAGCCATTTGGGATACGTAAGTATTAGCTAGTAATAAAATCTCTAGATCCCAACGCCTTAACATTTGTGCTTTTTTCAGGCATGAAAATTATGGAGCGAAGGCAACTTTTTGGAATTAATAGATTCAGTGATCTCATCAGGTCCAAGTTGTCATAGGAAAATGCTGAGATATGCTTTCATGTGGGATTGTTATGTGTGCAAAACTTTGTGAAAGACCAACTATGATGGTTGTGGATTCCATGCTTAGCAGTGAGATAGAAAATCTTCCAACACCAAAACAACCACCTTTCTTTGATGAGAAAATTGCGATGGATCACTCGCAATTACAAACAAGCCAAATAATTTTAACCATTGACAATTTTTTCTAAAATCTTGTTGTATAAGCAAATTTTATGTTGAAAACGTGTCCAGAAAAAATTGGAGGCAACTATTATTTTATTTTAATTTTCTTCTTTTAGAAAATATGGACATCACATATATAATAAGAGTAATTACATCATATTATTTACTATCATAAAAGTTAGCCTATATTAAAAGTGATCTAATTTGGTTAAGGTTTATTGGTCTTTAATTATTAAACAAAGTATGAGTCAAATATGTGTATATACTCTAGAAACAAATTTCTACTTGATAATGGACTGATTATAAATTAGGATTAATGTGTAAAAGTTATATATTAGAGTTATGGTCCCTAAATTATATACACATAACTTTTCTAATATCTCATCTTTAGAAAAGATAACCACTTTCTCTGAATTACTTGTGTGCCAATTTGGAAGATCAAACCTACAATATCGAAGATTCTAAGAAATCAATGGATTCAAGTAAGCTTCCTCATTTAGTCTTGTTCTTGATGATTTTACATGACAAATCCTGGTTTGTTAAGTTTTATATTAGATATTGTTTTACGATTCTAACAAGTTGCATCCGAGCCACATCATGTTGAATCATTGGGAGTTGATTAAGTTTCTTTATTTTATTTTTTATGGATTTAATAATTTGATTATATACTATGTTGAATCTTTAAGATTCTTGATAAAGAATTTTAAGTTTTGATTCTTTATATTAAAGTTTTAGGGTTTTATAAATATGTATTGTTGATCGGCTTGCGAGAATTGCTTAGATGTTTAATTCTTAGGGCTGCTGTATATATACATGACTTAAGTGTTTATGATATAATAAATCTTTTATTTAAGTTCTAGATATCATGAATATCATATGCTTTTGAATCATGATGCTTTAATTTGAAAAATGCAGTGCATGCAAAATCACAAAAGGATTAAGTGCTAAGTTGCCTTATTATCTTTAGCGCTTAACAAGGTTATATTGTAGTAATGATGATCCTAACACGGTTAATCATATATTTTGCTTGGGCTAACATTTTCCAATTGGCTGGGAATATATGAGATATTAACATGTTGCTCGGTATGTGATGCTTATTTAGTGAAAAGCTTCAATTGGCTTGAAATGACGAGGATATCATTTTATGAATATATGTAAGCAATGGCAATAAGATATGACAAGCCACTAAGCATTTGTTAAAGTTGTTAATAGTTTACTATGATTAGATATTTATGTTCACTATGATACTGTAACAGCCCAAACCCGGCCCAAACACTTCGACCGAATTTGGTTTGCTACGGAGAAAAATCTTTTGAAATCTTTTAAAAACCGGTTTAAGTTTCTGATAAAAGATAGCATTTTGTTAAAAACAGTTGAGGTGTACAAATCTTATACTTGGATTTATTTTGAAAATATTTGTTAAGTCAAGTTATTACGTATATTTTATATGTACCCGATGGTACTTGAAAACCCTTTTCGATTGCTTTGGAAAAACATGTGAATTCATTCTTATAATCATAAAGTTTGAAACGAATACTCAAGCATATCACAAGTAATAAAATGATTTTTAGGAGGCCTTATTACAACCCAATTAAAATCAACCAAAATAAAGAAAATGTAAAGAACCGAAATTCAAAGTCTAATAAATTTAAAATTCCTTTGCATGGCCACCTCAAGTCCCTCGGCTCCATATCCATGAACTATGTGTCACTGAAAAAAATAAAGGAGAAGGTGAGTCACCAAGACTCGATATGTAACCCTTCCCGGGTAAATACCACATCATACACACTATATAACACATTAATCATGCATTAAGACATATACCCAACCTAGCCAACCAAATGCCTCTGTCTACCCCATTGTGGTACCAAACCACTGGTGGTGCCAAACCACTGGTGACGTATAGTCACAGATGTGATACCAAATCATTGGAGGTGCCAAACCTCTGGTGTCCGAAGACACAAATCGGTTGATGGGGCCAACCCATCGCGTGATACCAAATCACTGGCGTCAATCCCATATCTCAAAGTGGGGCCAACCCACGGTGGTGCTAAGCCACGAGGGGCGAGGCGCTATGAGGTGCCAAACCTCTGGAGGTACCAAACCTCTGGTGGCCAGTAGTCACAGTGTGTTACCAAAACACTGGTGTCCGTCGACACAATATAACTACCCCTCCACTCATCAACCCATATCAAATCATATTATAACGAGTTTATAACAACATACATTTATCACATGTATCACATAAGCTATGCTTCCCAAAAACATTATTATCAATCTCATATTGACAGAGACTTACCGAGATCCTCGCTTGTACCATTAAGGTACTAAATTCATATCTACATAAATCAGATTTACATACATGTACTTAATACAGTTTATTAATTGTTATAAGTGTGTATGTACACACCTGTCACCCACGAGAAGTCTAAATCCCGAAAAGAGAAGTCGGCCTCCCTAGATCTCTCTGCACCTATATTCGGCCAACCTTAGGATTAGTATTATGGCCTATTCGGCCAACCCAAAATAATCTAAAGGGTCATTTGTAATCCCGATGGCTACTAACCACTACTAACCACTCGATACTAATCACTTCACCAAATAATCAGGTCAAAAGACGGTGTTAATCCCTTTCGACCTTGAATCACTTAAAAGGATATTCTATTAACAATAGGCCCTTACCACCACTTACCAAAGTTGGTATCGGAGAATGGCCTCGATTGCTTGCTCCACAAATCCAGGAATCCTATCATCAATCGATTTCATAAGAGTGTTAACATTCCTTGCTTACAAAAACTGAGATCGGCCCTTACCCCTTGTAGAAATCGACAAAGACACAAGAAGAGAAGGAAAATGGCATTCGGCCAAGATTACTTACCCACCCTATGAACCGATTGAAGGAGAGTTAGAGGAGGTTATCCTTGTTTGCTATTCGGCCAAGACTTGAAATATGGAGAGGAGGAAATTCGGCTATGGTTTAGGGGGTAGGTTCAATTATCAAAGAAAAAGAGGAGAAAAAGAGATCAAAAATTGGGGATTCGACAATGAAAGGAGTAGAGGGGGTTTTGGCAGCACAAAATAGAAGAGAAAGAGGTTAATGAAATTTTCGGTTTTGGGGAGAATGAGAATCAAAGATGGGAGAGTTGAGAATTTCGGCCACTTGCAAAGATGGGAAAAAAAAAGAAAACAAGTGCTAGGTGGATGCTTTTATAGGCATTCGGCACCCCCCTTCAAGCTTGCCGTCCACTCCTATTAACCAAGGAGTTCAAATTCGATCATCACCTTATTTTACTCCAAGCCACTCATTTAATTTAATTCAAACTAATTTGAATTAATCCCCCCTTAATCAAATAATAATCCAACCAATATCTTCTTTATCTTCTATTATCCCTAGAAAAAAAACGCTCATATTATCCTTTTTATTCCAAGAATTTAAATTGAGTAATTCTTTCTCTCTTTTGCTGTCCAAAATAAGAAACAAAAAGGGAATTTCATGACTCGAACCAAGGCTCTCCCTTGTTCCTTGATGGCGTCACTTGCAGCACTTAAGTGGCCTCATTATTGCCACTTTTCCAAGGCTTATTCTATGTCAAATGTTCCTTTATTTATTCTTATAACCCCTATTTACTAAGGCTCCCTACCTTGAAAGCTTCCAAATAAAATTTCTACTAACTTGAGTCAACTTAAGACCCTTAATTAAATCCTATCACTCTATAAATAATACCATAACAATTCAAACACAAGGAAAAACATTTAATCACAAATAGCCCCAGTTTTAGGATGTTACAGTTCTACCCCCTTAAAAGAATTTAGTCCTCGAAATTACCTGATCAGAAGAGGTGGGGGTATTACTGCCGCATCACATCCTCGGGTTCCCACGTAGCTTCCTCTGCACGATGGTTTCGCCATAGCACTTTCACTAAGGGCACTGACTTCCTACGCAGAACCTTCACATCTCGATCCAAAATCTGAACCGGTTCTTCCTCAAAAGATAAGTCTGAGTTGACCTCAATTTCTGTCACAGGCACCACGTGTGACGGATCTGACCGATATCGCCTAAGCATCGACACATGAAAGACGTTATGAATCTGATTTAACTCAGTTGGCGATTCGAGTGATCACCACTGGGTCTTACTCGCTTCAACATCAGTATATGGGCCAATGAATCTTGGGCTTAGCTTCCTTTTCGCCCAAATCTCAACACCTTTTCCAAGGTGATACCTTGAAAAACCTTGTCTCCTACATCATACTCCATTTCTTTACGCTTGGATCGACATATGACTTACATCTATCGGCGCTTCCTTGAGATGAGCCCGAATCACCCTAACTTTGTCCTCCGTTTACGTACCCAACTCTGGACCCAACACTTGTCGTTCACCCAACTCATCCAACACGTCGGAGTTCGGCATTTTAAATCCATCTGATTACTTCGTATGGTGCCATCTGAATACTCGCTTGATAACTATTGTTGTAGGCGAACTCGGCTAATGGTAAAATTCCTCCCAACTACCTCGAATTCCAAGACACAACCCTCAAAGATATCCTCTAAAATTTGTATGACCCTTCGATTGCCGTTAGATTGCGGATGGAAAGTCAGATTTGAAATCAATCGTGTACCCAAAGCTTGATGCAACGCTTTCCAAAACCTCGAAGTGAACCTTGGGTCCCTATCTGAGATAATTGATACGGGTACACCATGCAATCTGACTATCTCGGCCACATATAACTTTGCTAGCTTCTGGAGGGAGTAATCCATTCTCACCGTGCATGAAGTGAGTTTGATTTAGTCAGGCGGTCCACAATTACCCAAACTGCATCTTTCTTACTAGGCGTAAGGGGTAGCCCGCTGACGAAATCCATAGTGATCCGCTCCCACTTCCATTGAGGAATCTTTACTGGTTGAAGTAACCCTGATGGCAACTGATGTTCAGCCTTAACCTGCTGACATGTCAGACACCTTCCTATGAACTCAGTCACCTCACGCTTCAACCCGGGCCACCAGAATTGTTCCCGTAAATCTCTATACATCTTGCTTCCTCCCGGATGCATAGCGTATGGGCTGCTATGTGCATCTTGGAGAATTCTTCGCCTCAGCTCTACATCCCTCGGCATACAGGGCCATCCTTGAAAACATAACACACCATCATTAGTCAAACTATACCCTTCCAACCCACCATTTTGCACTTGCACCTCGTAGCACTTCGGTCCTTCGTCTACTAGTTGCTTATCCTTAACTTCCTCGATCCAAGTTGGCTTAACTTGAAGCTCTGCCAAAAGGCTTCCATCGTCATATAGACTCAAATGAGCGAACATCGCTCTTAAGTCTGTCACGACCTTCCGGCTCAACGCGTCAGCCACCACGTTAGCCTTACTCGGATGATACTCGATTGAACAGTCGTAATCCTTCAACAGTTCAATCCATCGACGCTGCCTTAGGTTCAGATCTTTCTGAGTCAAGAGATACCTCAGACTTTTGTGATCCGTATAAACTATCGATTTCTCCCCATATAGGTAATGTCTCCATATCTTTAAAGCGAAGACTACTGTCGCTAACTCTAAGTCGTGCGTTGGATAGTTCATCTCATGTGGTCTTAACTGACGAGATGCATAAGCCACTACCTTCCCATCCTGCATCAATACACATCCTAACCCTGTGTGGGATGCATCACAATAAACCGTGAACAACTTTCCTGCCTCAGGCTATACCAGAACTAGAGCTTCCGTCAGAATCTTCCTCAGCTTGTCAAAACTCTCTTGCTACTTTTTCGACCAAACAAATGGTACTCCCTTCCTTAATAACTTAGTTAATGGGGCTGCAATTAACGAGAATCCTTCCACAAACCTTCGATAGTACCCTGCTAGACCCAGAAAGCTTCGAATTTCAGCCACTGACCTTGCGGGGATCTACCCTAATCCCTTCCGCTGACACTACGTGACCCAAGAAAGCCACCTCCCTAAGCCAAAATTTGCACTTACTGAATTTGGCATATAACTGCTTCTCCTTCAGTACTTGTAGAACTACTCGCAAATGCTGGTCATGCTCCTCCTCCATCTTGGAATAAACCAATATGTCGTCTATGAACACCACGACAAATTGATCCAAGTACTGTTGGAATACTCTATTCGTTAAGTCCATGAATGCTGCCGGTGCGTTGGTCAACCTAAATGGCATCACTAGGAACTCGTAATGCCCATACCGAGTTCAAAATGCCGTCTTGTGAACATCAACTTCCTTCACCTTTAATTGATGATAACCCGACCTAAGGTCAATCTCCAAAAATACCGACGCACCCTTAAGTTGGTCAAACAAGTCATCGATCCGAGGCAACGGATACTTGTTTTTGATCGTTAACTTGTTTAACTGACGGTAGTCGATGCACATCTGCATAGAACCGTCCTTCTTCTTGATAAACAATACAGGCGCTCCCCACAGAGATATACTAGGTCGAATAAACCCTCATCCAAGAGCTCACGAATTTAAGCCTTGACTCCACCAATTCCTTTGGTGCTATAGATATCTGAGTCTTGGTTCGGATAGCAAATCTATCTTGAATTTGACTTCCGATCCGAGGCGAACTCGAAAGTTCCTCAGGAATACATCAATGAATTCCCTACTTTTTGGGACCTTTTCAACCACGACTCCTTAGCCTCCAAGGCACAAATTTAAACTATAAACGCCTCACACCCTTTCCTAACCATCTTTTCACCTTTAAGGTGACACCACATTATAGAGGTAATTTTTTCGATTCTGATCATAACCACTTCATCCCTTGACCATCTTAAGAACCATGCGCTTAGCGGCGCAATCCAACCTCGCTGGTACCTAACCACCGGTCCATTCAAGGATCAAATCGAACTCCCCAAATGGTAGTTCCATCGGATCGACCACAAACACGACCCCTTGAAGTTCTAGGGGTACATCCCTATAAAGCTTGTTCACAACTACAGAATGGCCTAAAGGGCTAATTACAGTCATCTCCCTAGCAGCAATCTCAGAGTCTAGGTTCAAAGTCTCTACCACACTACTCGCTACGTATGAATGCGTAGAACCCACATCAATTAATGCAACATAAAGAAGACCAAAAATTAGAAACGTACCGGTTATGACATCCGGTGCGTCACCCTCCTCGCGACGCCTCGCCGCATAGACTAAGCCAGGCTGCCTTGCCTCTGTATTGCCTGCGCCTCTGCCCTGAGTTCCGCGACCACGATTAGCACCATTTCCCCCTCTACCATTACCACGACCTCTCTGTGGTCCCACACTTCTATCCTGAGTATGGTTCTGCCCCTCTGACCGATTCTGAGCTCGCTTCCAGGGACAATCCCTCACGCGGTGTTCCAAAGACCCACATTCAAAGCAACCTCGCTCACCAGTCCAACAACCTCCCCAATGGGCTTTTCCACAGCGATTACACTGAACTGGTTTCTGATTAGCAGTCATGGGCCTTGCTGCCTGACTTGGCCCACTCTGCCTAGCCTTTTTCTGATCATTACCACCTGACCCAGATGGCCCAAAACCTCTCTTCTGCTTGAGCCTATCATAGTTTTGCCTCACAGTTGCCTTGATACCCTCGGCTACCTTAGCCTTTTCTACTAGGGATGAAAACTCACGAACCTGCTGTGGAGCAATCAGCAGCCTCAAATCATCTCTCAGCCCGTCCTCAAAGCGGACACAGCGCTCATGTTCCGTAGCCATAATGCCTCTCGCATATCTACTTAGCCTTAGGAACTCCGCCTCATACTCCGACACAGACTTAGTTCCTTGTACTAACCCTAGAAAAGCCTTTCTCTGCGCGTCAGTGTAGCTAGTGCCCACATACTTCTTTTGAAAAGCAATTTTGAAGTAATCCCATGTAAGATCCTCTGCCGTGGCACCATCTCTGACCGTGAGCCACCACTGATATGCTTCATCCTTCAGAAGCGACACGGCTCCCTTCAGTTTCTCCCCATTAGACAGGTCAAGATCGTCCATGATCCTTTATGTAGATTCTAGCCAGTATTCTGCTGTACTAGGTGCCACTCCTGACACACCCCGGAACACTTGACTCAGTTAGATGAATTCTCTCGAGACCAGATTTTGAGCTCCTAAATTTCTACCAGCCCCAGCCACTAACTCGAGAACTCACAACACAGCTTGCGATACTGCCTCTCCTCCCGTTTGATCTTGCTCCTCGGCTCCAAAAGCTGGAGGTGGTGGTGGCAGTGGTACTTCATTTTCAGAACCCTGACCCGACCTAACGGGTTCAGATACGGTCATTCTTCCCCTACCACGTCCACGTCGGCCACGTCCTCTAGAACTCATTCAATCTAACGCGCTTTTAATCTGATTAAGAAAAATTTTATGGATAAGTAATTTGTTCCGCTTGATTATCATGAAGAATTTTTATGAAAAGTTTAATAAGGATTCTTTCGATCAAACAATGTTTTAAGTCTTCTACCTAGTTCACACAAAGGCCACATTCATTCCCAGTACTTTCCATACCTATTCACTCCTCGGACATTTCATCTGCTTTCTAACCTAGGGGTATTTTCGTCATTTCCCTACGAGGGTATTTTGTAATAGAATCAGAAATTTCAAACTTTAATAAAGCGAGTCACTTTGAAATTCCCAAAAGCTGGAGGTATTACTTGAAAATTTTGTAAAATTTTATTGATATGGCATCATTTTGGAAACCGGGGTATTTGATAATTTATCAATCGGGGTAATTTTGTAATTTTAAACAAATTCAAGGTTTTTAACAGTTGTAAAACTCTGAAGGTTCCTTTTGCGAGTTTCCCCTTCTTGAAACGATGATGTTGCAAAAATTTTAAATTCGAGGTCATTATGGTAATTTTACAAGTTGAGGGCATTTTCGAAATTTTCCAAAACAAAAGTATTTTATTGATGATTTGCAAAGTATAGTGTTTGGATATTTCTCAAAATTTTTAGGCAAAACCATTGAATTAATATTTTATGAGTCAAGGGCATTTTAGTAATTTCACCCCTAAGGGCATTTCTGTAATTTTCACAAATCAACTTTTTCGAGAAAAACATTGTAAAATGGTTGTTCTCATATTTGGAAGAGTGACTTTAAAAGTTTTGAAGAAATTAGGGTTTTGTTTTGTTTTTTTTTCTTTTTCAAAAACATGGTTAGTTCCTTTCGGGTTTTAGTCGTTATGTTTAGCCTATGGTAGAGCCCTCTTGGTCGGGGTGAACCGAGCTACGCACCAGGCGGGATTCGAGTGGAGAGGAGGTGAGTCATGCGGATTGCTTAAATACCAAGCTCCCACCGAACCTTTCTAGACATACGCATGAGAGGTTGCCACACCACCGAGCCCTACGAGTTAGGGTGAGCCGAAGCTACGCACTGTAGGATACTGCGAAGAGGTGGTGAGTCACTCGATTTGCTTAAATACCGAGCTCTTAGAATCCAATCCTAGACATGCATCGGGGTTACCACACCCTAGCTCGGTGACTTGGTCATAGGTTGGTTGAGTTCATTAAGTCTTATGCTCTGTTTATGTTTGAGTAGTCTAATCCTAGGGTTCAAATTCCTATAAGTCTATTCTCGTTCCATGCTTCCTACCCTTCTACGAAAATAAGTCATCTGAAGTTAGGAACACTTACAGGCGGATAGGTGCTGGAGACTCGGTGCCATCTTGTTCAAAACCCCAAAATAACTCAAAGAGGCCTACCAAATCATTTTTGGGCCTTGGGCCCCACAATCGAGATTTGAACTGGCTCGATACCAATTTGTAACACCCAAACCCGCCCAAACACTTGAATAGAATTTGGTTTGCTACGGAGAAAACCTTTTGAAATCTTTTAAAAAGCTGGTTTAAGTTTTTGATAAAAGATAGCGTTTTGTTAAAAATAGTTGAGGTGTACAAATCTTATACTTGGATTTATTTTGAAAATATTTGTTAAGTCAAGTTATTTTGTATATTTTATATGTACCGATGGTACTTGAAAACCCTTTTCGATTGCTTTGGAAAAACATGTGAATTCATTCTTATAATCATAAAGTTTGAAACGAATACTCAAGCATATCACAAGATAAAATGATTTTAGGAGGCCTTATTACAACCCAATTAAAATCAACCAAAAATAAAGAAAATGTAAAAACCGAAATTCAAAGTCTAATAAATTTAAAATTCCTTTGCATGGCCACCTCAAGTCCCTCGGCTCCATATCCATGAACTATGTGTCACCAAAAAAATAAAGGAGAAGGTGAGTCACCAAGACTCGATATGTAACCCTTCCCGGGTAAATACCACATCATACACACTATATAACACATTAATCATGCATTAAGACATATACCTAACCTAGCCAACCAAACGCCTCTGTCTACCCCATTGTGGTACCAAACCACTAGTGGTGCCAAACCACTTTGGTGACGTATAGTCACGAGATGTGATACCAAATCACTTTGGAGGTGCCAAACCTCCGGTGTCCGAAGACACAAATCGGTTGATGGGGCCAACCCATCGCGTGATACCAAATCACTGGCGTCAATCCCATATCTCAAAGTGGGGCCAACCCACGGTGGTGCTAAGCCATAGGGGCGAGACGCTATGAGGTGCCAAACCTCTGGAGGTACCAAACCTCTAGTGGCCGTAGTCACAGTGTGTTACCAAAACACTGTGTCCGTCGACACAATATAACGCCCCCTCCACTCATCAACCCATATCAAATCATATTATAACGAGTTTATAACAACATACATTTATCACATGTATCACATAAGCTATGCTTCCCAAAAGCATTATTATCAATCTCATATTGACGAGAGACTTACCGAGATCCTCGCTTGTACCATTAAGGTACTAAATTCAGTATCTACATAAATCAGATTTACATACAACATGTACTTAATACGGTTTATTAATTGTTATAAGTGTGTATGTACACACACACCCACGAAGTTTAAATCCGAAAAGAAAGTCGGCCTCCTAGATCTCTCTGCACCTATATTCGACCAACCTTAGGATTAGTATTATGGCCTATTCGGCCAACCCAAAATAATCTAAAGGGTCATTTGTAATCCCGATTCTTACCTTTTCCCTCTTTTGGCTACTAACCACGGCACTCGATACCAATCTGCTTCACCAAATAATAAGTCAAAGGACAGTGTTAATCCCTTTCACCTTGAATCACTTAAAGGATATTCTATTAACAATAGGCCCTTACCACCACTTACCAAAGTTGACTATCGAGAGAATGGCCTCGGTTGCTTGCTCCACAAATCCCGGGAATCCTATCATCAATCGATTTCACAAGAGTGTTAACATTCCTTGCTTACAAAAATTGAGATCGGCCCTTACCCCTTGTAGAAATCGACAAAGACACAAGAAGAGATGGAAAATGGCATTCGGCCAAGATTATTTACCCACCCTATGAACTGATTGAAGGAGAGTTTAGAGGAGGTTATCCTTGTTTGCTATTCGGCCAAGACTTGAAATATGGAGAGGGGGAAATTTGGCTATGGTTTAGGGGTAGGTTCGATTATCAAAGAAAAGAGAGAAAAGAGATCAAAAATTGGGGATTGACAATGAAAGGAGTAGAAGGGGTTTGACAAAACAAAATAGAAGAAAAGAGGTTAATGGAATTTTTGATTTTGGGGAGAATGAGAATCAAAGATGGGAGAGTTGAGAATTTCGGCCACTTGCAAAGATGGGAAAAAAAAAAGAAAACAAGTGCTAGGTGGATGCTTTTATAGGCATTCGGCACCCCCCCTTCAAGCTTGCCGTCCACTCCTATTAACCAAGGAGTTCAAATTCGGTCATCACCTTATTTTACTCCAAGCCACTCATTTAATTTAATTCAAACTAATTTGAATTAATCCCCCCTTAGTCAAATAATAATCCAACCAATATCTTCTTTATCTTCTATTATCCTTAGAAAAAAACGCTCATATTATCCTTTTTATTCCAAGAATTTAAATTGAGTAATTCTTTCTCTCTCTTGCTGTCCAAAATAAGAAACAAAAAGGGAATTTCATGACTCGAACCAAGGCTCTCCCTTGTTCCTTGATGGCGTCACTTGCAGCACTTAAGTGGCCTCACTATTGCCACTTTTCCAAGGCTTATTCTATGTCAAATGTTCCTTCATTTATTCTTATAACCCCTATTTACTAAAGAAAAGGCGATATGGATGGTTAGGATCGGGTTGCATTAATTATGTTGCTTTGTATGATGTGTGTTAGCGTTGTTGTTTTGGGATGGGGTTTACACTTTGAGTCATTCGACTCACCCTCTCCTTTGACATTTCGGTGACTCGTGAATGCAGGGCTTTAATAAAGGACTATTGAATTTGGGTACTTTAGCTTATTTATTTTACTTGGGTTTTATATTGGATTTGTAAAAGGCCTTTAATTTATGTTTTGGTGATGTTTATGTATTAATCGAATTTTAATATGCCTTAACAACACAAGCTGGTATGCATTTTTACTAAAATTTGGAAAGATAACGATTTCAAAATGATAACGCAATATGTTTTTAAAACCATACCATCGGGTATCACACTACGTCTTTATAGTAAGCAAATTCAATTGATTTTCAAATCAAACTTGTATTACTCTAAGTCTAATAAGGTTTTAAGTAACACTAAGAAACTATTAAAGGTTTAAATGGTTTAAACTCATTAAGCCACACAGTGCAGTTAAGATTTCAAAAATCTCGGGTTTCATACTCCATCGATTTCAAACAAGTCTCTCAAATTGTCTCCCAAAATACAAGTGTTTCCACTCGGCTTTTAACGAAAAATTAACCTCTCACAAACCGTTTTCCGTAACATACAGATTCGGACGTGGTGTCTTGTCGGGTTTGGGGTGTTACATTTGTGGTATCGAGCCAAGTTCAAAAGCTACATTTGTGGGCAGAGCCCAAAATGTTTTAAAACTATAATTTTCAAGTATTACATTTTTAAAGTATGGGTTGAAGGGCATGGCAGGAGTCCATAAACCTTGATTCGCCGGAGTAAGTACCCGTACTATTGGTTGTGATATTGATATGATTGAATGGCTAGTGATAGTAAGATTACTTTAGAGTAGAGACTAATAGGACTCTGTGGACTCATGAAAACAAAGCTTCTTTAAAATTCATAAAACTTTGGTCGAGAAACAGACGCGATGATCACGATATCACGAGAAGCGTCTTGCGGGTTTTATATTTGGGCGGTGGGGCGTGGGAGCTAGGAAATGCGTGCTGGCGACTTGGGCAGGGTATATCTCGGTGTTGCTCCTAGCACTCTTGAGTCTTGGTTGGAGCGACGAACGGATCATGGATGATCTAGACACGCCATGAAGAAAAATTAAAGGGATTGTATCACTTCTCGGGATGAGTCATACCGATGGTGGCTCACGGTCAAGTGGCAATGACTGCAATGGAAGATCGACTTGGGACTTTTTGAGTGCTTATCGGAAGAAATGCGTCTGAGCTAATTACATAAATGAAGCGGAGAGAAGCATTTACGGTTAGTCGAGGGAACAAATCTGTATCGGAGTATGTAGGCCGAGGTTTACGAGGGTAGTCGGTATGCCGTATGGTGGCTCTTGAAGAGGAAAGATGCGTTCGTTTGAGGATGGCTGCGAAGAGCGAGTTAAGATTGATTAATGACTTCCATTAAAGAATCTGTGAATAAGCGGAGTTTTGGATCTTACGGTTGCGATGGGTAATCAGCAGAAGGGCTAGGCAAAGTCAGAATCGATCGGGTAGGGTTGTTCTTCTTGAGCGAGGGGCCAACCGCATTATGCAGTTGTAGGAAGGCTCCTTTGGGAGGATGTTGGATTGATGGTAGAGGTTGTTTTGAGTGTGGCTCGTTGGACCACAGTGTGAGGGTTGTCCGCGCAAGTTGGCTAGAATTGATCCAGAGAATCGGTAGTAATCAATCTGAAATAATGGACCGCCTGTGAGGAGAGGTAATGTGCGGAAGGTATGATTACAGTGGTAGTGGAGCCTTAGAAGCGGAAAGTGCGAGAAGAGATTCTGAGGCTAAATGACTGGTTTGGTATATCTTTGGTGTTGGAGAGGAGAGCGGCCTTGCCGGGCGTCATCAAGATACGTTTTTGATTTTTGTTCTCCTTATCTTGCTTTAATTGATGTGGGGTCTACACACTCTTATGTTGCCGATAGTATAGTAGAGACAATGGATTTAGACTACGAGATATCTTCTAGGCGGATAGTAGTAATAAGCCCTCTGGGTCACTCTGTGGTAGTGATAAAGCGTATAGAGGCGTACCTCTAGAACTCAAGGGTAGTATCCGATGGAGCGCCATTAGGGAGTTCGATCTAATTCTCGGGATGGATGGTTGGGGTAAGTGTCGAGGAAGTTGAATTTGGCTAAGCGCATGGTTAAAACACGGTGAGGTGATGAAGTAGTTTGATCGGTAATAGGAGCTACTCATCCAACTTAGTATCTGCTTTCTGGCAAGAAAATGGTCGGGAAAAGTGCGAAGCATATTGGGTGCATGTGTGTATGCCTTGGAGGCTAAGAGTCTTACGTGGGCTATTGGGACGGTCGGGGAATTTGTGGATGTGTTTCTAAGGGCTTCGGGTTTGCCACCAGATCGGGAGGTAGAGTTCAGGATTGATCATTGCAATTGCACGTATCCATTGCTCCGTCTGAGATGGCACCTAAAAATTAGTGGAGCTTAAGGCTCAAATCCGGGAGTTATTGGACGAGGGTTTTATCGGGCCAAGTATTCGCCATGGGGAGCGGGGGTACTCTTTGTAAAGAAAAGATGGTACTATGCGGATGTGCATAGACTACAGCCAATTGAATAAGTGACGATCAAAACAAGTATCCTTTGCACCGGATAGATGACTTTTGATGTTGAAGAAGAAGTCGGTTTTCTCGAAGATTGACCTAAGGTGGGATATCACCGATTGAAGGTAAAAGAGGCGGATATCTGTAAGGCGGCATTTAAATACTCGGTATGGGCACTTTGAGTTTTTGGTTATCTTGTTCGGGTTGACTAATGCCGGCGACTTTCATGGATCGATGAGAAGGTGTTCCAGATTACCTAGATGTCGAGTTAGTGGTAGTTTTATCGGCGACATCTTGGTATATTCAGGGCGAGGAGGAGCATGATGCTCATTTGCTTGAGTAGTATTGCAGATTCTAAGGAGAAGCTTACTCTATCGAAGTTCGATCGTCAAATCTGGTTACAGCTCGGGGAGGTGACATTCTTGGGTCATGTAGTGTCGGTGAGGGATTAGAGTGGATCCTCGAAGATAGAGGCCGTTCGGATTGGAAGCCGCCTAAGTCGATGGCGGAGATTCGGAGTTTTACGGGGTTGGCGAGGATACTACCGAAGGTTTGTAGAGGGTTTCTCGTTAATTGCAGCACCGATGACCAAATTATTGAGAAAGGGAGTTCCATTTATTTGGGCTGAGAAGCAACAGGAGAGCTTCGATAAGTTGAAGAAAATTTTGGTGAAGCTCCGGTTCGATTGACTGAAAGTGGTAAAATTCTGATGTCTTGCGATGCATCACATCTGAGGCTTGGGTTGTGTCTTGATCGAGGATGAAAGGTTGTGGCTTATGCATCCGACAAGTGAGGCCACATAGGTTAATTATCCTCGCACGATTTGGAGCTTGCGGTACGTAGTATTTACAAAGATATGGAGGCATTACTTATGCGGAGAGAGATCGGTAGTCTATCTGAACCATAAGAGTACTGATACCTCGACTCGGAAAGACTTGAATCTGAGGGCGTCAAAGACTCGATTGCTCAATTGAGTATCATCAAGGGCAAAGCTAACGTAAATGGCGAGCAGCGTTGGGTAAGGAATTGTTCGGATCTAAGGCGTTGTTTGCCCACTTGAGTTTGTACGATGTGGGAGTATTCGGCGAAGCTGCGAGTTAAGCCTACTTAGGTTGAGCGGATCGAGAGAAAAGCAATTGTTAGATGAGGTTTTGGTAGCGAAGGACTCAGTGCGAGAATAATGGTTTGAAGGTTCTGACTTGTCCGATGATGGGGTTACTGTGTTTCGGGGAAGGCTTGTATGCCAGAGATCTTTGAATTGAGGCAAAAGATTCTTGAGGATGCTCATAGCGACCCTACGCTATGCATCGGAGGTAGCAAAATGTATAGGGATCTCGGAGAACGATTACGGTGGTAAAGATGCGAAAAAGGAGGTGGCCAAAGTTTGTGGGTAAGTGTCGACATGTCGACAAGTCAAAATGTGACACCGATTCACCGGTGAAATTCCACGATGGAAGTGGGAAAGGATCACTATGGATTTAAATCGGTGGATTACAGCTTGCAGAGCAAGAAGAGATTTTGGGTAATTGTGGATCGGTGACTAAATCAGCTCACTTTATTCCGGTGAGGTGGATTACTCACTTGAGAGGTTGGCAAAATTTGTATGTGTCAGATTGTGAGGCCCTTGCAGGGTGCCGTGTCGATCATCTCGGATAGGACCCGATTCACGTCAAGGTTACGGAAGGCTTTGCATCGAGCTCTGGGTACACGTTAGAATTCAACCTGACATTTCATCCATGATGGTAAGGCAATGAGAAAAGGTTATCTGAGATATTGGAGGATATGCTTGAGGTTGTGTATTGGACTTGAGGGTAGTTGGGAGGAGTATCTACCGTTGGCTGAGTTACTTCCTACAACAACGACTACCAGCGAGCATTAAGATGGCACCTTATGAGGCGTTATGCGGTAGGAAGTGTCGTTCCCAAACTTGTTGGACGGAGTTAAGTAAGCCGATTATTGGGACGAGTTGGTTCTTTGAGACCAAGACAAGGTTAAGTTGATTAGAGCTCATTGAAGGAAGCTTGACGGCGAAGTCCTATCTTGATCTTAAGCGGAGAGATATTGAGTTTCTTTGTGGAGATCGGGTTTTCTGAAGGTCTCACCGTGGAAGAAAATATTAAGGTTAGGGAAGAAAGGCAAGCTAAGTCAGGGTTTATTGGGCGTATAAGGTACTAAGATGAGTGGGACCGATTGCATATCAGCTCGAGTTGCCGGTGAGCTAAGTCGATTCATGGCGTGTTCCACGTTTGATGCTTGGCGATATCGTTAGATCCATCACATGTGGTAGTAGAGGAGATCGAAGTAAATCCGGATATGTCCATAGAGGAAGAACTGTCTGATTTTAGATCGGGATGTGAAGGTTTCTGTGGAAGTCTGTGCCTCTGTTAAGGTTCTTTGGCGGAATCATGGCGTGAAGAAGCTACGTGGGCTTAGGGATATGATGAGGCAATGACAACATGACTCTTGACCGGGTAATTTCGAGTCGAAATTATTTTAAGAAGTAGAGCGTAATATCCGGGTTAAGGGGTTAATTTATTTACGGCAATTGTTGCATGTTTATTCTTTGCTATGATGTTGTTTGGTGTTTTGGGATTTAGTTGTAGGCTAGGTGTGAGCTTTGGTAGGTGGTGAAATGCTTGTTTTTGGGCTTTAGGGGATAGAAAGCGAGAAGGTGTTGGGGTTTATATTTAAATTAAGTGAAATTATAGCACAAATAAGGAGCTAGCAAAGTGGCTTGCATCGCGCCATGGAGTGTGTGTGTGGCGTCATCTACAAAGGGAGGTCTTGTGTTCAAGTGTGAAATCCCACCTTTTTGGCTCTCATTTTGGCGGCATGGAGGGAGGTTGTGGCAATTTAAATTCCACCTTGGACTTGGGGCTCCCTACCTTGAAAGCTTCCAAATAAAAGTTCTACTAACTTGAGTCAACTTAAGACCCTTAATTAAATCCTATCACTCCATAAATAATACCATAACAATTCAAACACAAGGAAAAACATTTATTCACAAATAGCCCCAGTTTTAGGATGTTACAGATACAAAATTTGGTTTTAAGTTCAGTTAAATTTTAATTTTGTATTTTATTGTAAAAAATAATAATTTTGGATTGGTGCTTGTTTAAGCTATTAAAAAATCAGTTAGAGATTAGAGTTTCAGTTCTTTTATTGAATCATTTATACAACCTTATTTTGGGTTATTTCAAAAGTTGTAGCACGATAAAAAGTTTAGTTTTGGCCTTTGACTGTTATGAAAATTTTCAATTTTCAATTTGAATATTGATATATTTATATATTTTTTCAAAATAACTCAATTGATGTGACAGCCTGATTTAGGGCCTAGTCAGAATAGTGGTTGCGAGACCACAAATCCAAAGTATAAATATGTGTTTTATGATTTTTATGAGGTCTATGACGTGTTTGCATGGTTGTGTGAAAATTTCATGAAGAAATTTTATGATTTAGTGATCAATTTATCTTTTAGGACTAAATT
Source organism: Gossypium rotundifolium (assembly GCA_025506655.1). NCBI lineage: Eukaryota > Viridiplantae > Streptophyta > Magnoliopsida > Malvales > Malvaceae > Gossypium > Gossypium rotundifolium. The sequence continues at coordinate 92,352,572 of CP106727.1, forward strand.
GCAAAAGTTGAAAAATATGAGATTCTAGAAGTTTTAAGTATGAGATAGCATTAGAAAATTTGTTAGAGGCCCTTATTTAGTAATTAGACCATTATATCTCATGATGGACAAAAATGGCCATGGAAGGGAAAAATCTCAAGGAAGGACCTTAAGGGCATTTTAGTCATTTGGTTAATAAATTAATAAAAAGGGGAAAAGAAGTCAAAATTGGTGTCCATCTTCATCCTCCATAGCCGAAAATTGCAAGGAGTCATATCTAGGGTTTTGTTTCACTTTCAAGCTTGATTGTAAGTACCTCCTAGTCCCGTTTTTGATGTTCTTCATATTTTTAAAATTCTCGTAGCTCGATTTAGCTATTTCTACCCCTATTTTGAGCTAGGGTTTCTGTTTAAAATTTTATCCATGGATGACATGCATGTATTTTGATGTTTAGTGGTAGAATATGAAAGTTTGAAGTGTGATAAACAACTTTTGCTAGATGATTTTTGGTGAAATTGATAAAAAGGACTTATTTGCAAAAGATGAAATAATGTGTATAAAATGTAAAATAGTTAAAATTTTGGGCTACTATAAGAGAGATTATGAATTAGCTAGGCTTAGGTGTGAGAAAAATTAACACATTTCATTATACGAGCTTAGGGACCATTTTGTAAATATGTGAAAGTTTAAGGGAAAAATTATAATTTTGTCAAAGTATGATTCATGGGCTGTTTTAGTCAATGTGATACTTTAATAAGTAAAATTTGTCATTATAGATCAAGAAACACGAAGTCCGGACATAAACCGAGGAAAGAACAAAGTGGTGGACTAAATTAAACAACTATCTATATTTTGGTACCGAGGTAAGTTTGTGTATAATAAATCAACATCATGCTATTATGTATTTAAATGCTTGACATTATGTGAAATGTATATTCTTTTTATGAAATTTGTTAATGGGGTCTCGATGAAAAATATGATGAAGTTTTACTATGTCGAAGTCTCGGTTGAATCTTTGGAATAGAAAGGATACCCTTGTCACGACATTTGATTAATAAGGTCCCGTATAAGATCATATCTGAGATATGGCCTCGGCACCGAATTGAGATCCCGTGTAAGACCATATCTGGGATATGGCATCGACATCGAATAATGATTTCGTGTAAGACCACGTCTGGGACCTGGCTTCGGTATGAAATCGTGTAAGACCATGTCTGGGACATGGCATCGACATACGATCTCGTGTAAGACCATATCTGGGATATGGCGTCAACATCGATATGAGATCCCGTATAAGACCATATCTAGGATATGGCATCGGCATCGACATGTGATCCCATGTAAGACCATATCTGGGATATGGCATTGGCATCTTACTACGTGTGTGACAATTTCAGAGTATCCCTCGATATTCCAAGTGGTTCAACGGGGTAAAGAATTAAAGTTTATGTTAAAGATAGAAAAAAGGGTTAAAGTTATGTGATGGAGTGATACAAGTACATATGCGAAACTCACAAGAAATGAGTCCTGTAGTGATATGTGGTTGGTAAGAGTGAGAATGAGTAAGCCATGTCAATGTTGCTTGAGAATTTTGTGTTAATTCACAATGTAATATGTGGATATTATTACAAGATTTTATGTTGTTATCTATTACTTGCAGACTTACTAAGCTTTATGCTTACTCCTTCTCTTTTTCCTTTCCTTGTAGTATAGCCAAGCTAGCTCGGGGATCGAAGGATGTCGGAGCTCGATTCACACTATCAAGCTATTCTTTTGGGTATAGTAAAGTTTGATTATTTTAGGTATGGCATGTATAGGAACTTGGTCATTTTGTTATATGTCATATTGGTTAGCCAATGTGTTGGCCATTAATGTTACTTATTTCATTTTGTAAATGGCCATTGGAACTGGCCAATACTAGTTAAGTTATATATATTCAATAATGATGAAATTCATGAAGTACAAGCTTGCGCAATTAAATGAGTAATGTGTCAAGTATATGCATGATAAACGCAGTGTGAAATTAAGGCGTGGATGTCTTGATTGTGGATTTTAGAAGTGCATTATTGTTATGCTATGTGTTGCTGGAATTGGTAAAAGTGTGGTTGCTTTTCAGGGTGGCAAATGGCTAGGTAAATAGCCTTGTATTTGTCCATATAGGTAGACACATGGGCGTGTGTCTAGGCCGTGTGTGGCTCATGGTTAGCCCCATGGACATGTTGATAAGCCGTATGTCCCCTGCATCCAAATTTAGCAAAACAGAATGCCCAATAGTAAACACATGGGCAGAGACACGGCCGTGTTCAGCCGTGTGAATTCTGCACATTAATTGTGAAAATAAGTTCATCACACGGGCTAACACACAGGTGTGTGACTTGGTCGTGTGACTCGGCCGTGTGACCTTAAATGTCTGCTGATGTCATAAATAGAATGTCAAGGTTTTCACACACGGGCTAAGACACGGGCGTGTCATGGCTGTATGAGGGACACGGGCAATAGAAACGGGCGTGTGCTAGGACGTGTGAAAAACCCTGTAAGTTTGAAATGAAAAATAAAATCTGCACGGACTAGGGACATGGGCGTGTGTGACCACACAGCCTGCCCACATGGGCGTGTTCCTTTCCACACGGGTGTGTGGCCCTAATTTGAGCAAAAATTTTCTAAGTGTACGAAAGCTTCCGGTTCAGTCTCAAACCTCTCTATATGTATGTTTGGGGTCTCGTAGGCCCGTAATAGGGACAATATAAATATGAATGAAAATTTTTAAGTTGGAATGAAAATTTATGGCCCGATTTTGCATGGTTAAGTATGTTAAGTCCAGTAATGCCTCGTACCCAGTTCCGGCATTGAATACGGGTAAGCGGTGTTACAATTGAAACAATAAGTTGTCAAAGTGACCTCTGTTGTTGAAATTATTTTGTTTTAAAATATAAAAGGTTGTGTGTATGTAACTTAAGCTATGTTAATATTAATCGGTCCAAAAGAAAGTTAATATTTAACAAAATTATATGTGCAACTGTGGTAATAAACATATGACAATTTTTTGATTTTACATGTGTGTAATAAATCAACCTAAAGGAAGATTTATGGTTCAACAAGTTCTTATTTTCAGTGTTTGATTACTACACCAATATATCACTTACAAGTTATTTTTTTTCCAAAAATATTAATGGAGGGTCTGATATCTTGAGATGGGGTTTTCCTTTATTCAAATTATTTTGGAGTCTTATGTGAGGTTGTTTTGATTTATTCAATTATTATTTGTAATAGCCCATTTTCAGTAAAATCAAAATAGTGGTTTCGGGACCACAAATCCGATGAGTAAATTATTATTTTTTTATTATTTTAATGTTTATAGGATTATATTAGGGTCGTGTTAAAATTTCGTTAAGAAATTTTGATGTTTGCATGATTAATTAGGTGAAAAAGACTAAATCATAAGCAGTGTAAAAGTAGAGTTCCATTAGTTAAAAGGGTCAAATGGCTATGAAACTTTACAGTAAATGGACTTAGATGATAATTAGACAATTTCTATAGTTAGTGGATATTCATGGCAAGATTTTATTTAAAATTTGATTTTTTTAAAGGGCAAAATGGTAAATGGTAAATAAAAATAAAAATAAATAGGCAAAAACCATAATCTTCCTCCCATTTGTTCATTCTCAACCGATTCTTCAATGGAGAAATAGCTAGGGTTCAGCCAAGCATTATTTCACTTGCATGGTATGTAGTTTTGTCCCGTTTTGTTTTAGCTTAATTTAGCTAGCAAAAGGGTCAATTTGTAAAACTATTAAAGATTGAGGGTTATGCCATGAATGTTTTTGTACAGTTCTTGATGTTTAATGGTAGATTATGAGTCCTTGTTGATAAATAAACAAGTTTTGTAAAGTGATTTTTGATGAAATTTACATTTAGGGATTTGTTTGTAAAAATAGTAAAAGTTCATGGAAAATTTATGAAATGATGGTTTGTATGTGTTGATATAAGTTCCTAATAAATTTGGTTAGGTTGAATGGGGGATTAAAATACTTAGATTTCAATTTATGAGCTTAAGGACTAAATTGTGAAAAGTTAAATTGTTAGGGGAAAAATAGTAATTTTGTATAAATATGAAATGTGGACTAAATTGAATACTAGAGGTATTAAATGGATTGAAATTTTTCTATTTAGATCAGGATAGACCACGTAAGGACTTAGATCAAGGCAAGCAAAAGCTTCGGAATAGCTCGATTTAACCTTCACGCCCCTAGTTGTCGAGGTAAGTTCGTGTGAATAGTTATTGTATTAATGCTATTTAAATTGTATGTTAATATGTTATTTATAATGTTAACTGATCGATGTATAAACAAATCAATGCTATGACGGTTATCGAGTCCCGGTTGAACCTTAGGAATTCGTAGGATACAAATGACATGTCATTAGGGATTTCATGTTTTAGGTGTTGGTCTTAAATGTCCTACCGATGGCTGAGGCCCTGCATTTGTTGCGGATACTCCATAGCTCGTGTGAGTTGCATCTTGTAGCTTACATTTCGACCTATAGCTCGTGTGAGTAGGCCCATTTCACAGCTCGTGTGAGCAATATTGTAAAGGAAATGTTACATTATGTAAAGGCACACTTTGTGTGAGATTTCCCGAGTATCCAATGAGATTCTAGATGGTTCAACGGGTATGAAAAGGAAAGGAAATGGTAAGTGTTCAAATGGAATGTATCATGAACTTATGAAAAGGAAATGGTGACCTAAATGAGATGAATAAATGTGTAAGTTACTTGTTATGAATGAATTCATTTGAACCATGTATAAATGCACTAACTTGTGTATTTGGTGATGTTGTATAGGCAATGTGCCAAGCTTATGGTTTTAGTTGGTGTTACAATTATGCTATTTACATTATGCAAATAAAATGGTAAGTTGTGTTTATGTTATACGAATTTACTAAGCATTAACTGCTTACGTAGTTTCTTCCAAAACTTGAATTACTATTTCTAATTGGCCATCAGTTTGAGGAAGGAACGTGGTGCTAAATTTCAACTTAGTTCCCAATGGTTGTTGTAACTTTTGCCAGAATCTTGAAGTAAACTTTGGATCCTTATTAGACACTATGGATGATGGTATCCTAACCGGCTGCGCGCGTGCGGTTTAAAAGAAAAAATATATATAACAATTTTTAAAGTCGATTTTACTTCAACCGTATAGTGATAGTTTTAATATTTATAATTCGATGGAACACAAAATTCCAATGGGGTCGAACCCAAAGGAGTTGGTAATTCAGCAATTTCTATTAAAAAAATGCATGCAAGAAAGGAGTCTAGCTAGCTACTCACTAATTACTATAGTATGATAATTCATTAATGATGTTAATAAAAACTAATTACTTATCTAAGACAGAAAATGTAACACCCCTTACCCGTATCCTATGCCGGAACAAGGTACAAGGCGTTACCTAACTTAATAACATGCATACAAACATTTTCGGGTTATGAAATTTCGTTCAAATTTAAAACTTTTCAAACTTCATCTTGAAGTCCCTAATATGGTCCTACGAGGCCCAAAACATACTTTAGAAATGGTTCGGTACTAAACTAGGCACTTTAGAAAACTTTGGAAAATTACATTGAAATAGGGGCACACGCCCATGTGGCAAGGGACACGCCTGTGTGGGCAGACCGTGTGATCACACATGCCCATGTCCCTAGCCGTGTGGATTTATTTTTCATTTGAACCTACAGGGGTTTTCACACGGCCTAGCACACTCTTGTGCCCATGGCCTGTGTCCCTCACACGGCCATGACACACCCGTGTGTTAAAACCTTGACATTCTATTTTTGATGTCAGCAACATTTTAGGGTCACACGGCCAAGGCACACGCCCATGTGCTAGGCCGTGTGGTGAATTTAATTTCACATTTAAGGTGCAGACTTCACACGGCCTGGGCACATGCCCATGTATTATGGCCATATCATCCACACGGTTGAGACATACGGCCGTGTCTCAGCCCGTGTGGTTACTACTAAGCATTCTGTTTTACCAAATTAAGGGCAAGGGACACACTGCCGGACTACACGCCTGTGGGGCAGACCGTGTGTCACACACGGCCAAGACACACGCCCATGTGTCTACCCATGTGGACAAAAACAAGGCTATTTACCAAGCCCTTTTGCCACCTTACTTGCACCAATATAAGCCACATCAAGTAACACCAATCCACACATAAACATCTGACCAAATCAGCCACAACCAAGACATACACACATCAAGGCCACTACACTCTATTCACCTGCAAAACTTATCACATACTTTATCAATCCAATCATGCGACTTACTCATTCATGCATTAACACACCATATATTTCACCATGCAATTTGCATATTCATGAAAAACACCATCATTTACATATATCAATAATAAGTATTAGCCATCATCCACAGCCTTATACAAAATGAATCAATCTTCAAGACAAGCCAACACATTTGGCCAAAACAATATGACACTTGAGAAAAGACCAAGTCCCTATACATGCCATACTCAAAATGATAAATCTAACTATACCAAATGTTCAAATTGATAGTGTGATCGAGCCTCAGACATCCTTTGATCCCTGAGCTAGCTCGGCGATACTATAAGAAAATGGAAAGGAGAGGGAGTAAGCATAAAGCTTGGTGAGTTGCATGTAAATAAGTAACAATATCAACCATGCATCTTTAAACACATAGCATATTATAATAACCAGCACAACATTCTTGATTTAACAATGGTAGATTTACTACATATTTACACATCACAAGCATAAGACAAAGATTACAAGATCGTCCCAAAATCATTCTCATAGATAGAACTTACTCAATTTCATCCTTACCATTAAGGCATCATAACACAACATGATTATATGCTTTCATATCTTTATCATAAGCTTTAAATAACCCGTGGAACCATTTGGAATACTAAAGGATATCCGATAAGCCTCACACAAGAGGGTAAAATGCCGATGCCATGTCCCAGACATGGTCTTACATTGGCTATGCCGATGCCATGTCCCAGACATGGTCTTACACTGGCTCACATGTCGAGGCCGATGCCATGTCCCAGACATGGTCTTACACTAGCTCTCGTCTCAATGCCAATGCCATGTCCCAAACATGGTCTTACATTGGCTCTCATAATGTGGTAGATGCCATGTCCCATACATGGTCTTACACTAGCACACATATCAACGCCGATGCCATGTCCTAGAAATGGTCTTACACTGGCTCTCATAATGTGGCTGATTTTATGTCCCAGACATGGTCTTACACTAGCACACATATCACCCCAAATGTCATGGCATGGATATCCAATCTATTCCTAAGGTTCAACCTGGAGTTTTTACTACATCAATTCTCATCATGCATATTCACAACAATAATCAAACACTTTATGCCATATTAATTGTTCAATACATAATAACAATAAATTTGTATTATTTACGTACAATTTACCTCGGTATACGAAATATGGGCGACTAGCTCGATTTAGTCCAATAGCTTGGTTTTCCCCTCTTGATCTATAATGACAAAATTTACTTATTTAATCACCACATTAATCAAGACATTCCAAAATTCCTACTTTGGCAAAATTACCGTTTTGCCCTTAGACTTTCACATAATTACGATTTTGCCCTAGGCTCCTAAAATGATTTAATCAAATTTCCTCCTTTAACAAGCCTAGCCGAACCTTTATTACTCTTATAGCAACTCACAATTTTCAATTATTTCACACATTTACAACCTATTTTATAAACTTCACAAAATGGTCCTTTTAGGTGTTTTCATGAAAACCCCTTTCACAAAAGTTGTTTATTTAACAACCAAGATTCATTTTCTTCCATAAATACTTAGAAAACATCAAAAATCATCTCATGAAAAATCTCTAGACTATCAACCATTTTGCAAAATAGTCCCTTCATTAGCTAGATTAAGCTATAGGGGTTCCAAAAACACAAAAATTAACAAAAACAACCACCAAAATCACTTACTTGCAAGAGAAAAGCTTGGCTGAAAATTAAGCTATTAAAACCCCCTTTTTTTCTGAGAATTTCGGTGGTGAAGAGAAGATGATAGCCTCCTCTCTTTTTATTTTATAATTATTTTATCAATTAAGTCACCAAAAATCTACCTAACCTTTAACCAATTTCATGAATTAAAAATTCATATCCAGCCACCACTTTTATTGGTCTATTTACTAAATAAGAACCTATATTTTATTGTTCCATAGCTAATTAACACCTTTCTCTAATGAAATAAAGGTTTCGCCTTTTACGCGATTTAATCTTTTTTCAAAATTAAGCATGCAATCACTAAAATTAATTCACCAAAATTTTCATGCACTCATATAATCATGCTATAACACATAAAATAATATTAAAAATAATTTCTCTAGTCTTGGATTAGTGGTTCCAAAACCACTACTCTGACTAACCCCAAAATTGGGCTGTTACAATTCTCCCCCTTAGGGATTTTCGTCCCCAAAAATCTTACCAGTGAAAAGGTTTGGGTATTTATCTCTCATAGTCTCCTTGGGCTCCCACGTGCCTCTTCTGTAATAGCCCGATTTTGGGGCTAGTCGGAACAGTGGTTTTGGGACCACTAATCTGAGGTTGAAGAAAATTATTTTAATATTATTTTATGTGTTATAGCAAGTTTTTAAGGATGCATGAAAATTTTGGTGCCTTAATTTTAGCGATTGTATGCTTAATTGCGAAAAAGGACTAAATTGCATAAAGTGCGAAAGTTCTATTTTACAAGCTAAGGGTGTCTAATAGCTATGGAATATTAAATTGGACATCCTTAAAGTGAAATTAGACCTCCCTAAAGATGATGGCCATCCAAGGGAACCGAGAGCGACAAGGGCATTAAATGAGTAAAAAATTTGGTGGTGTTAAGTGACTAAAATGAATAAAATAAGATAAGTAAAGAGAAAGCTATCATCTTTTTTGATTTCTCTTCTTCTTCTACCAAAATTTTCAGCAAGAAACAGGGGTTTTGAAGCTCAAACTTTCAGCCAACATATCCTCTAGCAAGTAAGTGATTTTAGATGTCTTTTTTGATAATTTTTGTACTTTTGTAACCCCAAAGCTTAAGCTAGCTAATAAAGGGACTATTTTGCAAAATGCTTGAAAGTTTAGGACTTTCCATGAGAGTGTTTATGTTGTTCGCTGAGTTTTTATGGAAGAAAATGAATGTTAGTGAGTTAAGGAACAACTTTTGTGAAAGGTGTTACCATGAAAACACCTAAATGAGACCTATTAGTAAAGGTTGAATTTGTGTAATAAATGCATGAAATAGTTGGCTTTGTGAGTTATTGTAAGAGAAATAAATGTTCAACTAGGCTTGTTTAATGAGAAAATGTGATGAAAAATGATTTACGAGCCTAAGGGCAAAATCGTAATTTTGCCAAAGTAGAAGGGCAAAATTGTCATTTTTGCCTAAGTAAAAATTTTGATATATCATGAATTATAAAGTGATTGAATGAGTGAAGTTTGTTATTATAGATCAAAAAGAGCACAAAAACAACCTTGACCAAGAAAAGGCAATGTTACAGACTAAAACGTCGATTAATACATTTTGCACCAATGTAAGTTTATGTGTAAACTATACATCTTTAATACATATGTCGTTACTTATTGGTGTAGTGTTTGAATGAGATAAATTATAATTGTGATTGAATAGAATTAATAGATAGTGGGCAATTCTCGTATGAACCTCAGAATAAATATGTAAGTGCGAAAAATATCCGTAAAGATCCTTTTTGGTGGGCTATGCGTGATACCACGTTACTATTTATTCACGATGGGCTGTGTACGATACCATCGTTTATATTGTTATTTGGTGGGCTATGTGCGATACCACCTTACTATTTATTCATGATGGGCTGTGTGTGATACCATCGTTTATATTGTTATTTGGTGGGCTATGTGCGATACCACCTTATTTTTAACTATTGGTGGCCTGTATGTGAAACCACAGGGTGCTTAGTATCATTTCGAGGGGTTTATCGAGAAATTGTCTACGTAAAGATATCATGTGGTTTGTGGTGATGAGTGTAGGAAATGTGTGCAAGCAAATATGAGCATTTTATTTGTGGTATGGATGGAATGTGGTAAAGGATGAGATGAGTAAGCATCATTATGGGAATGTGATTTGTTCTGGCTTATTATGTGATGTTGTTGATTGATTGGCATACGTTAAGATGTTTATAGTTTTCCTGTAAATGTACTAAGCTTAAAGCTTACTCCATTTCTTTTCCCTTGTTTTATAGTGTCAAAAAGTCGGCTTGGGATACGAAGATAATTTGAAGATCACCCACACTATCAGCTCATCTCGGTATATTAGACTTAGCATTTTGAGTATGGCATGTATAGGGGCTAGACATAGTTAAATGTTTTTTTGTTTTGGCCAAGTATGTTGGCTCTTTTAAAAATGAACACTTTTGTAAATGGCCATATTTAATGGCTCATTATCATTATATATATATATATATATATATATGAAAAGATAAGGTTATTCAGGAATGTGTATGATACATGATTAAGTTGCTTGGTAAATGGTTAAATGTGATTGATGTTGTATGAGTTAGGGTGATAAAAAGAGCTTGGAAAATAGCCTTGTTCTTGTCCACACGGGTAGGCACGCGGCCGTGTGCCTAGGCCATGTGTGACGTACGGTCAGTCCCATGGTTGTGTGACCAGGCCGTGTGCCTCGTACATGTTAGTGCTGCAGGTCAGTGTCGGCCACGGGCTAGACACACGGGCGTGTACCTAGGCCGTGTACCCCTTATTTGGTTGCTGATGTCACAAACAGAATACCTAGGTTTTCACACATGGGTGATGACACGGGCGTGTCTAGGCCGTGTGGAGGACACGAGCCAAGGGCATGGGTGTGTGAAAAACCCTGTAGGTTCAGAAAGAAAATAAATTCCACACGGGGTTGGGACATGAGCGTGTGTGACCACATGGCCTGCCACACGGGCGTGTCCCATTTCACACGGCTTGTGGCCCTGATAAGAAAAAATTTTTCTAAGTATACAAAAGCTCCCGGTCTAATCCCGAGACCCTCCGTTTGCATGTGTTAGGCCTCGTAGGCCCATAATAGGAATGTTATGAGTGTTAATGAGAAGTTTATATTGGAATGAAATTTGATAGCCCAAAGTTGGATTTTAAAGTGCGTTAAGTTCGGTAATACCTTGTACCCGGTTCCGGCATTGAATACAGGTAAGGGGTGTTACATCTTCAACCCCATGTCTATGCCATAATACCTTCTCTAGTGCTACACTCTTATTTCTCAATTGATTAATCTCCCGAGCTAAGATCTTAATTGACTCTTCACCATAAGTCATATATGAACAAATCTCAACCTCTGTTGGTGAAATCACATGTGATGGGTCAGAACGGTAACGGCGCAACATAGACACATGGAATACATCATAGATTTTTTTAACTCAGACGACAAGGCTAATTGATAAGCTATCGGTCCAATTCTTTCAATCACCTCATAAGGTCTAATAAAACGTGGATTTAATTCTCCTTTTTTACCTAATCTGAGGACTTTCTTTCATGGGGATACTTTCAAAAACACCTTATCACTGACTTGAAACACAATTTCTTTCGTTTCAAATCCACTTAGAGACAAAATCTGAGATGTCTCTTTTCTTTCCTGACCACCAATACATTTTCTTCAAATCATTATATATTTTCACACTACCCGGGTGGATAGACAAGCAACCACTATGTGCCTCTTGTGTAACACCCCTTACCTGTATCCGACACCGGGACAAGATACGAGGCATTACCTATCTTAAACACATGCAAACATATATTTCTGAGTCATAAAATTTCGTTCAATTTTAAAAATGATCAAACTTTTCCTTAAAGCCCCTAATATGGACCTATGAGGCCCAAAACACACTTTGAAAACGGTTCGAGACTAAACTGAGTACTTTAGAAAAACTTTAGAAAATATCATTAAAATCAGGGGCACCCGCCCATGTGGAAGAGTGACACGTCCGTGTGACCTCTTAACATGGCCATGCTGAAGAACCGTGTAGCTCACATGGCTTGAGCATATTAGGACACGCCCGTGTCCCTAGCCCGTGTGGATTTATTTCTCTTTTTGAACCTACAGGGATTTTCACATGGCCTAGCACACGCTTGTGTCCCTCACACGACTGTGACACTCCCGTGTTTCAGCCCATGTGCAAACACCTTGACATTCTATTTCTGACGTCATCAACCCTTTAAGGTCACACGGCCAAGGAACACACCCGTGTGCTAGGCCGTATGGTGAATTTAATTTCACAATTAAGGTGCAAGGGACAGACGACCGGACTACATGCCCATAGGGCAGACCGTGTGTCACACACGGCCCAGACACACGCTTGTGTGTCTACCCGTGTGGATAGAAACAAGGCTATTTACCAAGCCTTTTGCCACCCTTACTTGCACCAACATACAAAACATCAAGTAACACTCATCCTCGCATAAATGCATGACCAATTCACCACAACTAAGACATTTACACAACATGGCCACTTCACTTCATTCACATGCAACACTTATTACATTCTTTATCAATTCAATCATACAACTTGCTCAATCATGCATTAACACCATATGCTCAACCATGCTAATTTTCACATTCATGAAAAACATCATCATATGCATATAACAAAAACAAATATTAGCCATCATCCATGGCTTTATACAAAATGATCTATCAAATAACATAGGCCCACATTTAGAAAATTCAGCTATGACACTTAACAACATAATTAAATCTCCTATACATGCTACAACCCAATTACTTGAACTCAACAATGCCCGAAGTGATAGCTTGATAGTGTGATGGTATTTCCGGCGTTCTCCAACCCGAGCTAGCCTAAGGACATTATGTGGAAAATAGATAGAGTAAGCTATATAGCTTAGTAAGTTGGTATGTAAATAATAAGCAATTCATTAACATACTTTTAACAGTCCTCACAATAAGTTGTCAAGATAATACAATCATAATTGCACAAAGTTCCACTATTCACTTTTGAGCATATCAAGCTGTCCACGTGAGTCATAGTCACTAAATTATTTAGGTCTTGAGCTACAGTACTCCAAATTTAGTTCTGCTAATTTTCCCTGAAACTAGACTCACATATCTCCTAACCATAAATTTTCCAGAATTTTTGGTTTAGCCAATAAGTACAATTTATTCTTCAAAGTCATCCTTGTTCTGCTATCCAATAGTTTCGACCCTTCTTCACTAAGAATTAATTATCTCCTAGTACGTGACTCGGATGATGTTCCCATTTGATTCTATTGAAAATATATTCATTAATAATTTCAAAAATATAAATTATAACTTGTAATTATTTTTATACTATTTTTAATGATTTTCCAAATTCAAAATAGGGGATTCCAAAATCATCCTGACCCTGTCCCACAAAAATTCAACCATCTCATAATATGAAATTCTTTTGCTTACACTGTTTCTTCTATAAGAAACTAGGCTCAATAAGATTTAATTTAAAATCTTATTCAACCTATAATTTGATTTTTACAATTTTTGGTGATTTTCAAATTTATACAACTGCTACTATCCAAAATTGTTTTATTGCTAATTTTACTCTTTTATGATTGCTTTGTATTAACATCCATTTAATCAAACATAACACCAAAGCATATCCTTAACTAGCCTTTCCAATAGCTAGTCATTATCGAATATTTACATGCCATTCATTTGCCCCTTTAACCTATATATCAATAACAAAACTTAAACTTATCATGTCTCAATTTAATTTGGCCTAAAAGCCTCATACATGATCATCATTCAAATTTACCACCTATTTATACATCATAAGTATAGACCTATCATCACATGGTCATTACAAGATCATTTTCATAGGTATGACTTATCATTTACATTCTTACCAAATTCCCAATATACATCAAATTCAGTACTCATGAATTTTGCGTACATACCTGTACCCTTTCAACATGATCATACCTTGTCATTTCTTTTACATCATCTTTGGATTTACCTGTTGAACCTCTTGGGATATTAAGGATACTAAAAAAAAATCGTACATGATGTATCGTACCAATGCCATGTCCCAAACATGGTCTTACGTTGGCTCTCTTATCGTGGCCGATGCCATGTCCCAAACATGGTCTTACAGTAGCACACATATCAATGCTGATGCCATGTCCCAGACATGGTCTACACTGGCTCTCATATCATGGCCGATGCCATGTCCCAGACATGGTCTTACACTAGCACACATATCAATGTCGATGCCATGTCCCAAACATGTTCTTACACTGCCACACATATTGCCATGGTCCAACCATGGTCTTTACTATCAATTCATCACATGTCGAAATTCGATCATACTCCGCCCTGCATTTCTCTTAATTTCATCTTTCAATACAATCTCGTGATTTTTATCTTATTCATGATCCAATAATAACATACGAAATAACACTTGATATCGGTTAAGCATTTAAACATATCAAATTTAATGCTTATTAACATACGGACTTACATGAAACGACGAAATAAGTCAATTACTCGATTATCTTACTTTTCCCCGATCTAATTTTGAATCTCATCTTCCTTGATCTATCAAGCTCCAAAGCTTGGCCAAATGAAACCCATTCCATGGCTACCATTTTTTTTTCTCTATTACGGTTGAAGAAGGAGAAAATAAAGATAATAGCTTTTGCTATTTTGTCTTATTATACCTATTAACTTATTTACCAATTTAACCTTTTAATAACTTCACCAAATCCACCTACTACATGTCCATATTTGTCTCCTCACTTTTATATTGGTATAATTACCATGCAAGTGCTCATACTTTTCAATTATATAGCTATTTAGTGCCTTTATCAATTAGACCTCAGTTTTGCACATTACGCGATTTAGTCCTTTTTATCAAATTGAGCACTCAAACGAGAAAATTTCTTTATGAAAATTCCACACAACTTTAGTATCATATTGTAGACATCAAAATAATAATAAAAAAATTTTTTGGATGTCAAATTTGTGGTCTCACAACCATTGTTTCAACTAGGCCCAAAATCAGGATGTTACATCTTGCAAAATCTTCTGAATAGGCTCATCGTCTTTGGGTACACAAATTCTGTCTCAAAACATTAAACAACCATCTGAACCAATTCGAAAGTCTGATTCTATACCGATCTCACACTGAGTTATCTTAGCTTGCAATTCTTTATCACCTTTCTGAACTTTGTAGATCTCTTGCGAAAACATTGGTTTCGCTCTCAACTCGGCTAAAATCAAACCATCGTCAGTTACTAACAACTGAGTGTTCATAGCCCTCAAGGCAAACAATGACTTCCTACTCAAAGCATCGGCGACCACGTTCACCTTCCCCGAGTGATAGTCGATCACTAGTTCGTAATATTTTATGAGCTCTAGCCATCTTCGTTGGTGAAGGTTCAGTTCCTTTTGAGTAATTAAATACTTTAAACTTTTATGGTCAGTGAATACTCGACATCTCTCACCATACAAATAGTGTCTCCAAATCTTTTGTGCGAACACTATGGCAGCTAACTTTAAGTCATGAGTCGGATAGTTTTTCTCATGTGACTTTAGTTGTCTCGAGGCATATGCTATTACCTTGCCTTCTTGCATGAGCACGCATCCCAATCCATTTAGGGATGCATTGCTATACAACACAAATTCTTTTCCCTGGTTCCAGTTTCACTAAAATTGGGGCTTCAGTCAACAACGCCTTTAGTTTCTCGAAACTCTGTTGGCATTTTTCCGTCCATTCAAACTTGACATCTTTCTGTAGCAACCTCGTCATTGGAGTAGCAATCATGGAGAATCCTTTAACAAATCATCTGTAGTAACCCGCTAAGCCTAAAAAGCTTCTAATCTCTGATACATTTCTCGGCGATTTCCACTTATTAATAGCCGAGATCTTACTCGGGTGAACTCTAATTCCATCACTCGACACGATGTGTCCTAAGACTCCGACCTCTCTGAGCCAAAACTCACTTTTACTAAACTTGGCATACAACTGCTTATCTCTTAAAGTTTGCAAAACAGTTATCAAATGCTCCACGTGCTCACTCTCATCACGAGAATAAATTAATATATCATCGATAAAAACAACAATGAACTTATCCAAGTACGGTCAAAAAATACGATTCATTAAATCCATAAACACGACGGGAGCATTTGTTGAGCGAAAGGGCATGACAAGGAACTCATAGTGCCTGTACCTTGTATGAAACACGATTTTCGATACATCTTGCTCCTTAACTCTTAGGTGGTAATAACCGGACCTTAGGTCTATCTTAGAAAACACTATGGCTCCTTTCAATTGGTCAAACAGATCATCAATCCTTGGCAAAGGATACTTGTTCTTCACAATCACCTTATTGAGCTGTCTGTAGTCTATATATAACCTCATCGACCCGTCTTTCTTTTTTACAAAAAGTACCGGAACACCCCACGAAGAATAGCTTGGTCTTGTAAAACCCTTATCCGTTAACTCTTGTACCTGAACCTTCAACTCTTTTAACTCCAACGATGCCATCCTATACGGGGAAATCGAAATAGGTGCCGTACCAAGGACCAACTCAATACCAAACTCGACTTCCCTAGTTGGAGGTAATCCGGGCAACTCTTCCGGAAACAAATCTAGGTACTCACATACCATAGGCACTGACTCAATCTTTACTTCTGACTCTTGGGTGTTCAACACAAATGCAAGATAGGACTTATACCCTTTTCTCATGTTTTTCTTAGCAGTCATAAAAGAAATCAGTATAGGTAAGCTATCCGGTTCACCTGATTCAACTTGAATAATATCCCCATTTTTCACATTTCAGTTCAATAAACTTGCTACCACAGTTTACTAACACATTGTGAACAGTCAACCAATCCATGCCAAGAATTAGGTCAAATTCATCAAACAGTAATAGCATGAGGTTAGCCGGAAAACAATGACCTCTAATCATCAAAGGACAGTTTCTACACACTTTGTCAACTATCATATGCTTGCCTAATGGGTTTGACAATTTTATCACAAATTCTATAGACTCAACAAGCATATTCATGCTAGACGCCAATTTCACACAAGCATACGAATGGGTAGACCCCGGATCAATCAAAGCAACAACATAAATATCGTGAAGAGAAAAAGTACCCGTAATCACATCCGGTGATGATGCCTTTTCGCGAGCGCGAATGGCATAAGTCCTTGCAGGCGCTCGGCCCTCGAACCTCATGGCAAAACTCTAGGTGCACCTTTATTGCTAGCCCCACTTTCTGGGTTCTTTTGTGGTCTACTCCTAGAAGGAGCGTTACCCAATCTCACACATTGATCTCTATCTTTCTCGAACGTCTCAGGATAACTACGAATAAAATGGTCTAGTGACCAACATTTGAAACAGCCTCTTTCATTTCTTCGGCACTCACCAAAATAACGTCTATTCCATTGTGAACAATCTAGTCTGTTCAGTCGAGCACTACCAACACTCGTGATAGAAGTGGTTTGAGCTCTAGATACTGTATACTTCTTATTCTTATTTCTGCTCAAGAATCCTACTAACACATTTGATCGAGTAAGAACCTCTCTCAATCTCTTGGATGAGGACTGAAACAATTTCCCCAACAGTCTTTTCTTTGAGTCACAAGACTCAATATCAGCTTTCTTTTTCTCTTTGGCCAATTCCTCGGCCTTGCAAGCTTTTTCAACGAGCACCACAAATTCCTTTAACTCTAGGATGCCAACCAAAAGTCGAATGTCTTCGTTTAATCCGTCCTCAAATCTCTTACACATGATGGCTTCAGTAGATACGTAGTCTTAAGCGTATTTGCTAAGCCTCACGAACTCATGCTCGTACTCTATTACCATTATTCGGCCTTGCTATAGTTTAAGAAATTCCTTCTTTTTTTGGTCTATAAACCTCTGGCTAATATACTTTTTACGAACTCTTCCTGGAAGAATTCCCAAGTTATCCTCTCCCTTGGTACAATTGACACAAGAGTGTTCCACCATTGTTAGGTCAAGTCTCGCAGGAGTGACACAACACACTTCATGCACTCCTCAGGTGTGCAAGATAATTCACCGAATACCCTAATGGTATTTTCTAGCTAGAACTCTGCCCTCTCTGGGTCATCATCTATATTCGCTCTAAATTCCTCAGCCCCTTGCTTTCGAATTCTATCAACTAGAGGTTTTTCCCTTCTTAACATCTCCACCACTTGGGGAGCTATAGGGGCAGACTGGGGGATTGGAGGGGGTGGGGAAGGTGGAGTGTTCAGATTTGCATGAACAAACTCTGAATACCAAGCATCCATCATATGGAGGTAGGCTTCTCTAGTCGCTCCGCCCTGACTTAGTGTCACGAGCCCACTCTCGATTGGCGTGGTCCCTTCAGCGGGAGCTGACGTATTACTCTCTACATCATCCACCATTGCTCCGTCAGGATCCAATAACTATATAAAAAGACATTTTAAATTTGTTAGGAGTCGTCACACTATCATATCACATACATGGCATGTATAGCTAGACTCGTACTCATGCTAGGTTAGTCCAAGAATTGACTAAATCATAGCTCTGATATCACTAAATGTAACACCCCTTACCCATATCCTATGTTAAAATAAGGTATGAGGCGTTACCTAACTTAATAACATGCATACAAACATTTCTAGGTTATGAAATTTCGTTCAAATTTAAAACTTTTCAAACTTCATCTTGAAGGCCCTAATATGGGCCTACGAGGCCTAAAACATACTTTAGAAATGGTTCGGTACTAAACCAGGCACTTTAGAAAACTTTGGAAAATTTCACTGAAAATAGGGGCACACGCCCGTGTGGCAAGGACACGCCCGTTTGGGTAGATCGTGTGATCACACACACCCATGTCCCTAGCCGCGTGGATTTATTTTTCAATTTGAACCTACAAGCATTTTCACAGGGCCTGGCACATGCCCGTGTCCATGGCTCGTGTCCCTCACAAGGCCATGACACGCCCGTGTCTCAACCCGTGTGTTAAAACCTTGACATTCTATTTCTGACGTCAGTAAAATTTTAGGGTCACATGGCCAAGGCACACGCCCATGTGCTAGGCCGTGTGGCGAATTTAATTTCGAATTTAAGGTGTAGACTTCACACGGCCTGGGCACATGCCCATATATTATGGTCGTATCATCCACACAGTTGAGACACACGGCCGTGCCTTAGCTCGTGTGGTTACTACTGGGCATTCTGTTTTGCCAAATTAAGGTGTAGGGGACACACGGACAGATTACGTGCCCATGAGGTAGACCGTGTGTCATACACAGCCTAGACACACACCCGTGTAGACAAAAACAATGCTATTTACCGAGCCCTTTTGCCATCCTTACTTGCACCAACATAAGCCACATCAAGTAACACCGATCCACACATAAACATCTGACCAAATTAGCCACACCCAAGACATACACACATAAGGCCACTACACTCTATTCACATGCAAACCTTATCATATACTTTATCAATCCAATCATGCGACTTACTCATTCATGCATTAACACACCATATATTTCACCATGTAATTTGCACATTCATGAAAAACACTATCAGTTACATATATCAATAACAAGTATTAGCCATCATCCATGGCCTTATTCAAAATGAATCAATCCTCAAGACAGGCCAACACATTTGACCAAAACAATATGACACTTGAGAAAAGTCCAAGTCCCTATACATGCCATACTCAACATGATAAATCTAACTATAGCAAATGTTCAGATTGATAGTGTGATCGAGCCTCTGACGTCCTTTGATCTCTGAGCTAGCTTGGCAATACTATAAGAAAATGGAAAGGAAAAGGAGTAAGCATAAAGCTTAGTGAGTTGCCTGGAAATAAGTAACAACATCAACCATGCATCTTTAAACACATAGCATATTATAATAACCAGCACAACATTCTTGATTCAGCAATGGTAGATATACTACATATTTACACATTACAAGTATAAGACAAATATTACAAGATCGTCCCAAAATCATTCTCATAGATAGAACTTATTCAATTTCATCCTTACCATTAAGGCATCATAACTAAGCTCATATCTCATGAGTTTTGAGTAAGAACCTGTACCACTCACAACATGATTATATACTTTCATATATATTATCATAAGCTTTAAATAACCCGTGGAACCATTTGGAATATTAAAGGATGTCCAATAAGCTTCAAACAAGAGGGTAAAATACCAATGTCATATCCTAGACATGGTCTTACACTGGCTCACATGTCGAGGCCAATGCCGTGTCTCATACATGGTCTTACACTAGCTCTCGTCTCAATGTCGATGCCATGTCCCAGACATGGTGTAACATCCTGAATTAAGGGGCCTATGCGTTTAATGTGTGGTTATGTGTAATGTGTTAATTAGAGTGTTAGGGGTCCAAATTGGGCTTAGGATAGGGCCGATGCCTTGGTTAAATTTTCTGTTTGGACACTATAGGGTTTAAAAGATGGTATCTGTGGTTTAAATTACAAAATGGGCTTGTGACCCGGTAGCAAGGGGCACTGCAAAGGAACTATAAGGTGGCGTCATTAGCAGGTGAAGAGGCCCAAGTTATGGCCGCTTGGAGCCCATGTATTTGGGCCATTTTCGGCACTTAAAGGAGGAGCAAGTGGGACGTCAATAAGGCTTAAAATTAGGAGGAATTAAATGACTTGGATAATGTGGATAATGTGCTAATAAAAGAAGGAAGAGATGGTGTTATCCATGACACTGTGGATGAGTAATCAGATGAAGATAAGGGAGAAAATTTAGGAATTATCTGCTGGTCACAATGGTGGCTGAAATTCCAACACTAAGGGGGAGGAGGAATCGATTTTGTATATCCAAGGGGTGCTGAAATTTCCCTTGATTAATAGCTTAGTTTGACGTTTTAAAAAGGGGCATTTTCGGGTTTAGGTAGTAGGTGCCAAAATTTTGTGTTTAGGTGGGGGAATATCTTTTTATTTTTGGCATTAGGGTTTTATTTCCCATTCTCTTCTCTCATTATTCAAAAGCTGAAGTCTCTAATCTTATTCTCTCATCTCCACTTTTATGCAAAAGCTGAAATTCCATTATTTTCTCTACTTTCATCTTCATAGCCAAATACCCTTGTCTATTCTTTTCTCTTTGCCGATTTCTTCATCAAAGTGAATCTTCATAGATCTCTTGAGATCATCTTTTCTTTCTGATCTTCTCAAAAGCCAAAATTCCCTAGGAGTTTCTGAATTCTCTGTGTTAAGGTAAGTGCCAATTTCTTCTATTCCTTTTCCTTCTCTTTCGATTTTTGAGACCATAACTGAATGGCTAGTTGGTTGTTAGGCCATCTTTAGTTTGACATTTTCACTGATCTCGTGTTCTTTTTGGGCGGCATTCTAGGATTTTAAGGAGATCTAATCGCCTAGGTTTCTAAGCCAAAAATCGTTAGCCTTCGATCCACATTACTTTTTTGGGATTTCAAGGTAAGGGTTTTGATTCTCCGTAAGTGTTCAATCGGTTTCTTTTCCTTATTGTACCTTAACCTAATGCCTCGTTAAGCAATCATTATAGTATCCTCTGACTAAGGTCATTCATGGACTCGAATGTTAGCAAATCAAAGGAAGGGGTTGTATCTGTAGTCCTAGCCCCAAAGTTCAAGAAACGCGCGGTGTCAGCAGTACGGGATTGGCCACCGGGTTGTGGACCAGTTTCAGAACAAAACCTTAGACAGTTAGTCGTCGTATCAATTTTTGATAGTGTCGACATAGAAAGTACTGTCCTATCGGTAATCAGGTGTGTAGATCTCTATCATACTAGTTAAACTGTACTATGTATATGTTATGGGCTAAAAGCCAAAAATAGGCTGTATGAACAGTCGTGTTACCCGAAAAGGGTAGGCAAAGGATGCCAAGTACGTGATCATAGAAACTTCTCTATGTGTATCGAAGTATGTGAAAGTATGTGATCTTTTTAGATAGTATAATGATTTGATTCTTGTATGTATGCATGCATGGGATGGGATTGATATGATGAATGGGAAGAAGGTCGCATAGTGATCGGTGGCTTTGCCACATAGGTCACATAGTGATCGGTCTTCATGACAGGCAGCACAGCTGTCGAAATACTACAATGTATTATTAAGGTCGCATGGCAATCGGTGGTTTTGCCACATAGGTCACATAGTGATCGGTCTTTATGACAGGCAACACAGATGTCGATATAGTGTGTAGCGGGTGGAGGGTTGATTGTAGAAATCCCCACGGTGTGACGGTTGGTACGGGGGTGTGTAGAGGATGGACTTTTAGGTTTGGGATGGACCATGTTGTATGAAAATAATCTGTTGCCATTGCGTATGGGCCAAGGACCATAATGTTTTTGTGGGCCCAAGGCTTTTATGTGTTTTCGGGATTTGCACACTGAGTCTTGGTGACTCACCCTTTTATTTTTCCTAACTTTTCAGAAGAGTAGTACATCGTAGACATGGAAGCCGAGGCGGACTCGATGGGCCATCAAGTATTTTATCTTTATAGATTATTTTTGTTTTTTCCTTTAAGTTTCAATTTTGGGATTATTTTTGTAGTAAGGCCTCTATAACTTGGTTATCGATTTATATTTTTTTTATATTACATCTTACAAACTTATGTTTTCAAAGTCTTAATTATAAAGTGAAATGAAAATGGGTTTGTCAAGCATGTTCAATGCAAGTGATAAAGTTTCTTCAAAAATGTCACAATTAAGGATTAATCGATTAAAATAAACTGAGCATTTCAAAACCTATCAAAGTAAAGTTTTCAACGTTCAACCCGTACCATACCAGATCCGGTCATGACGTATGGGCTGGCTTTGGGGTGTTACATTTTTGGTATCAGAGCCCAATTCAAAACTCGGGCTATGAAATGGGTCCAGTAGTGATTTGTAAAAGTGATGTAAGTTTGAGAGAAGTTTGATTGAGATATGGCCTTCGAGTCTACCGACACCCGATCCACGCAGGTAAGTATTCTAAACTCATTTTGTGATATGCATGTTGGGCTTTATGGGACGTAGACAAGTATGCTAGAATTTATGGACCTTAGGCCTAGTGTAAACAACTCTTTAAGTTTCATAAGACTTAATTTCTGTAAACATGTCCGTGAACAATTCGTTGGGTTGAAGTGTGACAACAGGCATACGCATGTCTAGGATTGGATCTAGGGAGAGCTTGGTATTTAAACGGTCCTAGTGGCCTACCTCCTTTCGCTAGAATCCTACCTGGTGCGTAGTGTCTGTTCACTTTAGCCGAAAGGATTTGTTGACGAGCCAAAATTTCTAACTAAAACTCGAAAGGGACCAATACCTTATTTTGTAAAATTACTTATATGCCCATAGTTTTGTGAATTACCAAAATACCCCCGATTTGAGAAATTACTGAAATACCCCAGTGTTGCAAATTACCAAAATACCCTATTTTGTAAAATCACCAAGATACCTTATTTTGGAAAATTATGAAAATACCCTTGTAGGATAAAATTACAAAAGTACCTCTGGGTAGTGAAATGACAAAAATACCCCTATGTGATGAATGTGAGTTCATGGATGCTACTTATATGTTGATGTGTGATGGTTGAATGTATGCGGATTCTAGAGCTAGGAAATACAGACCTGAGAACTGAACCTTGTAGATAGAGTTCGAATTCAAAAGAACTACTGTTAAAACTAATTTTCATAAGATTTTTCGTTATTAATCAATGGAAGAAATTAATAATTCATAAAATTTCTAATCAGATAAACACGAATCGGTAAAATGAGCACTAGAGGACGTGGTGTGCGTGGCCGAGGTAGAGGCAAGATTGCTGTGTCAGAACTAGTAGGGTCTGGTCACGAGTTGGGGAATAAGGTACCAGTGCCACCAGCTGTGGAGGCAGAATTTTAGGATCAAACGGCCAGAGATGTTCGATATCTCAGGCGATGTTGAGGGTGTTAGAGAGGGTTGCTGGGGCAGGCATGGGCACAGGAGCCCAAAAATCTGTGTCGGAGCGACTTAGAGCTAATGGGGTAGAAGTGTTTAGGGGAATTTCTGGTATAGCCCCGAGTACAGCTAAATATTGGTTGGAAGCGATGGAGCGCATAATGGATAATCTCAACTTTACGGAAGAAGAGAAGCTAAAAGGAGTAGTGTCTCTTCTCCGAGACAAAGCGTATCAATGATGGCTTACAGTTAAGGATGGTACAGTGGCTGACCGTATCACCTGGGATTACTTCAGAATGGCGTTCCAGAGTAAGTACAGTGGAACGAGTTATGTGGACGCGCAACGCAGAGCATTTCTGAATCTTGTTCAGGAAAGTAGGTCGGTGGTGGCGTATGAAGCAGAATTCTTACACTTGAGCCGTTATGCTCGAGGGGTAGTGGCCACAGAACATGAACGGTGTGTTCGATTTGAAGATGGCCTGAAGGATGATTTACATGTTTTGATAGCTTCACAGCGGGAGAGGGAAGTTGCTGTGCTTGTGGAGAAAACTAAGATAGCTGAGGAGGTAAAGCAAACAGAAAAGCTGAATCGGGATAAAGATAGGAGTGGAAGTAGGAGGAATTTTGGATCGTTAGGGGTAGCTGGGGTTGGTCTATGCTGCCAGATGTCGACAGGAGGCCGACACACCAGATGTTATAACCGATACATTTTTAATATTTGGTTTGCCTTACACTGCATTGATTGACATTGGTTTGATACATTCATATGTTGCTAGTAGCGTGTCTAGAACTTTAAGTTTAAATTTTGAGATTACCCCTAGGGCGATGACTATGATTAGCCCATTAGGACAATCTGTGGTAGTAGATAAACTTTATCGGGAGGTACCCTTAGAAGTTTAGGAAATAGTTTTCCTGACTGATCTGATGGAATTACCGTTGGGGGAGTTTGATTTAATTTTAGGCTTGGATTGGCTGGTGAAGTACCAAGCTAATGTAGATTGTGCATCCAAGCGTATGGTGTTAAAAACCCCCAAAAGTGGTGAAGTGTTAGTGATAGGAGAAAGGGGGAACTATCTGTCGAATGTAGTGACTGCCCTAAGAGCAGAAAAGATGGTGAGAAAAGGATGCGAGGCAGTATTAATTTTTGTTCAGGCTCTGGAAGCAAATGACCTAACTATTGGGGACATTAGGATGGTGAAGGAATTTTCTGATGTTTTCCCAGAAGAGCTTCTGAGATTACCTCCGGATCGTGAAGTGGAGTTTGGTATCGATCTTCTTCCGGGAACAGCACCAGTGTCTATCGCTCCATATAGGATGGCGCCAAAGGAGTTGGTAGAGTTGAAAGCACAAATACAAGAGTTGTTAGATAAAGGATTTATTCGACCAAGTTTGTCGCCTTGGGGAACGTCGGTGTTATTCGTTAAGAAGAAGGATGGATCAATGCGTATGTGCATTGACTACCGTCAGTTGAACAAGTTGACTATCAAGAACAAGTATCCGTTTCCAAGGATTGTGACTTGTTCGATCAACTGAAAGGGGCGTCAGTGTTCTCAAAGATAGATTTGAGATCAGGATACCATCAACTTAAGGTCAAAGAATCGGATATTCATAAGATAGCTTTCAGGACCCGTTATGGCCATTACAAATTTTTGGTATTGCCATTTGGGTTGACTAACGCACCAGCGGCATTTATGGATTTGATAAACCGAGTGTTCCAACCCTACTTGGATCGATTTGTCGTGGTATTTATAGATGATATCTTGGCTTACTCAAGATCGAAAGAGGAGCATGATTCACATCTGCGAGTGGTTTCTGCGTTCGAGGAGAAGCAGTTGTATGCCAAATTCAGCAAGTGTGAATTTTGGCTAAGTGAAGTTACTTTTCTAGGCCACGTTGTGTCGGCATAGGGGATTAGGGTTGACTCTCGAAAAATTGAAGCGGTGTTGGATTGGAAGTCGCCTAGATCTGTGGCAGAAATTCAGAGTTTTCTTGGTCTGGCCGGGTACTATCAAAGGTTTGTTGAAGGATTTTCTTCAATTGCGGCACCATTGACTAAGTTATTATAGAAAGGAGTTCTGTTTATTTGGTTTAGTAACCAGCAAGAGAGTTTCGAGAAGTTGAAAATGATTTTGACGGAGGCTCCGGTATTGATTCAACCGGAGGCTGGGAAGGAATTCGTGATTTACTATGATGCATCACACACGGGACTAGGATGAATGTTGATGCAAGATGGAAAGGTTGTTGCGTATGCATCTTAACAGTTAAGACTGCACGAAGCAAATTATCCCACCCATGATTTGGAGTTGGTGGCGGTGGTTTTTGCTTTAAAGATTTGGGGACATTATCTGCAGGGAGAACTTATTATTTATACAGATCATAAAAGCCTAAAATACCTTTTGACCGAGAAGGAGTTGAATTTAAGGCAGAGGAGGTGGATCGAGTTGTTAAAGGATTATGATTGCTTGATCGAGTACCATCCAGGTAAAGCTAATGTGGTGGCGGATGCCTTAAGTCGTAAAGTAATCTCTGACTTGAGGGCAATGTTTGCTCACCTTAGTTTGTATGATGATGGGAGCTTATTGGCTGAACTTCAAGTGAAACCCTCTTGGGTCAATCAGGTTAAGGAGAAGCAGCATACCGTTGAGTTGCTAAATGAGAAGTTTCATGTAGGATCAAGTGATGGATCGACGAACTTCAGTATGAATGAGGAAGGACTGTTATGTTTTCAAGGGAGAGTTTGCATGCTAAAAGATCCGGAATTAAGGCATAGGATTTTGTAAGAAGCACATGAAAGTTCATACGCTATGCACCGGAGGGAGTAAGATGTATTGGGATTTGCGGGATCAGTTCTGGTGGCCGGGCTTAAAGCGTGAGGTAATTGAATTGGTGAGTAAGTGTTTGACCTATCAGCAGGTAAAGGCGGAGCATCAGTTACCATCAGGGTTGTTGCAGCCAGTGAAGATTCCACAATGGAAGTGGGAAAGGATCACAATGGACTTTGTTAGTGGGCTACCCCTCACGCCTACTAAGAAAGATTTAGTCTGGATAATTGTTGATCACTTGACGAAATTTGCTCATTTCATACTAGTACGGGTCGATTACTCTCTGCAGAAGCTGGGTAGGTTATATATAGCGGAGATAGTGAGGTTGCATGGGGTACCAGTATCAATCATATCGGACAGGGACCCGAGGTTCACATCGTAATTCTAGAAGGCTTTGCATCAAGCGTTGGGTGCAGTTGGATTTCGATCTGACATTTCATCCTCGAATGGATGGACGATCGAGCGGGTAATTCAGATCTTGGAGGACATGTTGAGTGGATGTGTCATTGATTTCAGAGGTAGTTGGGAAGAGTTTTTACTGTTGGTGGAGTTTGCTTACAACAACAACTACCAGTCTAGTATCCAGATGGTGCCCTATGAAGCATTGTACGGGCGAAAGTGTCGTACTCCTACCTGTTTGATGAAATTAGGGGAATGTCAGATTTTGGGTCCGGAGTTGGTTACCGAGACAGAGGAGAAGGTTGAGTTAATTTGAGCTCGACTAAAGGAAGCGTCGGACCGGAAGAAGTCCTATGCAGACTTGAAGTGTAAGGACATAGAGTTTGCAGTGGGTGACAAGGTGTTCTTGAAGGTGTCACCATGGAAGAAAGTGCTGAGGTTTGGATGAAAGGGTAAATTAAGTCCTAGATTTATCGGGCCTTATCGGGTGTTGAAACGAGTGGGGCCAGTAGCCTATCAGCTAGAGCTACCTTCTGAGCTAAGCCAGATTCACAATGTATTCAACGTTTCTATGTTGAGAGGATATCTTTAGATCCGTCTCATGTGATGTATGTGGAGGAAATCGAGGTAAGACCTGACCTATCCTTTGAAGAGGAACCAGTGGAAATCTTGGATCGTGATGTCAAGGTGTTGCGAAGGAAGACAATTCTGTTGGTTAAGGTTCTATGGCGGAATCACAGTTTTGAGGAGGCTACATGGGAACCAGAGGAAACGATGCAGCAGCAGTACCCACATCTATTCTAATCAGGTAATTTCGAGGCCGAAATTTCTTTAAGGGGTTAGAACTGTAACATCCTGAATTAAGGGCCTATCGTTTAATGTGTGGTTATGTGTAATGTGTTAATTAGAGTGTTAGGGGTCAGTTGGGCTCGGGGATAGGGTGAGGCCTTGGTTAAATTTTCTTTGGACACTATAGGGTTTAAAAGATGGTATCTGTGGTTTAAATTACAAAATGGACTTGTGACCCGAGTGCGCAGTATTTGCAAAGGAACTATAAGGTGGCGTCATTAGCAGGTGAAGAGGCCCAAGTTATGGCCGCTTGGAGCCCATGTATTTGGGCCATTTTTGGCACTTAAAGGATGAGCAAGTGGGACATAAATAAGGCTTAAAATTAGAAGGGATTAAATGACTTGGATAATATGGATAATATGCTGATAAAGGAAGGAAGAGGTGGTGTTATCCATGACACTGTGGATGAGTAATCAGTTGAAGATAAGGGAGAAAATTTAGGAATTATCTGCTGGTCACAGTGGTGGCCGAAATTCCAACACTGAGGGGGAGGAGGAATCGATTTTGGTATATCCAAGGGGTGCCGAAATTTCCCTTGATAAATAGCTTAGTTTGATGTTTTAAAAAGGGGCATTTTCGGGTTTAGGTAGTAGGTGCCGAAATTCTGTGTTTAGGTGGGGAATATCTTTTTATTTTTGGCATTAGGGTTTTATTTCCCATTCTCTTCTCTCATTATTCAAAAGCCAAAACCCCTAATCTTATTCTCTCATCTCCACTTTTATGCAAAAGTCGAAATTCCATTGTTTTCTCTACTTTCATCTCCCTTCTCTATTCTTTTCTCTTTGTTGATTTCTTCATCAAAGCCGAATCTTCATAGATCTCTTGAGATCATCTTTTCTTTCTAATCTTCTCAAAAGTCGAAATTCCCTAGGAGTTGCCGAATTCTCTGTGTTAAGGTAAGTGCCGATTTCTTCTGTTTATTTTTCTTCTCTTCTGGTTTTTGAGACCATAGCCGAATGGCTAGTTGGTTGTTAGGCCATATTTAGTTTGATGTTTTCACTGATCTCGTGTTCTTTTTGGGCAGCATTTCGGGATTTGAAGGAGATCTAATCGCCTAGGTTTCTAAACCAGAATCGTTAGCCTTCGAACCACATTACTTTTTTAGGATTTCAAGGTAAGGGTTTCGATTCTCCGTAAGTGTTCAATCGGTTTCTTTTCCTTATTGTGCCTTAACCTAATGCCTCGTTAAGTAATCATTATAGTATCCTCTGACTAAGGTCATTCATGGACTCGAATGTCAGCAAATTGAAGGAAGGGATTGGATCTGTAGTCCCAATCCCAAAGTTAAAGAAATGCACAGTGTCAGTAGTACGGATTGGCCACTAGGTTATGGATCGGCTTCAGAACAAAACCTTAGACAGTTAGCCATCGTATCAATTTTTGATAGTGTCGATATAGAAAGTACTGTCCTATCGATAATTAGGTGTGTAGATCTCTATCACACTTGTTAAACTGTACTATGTATATGTTATGGGATAAAAGCTGAAAATAGGTTGTATGAATAGTCATGTTACCCGAAAAGGGTAGGCAAGGGATGCCAAGTACGTGATCATAGAAACTTCTCTATGTGTATCGAAGTATGTGAAAGTATGTGATCTTTTTAGATAGTATAATGATTTGATTCTTGTATGTATGGACGCATGGGATGGGATTGATATGATGAAGGGGAAGAAGGTCACATAGCGATTGGTGGCTTTGCCACATAGGTCACATAGTGATCGGTCTTTATGACAGGCAGCACAGCTGTCGAAATACTACAATGTATTATTAAGGTCGCATGGCGATTAGTGGCTTTGCCACATAGGTCACATAGTGATCGGTCTTTATGACAGGCAAGCGAGCTATCGATATGGTGTGTAGCGGATGGATGGTTGATTGTAGAAATCCCCACGGTGTGATGGTTGGACGAGAGTGTGTAGAGGATAGACTTTTAGGTTTAGGATGAGCCATGTTGTATGAAAATAATCTGTTGCCATTGTGTATGGGCCAAGGACCAAATGTGTTTGTGGGCCCAAGGCTTTTATGTGTTTTCGAGATTTGCACACTGAGTCTTGGTGACTCACCCTTTTATTTTTCCCAACTTTTCAGATGAGCAGTAGATCATGGACATGGGAGCCGAGGCGGACTCGCGGGGCCATCAAGTCTTTTATCTTTATAGACTATTTTTGTTTTTCTCCTTCAAGTTTCAATTTTGGGATTATTTTTGTAATAAGGCCTCTATAACTTAGGTTATCGATTTATATTTTTTTTTATATTACATCTTACAAACTTATGTTTTCAAAGTCTTAATTATAAAGTGAAATGAAAATGGGTTTGTCAAGCATGTTCAACGCAAATGATAAAGTTTCTTCAAAAATGTCACAATTAATGATTAATCGGTTAAAATAAACTGAGCTTTTCAAAACCCATCAAAGCAAAGTTTCCAATGTTCAACCCGCAGCATACCAGATCCAGTCATGACATATGGGCCGGGTTTGGGGTGTTACACATGGTCTTACATTGGGTCTTATAATGTGGCCGATGCGATGTCCCAGACATGGTCTTACACTAGCACACATATAAACGCTGATGTCATATCCCAGACATGGTCTTACACTGGCTCTCAAAATGTGGCCGATGCCATGTCCCAGACATGGTCTTACACTAGCACACATATCACCCCAAATGTCATGGGATGGATATCAAATCTATTCCTAAGGTTCAACCGGGAGTTTTTACTACATCAATTCTCATCATTCATATTCACAACAATAATCAAACACTTTATGCCATATTAATTGTTCAATACATAATAACAATAAAGTTGCATTATTTATGTACAACTTACCTCGGTATACAAAATATGGGCGACTAGTTCGATTTAGTCCAATAGCTTGGTTTTCCCTCGGTCTAGGTTCGAATTCTGTTTTTCTTGATCTATAATGACAAAATTTACTTATTTAATCACCACATTGATCAAGACATTCCAAAATTCCTACTTTGGAAAAATTATCGTTTTGCCATTAGACTTTCACATAATTACGATTTTGCCCCTAGTCTCGTTAAACGATTTTTATCAAATTTCCTCCTTTAACAAACCTAGCTGAACCTTTATTACTCTTATAGAAACTCACAATTTTTAATTATTTCACACTGATAAACCGTAAAAGTAACACATTTTAATCCCACATTTAGTATGCTTTTGGATGAATTTATCCTTAATTTATGTAAAAAGGTGCTCTTAATCCTTTCTTTTCGTGTCTTATACTCAAGAAAGCACCCAAGGATAAAAAGAACATAAAACGGGCTTAAAATGAACCAAAGTGGGTCGACCCAAGAAGTCAGCACGGCTTGGACTTCATGCCACACGGCCATGCCTCGATAGTCATCTAGACCACGGCCTTACCCTGATTCACACGGCCATTTTCCCATCGATAAAGTCCACGCACGGGCGTGCCTAGTGATCTACACCACCGTTCCCAAAATGGCAGAATCGAGACACGACTTTTACCCATATATTGCATGGGCGTGTCATAGCCGTGCGTAAATTGACTGGATGGAGACATGGACTGGACCACGATTTACACGGGCGTGCCAAGGCCGCGCCCCTGCTGCGAAAAAAGGCAATTTTGCTCGAACTTGGATGCTTGGGGCCCAAGAAACGTAATCCTAAGTCCACTCAAACACCTAGGACGAATTATACCCGAATTACGAGTACTTAGGAGAGAAGTAAAGCATCCCAAACGTCTATATAAACAATCCAAGGTAGCAATTCAAGGGCATCAGGTTTTAGCAGAGTTTTTCTACAGGAGCTTTACTTGTTTAGGGAATTACTCGAAGATAGCCAATTGATCCATCTCGAAGAGTCGGAATTCTACTCAAGACGGAGGATCTCCTCTTCAATTCCTTCTGGGGGTTTTAAGGATTTCCTATGTTTTGTTTTATCTTTTCTCTTGAGATGTTTTCTTATTTTATTATGAACTAAACCCCGAGATACAGAAGGGATGAAACCTATGATGGAATTTGTTATTTAATTCTTTCTTGTTTATATGATAAATACTTAGTTTGTTCTTAATTATGTTGCTTAAATTTATCTGATGTGCTTAGGTGGAGGAGGAATAGACCCTACCTAAGAGTAGATCTAGCATAATTAAACGGAGTTGATCGGGTGCCTAGAGATAGGGTTACGAGATTTTGCCGGATTAGGGTGAAACCTAATATGGGAGTCCATTGATCAATTTACTACTTCCTTAAGGGGTTATTATAAGAGAATGAGAGTTCCACTAATTAACCTAAGGTTAGACGTTATTCGCTTCGAGAGAAGGTTTAATATAGGTTAGGGAGTCTCACGGATCAGGCTAAGTAAAAGAAATCATGTGAATTGGAAGTTAGATAATAAGTGAAGTCATAGGTGGATTCTTCCCAAAGGTATCGTCTTTATCAATTGAGTTTTCTTCAAAGTCTTTTCCCAAAGTTTCATTTCTTTTGTCTTTGCATTTAGTTTAAATATTTCATTTGTTTTAGTTTAATAAACCAATCACTCCATATTTTAGGCTAAATAATAGAAAGAAAGTGAGTAATAGTACTTTTAAGTTCCTTGGGTTCGATAAAGATATTCTTGCCTGAGCTATACTACTATTTGATAGGTGCGCTTGCCTCTATCGTTGTCGCAGTCAGTTTACAGGTTCGATCACTCTTTTATAAATATTAAAACTAGACTGTTTTGCAGCGATGACACACTTTTACAACCTATTTTATAAACTTCACAAAATGGTCCTTTTAGGTGTTTTCATGAAAACCCCTTTCACAAAAGTTGTTTATTTAACAACTAAGAATCATTTTCTTCCATACTCAGAAAACATCACAAATCCTCTCATGGTAAATCTCTAGACTATAAACCATTTTGAAAAATAGTCCCTTCACTAGCTAGATTAAGCTATAGGGGTTCCAAAAACACAAAAATTAACAAAAACAACCACCAAAATCACTTCCTTGCAAGAGAAAAGCTTGGCTGAAATTTGAGCTCTCAAAACTCCCCTTTTTTTGCTGTGAATTTTGGTGGTGAAGAGAAGATGATAGCCTCCTCTCTTTTTATTTTATGATTATTTTGTCAATTAAGTCACCAAAAATCTACCTAACCTTTGACCAATTTCATGAATTAAAAATTCATGTCTAGCAACCACTTTTATTATTCTATTTACTCAATAAGGACCTATATTTTATTGTTCCATAGCTAATTAACACCTTTAGCTAATGAAACAAAAGTTTTGCCCTTTATGCGATTTAGTCCTTTTTCAAAATTAAGCATGTAATCACTAAAATTAATTCACCAAAATTTTCATGCACTCATATAATCATGCTATAGCACATAAAATAATATTAAAAATAATTTCTCCAGTCTCATATTAGTGGTTCCGAAACCACTGTTTCGACTAGCCCCAAAATCGAGCTGTTACAGAAAAGGATTAAATTGTAAAGAACACAAAACTAAGAAATTATCCAATAAATAACTAACGGTGGTTGGTTAATTTCAATATGGTTCACTAATCCTTGAATAAGGAGCCTAATTTGACACATCAATTTGTGCAGATCAACTCCCCCACACTTAATTCTTCGCTTGTCCCCAAGCAAACACACAAAACATGCAAAAAGACGACGACCCTTGAATAATGAATTTATTTGACCTTTTGTGAATGGTAATGCACTATATATCAACTTTTTTTTTATTGTACAACTCAAAATTGATGCATTGCAAAATTGTAGTTTTAAGAGCAAATTGTCTTAGCTCAAAAAGTTATAGAGCAAAAAATAGTATAAATAGTTTGTGAAAATCAAATTTTATGCATTATTCAATTACCATAAAACATGAAGGTATGATGTATCTATGTATGAAAGAATTCGACTTATTCATTTACAATTAGTTTCCATGAGTTTTGGTTTGTAAAAAGAATTGCTAAGGTCTAATAGGACTTAACGGCTTGTAATGTTTTGAGGCTTAGGTTGGTATGGAATCAAGGTGTTATGGAAGGATAAGGGGACATAAGGCTTGATGAATGGGTGATGTTTTGGAAATTTTTCATGGTCATTTTGACCATGAATGTGGACGGCATAGGTGGCTAGGGGGGTTGGCCGAATATTGTATGGGATTGGGGGAGGACAGTTGGCCAAATTCTTAGCATTTTGTGCATCTTTTCCCTTTTCTCCAAAATCTTTCTCCTTAGCCGAATTTGTCATTGGCATTAGGTGAAAATTTTGTTTTGTTTTGGCTACCACCTTTGACCATATTGGTATCTCTTTTCTTCTTTTCCTCTCAAGCTTTTCTTTCTTTTTGGTACCAAATATTACTACTTTTGAAGGCATTTTCTTTCATTCTTTTCTTACTTGACCGAATGTGCACCATTATCAAAACTTTTCTTTGTTCAATTTCTTCCATAACCGAAACCATTTAGCCTCTTTGATCATTTCTTCTTTTCTTTTACTTTTCCTTTCTCTTTTTTCCTTTTTATTTTGTTAAAGCTGAATCTATAACCTTGCTATTCTCTTCTAAAGCTGAAAGTTTCACTTTTTTGACACCATTGAAACCGATTGCTTCTAAGCACTAAAAGCCTATCATCTTTCTCATTGAACCGATTTCTCCACTTCATGTTCTTTTTGTCGATTCCTTGAAGTTTTTGGCCATTTGCATTTTGGTCATTCTTTCCGGTAAGAATCTCTTCTAGACTGATCTCTTTCTTTTATCTTTCTTTGTTTGTCAAAAAATCAAGATTCTAATCCTTTTATCGTCTTTGGCCGAAACCTTGAAGGAGGATTTCGAGATTCTTTTTGTAGCCAACGATTAAGGAGAAATCATTCGGGATTTAAATTATTCAAGGTAAGGATTTTTATATTACTTGTTATATCGTTTTAGATGGACTACTAATTGATTTCATTTTAGGGGACTCTATCGCTCAATTATTATTATTTTTCGTGAACGTAAGATTTTGGGGCAGACAAAATAGGTTTGCAAAAGCGGTAAATAGTGTTTGGAAGAGGGGTGGCTCTGCTATACCCTCAAATTGCAAATGAAGGGTTGTATCGGGTATCTGAGACTTTCCATCGGGTTGTGGACCCTCTGCAAGCAAAAATCAATTATTTGAAGTCGTACGTACACCCGAGCCATTGTTTGTTTGTGGTTCTTCATCGGGTTATGAACCATCAATCGGAGAGAAATCACATATTGTTGTTGTTCGAGATTCCGAGGGTAAGGATTTAGATTACTTATCAATTGTATAGTTTTATAAGTATTAGTGTTCTAATCAAGCGTGATAAATAATTAGGTATCGAAGAGCGGGAAAGCATAGTTCTCACTGTTATAAGGTGTGTAGCACTACACTAAATTTCTAATAGATCGAAAATATTAATGATTTACATGTGTTAAGAAAAATATGTATGATAATGGTTGCGGGTACCATTCAATGGTACATGGTATTCAGGTATGTTTACCCCTAATACTTCGTTTATAATGCTATAAGCATGAATATGAAATGTGTATGATTCCATTATGATTTTGGGGGTATATGGCATGATATCGAAATAATATGTTTATTGCATGGGCATATGGGTGATATTGATAAAGGGGAAGTGTTCCGATGGTTTTTACCACATTATTCGGTGACTTCGGTCACAATATTATGAATCTAGTGACTTCGGTCACAATATTATGAATCCGGTGACTTCGGTCACATATTATGAATCCGGTGACTCTGTCACAATTATCTGGTGGCCATGCCATAATTTATAAGGGCGATGTGTAGTTGACTGTAGCAACTACCTTTGATGGTGTGTAGTGGATGGAGGGTCTATTTAGTAATCCCCACGGTGTGATTGGCAGGTGCGGGTGGTATGTAGCGGATGGATATCTAGGTGGGCTCGGGATTGCATTTCATTGTATATGTACATGTGATTTAATCTGTTATTATCTGATTTGCTATATTATGGGCTTATGGCTAAATGCCATTTAAATGGGCTTTATGGCTATGATTGATTGGGTTTTAGTGTTATGTTACACATTGAGTCTGTTGACTCACCCCTCGTGGGTTATCTTTTCAGGTGACGCTTAGCATGATGGATCAGGTCAGTGAGGACTACGTGGTGGCCATTGCTCAACTCAGTATTTCGGATTTTCTTTTAATTAAACCTACTACGTTTATTTTTATTATTCTGGATTTATTTTGGGTTATGTTTTTGTAATAAGGCCGCTATAAACTGTTTTATTTTTACGTTTTAGATTTTTAATCTGCTACGATCAAATATTTACTAAATAATTAAATGATTTTGAAAAAATAACTTAAATTGTTTTGACACCTAAACACATATGGTTTTCACAATGATAATAAGTTTTAAATTTGGTTTTCTTTTAACTTATAATCTTTCTCATAAAGATAACGTTTCAAGAAGATACAAACTTATTTAACAATACGATTTTCAACACGATCACTAAGCTAATCTGTTTTATACGAAACCATCATATTTTCTTAATAAACAAAATGAGATTTACTTAAAGTTTTACTCGAGGAACATATCAAATTCGGTCAGAACTTGTGGGCCGGGTTTGGGGTGTTTCAAATTGGTATCAGAGCCCAGTTTTAAACACTCGACCTTGGGTTTTGAAGCCCATAACGTTTTCAAAATGAAGCCCAAATGACTTTTTGAAATTTTTTTTTAGTTAGTTAAAATGGTTTTATAGAAGCATGGCACCCGAGTTCTCGGCCCAGGTCCGCCAGGTAAGTTCTTTTAATTTATTTGTGTATGTTGACGTATGATACTCTAAATAATAGGCCTAGGAAACTATACTTTAGAGACATGGACCCTAGGTATATGTGTGTACTTTTATGGAAAAACCCTGAATAAATCTCTATTGCATAAAACTTTCTTTAAACAAGAAGTGAAAAGACTTTAATGCATAAAATTTTCGTAAAAAAAATAGATAAGACGCGAAGTAGACATGAGTTCTAGGAGACGTGGTCATCGTGGGACGCGAGAGAGGCGTAATGGTCATGTCGGAACCGATTAGATTTGGCCGGGTTACGAAAATGAGGCACCGCCACCTATTGTAGGGGCAAAATTTCAAGAGCAAATCGGAGGAGATGATGCAGTATCGCAGGCTATGCTGCGAGTTTTAGAGCGAGTAGTAGGAGCTAGTATGGGTAATGGGGCTCGAAAGTCAGTAGCTGAGAGACTTAGATCAAACGGAGTCAAGGTTTTTAGGGGAGTATCTAGGGTAGCTCTGAATGTAGCAGAGTATTGGTTAGAGGTAGTCGAGAGGATCATGGATGATTTGGACTGCACTGCCGAGGAAAAGCTGAAAGGTGCTATTTCGCTGCTTCGTGATGAGGCCTACCAGTGGTGGCTCACTGTCAAGGAGAGTACCCCTGCGGATCGAGTGGATTGGGGGTATTTTAAGGTTAAGTTTGAAGGGAAATACGTTGGAACTAGCTACATAGACTCTCAGAGAAAGGCGTTTCTGAATTTAGTACAAGGAAATAAGTTAGTAGCTGAGTATGAAGCGGAGTTTTTGCGGCTTAGCCGATATGCTAGAGGATAGTAGCTAATTATGAGCGAGCATGTCGATTCGAGGATGGACCGAGAGATGAGTCATGCAGTGTTGATTGCTCAAGACTAGGAAAGAGACTTTCGCCTTAGTGGATAGAGCACGGATAGTGAAGAAGTTAAGCGGTGAGAGAGAGGTAACCAAGGCAGGTCGAATAAGAATAAGAGGAACTTTGGGTCTTTAGGGTCATCCGGGAATTTCCAAAAGAAACCTAGAGTTGATGGGCCGCGAGGTCAGCAGGTTGCTACGGGAGGACAATACCGTACTTGTGCTCAGTGTGGAAAGATGCACCCGGGAGAATGTTGGAAGAAAGACAGTTGGTAGATGATGATTTAAGTGTTAAGCTATGGAAGGTGCAGAGTGAGGAGTTGAAAGATTATGATATTAACAGCGATGGAGTATTGTGTTTCAAGGGTAAAGTCTGTATGCCGAAGGATAAGGAGCTGAGGCAAAGGATTCTTCAGGAATCGCATTGTAGTCCTTATGCTATGCATCCTGGAGGGAGCAAGTTATACTGGGATTTGCGAGATCAGTTTTGGTGGCCTGGTCTTAAGCGGGAAGTTACAGAATTCGTAGGGAAGTGCTTAACGTGTCAGCAAGTCAAGGCTGAACATCAAGTACCTTCGGGATTGCTTCAGCCGATAAAGATTCCGCAGTGGAAGTGGGAGAGAATAACCATGGACTTTGTTAGTGGGCTTCCTCCTATGCCTATTAAGAAAGACTCGGTATGGGTGATAGTGGATCGATTGACGAAGTCTGCACATTTCACACCAGTGCGAGTTGATTACTCCTTGTAGAAATTAGTGAAGTTGTATGTGGCTGAGATTGTGAGATTGCATGGAGTGCCGGTGTTGATTATTTCGGATAGGGATCCGAGGTTTATGTCTCGATTTTGGAAAGCATTGCATCAGGCTTTGGGCACTAGGTTGGACTTCAGTACGGCATTTCATCCTCAGTCGGACGGCCAGTCTGAGTGAGTAATCCAAGTATTAAAGGATATGTTAAGGGGATGTGTGATAGATTTCAGAGGAAGCTGGGAAGAGTTCTTACCTTTAGCGAAATTTGCGTACAACAACAGTTACAAAGCCAGTATTCGGATGGCACCGTATGAAGCACTATATAGATGGAAGTGTTGCACTCCTACATGTTGGAAAGAATTAGGGGAACGTCAGGTTTTGGGTCCAGAGATTGTGGTAGAATCTGAAGCAAAGGTTAAGGTAATTCGGGCACGCAGTTGAAGGAGGCATCTAATAGGAAAAAGTCATACGCAGACCTTAAGCGGAAGAATATAGAGTTTGCTGTGGGGGATCAAGTGTTCCTAAAGGTTTCGCCTTGGAAGAAGGTGATGAGATTTGGTTGCAAAGGAAAGTTAAGCCCCAGGTTTATGGACCTTATCGGGTTTTGAAGCGGGTTGGACTAGTGGCATATCAGTTAGAGTTACCTTCGGAGTTGAAGCAAATGCACGATGTGTTCCATGTTTCGATGTTATGTCGTTACTGATCGGATCCATCTCATGTAGTGCTAGTTGAGGAGGTGGAACTACGACCAGATTTGTCCTTCGAGGAAGAGCCGATTTAGATTCTAGAATGGGATGTAAAGGTGTTACGGAGGAAATCAGTTCCTCTCGTCAAAGTGTTATGGCGTAATCATGGATCGGAAGAAGCTTCGTGGGAGCCGGAGGAAGCAATGCGACAGCAATACCCTCACCTATTCTAGTCAAGTAATTTCGAGGTCAAAATTATTTTTAAGGAGGGTAGAACTGTAATATCCAAGATTTAGGGGTAATGAATTTTTTAAGCTTGAATGCGCAAATGATATGTTGTGTCTTGATTGTATGTGTTTTGAGGACTTGAGAATTTTAGAATGTAGGAGAATGCTTTAGAAAAATATTAGATTTTTTTTAGTCTAAAAAGGGGAGCTAAGCAAGATTGGCCTTAAGAAAAATTGGTATGAGGTTTTAATCACAACTAGTCAATTGGCAAAGTGGTGTTGGCGCATGGGTGAATGCATGAGGGAGAGGTTCAATCCCTTGGTTAGCAATTGGAAGGATTTTATTTTTTGTTCTCTTTCATATTGTGTCGGTCAAGCTCTATATTTGGTATGGATGGATTTTCTTTCATTTTGGATAGTAGACTAAAGGAAAAAGGCA
Source organism: Gossypium rotundifolium (assembly GCA_025506655.1). NCBI lineage: Eukaryota > Viridiplantae > Streptophyta > Magnoliopsida > Malvales > Malvaceae > Gossypium > Gossypium rotundifolium. The sequence goes on from CP106727.1 coordinate 92,392,328, forward strand.
AGTTATTAGTTAAGGCATGGAATCAAGGTGTTATGGAAGGATAAGGGACATAAGGCTTGATGAATGGGTGATGTTTTGAAATTTTTCATGGTCATTTTGACCATGAATGTGGACAACATAGGTGGCTAGGGGTTGGTCGAATATTGTATGGGATTAGGGGGACGATAGTTGGCCAAATTCTTAGCATTTTGTGCATCTTTTCCCTTTTCTCCAAAATCTTTCTCCTTAGCGAATTTGTCATTGGCATTAGGTGAAAATTTTGTTTTGTTTTGGCTACCACCTTTGACCATATTGGTATCTCTTTTCTTCTTTTCCTCTCAAGCTTTTCTTTCTTTTTGGTACCAAATATTACTACTTTTGAAGGCATTTTTCTTTCATTCTTTTCTTACTTGACCAAATGTGCACCATTATCAAAAACTTTTTCTTTGTTCAATTTCTTCCATAACCGAAACCATTTAGCCTCTTTGATCATTTCTTCTTTTCTTTTACTTTTCCTTTCTCTTCTTTTCTTTCTATTTTGTTAAAGCTGAATCTATAACCTTGCTATTCTCTTCTAAAGCTGAAAGTTTCACTTCATTAACACCATTGAAACCGATTGCTTCTAAGCACTAAAAGCCTATCATCTTTCTCATTGAACCGATTTCTCCACTTCATGTTCTTTTTGTTGATTCCTTGAAGTTTTTGACCATTTGCATTTTGGTCATTCTTTCCGGTAAGAATCTCTTCTAGACTGATCTCTTTCCTTTATCTTTCTTTGATTGTCGAAAAAAATCAAGATTCTAATCCTTTTATCCTCTTTGGCGAAACCTTGAAGGAGGATTTGGGATTCTTTTGTAGCCAACGATTAAGGAGAAATCATTCGGATTTAAATTATTCAAGGTAAGGATTTTTATATTACTTGTTATATCATTTTAGATGGACTACTAATCGATTTCATTTTAGGGGACTCTATCACTCGATTATTATTATTTTTCCGTGAACGTAAGATTTTGGGGCAGACAAAATAGGTTCAAAAAGAGTGATAAATAGTGTTTGGAAGAGGGGTGGTTCTGCTATACCCTCAAATTTCAAACGAAGGGCTGTATCGGGTATCCGAGACTTTCCATCGAGTTGTGGACCCTCTCCAAGCGAAAATCGATTATTTGAAGTCGTACGTACACCCGAGCCATTGTTTGTTCGTGGTTCTTCATCTAGTTATGAACCATCAATCGGAGAGAAATCGCATATTGTTGTTGTTCGAGATTCCGAGGGTAAGGATTTAGATTACTTATCAATTGTATAGTTTTATAAGTATTAGTGTTCTAATCAAGCGTGATAAATAATTAGGTATCGACGAGCGGAAAGCATAGTTCTCACTGTTATAAGGTGTGTAGCACTACACTAAATTTCTAATAGATCAAAAGATTAATGATTTACATGTGTTAAGAAAATATGTATGATAATGGTTATGGGTACCATTCAATGGTACATGGTATTCGTGTATGTTTACCCTAATACTTCGTTAATAATGCTATAAGCATGAATATGAAATGTGTATGATTCCATTATGATTTTGGGGGATATGGCATGATATCGAAATAATATGTTTATTGCATGGGCATATGGGTGATATTGATAAAGGGAAGTGTTAGGTGGTTTTACCATATTATCCGGTGACTTGGTCACAATATTATGAATCCGTGACTTGGTCGCAATATTATGAATCCGGTGACTTCGGTCACATATTATGAATCCGGTGACTCTGTCACAATTATCTGGTGGCCATGCCACAATTTATAAGGGCGATGTGTAGTTGACTGCAGCGACTACCTTTGATGGTGTGTAGAGGATGGAGGGTCGATTTAGTAATCCCCACGGTGTGATTGGCAGGTACGGGTGGTGTGTAGCAGATGGATATCTAGGTGGGCTCGGGATTGCATTTTATTGTATATGTACATGTGATTTAATCTGTTATTATCTGATTTGCTATATTATGGGCTTATGGCTAAATGCCATTTAAATGGACTTTATGGCTATGATTGATTGGGTTTTAGTGTTATGTTACACATTGAGTCTGTTGACTCACCCCTCGTGGGTTATCTTTTCAGGTGACGCTTAGCGTGATGGATCGGGTCAGCGAGGACTACGTGGTGGCCATTGCTCAACTCAGTATTTCGGATTTTCTTTTATTAAACCCACTACGTTTATTTTTATTATTCTGGATTTATTTTGGGTTATGTTTTTGTAATAAGGCCGCTATAAACTGTTTTATTTTTACGTTTTAGATTTTTAATCACTACGATCAAATATTTACTAAATAATTAAATGATTTTAAAAAATAACTTAAACTATTTTGACACCTAAACATATATGGTTTTCACAATGATAATAAGTTTTAAATTTGGTTTTCTTTTAACTTATAATCTTTCTCATAAAGATAACGTTTTAAGAAGATACAAACTTATTTAACAATACGATTTTCAACACGATCACTAAGCTAATCTGTTTTATACAAAACCATCATATTTTCTTAATAAACAAAATGAGATTTAATTGAAGTTTTACTCGAGGAACATATCAAATTCGGTCAAAACTTGTCGGCCGGGCTTAGGGTGTTTCATAATTAATTGAACTAAACAATTTTTTCACAAAGAAAAGAATTCATTAAGCATCAATTAAAATTTACACATTCAAATTACTTAATACACAATATCATACTACAATCCACCGATTTCAACCACTTCATGTTCAAGCGGCATACATAGAATAACAAAAATAAAATAAATAAAGAAAAATATTTTTGAGAAATTTTGAATTTTTTTTTGAAAAATGACATAAAATTTGAAAACATGCAAAACATGCATAAAAAAAGCAAAATAAAATAATATGCCTCCTCCCACACTTAAATTACACATTGTCCTTAATGTGTATCCCAATGCAAAAGATTAAGAGGTTACCAGACTTTCCTAAAAGGAACATCAAACTAGCTCGGGTAGTCCACCTTCACATTTAAGCTCAAAGTTATTGTGTAATCTTCGAATGGGTGGCCTACACAAGAAACAAACAAGTACACAATAGAAAATGTATTTGGGAGATTAGGACTAAATATTAAGAAAATTTTAGTTTTAAGGTTAAATAGAGTGAAAGAACATTGGTCGAAATACCTAAAACAAGTATTTTGTAAAATCTAACAGGGTATCATGATACCTAGAGTTAGTATCATGATATCCCTAAAAATTTTGAAACCCCAAACTATCTTGGGTATTGCGATACTAACCTATGGGTTTCGTGATAGGATTGTAATGTATAAAAAAAACTCTTAATTTTTTAGTCTAAACTCCCAACTACACAAAAATTAAACCTGCCAAATCTAAATTTGAACATGTAACAAATTTTAAATCTAAACTAAAAAAAAAAGTAAATAGAGTCTCATATTGAATAAGTTTAATTATTTACAAAATAAGTTTAAACTTAACATCACTCTCCGATGATACGTCATGCCCCCGAAGTGGAACTTCCATAAAATTCTCAAGACTTTGACCCTTCTCTTATTCATCATCAGGTTGATTAGGGCCTCTTTCAGCAAATGAACATATTGAACCTGCCTTAAATTAGGTCGTGTCGATATGTACACTTTGAGCCAATTCTTATTGAAATTGAACCCCCTCCATTGCACCTTCCGAGGAATCGTCAATGTCGGAATTAAAAACTCAACATGTTCTGAGTTCTTCACCTCCATTTGAGCAAACCTCTGTTGGAGCACTTCCTTGTTTGATTCTTGTCATGGGGTTTCTTCTAAAATGTTCAAGAAGTGTGGTGACTCCTCCACGTTTTACCTTATTAGAGTCAAAGATTTCCTCTTTAATGCCTAATACTTCACTCAAGTTTTTAACCTCTATTTTTTGTTGAACATCAACCTTAAAGTCTTTTTGCTCAACGATTTCAAAGGGACCTCTTCCTCCACTTCAACTTTGTCTGGCTCAACACACTCGTCCACCGAAGTTGCTCCCTAGCTCAGTGTTGAAGGAGTTGAAGTATTTGGCCCAATTGGTTCTTGATAGCTTCCATGTTTTTTTTGTCATTCTAACATTCCATTCATAAAGGCATGATTCCAATGGATCTAATCGTGATTGTCATTAAGCACATTCGAATCCTGGTTGTCGCTAGCCACCAGGTAGAGTAGGTATGCCAATCATAGCAAGAGTTGCATCCTTTTTTTTGCAAAAGGGTCATAATCATCCCAACTAAGTATTGAAGCGCCATCAACATTAGACACGAATTGTAACAACCCGTTTTTAGTTGAATCAGAATAGTGGCTTTGAGACCACAAATATGAGATAAAAATAATTATTTTATTATTATTTTAATGTCTATAGGATGATAGTATGCTTGTGTGAAAATTTCGTTAAGAAATTTTATCGTTTGAATGCTCAATTTGATAAAAAGACTAAATCGCATAAAGTGAAAAAGTGATGTTCTAATAGCTAAAGGTGTCTAATATCTATAGGACCTTAAAGTTAAGGTCCTTAAATGGTAAGTAGACCATTTTTTATTTGAGTGGACAAAGATGGACACATGACTAAGTGTTTTTAATGTTAATAGCTAAGGTTAGTTTAGTAAATCAATAAATAAACTTAAGTAAAATAACATAAAATAAGATACCATCTTCTTCATGCTATTTTTCCACCGAAAGTTGAAAGGAGAAAAGCCATAGATGGGTTTTTGGTTCGGCAAGTTCATCCTTGTGCATGTAAGTGATGTTGACTCCGTTTTTAATGATTTCTATGTTTTTGGAGTCGTTGTAGCTTAATCTAGCTAGCCTAGGGACTAATTTGCAAAAATGTTAAAGGTTTAGGGTTTTACCACTGATGAATATGTGTGTATTTTGAAGTTTGATGGTAGAAAATGTATGGTTCTTGTTAGATAAACAACATTTGTTAAGTGATTATTTGGTAAAATTTTAAATTAGGGATTTATTTTTGAAAAATGAAAATTTGTGGTAAATGTGTGAAATAATGAAAAATATGGGCTGCTATGATAATAAGAGAAATTCAGCTAGCATGGGTAGGGACGTAATTGTATGAATTTGTATTTTTATGAGCTAAGGACTAAATTATAAAAATGTTGAAATATTAGGGGCAAAAGTGTAATTTTTCCATAATGTGATTTATGGGCTAAATTGAATAGAATGATAATTGAAGATATTATATAGATCAAGAAAAGTGAAGTTTGGATCTAGATCAGGGGAAAAACAAAGTATTGGAGTAATCGATCCATTTCGTCATTTTTACGATCGAGGTAAGTTCGTATGTTAATAAGCATAGTTATAATTGTGTTTTAAATGCTTTATTATTGAATTTAATTGTGAATACGACCTTACGGATATGTTTGAAGAAGATTCGGCAATGTGAAGTCCCGGTTGAACCTTAAGAGTAGATTAGGATACAAATGACATGTCATTAGGGGTTATGTGTTTTTGGTGCTGGTCCGTACGTCCTACCGGTGGCTAAATTTTCTGACATGTGTTGCGGATTCTAATCAGCTTCTATGAGCAGCACCGTGTAGCTACGTCATGACCGTCAGCTTATGTGAGTAGACCCGTTGATAGCTCGAGAGCGAGCATTATATGAGATATGAGATTGAGATAGCTTCAGCTATATATTTGGCATTTAGGGTGCGAGATTCCCGGGTATCCGATATTATTTTGAATGGTTCAATGGGAATATCGAAGATATGAAATAGTGAGAGATAGTTATGTATCATGATATGTATGTATGTAAATTCATAAGAGTATTGAATCCATGAAATTGTGAGTTCACAATCATTATGTGAATGAATATATATTAACCTTGTGATTAAATGGTTTTGTAGTATATTATGTTATATTACTTGAATGGTGAATGGATGGTGAGTTTTACTTATTAACTATACGAGCTTACTTAGCTTTATAGCTTACTAAGCTTTATAGCTTACTTTGTTTAATTTTCAGTGTTTTATAGTGAATATCAAAGCTTGCTCGGATTTGGGAGTCATCGGAGATCTCATCACACTATCAAGCTATCACTTTAGCACTTTTGAACTTATGTATTTGGTTATATGGCATGTATAGGAGTTATGGTCATTTTGGTATATATGTTGATAATGGAATTAGCCATTTGATTTGGCTAGTAAATAATAAGTGCTTGGTTATGTGTATAACCATGTAATTTGGCTTATTTTGGTATGCTTGGTGATGTATATATATGTGCAAATGGCCTTTTGATATGTTGTGTATAATTGCTATATAGATGCTTGATGTAAATTGGTGTTTGGAGTTCCAAATGGTTGAAATTTGAGACTGGTATGCTTGTGGATTTAGGTAAAGTGATGCATAATTGAAAATGACCATATAGGTGATTTTTGATTGTGAAATTGGTATGAAATTGTATGGCTAATTGTAATACATATGTGCCTTGTGGTTGATGGTATGGAAATAACATGAATTAGACTTGATTGAGATTGGATGGAATGCCTATTTATGCCATGTTATAAGCCATTTGGTGTGTGTAGGTGAATGAAAGTTTGGGGAAGAAAACTGGCTGGATAAATAACCTATTTTTGTCCATAGGGGTAGAGACACGGGTGTGTGTCTCAGCCGTGTGTGACACATAGTCAAGTGACACGGTCATGTGCCCCCTGGTGTTTAATTAGAAAACAAGTTAATATGCTCCACACAGCCCAGCACAAGGGCGTGTGACTTGCCCGTGTGGCATAAGTCAGTGTACCCTACAGTTTTGGCACGGCCTAGCACACGGCCTGGCACACAAGCGTGTCTGGCCATTTCGAAGGGCACACGGGCTAGTTACATGGGCATGTGTGTTGGCTGTGTGACCCAAGTCAGAGAGTTACACGGGGTCGAACACGGGCTGAGACACGGCGATGTGATCCCATTTCGAATGTCTACACGGCCTGTGACACGGGCGTGTGTCCCTTGTATTTTGAAATTTTTTCTAAGATTTTCAAAATTTTCCTGAGTTATTAGTTTAGTCCCGAACCACTACTAATGCATGATTTGAGCTTCATAGGCTCGTATTAGGGGCACTGTGATTGATTGTGAATGATATTTATTTGGAATTGGAAAATGTATGTGAAATGTATGGTTATTTATGAAATAAGTTCGGTAATACTCTGTAACCCTATTTCGGTGATAGATACGGGTTAGGGGTGTTACACGAACGGTCCTTCAGGCCACCTACAGTTACCATTAAACATGACTATCAATCAACAATCAACAAAACAAAACCAAGAAAAGCATAATTTTTTTTTTGTATGTATAAACTTAATTTTTGCTAATTATCTTTCTAATAGGCATGTAATAATTAATCAAAAATCACCAAAGCTTACATCGACTCCCCAGCAACAGTGCCAACAACTTGACCGGATGTGCGTGTGCGTGTTAAAATAATGAATTTATATAACAAAATTTAAAGCCCGATTTTACTGCAACCGTACAGTGTCAGTTGTAATATTTATAGTTCCGATGGAACATAAAGTATTCTTAGGGGTTGAACCTAAAGGAGTTGGTGATTGAGCGATTTCTATTAAAAAATGCATGCAAGAAAGGAGTCTAGCTAGCTACTCACTAATTACTATAGTACGACAAACCATTAATGAAGTTAATTAAAACCAATTAGTTATCCAAGATAGAAAAAGACTAAATTATAAAAAACCCAAAACTAAGAAATTATCTAATAAATAACTAATTGTGGTTGGTTAATTTTGATATGGTTCACGGATCCTTGAATAAGAGACTTAAATCACTTAAATTACTAAGTGCATCCATTTTATCTTCCAATCTCAATTTTACCGACTTAGACGAATTAGTTCTGATTTATCTTTCGATCTCACTGGTCAATTTGGGACCAATGAACGGGTGCACGACAACATTACCTCCCGGTCTCACTTTATCTTGATGTTCTGTTAGGGCCATCACTATATAAGTTCTTAGTTCTATTTGATTTAGTCCAATTTATTACGATTTAGTCCTTTGTCTAAAATTAGCTTACACACATTTCCATCAACCAACCCCTTTTAGGTTTAGTTATCCATATTAATAATTGAGTAAATAGATGTAAAAACCAAAACTTTAACAACAATGAACATAAACCCTAAGGAAAACATAAAAGTTAAGATTTTTACTATTTGAAACTTGCAAAAAAGATAAATAGAAGCATCTAACAGTGAAATCGAAAGCTAGGAACATAAAAGGAACAACATTTAACTGATTAAACATAAAAAAACAGAAATGTGTCAAACTTAAAGTTAAAATGTCATTACAAGAAAGGAAAAATAATTAAAGATGTAAATAAACCTAGCTATAGTAATAACTAACCTAACTAACTACCAGTAACACTAAGAAGAACAAGAAAATGTGCATGAAAAGTAAACCCTAAGCTATGGAAAAGAAACCTACTATAAACTTAAACTAAAAGATGAAAGAAAATTGTAACAACCTGATTTTGAGGCTAGTCAGAACACTGGTTTCGAAACCACTAATCCAAGGTCGTAGAAATTATTCTAATATTATTCCATGTGTTATAGCATGATTATATGAGTGCATGAAAATTTTGGTACATTAATTTTATCGATATCATGCTTAATTGCAAAAAAGGACTAAATCGCATAAAGTGAAAATTTTGGTTCAATAAGCTAAAAGTACCAAATAGCCATAGAACCTTAAATTAGAAGTCTTTAAAGTGCAATTAAACCCATAGAAAGGGGTAGGCTAGCCATAGAGACAAAAGGGGAGACATGGTCAATGGTTAGGTAGCATTTGGTGACTAAATTGATTTTTTATCACAAAATAAAGAAAAGTTATCATCTTCCCCATTTTTCTTCTTCTCTTCACAAAAAATATCAGCCAAAGAGGGGTTTTGAAATCCTAAAATTTTTAGCAACTTCTCACCCTTGCAAGTAAGTGATTTTGGTGGACTTTCTTAATAATTTTTGCACTTTTGAGACCCTTGTAGCTTGAGCTATCTAATTAGGGGACTATTTTGCAAAATGGTTGCAAGTATAGGGTCTAGCCATGAGAGAATTAGTGTTGTTTGCTAAAATTTTATGGAAGAAAATGAGTATTGGATGATTAATAAACAAATTTTGTGAAAGGAGTTTCCATGAAAACACCTAAAAAGGACCTTTTTGTAAATGTTGTAAAATAGATGGTAAATGTGTGTAATAATTAAAATTTTGATTAGCTATAAGAGGGATAAATCGGCTAGGCTTGGATGTGTGAAAAATGAACACATTTCATTTTACGAGCCTAGGGGTAAAATCATAATTTCACAAAAGTCTAAGGGTAAAACGATAATTTTTGCCAAAGTAGAAAGTTTTAGAATGTCTTGTTTTATGTTGTGATTAAACAAGTGAAATTATTATTATAGATCAAGAAACATGAAGCCCAAACTGAAACCGAGGCAAGGATAAGGTTGTGGACTAAATTGAACAATTCCACATATATTTTGGTACTGGGGTAAGTTTATGTGAAATTAAGCTACATAATGCTATTATGTTTTTAATTGCTTGATATCATGAGAAATGCCTATTATTTTTATGAAAATGATTAATGATGCCTTGATGAAAGTATAATGAGATTATGTTAAGTTGAAGTCTCGGTTGAACATTCGGAATAGCAAGGATACTATTATCTTGACATGAGAGAATGCAGGTTCCGTATAAGACCAAGTCTGGGACATGGCATCGACATCAATATACGATCTCGTATAAGACCATATATGGGATATGCCATCGACATCGAGATATGAGATCCCGTGCAAGACTATATCCGGGATATGGCATCGGCATCGAGATGTGATCCCATGTAAGACCATATCAGGAATATATCATTGGCATCGTATTACATGTATGATGAGGTTGAGTATCCTTCGGTATTCCAAGTAGTTCTACGGGTAATGAAACACCCCAAACCCGGCCCACAAGCCCTGACCGGATCTGGTATGCTTCTAGAGAAAAACTATTCAAAACTGATTTGGACTTTCCCAAATTCTTTTGTGTTTTTGAAGAACCATTGATTTGGGTTGGGTTCAAAATTAAAAATGGTGTTGATTAGGTGTCGAAACATTTAATATTTATATTTAAGAAAAATTGACTTTAACTTTAAATTAATAAAAATTGTATCATACTAAAATAATTAAAAATGCATGCATAAACAGTTTCATTCTAGTGGCCTTATTACATCAAAATAATTCCCGAAATAAATCCAAAACTTGAAAGTTTAAAACTAATAAAAATGTAACAATCTCTGAATTGAGCATGGCCACCACTGAGCTCCTGCCGACCCGGTCCATTACTGAGTGTCCCCTGAAAGAAATAATCCCACAACGGGGTGAGTCAAACAGACTCAGTGTGTAACAACCATCACAAGTCTCAAATAATTTAGGCATGTCAAATCATACATAATAAACATATATAATCAATGATGCAAACCCGAACCCAAACCTAGATAACCATCCGCTACACATCACCCGTACCAACCATCACACCGTGGGGACTACTAAGTTGACCCTCCATCCGCTACACATCATCGAAGGTAGTCACTGCAGACGACTTGCACATCGCCCTTATAATTTTGTGGCATAGCCACCAGATAATATTTTGGGACATAAGTCACCACATTCAGATTTCGTGACATAAGTCACCACATTCAGATATTGTGGTATAAAACCACCAAATCACTTCCCCTTTCATAATCACCCATGTGCCCCATGTCATACAAATCATGCAAAGATTATGCCACATTCTTTATTTCACATTCTTACCAATATTCACATATGTGTCATAACAGGTATTCGTAACATTGTTAACATAGTTTTAGAGAATAACGTACCTGAATATGCCATACCATTGAATGGTACCTTAAGCCATATCTTTCACATTCTTATTAACACATATATTAAATTAAATCCGTAAATCTATTAAGATTTAGTGTGGGTTACACACCTGGTATTAGCACCTTCACTAAATCCCGAAAATCTACCAAAACTGATTGCACTCCTTCCTAATACCCATAGTTAAAATCGATTAGGCATTAATACTAAAATATGGCCTATGGCCGAATGTTCATGCACTTACCTTGTGAATCTTAGATCCCGAAATTAATCCTTAAACCGTCGGCTACAACAGAAATCCCGGAATCACCTTCATGGTTTCGGCCAAAGAACATAGAGGATTAGAGTCTTAATTTTCGATGGTCAGAGAAAGAAAAGAACAAGAGTTTGATCAAGAGATCCTTACCAAATAGAATGATCAAAACGTAATTGGCTCACCAACTCAAAGTGTCGACAAGAGGGAGGAAGTGTTTGAGTTTGCTTTTAATGTATATGATCAAATCGACTCAAGGAAAAAGATGGAGAAAAGGTTTCGCTTTTAAAGAAATTGGAGAGGAGAGGCTAAAGAATTCGCATAAAGAATAAAGAGAATTAGGTTTTTTTTAAATGTCGAATCAATAAGATATCCTCCCTATTTATAGAAATTTCGCACCTATTGTTCAAACCCGAAAATGCCCTTCCCGATAACTAAAAGTTAAGCTAAAAGAAAAGGGAAAATTCGGTATCCATATATACTAAAATAAATAGATAAATAGAATAAACCTACACTCCCTAATCAACTCAAACTTATCACTAATCAAATTCCTTTATTATCTTCAAAATTTATCCTCATCAAAAGTCCTTTTATTTAGCCCAAAATTCAATTTGAATTTCATTCAAATAGCTTCCCGATCAGCAGCCATCTTTTGGAATTTTGGTCCAATTCAAACACCTTCCACGCCAGCAGCAAAAGTTCAAGCTATTGCGCACAAGGCAACTCGAACCCGAGACCTTCAAGCACAACCACACGCTACCAGCCACTACACCAGAACCATTCTTGTGATATATTCCGTTGTCAACTTCTTTTAAAGTATACTTTCCAGCGACCGAATCATCCAAATAAATCCAAAATATTAACCAACACCGGATTCAACCTCCGCCCTTTTCACCATGAGGCACGTCCCTTGCCATCGCGCCACCCGTTTCATTTGAGTCATAATTCCTTCCCAATTAATTATCAACCTTTATTCCATGCTCCGGTTTACTTAAAAAAACCCAACTTTTCGCAAGACAACGCGACTAGAACCTTGTTCCCCCCTCGCTCCTAACGCCTTTGCCATCTTGGGCGAGCGTTTTTTTGTCATGAAATAGCCGCCTAAACTCGCCTTCATACTAACATATGCAAAATAATTTTTTTTTGCCATACCCAAGACTTGAACCTTTGACCTCCAAATTATTGAGAACGCCCCAAGCCACCAAACCACCTACTTCTTTGTGATATCTTTTAACCCAACAATATTTTAAAAGCCTTATGACTACCACCAACCTCCCTAAAAAACAACATTTTGCTAAAGCCCTAGATCGAGCCTAGGACTTTTCCAACACTACCAACCCTTCCTAAACCTCCTAAGAATTAAACTAAACATGAAATAATAAATTTTTAAAAGAAAATGTCCATTCAAACTTTTCATGATAAAATAATTTATTTCGCTTGAATAATATTTTAAGAGAAATTAACTATTTAAATGTATTAGTGACATTATAAAAGTAGAGGGACAAACTATGTAAAAAAAATAAAGCATATAAATCAAATCCCCAAATTTTAGCATAATCTAGGGGTCAATTAAAAATTGACCATTATCTTATTTTAGTATAAACCACATATGAATTTTTTTTATGACAAAATCCATTCTCTCGACACACGAAACCCATTTATTCTAGGCCCAAATTCAGGATGTTACAATTCTACCCTCCTTAAAGAAATTTTGTCCTCGAAATTCCATCTAACTAGTAATCATACTACCTAAGTCTCACTACCATGCTTTCGCTGCGCACTCCAATTCTAAACCCAAAATAACCACTATGGTAGAGTACGCACCGATATTCACATCTAGAGCGTCCTCATCCCCTTGTACTCATGCTATCGGTTCGCGTTTATCTGATTAAAGAATTTTACGAATTAGTTTTTGTTCCACTGATTTATCACGAACAGTCTTATGTTCAATAGTTCTAGGGAGTAGTTCTTTCGATTTCATACACATACAGTCTCAATTTATTCATTCAATCACATTCATGAACTTGCGTTCATTACAGAAAAATGTTGTAGTTGTCATTGTTTGTTGTTTTCCACTACCTAGGGGTATTTCTGAAATTTTATCCTATAGGGGTATTTTGGTAATTTTTCAATTTAGGGTATTTGAAAATTTCACAAGGTAGAGATTTTGGCATTTTTATAAAATTGAAATACTTGGTAAGAAAATTTTAAGGGTAAAATGGTAATTCATACACTAAAGGTATTTTTGTAATTTTACAAGCTAGGGGCATTTCGGTAATTTTTCGCAAAATATGGTTCCTGGTGACTTTTCAAAACAAGGGTATTTTTAAAGATTTCTAATTTGAGGGTACTTCGATAATTTTCCTCACTGAGGGTATTTTGGTCATTTGTACAAGGTTAGGGGTAATTTGGTCAATTTACAAATCGAAATTATTTTGGTCATTTTTAAATCAAGGGTACTTTGGAATTTTATAATCATGGTTTGACTTTAGAATTTCACAAAACAAGGTGACGGGTCCCTTTTGGGTTTTAATTATTGAATTTAGCCTGTGATTGAGTCCTCTTGGTTAGGGTGAACCGTCACTACGCACCAGGTAGGATTCGAGTGGAGAGGAGGTGAGTCACTAGGACTGCTTAAATACCAAGCTCCCACCGAAACCAATCCTAGACATGCGCACGATGGTTGCCACACCCTAACTCGGCGACTTAGACACAGGTTTGTTTGGTTGACTTTAAGTCTTATGTATCTTGGTGTTGGAGTAAACTAATCTCGGGTTCTATAACTTAATATGCTAATCTCGTCCCTATAAGTCCCGTGATACAAATCACAAAAGAGTTAGGAGTACTTACCGGTGGACTTGGTAGGAGACTCAAAGCCATGCCGAAACCCCGCTTATTTCTTAGAAAAGTCCAATTTCAAAAGAAAGAAAACATTTTGGGCCCTTAAAAGCCCTCAAGGCCAAGTTTTGAATCTGCTCGATACTAAGTGAAACACCCCAAACCCTACCACAATCCCCGACCGGATCTGGTATGCTTCTAGAGAAAACTATTCAAAACTCGATTTGGACTTTGCCAAATTCTTGTGTCTTTTTTAAGAACCATTGATTTGGGTTAGGTTCAAAATTAAAAACGGTGTTGATTAGGTGTCAAAACATTTAATATTTATATTTAAGAAAAATTGACTTTAACTTTAAATTAATAAAAATCGTATCATACTAAAATAATTAAAAATGCATGCATAAACAGTTTCATTCTAGTGGCCTTATTACATCAAAACAATTCCAAAATAAATCCAAAACTTGAAAGTTTAAAACTAATAAAATGTAACAATCTACGAATTGAGCATGGCCACCATCGAGCTCCATCGACCGGTCCATTCTCGAGTGTCCCTGAAAAAATAATCCCACAACGGGTGAGTCAAACAGACTCAGTGTGTAACAACCATCACAAGTCTCAAACAATTTAGGCATGTCAAATCATACATAATAAACATATATAATCAATGATGCAAACCCAACCCAAACCTAGATAACCATCCGCTACACATCACCCGTACCAACCATCACACCGTGGGGACTACTAAGTCGACCCTCCATCCGCTACACATCATCGAAGGCAGTCATTGCAGACGACTTGCACATCGCCCTTATAATTTCGTGGCATAGCCACCGGATAATATTTTGTGACATAAGTCACCACATTCGATTTCGTGACATAAGTCACCACATTCAGATATTGTGGTATAAAACCACCAAATCACTTCCCGTTTCATAATCACCCATGTGCCCCATGTCATACAAATCATGCAAAGATTATGCCACATTCTTTATTTCACATTCTTACCAATATTCACATATGCGTCATAACAGGAATTCATAACATTGTTAACATAGTTTTCGAGAATAACGTACCTGAATATGCCGTACCATTGAATGGTACCTTAAGCCATTTCTTTCACATTCTTATTAACACATATATTAAATTAAATTCGTAAATCTATTAAGATTCAATATGGGTTACACACCTGGTATTAACGCTTTCACTAAATCCCGAAAATCTACCAAAACCGATTGCCTAATACCCATAGGTAAAATCGGTTAGGCATTTGTAATATCCTAAAAATGGGCTTATGCATTTACGCTTTATTATATGAAATATGCTTGAGTATGTTGTGAATGTGTATAATGGAATTTGTGAACTTTAGAAAATAGGAGAAAGCCTTAGAAAATATTAAGTTTTAAGTATAAAAGAGGAAGCTAAAAGGATAGGGCCTTAAGAGAAAATGTAAGGGAGATATGACATGGGAATGGGCTTGGCAAAGTGGCAACAAGGCGCCACTTAAGGGCCTAGCATGTGACGCCACCTACATGTGCAATTGGGCCAGGGTTCGAGTCGCATGGGAGGCAAAAGAAGGGTTTTTATTTCTTTTGCTTGTTGACGTCAAAATGGGGAGGTAATGGACGGCATCAAGGCACTTAAAAGATGAGTTTTATCCTTTTTAAAATTCGGCTAGGTAAGGGATAATTGATGGATTTATTTTATTAATTTAAAGAGGTGATAATAGATAAAATTGGAGAATAACAAGTTGAGGCTAGTGATTAAGTTTATAGCCGAATTTATCAGCAAAGTGTTCATCTTTTTCCTTATTTTCTTTTATTTTCTCACCTTTCTTCTCTAGCCGAATTCCCTTCCCAAAGATCACCATAGCCGAATTCTTTCAAACAACTCTTCTTTCCTTCTTTTATTTCGTTAAAACCGAAATACCCTGTGCTTCCCATAATCAATTCTTTTGCAAATTCCATCGAAAGTCGAAACTTAAGTAAATAACATCTATCCATAGCCGAATACTCTGTGGAATTCAAGCAAAGGTGTTGTTGACTTCAAGAAAAGATCTTTTGGGATTTTTAAGATTCAAGGTAAGATGATATTCGGCCATATGCCATTCTTATTGTGTTTAAATGTTAGAAATTGATCTAACATGTATCCATGGGGATTTCGACAGACACCTAAGGCAAGGGATACTTTTCAGGATTTAAAAATCGCAAGGTAAGTGCATAAGTACAATCGGCCAAGGCCATATTTGATGTTTTAAGTCTATTCCTTATTTGTTTAAAAAGCCGAAACTAATCCTTTGGGTGATCTAGTGTTGACCGATTTCAAGAAGAAGAACAAAAAAGTTTCGAGACTTAATTAGTGGTGGAAACGGCAACAAGGTAAGGACTTTTATCGCAAGGATCCTTCAGGATTTGGGTTTTTAGCCGAATAGGCCTTTTTGCTAATATGCCTAGTGTTGGCCGATTATAGGAACTAAAGGATCTAAGGCTTTAGATCTGGCTTTTTGAGATTTAAGTGAACCGCTAAGTGTATTATGTGTGTACCCCACACTATCTCTTAATAAGATTTATGGCAACGTTTAATAAATATAAATATATGTGTTATTAAGAATGTGAAAAGTATGGCTAAGGTACCATACCATGGTACAAAGTACTCAGGTACGTTTTCCTATTTCTATTGGGATTATGATAAGATCTGTTAAAACACAAATGTGAACCTATAAGAATGTGAATAGAGAATATGGCATAATAATGCATGATTTTGTATGACATGGGCATTTTGGTGAATATGAAAGGGGAAGTGAATGTGGTGACTTCGGTCACATTATCTGAATGAGGTGACTTTGGTCACATTATCTGAATGTGGTGTCTCAAGACACAAAATATTATCTGGTGGCTATGCCACGAATTTATAAGGGTGATGAGCACGTCGACTGCAGCGACTGCCTCTGATGGTGTATAGCGGATGGAGGGTTGACTTAGTAGTCCCCACGCCAGTGTGTTGGTACGGTGATGTGTAGCGGATGGCATCTAGGTTTGGGTTCGGGTTTGCATCATATTATTTAAATGCTATACGCATATGTATGACCCGATATGTCTAAATTTGTTAAGGCTTAGTGTTGTGGTTACACATTGAGTCTGCTTGACTCACCCGCTAGGGAACATTTTTCGTGTGACGACGACAAGAATGGACCTGCCTCGGCGAGGAGCTTAATGGTGGCCATGCTCAAGAAGGAATTTTATGATTTTGACATTTATTTTCATTTAAGTTCTTTAATTTATTTGGGTTTGTTTTGATGTAATAAGGCCATAGTGATAAACTGCTTATGCATGCATTTTAATTATTTCAATACGTTACTAAATTTATCAAATTAAAGGTCAAATGTTTTATTTGAAAATAGGCCCTAAATGTTTTGACGCTTAAATTCACATGATTTTAATTAAAGATAAAACCTATATTTTAACATATCTTTTAATTTAAACGTTTTGAACTTAACAATGGCATCTTTATAAAAACTTATATTTCCAAAATAAATTGGTTTCCAACTTGAGCCCAACCCAAACCGAGTTTTTTCCGAAATCACTTAAGGATTTTCAAACGAACCAACGAATTTGAACTATTTTTACTCGAGGAACATACCAGATCTGGTCGAGACTCGTGGGCCGAGTTTGGGGTGTTTCAGTTTGGTATCAGAGCCATGTTCAAAACTCTGCCTTGAGGTCTTTTAGGGCCCAAAACGTTTTCTGTCTTTTGAAAGTGGATTTTTTTCAAGGAAATAAGTAGGTTTTCTGGCATGGCACCTGAGTCTCCGGCCCGAAGTCCACCAGGTAAGTACCCTATCCATTGTGTGAATTATGATATGAATTGTAGAAGGGTAGAAATGGAACGTAGATTAGCATGATAAGTACTTGAACTATAGGACTAGTTGCCCCAACAATTACATAAAATTTTAAATGCCTAATTAAACAAACCTGTGACTAAGTCGCCGAGTTAGGGTGTGGCAACCATGGTGCGCATGTCTAGGATTGGTTTCGGTGGGAGCTTGGTATTTAAGCAGTCCACGTGACTCACCTCTTCTCCACTCGAATCCTACCTGGTGCGTAGCTACGGTTCACCCTAACCAAGAGGACTTATTCATAGGCTAAACCCAATAACTAAAACCCGAAAGGGACTAGCCGTATTTTCATAAAACACCCTAGTTTTAAAATCACTAAATTATCCTTTTGATTTGTAAAGACTATTTTTATAAATTTTTCTACAATATTTTTGATTTACAAAATTACTAAAATACCCCTAGTGGTAAAATTACTAAAATGTCCTTGGTTTTAAAATTACCATATCACTCTCAATTTCAATAAAATTTTCTTACTTTGTAAAAGTATCCAAAAAACCCTATTTTGTGGAAGTCCAAAATACCCTGATTTGGAAAAAAAAATTATGAAATTACCCCTGGTTTACCAAAATTACCAAAATGACCCTGCTTTCCGAAATTTTGACCATACCTTTGATTTGGAAAATCTTTCTTTCAAAATACTCATGAGTTTGGAAAATTTTGAAATGAATTTTGTAATTTTCAAATTGACCCCGATTTATTACCAAAATACCCCTATAGGACAAATTACGAAAATACCCCTAGGATAGAAACGGACAAAAATGTTTGAAGAGTGAATGTGTGTGGAAGATACTATGGAATGGATGTGTTTTCTTTGAATTAGGATAGAAGACTTGAAACTTTGATTGATCGAAAGAACCCCTATTAAACTTCCTTCCATAAAACTTCTTCGCGGATAATCAGTGGAATAAAGGCTAATTCATAAAATTTCTTAAACCAGATTAGAGCCCAACCGTAGATATGAGCTCTAGGGAACGTGGTCACAATGTACGAGGATGCGATCAAGGCGGAATGACTGTGTCGGAACCTGTTAGATCGAGTCAAGGATCTGAGAATGAGGTACCACCGCCACCACCACCATCAGCTGTCGGTGTTGAGCAGCAAGATCAGACGGGAGAGGATGCTATATCGCAGGCTGTACTGTGAGTTCTTGATATGGTGGCTGGTGTTGGAGGGAATATAGGAGCTCGAAAGTCTATACCTGAGCGACTCCGACCAACGGAGCTAAAGTGTTTCGTGGAGTATCTGGTGTGGCACCCAGTACAACTGAATATTGGTTGGAGGGGACCGAACAAATTATGGATGAGCTCGATCTAACCCCGTAGGAGAAATTGAAAGGAATGGTGGCGCTGCTACGCGATGAAGCGTATCAATGGTGGCTCACAGTTCAGGATGGTGCCACCGCTGAGGATCTAACCTGGGAGTATGTTAAGGCGGCGTATCAAAAGAAGTATGTGGGAACCAGATATATTGATGAGCAGAGGAAGGCATTTCTAGGGCTGGTTCAAGGGAATAAGTCTGTAGCAGAGTACGAAGCTGAATTTTTGAGGCTGAGCCAGTATGCTCGAGGAGTGGTGGCAACAGAGCATGAGCGATGTGTCTAGTTTGAAGACGGACTAAGGGATGACCTGAGGTTGTTGATAGCCCCACACCAGGAGCAGGAGTTTGTCGCATTAGTAGAAAAGGCTAAGGTAGCCGAGGGAATTAAGGACTCTGCAAGGCAGAACTCTGATCGAAATAGAAATAAGAGAGGTTTTGGGTCATCTGGATCATCTGGGAATGCTCAGAAAAGGCCTAGAGTTGATGGGCCGTGAGGTCGATGAACCTGCAATCGGAGGCAATATCGTACTTGTGAGTAGTGTGGGAAGAAACACTTAGGCGAATGCTGGAAGAAGACAGGTGGATGTTTCAAATGTGGGTCAAAGGACCATATGATTAAGGATTGCCCGATGAGACCAGATGGGAATCGACCAGTAGCTCAGAATGTTAATCAGACTGGTAGAGGTGGACAGCAGCCTCAACGGGCTGTGGTCTGAATAACGAAAAATGGTACTGGTAGAAGATGTGGAACACTGGGCCGAGGTGCTGCTAATACTAAGGCAAGGCAATCGGGTTTGGTTTATGGGGTTCACCGGAGGGAGGATGGAGACGCACCGGACGTTATAACCGGTACATTCCTTATTCATGGAAAGCCTTTTGTTACTTTAATTGATGTGGGCTCGACCCATTCTTATGTGGCATGTAGAGTAGTTGAAACTCTAAACATAGCCTCTGAACTTTTTGATAGGGAGATGACTGTAGTAAGCCCACTAGGTCAAACTATAGTCTTTCGTAGTGTACCTTTAGAAATTCAAGGCGTAGTATTTTCTGCTAACTTGATGGAACTTCCCTTTGGAGAATTCAATCTCATACTTGGTCTGGACTGGCTAGTGGAACATTGGGCTGTGGTGGATTGTGCAGCTAAGCGAATGGAGTTAAGGACCCCAGAGGATGAGGTGGTCATTATGATAGGAAAAAGAAGAAACTACTTGTCTAATGTAGTTTCAGCACTTAAGGTGGAGAAGAAGCTTTATGCCAAATTCAGCAAGTGTGAATTCTGGCCTAAGGAGGTTGCGTTCTTAGGACATGTGGTGTCTGCAGAAGGAATAAGGGTGGATCCTAGGAAGATTGAGGCAGTACTAGATTGGAAACCCCCTAAGTCTGTAGCTGAGATTCACAGTTTCTTAGGATTGGCAGGCTACTACAGAAGGTTTGTGGAAGGGTTCTATCAATAGTCGTGCCTTTGATGAAGTTGCTAAGAAAGGAAGTACCTTTCGCTTGGTCAGGTAAATAATAGGAGAGCTTTGAGAAGCTTAAGAGGGTTTTGACTGAAGCTCCGGTTCTGATTCAACCTGAGGCAGGAAAGGACTTTGTGGTGTATTGTGACGCTTCTCATACAGGATTGGGATGCGTGTTGATACAAGAGGGGAAGGTAGTTGCTTATGCGTCTCGGCAATTAAGGCCTCATGAGGTTAACTAACCAACTCATGACTTGGAATTGGCGGCAGTAGTCTTTGCTCTTAAGGTACAGAGGCATTACCTTTATGGAGAACAGTCGGTGATCTACACAGACCACAAGAGCCTTAAGTATCTGTTGACTCAGAATGAGCTGAACCTGA
The DNA here is from genome assembly GCA_025506655.1 of Gossypium rotundifolium. Taxonomy (NCBI): domain Eukaryota; kingdom Viridiplantae; phylum Streptophyta; class Magnoliopsida; order Malvales; family Malvaceae; genus Gossypium; species Gossypium rotundifolium. The sequence goes on from CP106727.1 coordinate 92,413,331, forward strand.
GACAGCGAAGATGGGTGGAGTTATTGAAGGATTATGACTGTTCTATAGAGTATCACCCGGGCAAGGCAAATGTAGTGGCTGATGCCCTAAGTCAGAAGGTTGTGGTGGATCTGAGGGCGATGTTCGCACATCTGAGCCTCTATGATGATGGAAGTTTATTAGCAGAATTGCAAGTGAAGTCGACATGGCTGAATGAGGTGAAAAAGGAACAGTTGGTAGATGTTGATCTAAGTGACAAGTTACGGTAAGTGCAGAATGGAGAGTTAGAGGGTTATGGTGTTAATGACGAGGGAGTATTGTGCTTCAAGGGTAAGATTTGTATGCCGAAGGACAAAGAAGTTAGACGGAAGATTCTTCGGGAATCGCATAGTAGCCCTTATGCTATGCATCCTGGAGGCACTAAGTTGTACAAAGATTTAAGGGAACAATTTCGGTGGCCTGGTCTGAAGAAAGAAGTTACAAAATTTGTCGGCAAGTGTTTGACGTGTCAGCAAGTTAAGGCTGAACACCAAGTTCCGTCAGGATTACTTCAACCGATAATGATTTCGCAGTGGAAGTGGAAGCGAATTACCATGGACTTCATTAGTGGGCTTCCCCTTACGCCTACTAAGAAGGACTCGGTATGGGTAATAGTGGATCGGTTGACAAAGTCCGCGCACTTCATTCCAGTATGGGTTGACTACTCCCTACAGAAGTTGGCAAGGTTGTATATAGCAAAAATTGTGAGGTTGCATGGAGTGCCAATGTCAATTATCTCGGATAGGGATTCGAGGTTCACGTCTCGATTTTGGAAAGCCCTACACCAAGGTTTAGGCATCAGATTGGACTTCACTATAGCTTTTCATCCACAGTCGGACGGTCAATCCGAGTAAGTAATACAAGTGTTGGAGGACATGCTAAGAGGCTGTGTGATAGATTTCAGAGGAAGTTGGGAAGAATATTTGCCTCTAGCGGAATTTGCATACAACAAAAGCTATCAGGCCAGTATTAAAATGGCACCGTACGAGGCGTTATATGGTCGGAAGTGTCGAACTCCTACTTGTTGGACGGAATTAGGAGAACGTCAAATTTTGGGTCCAGAAATTGTGGCAGAGTTCGAAGAGAAGGTTAGTGTAATTCGGGCTCGGTTGAAGGAAGCATCTGATAGACAGAAGTCGTAAGTAGATCTCAAATGGAAGGAAATAGAATTTGATGTGGGAGATCAAGTGTTTCTTAAGGTTTCGCCTTGGAAAAGGGTAATGAGATTTGGTTAGAAAGGGAAGTTAAGTCCAAGGTTTATAGGACCTTATAAGGTTTTAAAGCGAATTGGACTAGTGGCATATCAGTTGGAGTTTCCACCGGAGTTGAAGCAGATGCACGACGTATTCCATGTGTCCATGCTACGCCGTTATCGATCGGATCCATCTCATGTAGTTCCAGTTGAAGAGGTGGAGCTAAGGCCAGATTTATCCTACGGGGAAGAACCGATTCAGATTCTAGAACGAGATGTGAAAGTGTTACGACGAAAATCAATACCTTTAGTCAAGATGTTATGGCGCAATCATGGATCGGAAGAAGCTTCGTGGAAACCAGAAGAGGCAATGTGACAGCAATACCTTCACCTATTTCAGTCAGGTAATTTCGAGGATGAAATTATTTTAAGGGGGTAGAACTGTAATATCCTGAAAATGGGCTTATGCATTTATGCATAATTATATGCAATAGCATGCTTGAGAATGTTGTGAATGTGTATAATGGAATTTGTGAACTTTAGAAAATATGAGAAAGCCTTAGAAAATATTAAGTTTTAAGTCTAAAAGAGGAAGCTAAAAGGATAGGGCCTTAAGAGAAAATGTAAGGGAGATATGACATGGGAATGGGCTTGGCAAAGTGGCAACAAGGCGCCACTTAAGGGCCTAGCATGTGACGTCACCTACATGTACAATTGGGCCAGGGTTCGAGTTGCATGGGAGGCAAAAGAAGGGTGTTTATTTCTTTTGCTTGTTGACGTCAAAATGGGAAGGTAATGGATGGCATCAAGGCACTTAAAAGATGAGTTTTATCCTTTTTAAAATTCGGCTAGGTAAGGGATAATTGATGGATTTATTTTATTAATTTAAAGAGGTGATAAGAGATAAAATTGGAGAATAACAAGGTGAGGCTAGTGATTAAGTTTATAGCCGAATTTATCAACAAAGTGTTCATCTTTTTCCTTGTTTTCTTTTATTTTCTCACCTTTCTTCTCTAGCCGAATTCCCTTCCCAAAGATCACCATAGCCGAATTCTTTCAAACAACTCTTCTTTCCTTCTTTTATTTTGTTAAAACTGAAATACCCTGTGCTTCCCATCATCAATTCTTTTGCAAATTCAATCGAAAGCTGAAACTTAAGTAAATAACATCTAACCATAGCCGAATACTCTGTGGAATTCAAGCAAAGGTGTTGTCGACTTCAAGAAAAGATCTTTCAGGATTTTTAAGATTCAAGGTAAGATGATATTCGGCCATAGGCCATTCTTAATGTGTTTAAATGTTAGAAATTGATCTAACATGTATCCTCGGGATTTCGGCTGCACACCTAAGGCAAGGGATACTTTTCGGATTTGAAAATTGCAAGGTAAGTGCATAAGTACAATCGGCCAAGGCCATATTTGATGTTTTAAGTCTATTCCTTCTTTGTTTAAAAAGTCAAACTAATCCTTTGGGTGATCTAGTGTTGACCGATTTCAAGGAGAAGCACAACAAAGTTTTGGGACTTGATTAGTGGTGAAAATGGCAACAAGGTAAGGACTTTTGTTGCAAGGATCCTTCGGGATTTGGGTTTTTAGCCGAATAGGCCTTTTTGCTAATATGCCTAGTGTTGGCAGATTATAGGAACTAAAGGATCTAAGGCTTTAGATCGGGCTTTTCGAGATGTGAATAGAGAATATGGCATAATAATGCATAATTTTGTATGACATGGGCATTTGGGTGAATATGAAAGGGGAAGTGAATGTGGTGACTTCGGTCACATTACCTGAATGAGGTGACTTCGGTCACATTATCTGAATGTGGTGTCTCAAGACACAAAATATTATCTGGTGGCTATGCCACGAATTTATAAGGGCGATGAGCACGTTGACTGCATCGACTGCCTTCGATGGTGTATAGCAGATGGAGGGTTGACTTTGTAGTCCCCACGGTGTGCAGGTTGGTACGGGTGATGCGTAGCGGATGGCATCTAGGTTTAGGTTCGGGTTTGCATCATATTATTTAAATGCTATACGTACATGTATGACTTGATATGTCTAAATTTGTTAAGGCTTAGTGTTGTGGTTACACATTGAGTCTGTTGACTCACCTTGTTGTGGGAACATTTTTCAGGTGACGAACAGTAATGGACCGGGTCGGCAGGAGCTTAATGGTGGCCATGCTCAGCAAGGAATTTTATGATTTTGACATTTATTTTCATTTAAGTTCTTTAATTTATTTGGGTTTGTTTTGATGTAATAAGGCCATAGTGATAAACTGTTTATGCATGCATTTTAATTATTTCAATACGTTACTAAATTTATCAAATTAAAGATCAAATGTTTTATTTGAAAATAGACCCTAAATGTTTTGACGCTTAAATTCACATGATTTTAATTAAAGATAAAACCTATATTTCGACATATCTTTTAATTTAAACATTTTGAACTTAACAATGGCATCTTTGTAAAAACTTATATTTCCAAAATAAATTGGTTTCCAACTTGAGCCCAACCCAAACCGAGTTTTTTTCGAAATCACTTAAGGATTTTCAAACGAACCAACGAATTTGAACTATTTTTACTCGAGGAACATACCAGATCTGGTTGAGACTCGTGGGCCGGGTTTGGGGTGTTTCAACATTAAGACTAAAATATGGCCTATGGCCGAATGTTACATGCACTTACCTTGTGAATCTTAGATCCCAAAATTAATCCTTAAACCGCCAGCTACAAGAGAAATCCCGGAATCACCTTCATGGTTTCGGCCAAAGAACATAGAGGATTAGAGTCTTAATTTTTGATGGTCAGAGAAAGAAAAGAACAAGAGTTTGATCAAGAGATCCTTACCAAATAGAATGATCAAAACGTAGTTGGCTCACCAACTCAAAGTGTAGTCAAGAAGGAGGAAGTGTTTGAGTTTCGCTTTTAATGTATATGATCAAATCGGCTCAAGGGAAAAAGAATGGAGAAAAGGTTTCAGCTTTTAAAGAAATTGGAGATGGAGAGGCTAAAGAATTTGGCATAAAGAATAAAGAGAATTAGGGTTTTGTTTTTTTAAATGTCAGAATCAATGAGATATCCTCCCCTATTTATAAAAATTTCGGCACCTATTGTTCAAACCCGAAAACACCTTTCCTGATAACTAAAAGTTAAGCTAAAAGAAAAGGGAAAATTTGGTATCCATATATACTAAAATAAATAGATAAATAGAATAAACCTACACTCCCTAATCAACTCAAACTTATCACTAATCAAATTCCTTTATTATCTTCAAAATTTATCCTCATCAAAAAGTCCTTTTATTTAGCCCAAAATTCAATTTGATTTTCATTCAAATAGCTTCCGATCAGCACCATCTTTTGGAATTTTGGTCCAATTCAAACACCTTCCACACTAGCAGCAAAATTTCAAGCTATTGCGCACAAGGCAACTTGAACCCGAGACCTCCAAGCCCAACCACACGCTACCAGCCACAGCACCAGGACCATTCTTGTGATATATTCCGTTGTCAACTTCTTTTAAAATATACTTTCCAAATAATCGAATCATCCAAAGAAATCCAAAATATTAACCAACACCGGATTCAACATCCGCCCTTTTCACTATGAGGCACGCCCTTGCCATCGCGCCCCCGTTTCATTTGAGTCATAATTCCTTCCCAATTAATTATCAACCTTTATTCCATGCTCCATGTTTACTTAAAAAAGAAACCCAACATTTCGCGCTGTAACGCGACTAGAACCTTACTCCCCTCCTGCTCCTAACGCCTTTGCCCTCGGGCGAGACATTTCCTTGTGTCATGAAACAGCCCCAACAAATTATAAGGCCTAAACTCTGGCCTTCATACTAACATATGCAAAATAACTTTTTTTTCCATACCCAAGACTTGAACCTTTGACCTCCAACTTATTGAGAACGCCCCAAGCCACTAGACCACCTACTTCTTTGTGATATCTTTTAACCCAACAATATTTTAAAAGCCTTATGACTACCACCAACCTCCCTAAAAGGACAACATTTTTGCTAAAGCCCTAGATCGAGCCTAGGACTTTTCCAACACTACCAGCCCTTCCTAAACCTCCTAAGAATTAAACTAAACTTGAAATAATAATTTTTTTAAAGAAAATGTCCATTCAAACTTTTCATGATAAAATAATTTATTTCATTTGAATAATATTTTAAGAAAATTAACTATATAAATGTATTAGTGACATTATAAAAGTAGAGGGACAAACTATGTAAAAAAATAAAGCATATAAATCAAATCCCCAAATTTTAGCATAATCTAGGGGTCAATTAAAAATTGACCATTATCTTATTTTAGTATAAACCACATATTAATTTTTTTTTACGACAAAATCCATTCTCTCAACACACGAAACCCATTTATTCTAGGCCCAAATTCAGGATGCTACAGTTAAAGAGCTAAGTTTATGTTAAATATGACAATGAGTTAAGTTATGTTCAAGATAGCATAAGTGCTAAATTACGTGATGAAGTGATACAGGTACCCATGAGAAATTTTCGAGATATGATTCCAAAATGTGATATATGATTAGTAAGAGTAAGCATGAGTAAGTATGTTAAAGTGTTTGAGAATTTGTGTTACTATTATTTAATGAGATGAATGGATATTATCATGAGTCCTTATATTGTTATTTAATCCATGCAAACTTACTAAGCGTTATGCCTACCCCTCTCATTTCCCTTTTCCTTGTAGTATTGCCAAGCTAACTCGGGGATCGTAGGACGTCGGAGTTCGGATCACACTATCAACTTCTCTTTGGTATAGCAAAGTTTGATTAATTTTGAGTATGTCATGTATAGGAACTTGATTATTTTGTGATATGTCATAATTGTTAGCCAATGTGTTGGCTATTAGTTCTACTCATTCATTTTGTAAATGGCCATTGGAATTGGCCAATACTTGTTAAGTTATATATATTCAATGATAATGAAATTCATGAAGTGCAAGGTTGTGTAAATTATTGAGTAACGGGGAAAGTATGTGCATGATGAATGTAGTGTGTGTTAAGATAAAAAGGTATAAGTGTGGTTTCTGTTTAGGGTGGAAATTGGCTTGGTAAATATCCTTATAATTGTCCACATGGGTAGACAAACGGGCATGTGTCTAGGCCGTGTGTGACACACGGTCTACTCCATGGGCATGTGACGTGGCTGTGTGTTCCCCTGCATGCTAAGTTGGAAAGTCAAAATGCCCAGTAGTAACCACACGGGCTGAGGCACGACCGTGTGTCTCAACCGTGTAGAAGACACGGTCATAGGACATGAGCGTGTAACAACCCGATTTTAGAGCTAGTCGAAACAGTGGTTTCGGGACCACTAATCCAAGGTTTAAGAAAATTATTTTAATATTATTTTATGTGTTATGGCATAATTATATGGGTGCATGAAAATTTTGGTCCTTTAATTTTAGCGATTGTATGCTTAATTGCGAGAAAGAACTAAATCACATAAAGTGCGAAAGTTCTATTTTATAGGCTAATGGTGTGTAATAGCTATGGAATATTATTTGGAAGCCCTAAATGTGCAATTAGACCATTAGAAAATGAGTGGCCAGTCATAGGGGATAAGAAATGTCAAAATTTGGTCAAAGTGGGTGAATTAGGTGACTAAATTGAAGGAAATAAATAAAATAAAGAAAAAGATGATATCATCCTTGTTCATTTCCTTCCTCCACCGAAATTACTAGAAAAATAGAGGTTTTTGGAGCTCAAACTTTCAGCCAAGCTATTCCCTTGCAAGTAAGTGATCTTAGAGGTCTTTCTTGATAATTTTTGTACTTTTGGAATCCCTAAAGCTTAAGCTAACTAATGAGGGGACTATTTTGCAAAATGGTTGAAAGTTTAGGGATTTTCCATGTGAGTTCTTGTAATGTTTGCTGAGTTTTTAGGGAAGAAAATAAATTGTGGTTGTTAGATAAACAACTTTTGTGAAAGGTGTTACCATGAAAAACACCAAAAAGGGGCCTATTTGTAAAGGTTATAAATTGAGTAGTAAATGCATGAAATGATTGGTATTGTGAATGGTTCTAAGAGTAATAAATGTTCAACTAGGCTTTTTTAATGAGAAAATGTGATGAAAAATGATTTACGAGCCTAGGGGTAAATCGTAATTTTGCCAAAGTATCGGGGCAAAACGATCATTTTTGCCTAAGTAGAAATTTGAAGTGTCATGATTTATGTAGTGATTAAATGAGTAAATTTTATTATTATAGATCAAGAAGAACGTGGAAACAACCTTGACCGGGGAAAAGGCAAGTTTACGGATTAAGCCGCAAATTAACATATTTTGCACCGAGGTAAGTTTATGTGTAAATGATACATCTTTTGTACAAGCCCATTTTGCCCGGCCCAAACCCAAAACCCAACAAACCCAAATCAAACCTAAAGGCCCAAACAAAAAAAATTCAAGAAACCCTAGCCCCTAAACTCAGCGTCGAACCTACCCATTGGTATCTGACTTCTGACCCCTGGCCTTCTGACGTCGTCTGCAGCCACCGGCCACCGCCCATGTCACGTCCACCGCCCTCAAGTTGCACCTGCAAGAGAAAACACGCAAGCAAATATATTAAAAAATTGTAAAAAATGGCTATAAAAAGCCAGTCGAAATCTATTTGTAAGGGAGGGTCCTTTTTTTTTTTTTGAAAAACAAAAGCAGAGATTCAAACAAAAGAACAAAAAACAAATTCGAAAATACAAAAAAATATATTTAAATACAAGCAAAAGATTGGCAAACGCAGAAACAACGAGATCCGAACACTAAAAGACAGGGATTTAAACACTGAAACAGAGGCCGAAAAGGTGATTTTTCTTCACTCCCAAATTTTTTTTACTACAAACCCTTTTATCTATGCAAACATACAAACACACACATATATATATAAGCATAATAATAAAAAAAGAAAAAAAATCACACCTTTTCGAACTCGACTACCTGCAGACAAAGGACGCCAAGGATTTTGACCACGGCGAACTACCGAAAACCCTCACCGGAGATAGGCCTCTGCAGAGAAAAGAAAAGGGGAAGAAATCAGTATTTTTTTCTTAAGCAGGAGAAATGAAATTTTTTAAACAATTTTGGCCTTATATAGCCCCAAAAAAACGACGTCGTTTTGGGGCTGGCCCTAACACCCAAAACGACGTCATTTTACCCCTAGGATCCGCGTGTTGACCAGACTCGCCTCAGGATCCGCATTTTTTTTTGTCAAAGGGCTAATTGCACAATCAGCCCTTCCGCATTTTTTAGTTTTTTTCAAATCAAGTTTTTAGTATTCACACATTGGCCCTAAAATTTTGCACGATTTCGCGATTTGGTCCTCCCTCAAAGTGCTGCATTTAATTTGCTGGGAAAATTTCCCTTTTGATCCCCACCCTTTACGCCCATTTTCTTTTTAGTCCCTGAACCTCATTTCATTTACAAATTGACCCCCAAAGTTTGTTTGATTTATAATTTCACCCCCACAGCACCCATTTTATCAAAATTGACCCCTTCCATCCTGTTTTAAGTTCGATTTGGCCCATTTGCTATATTATCTCACAATTTTTTATTTGATCTTACAATCATTTTGTCCATTTTTCTTTATTATACTATTGTTTGTTATTTTATTACTAATGTTATTATCGTATTTTTATCACCTATTATATTATTGTTGGTACTACACTATTAATTAATATTATATTATCATTATATATATTATTATTATCGCTATGTTATTATTATTTTATTACCGTTATTGCTAAATTATAATTATTACTATTATACCTATACACATATATTATATTACTATATTGTTACTATTATATTACTACTATTGCTATCGACAATATTCTATTTATTGCTCGTTGTTTTCGTTATTACTATCTATTTCATCATTTCATCATTATCGCTATTAATATTATACTATTTGTCATATATATGTAAATATCCCACATATTTTACGATATTACCTTTTTTCATATGTATATATATATATATATATATATGTAAATATCCCATATTATTACTATCATTATATTATTTCTCAATATGCATATATTTTACATATTTTATATATATTCCCACCATTATTATTATCATTTTCTTACCATCGTCAATACATATGCGCCATTGTCATAATACTTTTCTTTCCCTACTACTTATATCCTTATCATTCGTCTCCTTGATTTTCCCGACATCTCAATTATCATAACAATCGGTATCCCGTATTAGCAATTCGAGTGAATCGAGCCCTAACTGGTTTTGATTTTCCTCGTTTAAGTTAAACAACGTGATATCTCTTTCAAAAATCGCAAATTCAAGTTTCAAATCAACATTCCGTATTAGCAATTCGAGTAGATCGAGCCCTAACTTACTGGGTTTCAATTTTTCTTGTTTAAGTTAAACAACGGAATGCCCCTTTTAAAATCGCAATTTAAATTTTAAACAAAACACCTAATCTCGAAAATTGGAAATGTTGTGTCCTAACTTACTGGACTCGACATCTAGATACTTCGGGTAAGTTTTTAATATAGGGGCAATATTCCTAATTTGAACCTTCGAGAAAACGAGCCCTAACTTACTGGGTTCTAATTTCTTATTCGACAAATGACAGAATATCCCCTCTTAGTATTAAAACCAAGTTTTAAAAGGCAAGCTTAGTTTCAGAAGCCTAAAGTATCGCGCTCTAACCTACTGGGTATGATACTTTATCTCTTCAAAAATAAGAGAGTCTTATCGTCCCTTCTAATTCCTTCAAGTTTTTTGGAAATAAAAAGTATCGTTTTTCAAACCATTTCAAAGTTTTCAACATTAGGACATCGATTAATCAATTTGGTACCAATTTTGGGCGTATCGAGGGTGCTAATCCTTCCTCGTGCGTAACCGGCTCCCGAAGTTGTTTTTCTGGATTTCATAGACTAAAATCGTTGTTTTGATAAATCAAACTGCTTATTAAAAACAACCATTTTACGAGGTGACCCGATCACACCCGAATAAAGATCGGTGGCGACTCCCGTTTTATCATTTTCAAAACCCAAGTTCGATTCCCATTTTGTCAAAAAAATGGTTACAACATCTTTAATACATATGATTTTACCTATTGATGCACTGTATGAATGTAAATACTTATTTGTGAGATTGATTGAAAATGATAGAAAATAAGTAATTCTCGGATGAACCTCAGAATAGAAATGTAGGTACGGATAAATATCTGTAATTACGTAAGTGATGGTGGGCCGTTTGTGATACCACCTTGTTATTTATTCACGATGGGCTGTGTGCGATACCATCGTATATACCATTATTTGGTGGGCTATGCGCGACACCACCGTAATTATTGTTGTTGGTGGGCTGTGTACGATACCACCCTATTATTGATTAATGGTGGGCTGTGTGCGAAACCACCGGGTACTTTGTATCATTCCAAAGGGTTCATTGAGAATCTTGCTTAAGTAAAAATTTCGTGTGGCTTTGTGGTGATAAATGTAGGGTATAAGTACAAGTAAATGTGAGCAATGTATATGATATATGGTTGGGTTGTGGTAAGAGTTGAGATGAGTAAGCATGATTATGAAAATGTGAATTGTTCTTACATAGTATGTAATGTTGTTGATTGACTAGCATATGGTATGATGCTTATTGTTTACATGTAGACTTACAAAGCTTAAAGCTTACTCCCTTTCTTTTTCCTTGTTTTATAGTGTCAAAGAGCTAGCTCGGGATACAAAGATAATCAGAAGATCACCTATACTATCAGCACATTTTGGTATATTTAGACTTAGCATTTTGAGTATGGCATGTATAGGGACTAGACTTAGTTGAATGTCATATTGTTTTGGCTAAGTGTGTTGGCTCATTCAAAGATGACCTCTTTTGTATAAGGCCATATTATGTGGCTCTTACTTATTAATCTATGAAAAGATGAGATTATTCATGATTGTGCAAGTAGCATGTTGAATTACTTGGTTTAAGTATGCATAAATGGGTTGGTGGTTGAATGTGATTTATGTTTGTATGAGTTAGGGTGATAAAAAGAGCTTGGCAAATAGCCTTGTTCTTGTCCACATGGGTAGACACACGGGTGTGTGTCTAGGTCGTGTGTGACACACAGTCAGCCTCATGGGCGTGTGCCCAGGCCACGTGAAGTCTGTACCTGAAATTTGGAAAATAATTTTCCACACGGTCGAAGGACACGGGCGTGTGCCTAGGAAGTGTGACATTTTTGGGTTGATGACGTCAAAAACAGAATGCTAAGGTTTTTGGCACATAGGCTAAGACACGGGCGTGTCGAGGCTGTGTGAGGGACACGAGCATGTGTCTGCCCGTGTGAAAACCCCTGTAGGTTCGAATTGAAAAATAATTCCACACGGGTATGGTACATGGGCATGTGATATGCCACACGGGCGTGTCCTCTCCTCCATACGGGCGTGTGGACTATTTAGAGAAAACTTTCTAAGATTTTTTAGAGCTTAAAAAGGGTTCGATTAGATCCTAAATCACTCCTAATGTGTGTTAGGGGCCTTGTAAGATTGTTTAAGAGGTGTTAATAAAAGTTTTTAATTTGGAGAGAAGTTCAAGTTTCAGAATTGTATGATTGATTGCGTATAAGCCTAGTAATGCCTCGTACCCTATTCCAGCATTGAATACGGGTAAGGGGTGTTACAGGGTGTGTGCCCAGGCCGTGTGAAGTCTGCACCTAAAATTAGGAATTTAGTTCGCCACATGGTCTAAGGACACGAGCGTTTGCCTTGGCCATGTGACCTTATTGGGATAATGATGTCATAAATAGAATGTCAAGGTTTTCACACACGAGTGAAGACACGGGCGTGTCATGGCCGTGTGAGGGACACGGGCGTGTGTCCGGCCGTGTGAAAACTCGTGTAGGTTCAAATGAAAAATATAATCCACACGGACTGGGGACATGGGCGTGTGTGACCCCACGACCTGCCCATATGGGCGTGTCCCTCTCCACACGAGCGTGTGGCCCTGTTTTGTGTAAAAATTTTCTAAGTGTTCAAAATTTTTCGTTTTAGTCCCGAACCATCCATATGTATGTTTAAGGTCTCGTAGACCTATAAGAGGGACATTATCGAATGAAAAGTTTTAAGTTGAAAAGAAATTTTGAGGCCCAGTGTTGTATGTTTGAGTAAGTTAAGTCTGGTAATGCCTCGTACCCAATTTCGGTGTTGAATACGGGTAAGGGGTGTTACAAAAACCCAAACTAAAGAGCTTTATAAAGCTAAACTACAACCTTATTTTTTATCAGCCAAGAGTGGCTTTAAATAGCTTATTTCTGACCAAATAATGTTACCTAAAGTGCCCTTGAACACTGGCTTTTGATTAGTGTTTTAGGTGGACAAACTTTGTTCCTAATGTGATTTTTTGTCCCCACACGATAAGGATATCACAATAACCAGGGTTAGGATATCACAACACCTTAGTCAGAATACATAGAGGAGTTATCTTGCGGTGGGTATCACGATACCTTGAGGGGATATCGTAATACCCCTGTAGCTTGGTCCTAAATGTCCTCCGTTTAGAGTCTGTTGATGGTATTGCAATACCCTAATTTTGATATCATGATACTACTGATTGTGGCTTGATTTGCACTCCATTTGGGCCACCTACATGTCCCTACAACACTAAAACACACATTTGGGTCCCCAATGGCATAATTGGCCATTTTTAGGAATCAAAAGTGTTAAAAACACAACATTTAATTTATTAAATCTAAAAACTAAAACTAAGTAAAACATAACATAAACATATAAACTGCTTGCAAACAAGCTTGTTAAGTGTAATAAGAAGCGTAATTTGGCACATCAATTTGTGGCAGATCATACCTCATGTAGCGCACTACTTCAGCAATACATAACTCAACTAGGTTCTTCAATGAATATGTAGTATTCACTAGCATGAAATGTGTTGGTATTGTTAGCCGATCTACCACTACCTAGACAGAGTTCTTCATGGAGGGGGTAAGAGGCATTCCAGATAAAAAATCCATGGTGATTCTATCCCATTTCCATTCAAGAATTTCCAAAGGATAAAGTTTTCTTGATGGAACTTGATGATCCGCCTTCACTCTTTGGCTGGTTAAACATGTGGAAACATATTTTGAGATTTTCTTCTTCATACCAGGCCACTGGCATGAATCTGTCATGTCTTTATGCATCTTGATGCCATCAGGGAAGAGTGAAAAAAGCCTTTGGTGAGCTTTTCTTAATAATTACTTTCTTAATTCATTTCCTTTTGGCACAAATACTTGATTCCTGAACTTGAGTTCTCCATCTTTGCCCATACTAAAGTGTTTTTCTTTTTCAATTAGTAATTTTTGCTTAATTCTCACACTGACTGCCCTTTCCTTGTTCTTACAAAATTAAGGAGAGATGGGTTGGTTTGACAACTAGCTCCACCAATAAGGCTTTATCATCTACTAGGGTCAACTTGGCTCATAGGGACAACAAAGCCGCAATAGTTTTCCTCCTCAATGCATCTGCCACTATATTTGCTTTTCCTAGTTGGTATTTGATGGTTAGATCATAATCCTTCAACATTTCCAACCATCTTCTTTGGCTTAGATTTAGATCCTTCTAGGTCATTAGATACTTTAGACTTTTATGATTGGAAAAGATATGGCATCGTTCCCCGTATAAATAGTGTCTCTCGAGCTTTAATGCTGTAACACCCCAAACCCGGCCCATGAGTCCTGACCGGATCTGGTATGTCACGGAGTAAAATATTTTGAAGGACATTGATTTTCTGGTGAAAATTTGATAAAATTTGGCTAAGGAATTAAAACGGTGTTTGAAAACTCAGTTGGGCTTTTTATAAATATAGTTGGGTTGTTCAACCCTTTGAAATTGTTTGATTATTTAAAATTTAAGGAACTTCCAAAATCATGATTGACGTGGTGAATTTTGTTACCCGATGGTAACATCTTTTGAAAACCCGTAGAAATTTATTAAGTTTGAAAAGTTGCTTTTAACCTGTTCAATTAATTTTATAAAATTCCATTTGTAATATAACATGAGTAAAGTAAAGCAATAAAATAAACATCCAACAATAATTAGCGGCCTTATTACAACCCAAAATAAAAAGACTTAGAAAATAAATAATTTTAACTATAGTAAAATAAAATCAAATCCAACGAAAAGCATGGCCACCGAGTCCTCTCCTACCCATCTCCGCGATCTACTCATCTCGCAAAAATGGTAATGGAAAGGGGTGAGTCACCAAGACTCAAGGTGTAAATCCCCACCAGGAAAATACAACTCATACACATTTTATTAATAAACATGTACATGCAACCCAACCTAACCATCCATACTCCTTAACTACCCCATGTGGTCAAAACCACCGTGGTCAAAACCATCGATGACTTAGAGTTACAAATCAAATGATGGGGCCAACCCATCGTGTGGTCAAAACCACTGATGACCATAGGTCACAATATATCAAGTGTGGTCAAAACCACTGGTGGTACCAAACCATTGGGACTTAGTCGCAATTTATCAATCAGTGTGGTCAAAACCACTGATGACCATAGGTCACAAATAATCTGATGGGGCCAACCCATCTTGTGGTCAAAACCACTGACGATAGTCCATAAAATCATCCCCCTCCTCTCATCAATCCCACCATCACATGTTTATATATCAATTTTCATATATCATGTATTTAGGCATAGCATATAACATCATGTGATGGCATGCAAAATCATAAATCAAAGATCACGTAATAGGGGACTTACCCGGAATCCATGCCTAGCCATAAGCAAATCACTACCAAAAAGTAAATAAGTAACAACATAATCATGTAAACTAATAAAGTGTGTAGTGAGTTCTTACACACCTGTTACTACCAAAATTCCTAGATCTCGAAGATCCGATCTACGTCGCTAGATTCTTGACCCTATAATTGACCAACAATCATGGTTAGGGACTTAGGCCTATTCGGCCAAACCAAATTAATACCAAGGCTATTTTGTGGACTTACCTTAAACGGATTTGATTTCCAAACAAATCCCAAAGCCATAATTAGCCCCTAAATCCATGGCTCATATTAGTTTCGGCATTAAAACATAAACTTTATAACAAATGGCCCTTGGCCGAATGGAACTACTCACTTACCCCACTTACCAAAATAATTTGAAATCCCAGAATTATCACTTGGCTTGTTGAGATCCCTACCAAACACTTGTTAGAATCGGCTATAAGTGAAACTATGGGAAGTGGCCTATGGCCAAATAGTGTAGGTGGCTTACCTTCAAAAATCAACACCTGATAGTCTCCAACAACGCACCTTGCTGTTAACTACAACAAAGAAATACCATCTTTGTGATTTTTATGATTCATTTGGCCATCCCAAAAGAGAAGAAACAACCCGATTTCTTTAAGGAAGAAATTACTTACCCCAACGCCACTTGGAGAACTACAAAAGAGAGGTTTGACAGCCCCTAAGAGTTTCGGCCAAGGCAAGATGGAAGGGCTAGAATTTTCTCTTAAAAGAGGGGGTAGATTCAGCTAAAAGAAGCAAGAGGAGAAGAGAATTTTTTGAAGAATTTTGACAAGAGAGGCTATGGAGAATTTGGCAGCAGCAATCAAGAAGAAAAAGAAAGAAAACTTTGAAGAATTTCGGCACCCATTGCTTTATCAAAATCGAATGGGGATGGCCTTAATGAGTCTTTCATTCGGCCAACTCCCCTCCCTATGGTGATAATTTCAGCCTTTCCTTATCAAAGATAATGCAAGACTTATCTTACATTTAATCTCCTAATCACCTTCAACAATTTAATTGAAAAAAAACTACTAATAATGCTACCCTTCAACCAAAAATTAAAAGGAAATAAAGCTTTATCCTTATCAACTTAAGAGTCCCTCATGCAGCCATCACTCTCTCCCATTCATGCCGGCCTCAAAGTAAAAAAAAATAAAATGCCATTTGCTATTTCTTAGGTTCGAAACCAAGACCCACTGTCGCAACCCTCTCTTCCAACGCCCCAGGCCACTTCTTCCAATTTGACTTTCATGTCAAATATCCTCACCATTTAAATATAAGGCCTTCATACCTGGCCCCCCTTTCTTTTAACGCCAATAGCCCAAAAAAATAGAACACCTTCCTTGCGTCCCTCATGTCTCAAACCCGAGACCTTTTTGCCAACACCCTTAAGTGGTGCCCCAAGCCACTCCACCCAACCCGACTTTCATGTCCATTCCTTACCCAAAAATTCTTTAAAGCCCTCTTACTTGGCCCCCTTCCTTTAACGCCCCAAAAAGCCCAAAAGGAAAACACTTCCCTTTGTTACTGCCGTGACTCGAACCTCTTCATCCCTTGGAAACCCTTAGACGCACCCTTTGTAGCACCTAAGTGGCGCATGGAAGCCACTATTCCAAGCCATTTTTCGTGTCATGCCTCTCCCTAATTTTTACTTAACCCCTATCTCCTAGCTCCCTCTTTTTAGATACTTAAAAAGAAATTTTTAATTCCAAATCTGACCTAATTCGGGGTTATGACTAGACCCTTAAAACATGCCAAATAATCCTAGAATTTAATTCTTCAAGCACACACATGGGAAAATATTTAAATTACAAATAACCCCTAATTTAGGGTGTTACAAATGCTAAGACCATAGCTGCCAATTCCATATCATGCGTAGGGTAGTCCATCTCATGTGCTTTTAATTGGCATGAAGCCTAGGCTATGAATTTCCTTTTTTGCATAAGGACGCAACCTAGTTTATTCAGTGACGCGTCAGTGTAAACTATATACTCCACTCCAGGCTTTGGCTATGCCAACACTTGAGTTTCGGTAAGAATCGCCTTTAGCTTCTTGAAGCTTGCTAGCATTCATCACTCCATACAAAATTTTCCTTGTTCTTTAACCGTTTGGTGAGAGGTGATGTTATAGAAACCTTTCACGAACCTCCTATAGTATCCAACTAATCCTAAGAAGATTAAAACCTCAGTAATATTCTTGGGTGTTCCATTCAATAACTAACTTTACTTTTGCAGGATCCACCATGACACCTTTCGCTGAAATCACGTGTCCTAGAAAATGTACCCCATTTAACTAGAACTCACATTTACCAAACTTTAGGTACAATTGATGTTTATGCAAGGTCCTTCATACAATATTTAAATGCTTTTCATGGTCAAGCTCATTCTTGGAATAGACCAGTATATCGTCAATGAAGATCACAAAAAATTGATCTAAGTAAGGTTAAAACACCCTATTCATTAAATCCATGAACATTGCAGGTACATTAGTTAATCCAAATGGCATCACCAAAAACTCGTAGTATCCATACCTTGATCGAAATGTTGTTGTAGGCACATCAACATCCTTGATTCTTATATGATAATATCCAAACCTTAAATCAATCTTGGAGAATACTAAAGCTTTACTTAATTGTTCAAACAAGTCTTCAATTCTGGGATGAGGGTACCTATTTTTAGTGGTGACCTTGTTCAAGTGATGATAGTCTATGCACAGACGCATATACCCATCAACTCTAGGCCATATGAAACCTTTACTTAGCATGTCCTGCAATTGTTCTTTTAATTTTTTAAGTTCTATAAGTGCCATCCTATAGGGTGTCCATGATATAGGAGCTATTCTAGGTTCCAATTATATTGAAAATTCTATCTCTCTATCCTTAAGCATACTAGAAAGTTCCTCAGGAAAGAAATCCGTAAATTCTCTCACTACAGGTACTTGGTTGGCTTCACTCCTGGACTTAGGCATATCCATTATATACACCAAGTAGGCATCAACACCTAAAATAATCAATTTTTTGGCAGGCATCATAGAAATAATTCTACCTACCAATTTTGATTTTTTCCTAGACAATAATATTTCCTTTCTTTAGAACTTGCCAAACGCACACTTCTAGACCAACAGTCAACCATAGCGCCATGCCTAATTAACCAGTCTAACCCTAATATGACATCAAACTCATGAAAACTAAATAACAACAAGTCTGCCAAAAACATGTGGTCGCCCGCAGCTAAAGAGCAATTCCTTATTAACTTATTCACTATAGTGCTCTGCCCCAAGGGACTCGTTAATAATATGTTGGTAAAAAACATTCTACCTCAAGACTTAAACCCTCTATAACGTTAATGCATATATATGAATGAGTAGACCCAGGGTCAATCAATGTATAAATATTTTTTAGTGGAAAGAAAAATTATCAATTATGACCTTAGGCAGGCTGACGTCTTCCTTGGCCTTCATAGCATAGGCACGTGCTGACGCACCAGAATTTGTCCTATTGAAAATTTTCCCCTATGACCTTTGAACCGAGCTAGACTTAACTGCCATATTCGATCGGCTCTAATATTGGTACTTTGGTGGACTTCTAATAGATTATGCTATGGTATATTTAGACTCAGTCAGACAATATTTAGCCATGTGGTCTTTGGACCCACAACAATAATAGCCCCCTAACTTCTTTCTACACTATACTCCATGATTCCTTCCATAGAAATTGTAGTCCCATTTTTCCATTCAAGAACCACCAGAGTTAGCCATGGATACAGCTGGCTTATGGGATCTATAACGCCTATAGTTGGAGGTCTGCGATTCTCTTCTTGAAGTTTGAAAAGGATGATCTTTTGGTTTCTCAAAGCTCGAGGAATGTGGAGGGCTAATCTTCCTCTCTTCATTCTTTCATTCTAATAATTCTTGCTCTTATCCCTAAACATCGACTCCATCTTATAGGCTATAACCATTATCTTTGATAGGGTTTTATATTAAGAAGCTGTTGTTAAGGCACAAAGCTCATCCCTAAGTCCCCAGTCAAATTGATCACACATACCTTTTTCTGATGGGAACATACCTTTGGCATACTTATTCAGCCGCATGAACTCACGCTCATATTCCAAGATGGAAATTCTACCCTACTTTAAGTATAAATGGTCACTTTTCTTTTGTTCCATGAACGTTGGGTTAACATATTTCCAATGGAACTTCTCTAAAAATAATTCTCAATTTGCTAGATTGTAACAACCTATTTTCTGTGAAATCGAAACAATGATTTCGAGACCACAAATATGAGGTCAAAATATTTATTTTATTGTTATTTTAATGCCTTCAGTTTGTTAGTAGTGTCGTATAAAAATTTCGATAAGAAATTTTATCAATTGCTTGCTTAATTTGATAAAAAGGACTAAATCGCGTAAATTGCAAAAACTTGAGTTCTATTAGGTAAAGGTGTCTAATAGCTATGGAACCTTAAAGTAGAGGTCGTTATGTTGTAATTATCCCATTAATGAGTTAGTGGATGATAATGGCTTGGTATTTTGTGTAACTATTAAATGTTTTTAAGGTTAATTTAGGAAATTAACAAATAAAGGTTAATTAAATAAAACAAAATTAAAACATCATCTTCCTAAACAACAAACACAACTAAAATTTCAAAGTAAAAGCATCCATGGGAGCTTGAACATTCGGCCCATCTTATTTGGAGTGCATGGTATGCATTTTATTTCTTTTTTGAGTGATTTCTATGTTTTTGGAGTCGTTGTAGCTTAATCTAGCTACCCAAGGGACTAATTCAAAAAACTGTTAAAAGTCTAGGATTTTACCATTGATGAATGCATATGTATTTTGATGTTTGATCATAGAAAATAAATGGTTGTTGTTAGATAAAAAACCATTTGTTACGTGATTTTGGTTGAAATTGTAAATTAGGGATTTATTTGTAAAATGTGTAAAATTCATGGTGAAACGTCTAAAATAATGAAAAATATGGGTTACTATGGATATATATAAAATTCAGGTAGCATGGGTGTGGGTGAAATTGCAAGAATTTGTATTTTATGAGCTAAGGACTGAATTGTAAAGAATTTAAAATTTAAGGGGCAAAATTATAATTTCCCATAATATGATTTTTGTGTTAAATGGAATAGAATGATATTTAACTAAGTTAAATTTAATTATATGTAGATCAAGAAAAGCAACGTTCAGAATTAGATCGGGGGAAAAATAAAGTAGTGGATTGTTCGGTAGATTTTCTCCATACTAATTCGAGGTAAGTTCGTATGTTAATAAGAATTAATGTAATTGTGTATTAAATGCCTTATTATTGCATTACTGATGAATATGACTTCAACAAAATATGTGACGAAGAATTGGCGACGTATGAAATCCCCGATTGAACCTTAGGAATAGATAAGATACAAATGACATGTCATTAGGGGTTATTGTGTTTTGGGTGCTGGTCCGTACGTTTTATTGGTGATTGAGTTTTTTGGCATGTATTGTGGTTACTCATCAGCTTGTGTGAGCAGCACCGTGTAGCTTCGTCTTGATCGTCAGCTTTGTGAGCAGACCCGATGATAGCTCGAGATGAGCATTTACATATGAGATATGAGATTGAGATGGTTTTGACTATGTATTGGCACTTAGGGTGCGAGATTCTCAAGTATCCAATATTATTCCAAATGGTTCAATGATAAATTTATGATATAGAAGGGTTGATATGTATCAGTGCAGGTATGTACGTAAATCATATAAGTATTGAATCCAAGAAATTAGTGAGTTTTATGATTAACTATGTAAACGAATATATGTTAACCTTGTGATTAAATGGAGTTGTTGTACATTATGTTTATAATACTTAAATTGTAAATGAATGGTAAGTTATACTTATTAGCCATACGAGCTTACTAAGCTTTATAGCTTACTCTGTTTACTTTTCCGTGTTTTATAGTGATTTCGAAGCTTGCTTGGAGGGAGTTGTCAGAGATCTCATCACACTATCCAGCTGTTGTTTTGGTACTTTTGAACTTGTGTACTTGGTTATATGGCATGTATAGGCATTGTGGTTATTATGGTCTAAATGTTTGTAATGTTGATAGCCAATTGATTTGGCTTGTAAATGATATATGTTTTTGATTATGTGTTTAGCCATGTGATTTGGCTTATTTTGGTATACTTGGTTATGCATATATGTGTAAATAGCATTTGATATTTAGTTCATAATTGCTATGTAAATGTCTTGTAGAGATTTGGTATTAAAGGTAGCAAATGGTTGAAATTGAGAATGTATTAGCATGCCAAATATTAGGCAAAATAATGCATATATTGAATTGACCATTTAGGTGATTTTTGGATGTGAAATTGGTATAAATTTGAATGGCCAATTGTGATGTTTATGAGTAATGTTGTTGTTGATTTTGGATTTGTATGAATTGGATTTGGTTGTGGTTGTTTTGAATGCCTATTAAGGATATGATCATATGCTATTTGGTATATGTAGGTTAAAACTACTTTGGGTGAGAAATATGGCTTGGAAGATGTCCTATTTTTGTTACACGGGCAGAGACATGAGTGTGTGTCTTAGCCGTGTGTGACACACGACAAGGTGACATGGTCGTGTGTCCCCTGGTACCTATTTAGAAACAAAGTCAGTAGCTCGATATGGCCCAGCACACGGGCGTGTAACTTGGCTGTGTGGCATAAGTCAGTATACCCTCCATTTTTCACATAGCCTAGCACACGACTTGCCCCACAAACGTGTGAGGCCATTTCGAAAGATACACGGGCTAGTCAAAATGGGCGTGTGGTTGGTCGTGTGACCCAAGTTAGTGAGTTACACCGGGTAGGACACGGGCTGGGGCACGACCATGTGATCCCATTTTGAATGTCCACATGGCCTGTGACACGAGCGTGTCTTTGGTCGTATGAGACACACGGCCTAGTCACACGGGCGTGTCACTTGTACTTTGAAAATTTTCTATGTTTTGTCAAAATTTTCCTAAGTTCTCGGTTTAGTCCCAAACTACTTCTAATGCTTTTTTCTGGCCTCGAGGGCTTGTATTAGGGACTATATGATTGTATTTGAATGATATTGGTTGGATATGAAAATCGTATGATTGTTTAATTGATAAGTCTGATAATACTTTGAAACCCTATTTCAATGAAGGATACGGGTTAGGGGTGTTACATAGATGCTCAGTGGTAATGTTGACGACGTTTTCCCACCATTGGTACGCTTCTCCTTCTAGCAAGAATATGGAGCATCAAAGGTTGTCCTCTTGATTACCCTTTAACTCTTTAATAACCCATCCTAATTGAGATAACCAATATTCAGTTGCAGTGGGGTCATCTCCCTTATCTCCCGAAAATTCCTTTGCTCCTCTTTTCTGAATCTGTAGGATAGGATCAGATATCAAGAGAGTCACTGCAGGTGCAGGAGGAGTAGGTTGTGTTGGGCGTACTGCCTCAGGGCGCGGGTTGAGGAGGGTGTTATGGTTGCTGAGGTTTCTCAGGTTGATGCTCAAATTCAGTACCCATAACCTACTCAAACAGTTGTGCCATCATGGAAAGAACATATTTCGAAATGCATTGCCTGCATTCCTAGTGTTGTTGTTATTGGCGATAGTAGCTTGTTCTTGGGCGGGAACATGGCTCTCCATATCTGTACAAGTGACCTATCTTGAACTTTTAGATATTTCCTTCTCTTTCCAAAAGAAATATAAATTTTGTATGTTACATTAAGACTAAGCCAGAGGCATACTATGCATGGCAGGGGTGTTACACTATCCTCAGTTTGTCCGAGAATTGGCTAAACCTAGGATCTAATACCAAAGACTTGTAGTGCCCTAAACTTGTCCCTTGAGGAGGATCTAGGAATGGCATGTCATAGCCTGAAATTCTTTTTCAAAAATGCAATTGGAGAAAACTTTGGTTAACATAAACGGTTGGGTATATGTATATTAATAAACAATATATATAACTTTCAAGCTGAAAGGGGTAAAACACTTAATGTCATAAAATTTCATTGTAAGATTTAGGAAAGAACATAGTTTGGCAAATAAATTTTTAGTTACATAAAATATCATTCTTCAAAATCTTATGTCTTTTGACGTGAACTCTGTTACTAGATTGAAACTCGATTCACGATTTTATGTTCTCGATCGTCTAAATAGGTACTTGCTTGAATAATGGTAGAAATATGAAGGAAAAAGTAAAAAAAGGGTAAACTTCGATATAACTCATGAATATAAGCGAACCAGAAAAGAGCAGACGCTATATGACAATGTGAACCATTTTCTATATTGTTCTTTAACACTCGAAAGTTTGGAAAATGACAAAGACCTTTACCCACTATCTATAATGAGATAAGAACTAGAGCAACAAAACGAGTAGAGAAGAAGAGGAGTGCACTAGTTTGGCTTAAGATAAATACTGCATTTGCTTTCTAGTTCCCTTCTCTTTAATTTTCATCTTTATGTTGAGATTATGAATTTGAAGGATTGTTTTGTTGTTGTTGTTCTTCTGATTAAAATGACTTAAATTAATTCATGTTAGCTTGATTGCATTATGTCCACTTGAATTATTAAAATCATGTTTGTGCTGTTATAGGCCTTGGTAAGTTGTTAAATTAAATAAAATCATGCTTATGTTATACTTACATTATAAAATGTAAGGTAAAAATGAATTAATTATTAAACGTATTGAAATTATAATTAATTGATATAGTATTTAATTGGTGCATGTTTAATCTTCTAAGGTAGTTGAAGGTTAAATTAGCGACAGTATTAAACGGTACATTAGCCTTGAATAACTTGCAAGATTATTGTTATTAAACTGTTTCAATATAGAAATATATTGTTACCTTACTTATTCTTTTATGTGCTTATGAAGGTTGATTAATGATTTGAATTGGCATTGAAAAATGTTCAAGAGATTAATTAATTTAGTAAGTACGTATGAGTAGTAGTTAGCAAATTACCAAGTTGCTGTGAAAATATTCCTAACAACATGAACTTGGGTTTAGTAATTCTAAGTTAAGGAATGTAATTGATCTAACTCAATTATTCCATATTTATTAAAACTATATTTTGAAATGTGCATTTAAAATTTTATTTTATTTAATTTAATTTTACTTAGTTAAAATTTAGTTTTTAATCACTTCCTCAAAATCAAAGTATTTTTAAACACCAAAGTGTTTGATTTACATTTCATAAATATTTTTCTCTCACAGTCCCTGTGGGTACGATAACTCGACATTTACTTGTCACTTTATTACTTGTTGTGATTGTGTACACTTGCACATTTCCGTCAATGCAAGTTTTTGGCGCAGTTGCCGGGGACTGTTTTAAAAGACATTATTTGTGAAATTGTTAATTTTGCATTTTGGTCTATTTTTTTCTTCTAAATTTTAATTCCATTTTTGTGTGTGTTTGTTTTAGGTGTTTACGAGTATTGATCAAATTATTGACTTACTCCCTGTAGACTTGAATCTGGAAACACTTTCAGACAAAGGATAAGACAAGGATAACAAAGAAGGACCGAAGAAATTAATTTCAAGAATCAAAACCAAAATCAAGTGTAATATCCTGAAAATGGGCTTATGCATTTACGCTTAATTATATGAAATAACATGCTTGAGTATGTTGTGAATGTGTATAATGGAATTTGTGAACTTTAGAAAATAGGATAAAGCCTTAATAAAATATTAAGTTTTAAGTCTAAAAGAGGAAGCTAAAAGGATAGGGCCTTAAGAGAAAATGTAAGGGAGATATGACATGAGAATGGGCTTGGCAAAGTGGCAACAAGGCGCCACTTAAGGGCCTAGCATGTTACGCCGCCTGCATATGCAATTGGGCCAGGGTTCGAGTCGTATGGGAGGCAAAAGAAGGGTTTTTATTTCTTTTGCTTGTTGGCGTCAAAATGGGGACATAATGGACGGCATCAAGGCACTTACAAGATGAGTTTTATCCTTTTAAAATTCGGCTAGATAAGGGATAATTGATGGATTTATTTGATTAATTTAAAGATGTGATAAGACATAAAAATTGGAGAATAACAAGGTGAGGCTAGTGATTAAGTTATAGTCGAATTTATCAGCTAAGTGTTCATCTTTTCCTTGTTTTCTTTTATTCTCTCACCTTTCTTCTCTAGCCGAATTTCCTTCCCAAAAATCACCATAGCCGAATTCTTCCAAACAACTCTTCTTTCCTCTTTTATTTTGATTAAAACCAAAATACCCTGTGCTTCCCATCATCAATTCTTCTTTTTTTGCAAACCCAATCAAAAGCCAAAGATAAGTTTCAAGCCCATAGCCGATTGTTCATCAAGTCTCTAAGCTGAATCTCTATGGTGTCAGGAATAAGGTGTAACCGATTTCATCATTAGGGGGTAAGAGCAAATTTGATTTTTATTCCTTTTCTTTTAAGACTTGTCGAAATCTAGGACTAATCCCATTAATAATTTATTTGTCGAAATTTGGAAGGATCTTCTGGGACTTTTTTAGTAAAGTTGGCTACAATAGGGGATCTTCGGGATTTTAAGAACCCAAGGTAAGCCATAAGTGAAATTCAGCCATAGGCCATTCTGTTATGTTTTAGTGTTAGATTAAATCTAACATATGTGTATAGGGCTATCGACATCTCCATAGTCAAGTGGTGTTTTCAGGATTTGGAAATCGCAAGGTAAGTGCATAAGTACAATTGACCAAAGCCATATTTGATGTTTTAAGTCTATACCTTCTTTGTTTAAAAAGCCGAAACTAATCCTTTAGGTAATCTAGTGTTGACCGATTTTAAGGAGAAGCACAACAAAGTTTTGGGACTTGATTAGTGGTGAAAACGGCAACAAGGTAAGGTCTTTTGTCGCAAGGATCCTTGGGATTTGGGTTTTTGGCCGAATAGGCCTTTTTGATAATATGCCTAGTGTTGGCCGATTATAGGGACTAAAGGATCTAAGGTTTTAGATCGGGCTTTTCGAGATTTAAGTGAACCGCTAAGTGTATCAGGTGTGTACCCCACACTATCTTTTAATAAGATTTATGGCAATATTTAATATGAGCATGTTTATAAGAATGTGAATATGGCTAAAGTATCATGCTATTGTACAAAGTACTCAGGTACGTTTTCCTACTCTTACTAGGATTATGATAAATATCTGTTTTGACACACATATGAAACTATAAGAATGTGAATTAAGAATTTGGCATGTTTTGTATGACATGGGCATACGGGTTATTTTAAAAGGGGAAGTGAATGTGGTGGTTTAATACCATGATATCTGAATGTGGTGACTTCGGTCACATTATCTGAATGTGGTGACTTCGGTCACAATTATTTAATATGGTGGCTATGCCACGAATTTTATAAGGGCGATGAGCACGTCGACTGCAGTGACTGCCTTCGATGGTGTGTTGCGGATGGAGGGTTGACTTAGTAGTCCCCACGGTGTGCAGGATGGTATAGGTGATGTGTAGTGGATGGCATATAGGTTTGGGTTCGGGTTGCATCATTATTTCCTATATGTTATATGAATATGTATGTGATATAAGAATGTATGCCTGAATTGTTAAATTTTAGTGTTGGTTACACATTGAGTCTGTTAACTCACCCCGTTGGGGAACATTTTCTTCCAGGTGACGAACAGTGATGGGCTGGGTCGGCAAGAGCTTAGTGGAGGCCATGTGAAGTTCAGATTTTACTCTGTTTTGGACTCTTTTTATTTTAAGTACTTTGAATTTAATTTTGGGATTTATTTGATGTAATAAGGCCATAGTAAAACTACTTTATTTTACTTTTATTTATTATGCTTACAAATTTTATCAATTAAGAGATTAAGTAAAATAGTTTTAAAATAAACTCTAAGTGTTTTGTCACCTAAAATAAAGGGGTTTCCAATATAAGATAAACTTATTTACAACTCGAGCCCAACCCAAAAATAATCTTTCTTTCAAAACACATCGATTTTCCAAAGTCACAAAAGAATTTTGAACCGGATTACAACGAGAAACATACCAGATCTGGTCAAGGCTCGTGGGTCGGGTTTGGGGTGTTTCAGTTTGGTATCAGAGCCCAGTTTTAAACTCTTGGCCTTGGGGTTTAAGGCCCAAAACGTTTTCAAAGTTATGCCCAAAAGGAATTTTTGTGAATTAAGCAGGTTTATCTGGCATGGCACACTAAGTCCACCAGGTAAGTAACCCTATCTCTTGTGTGATTTATGATATGAATTGTAGAAGGGTAGAAATGGAATGGAACGTAGATTAGCATGATAAGTACTCGAACCCTAGGACTAGGTTACCCCAACAAAAATACATAAAACTTAAATGCCTAACTAAAAAACCTGTGGTTAAGTCACCGAGTTAGGGTGTGGCAACCATGGTGCGTATATCTAGGATTGGTTTCGGTGGGAGCTTGGTATTTAAGCAGTCCGCATGACTCTCCTCCTCTCCACTCGAATCCTACTTGGTGCGTCGCTTCGGTTCACCCTAACCAAGAGGACTTATTCACGGGCTAAACCCCTAACTAAAACCCGAAAGGGACTAGCCGTATTTTTATGGAAACCCTAGCTTTAAAATCTCTATATTACCCTTCTAAGTATAGCAAAAGATTATTGTGAAAAATTTCCAAAATATTTCCTATTTGCAAAATTACTAAAATGCCCCTAGTGGTAAGATTACCAAAATGCCCTTGGTTTATAAAATACTCATATTACCCACAGTTCTTATCAAAATTTCATTACTTTGTTCAAAAACCCTAAATTTACAAAATATCAAAATACCTTGATTTTGAAAAAAAAATTACGAAAATTACCCCTAATCTGCAAATTACCGAAATTCCCCCGAGTTATAAAATTACCAGAATTACCCCCGATCTTTAAAAAAAATTTCTGTAACAACACTGATTTGGAAAACAAATTCTCAAAAATAACCCCCAAGTTTTGTAAATTCCAAAATACCTTTGATTTATTAAGATTTATAAATTTACCCGAGTTAATTACCAAAATACCCTCGAATTCCAAATTTCCCAAAATACCCCCGGGAATGCAAAATTACCAGAATACCCTTATTGACAAAATCTCCAAGGAACCTTATTTTGACAAATTACAAAAATACCCCTGTAAGATAAATTATGAAAATACCCCTGTAGGACAAATTATGAAAATACTACTGGGATAGGAATGGACAGAAATGTTCGAAGAGTGAATGTGTATGGGAGATACTATGGAATGGATGTGCCTTTCTGTGAATTAGGATAGAAAACTTGAAACTTTGATTGATTGAAAGAACTGCTACTAGACTCTTTTCATAAAACTTCTTCGAATAATCGGTGAAACAATGGCTAATGCATAAAATTTCCTAATCGATTAAAGCGCCAGTAGTAGAAATGAGCTCTAGGGGCGTGGTCGCAATGTACGGGACGCCGATCGAGGCGTAATGACCGTGTCGAGCTCGTTAGATCGGGTCAAGGATCCGAGAATGAGGTACCACCGCCACCACCACCACCGTTGGTGTTGAGCAAGAAGATCGACGGGAGAGGATGCAGATCGCAGTCAGTCTCTGTGTTCTTGAAATGGTGGTCGGTGTTGGAGGGAATATGGAGCTCGTAAATCAGACCAGAGACTCGAGCCAACAGAGTGAAGTGTTTCGTGGAGTATCCGTGTGGCACCCAAGATCTGTGAATATTGGTTGAGGCGCATCGAGCGCATTATGGATGAGCTCGATCTGACCCCTGAGGAGATGTTGAAGGGAATGGTGGCACTGCTACGCGATGAAGCGTATCAATGGTGGTTAACAGTTTGAGATGGTGCCACCGCTGAGGATCTAACCTGGGAGTATGTTAAGGCGGCGATATCAAAAGAAGTATGTGGGAACCAGATATATTGATGAGCAAAGGAAGGCATTTTTGGGGTTGGTTCAAGGAACAAGTCTGTAGCAGAGTACGAAGCTGAATTTCAGAGGCTGAGTCGGTATGCTCGAGGTGTGGTGGCAACAGAGCATGAGCGATGTGTCTGGTTTGAGGACGGACTAAGGGATGACCTGAGGTTTTTAATCGCTCCACATCAGGAGCGGGAGTTTTCTGCATTAGTAGAGAACGCTAAGTTGGCTGAAGGAATTAAGGACTCTCAAGGCAGAACTCTAATCGAAATAGAAATAAGAGAGGTTTTGGGTCGTCTGGATCATTTGGGAATGCTCAGAAAAGGCCTAGATTTGATGGGCCACGAGGTCAGCAAACTGGTACTAGAGGGCAATATCGTACTTGTGAGCAGTGTAGGAAGAAACACTTAGGCGAATGCTGGAAGAAGACAGATGGGTGTTTCAAATGTGGGTCAAAGGACCATATGATTAAGGACTGTCTGATGAGACCAGATGGGAATCGACCAGTAGCTCAGAATGTTAATCAGGCTGGTAGAGGTGGACAACAGCCTCAGCGAGGTCGTGGTCCGAATGGTAGAGGTAACAATACTGGTAGAGGATGTGGAACATTGGGCCGAGGTGCTGCTAATATTGAGGCAAGGCAACCAGGATTGGTTTATGTGGTTCACCGTAGGGAAGAGAGAGACACTGGATGTCATAACTGGTACATTCCTTGTATTTGGAAAGCCTTATGTTGCTTTAATTGATGTGGGCTTGACCCATTCTTATGTGGCATGTAGAGTAGTTGAAACTCTAGACATAGCCTTTGAACTTTCTAATAGAGAGATGACTGTAGTAAGCCCACTAGGTCAAACTGTAGTGGTGAATAAGCTCTTTCGTAATGTACCTTTAGAAATCCAAGGCGTAGTATTTTTTGCTGACTTTATGGAACTTCCTTTCGGAGAGTTCGATCTCATACTTGGTATGGACTGGCTAGTAGACCATCGGGCTGTGTTGGACTGTGCAGCTAAGCGAATGGAATTAAGGACCCTAGAGGATGAGGTGGTCATTATGATAGGAGAGAGAAGAAACTACTTGTCTAATGTAGTTTCGGCACTAAAGGCTAAAAAGATGGTTCGTAAAGGGTGCAAGGCATTTTTAGCCTTCGTAAGTGCGTTAGATGGAAAGGAAGAAGGTGTTAGTGGAGTTAGAACGGTAAGGGATTTCGAAGATGTGTTTCGGAGGAATTACTGTGAATACCCCATGTGGGAGGTGGGGTTTGGAATTGACTTGCTGCCGGGAATAGTTCCTGTGTCAATCGCTCCATACAGAATGGCACCGAAGGAGTTGCTTAAACTCAAAGCTTAGATTCAAGAATTACTTGATCGTGGGTTTATCCGACCCAGTGTGTCTCCATGGGGAGCACTGGTCCTATTTGTGAAGAAGAAGGACGGAACTATGCGTATGTGCATATATTACCGTCAATTGAATAAGCTGACCATCAAGAATAAGTACCCATTGCCAAGGATAGACGACTTGTTCGATCAGCTTAAGGGGGCCGCAGTTTTCTCAAAGATCGACTTAAGGTCGGGATATCATCAGTTGAAGGTGAAGGAGGTAGATATCCATAAGACGGCTTTCCAGACAAGGTATGGGCAATTTGAATTAGTAGTAATGCTGTTCGGTTTGACAAATGGCCTAGCCGCGTTTATGGGCATGATGAACCGGGTCTTCCAACCCTATCTAGATCGATTCATTGTTGTGTTCATAGACGATATTCTGGTGTATTCCAAGTCTGAAGAGGAGCATGATGAACATCTCCGAATAGTGTTGCAAGTGTTGAGGGAGAAGAAGCTTTATGCCAAATTCAGCAAGTGTGAATTTTGGCTTAGGGAAGTTGCTTTCTTAGGGCATATGGTGTTAGCAGAAGGAATAAGGGTGGATCCTAGAAAGATTGAAGTAGTGTTGGATTGGAAACCACCTAGGTCAGTGGCTGAGATTCGTAGTTTCTTGGGATTGGCGAGCTACTACAGAAGGTTTGTGGAAGGGTTCTCATCAATAGCCGCGCCTTTGATGAAGTTGCTAAGAAAGGAAGTACCCTTTGTATGGACGGATAAGCAACATGAGAGTTTTGAAAAACTTAAGAGGGTATTGACGGAAGCTCCAGTGTTGATTCAGCCTAAGGCAGGAAATGATTTTACGGTGTATTGTGACGCTTCCCATACAGGTTTGGGTTGCATATTGATGCAAGACGGAGAGGTAGTCGCATATGCGTCCCAACAGTTAAGGCTACATGAGGTGAACTACCCGACGCATGACTTGGAACTAGCAGCAGTGGTCTTTGCTCTTAAGGTATGGAGGCACTATCTTTATGGCGAAAAGTCAATGATTTACACAGACCACAAGAGTCTGAAGTATTTGCTGACTCAGAAAGAGCTGAACCTGAGACAGCGAAGATGGGTGGAGTTACTGAAGGATTATGATTGTTCTATAGAGTATCACCCAGGCAAGGCGAATGTAGTGGCAGATGCCCTAAGCCGGAAGGTTGTGTCGGATCTGAGGGCGATGTTCGTGTACTTGAGTTTGTATGATGATGGAAGCCTGTTGGCAGAGTTGCAAGTCAAGCTGACGTGGTTGAATGAGGTGAAAGAGGGACAGTTGGCTCATGAGGACCTAAGAGCTAAGCTACAACAAGTACAGAAGGGAGAGTTGGAAGATTATGGCATTAATGGCGAAGGGGTGTTGTGTTTCAAGAGCAAGGTCTGTATGCCTAGGATAAGGAACTTAGGCGAAGGATTCTTCAGGAATCGCATAGCAGCCCTTATGCTATGCATCCTGGAGACACTAAGTTGCACAGAGACTTAAGAGAACAGTTTTGGTGGCCTCGTCTGAAAAAGGAAGTTACAGAATTGGTCGGCAAGTGTTTGACGTGTCAGCAAGTTAAGGCTGAACATCAAGTTCCGTCAGGGTTGCTTCAGCCAATCAAGATTTCATAGTGGAAGTGGGAGAGAATTACCATGGACTTCGTTAGTGGGCTTCCCCTTACGCCTACTAAGAAGGACTCCGTATGGGTAATAGTGGACCGTTTGACCAAGTCCGCGCACTTTATTCTGGTGAGAGTCGATTATTCTTTGCAAAAGTTGGCAAAGTTGTATGTGGCGGAAGTCGTAAGGTTGCATGGAGTGCCAGTGTCGATTATCTCAGATAGGGATCCAAGGTTTACTTCTCGATTTTGGAAAGCGTTACATCAGGCTTTAGGCACTAAATTGGATTTCACTACGGCTTTTCATCCACAGTCGGACGGGCAGTCTGAACGGGTAATCCAAGTGTTAGAGGATATGTTGAGGGGCTGTGTGATGGATTTCAGAGGAAGTTGGGAGGAATATTTGCCTCTAGCGGAATTTGCCTACAACAACAGCTATCAAGCCAGTATTCGGATGGCGCCGTACGAAGCACTGTATGGTCGGAAGTGTCAGACTCCTACATGTTGGAAGAAATTGGGAGAACGTTGAGTTTTGGGTCCAGAGTTAGTGGCAGAATCTGAAGAAAAGGTTGAGATAATTTGGGCAAGGTTAAAGGAAGCATCTGATAGACAGAAGTCGTACGCAGATCTCAAACGAAAGGAAATAGAATTTGATGTAGGAGATCAAGTGTTTCTTAAGGTTTCGCCTTGGAAAAAGGTAATGAGATTTGGTCGGAAAGGGAAGTTAAGTCCAAGGTTTATAGGACCTTATAAGGTTTTGAAGCGAATTGGACCAGTGGCATATCAGTTGGAGTTGCCACTGGAATTGAAGCAGATCCATGATGTATTCCATGTGTCCATGCTATGCCGTTACTGATCGGATCCATCTCATGTAGTACCGGTTGAAGAGGTGGAACTAGGGCCAGATTTGTCCTATGAGGAGGAGCCGATTCAGATTCTAGAACGAGATGTGAAAGTGTTACGACGAAAATCAGTACCTTTAGTTAAGGTGTTATGGCACAATCATGGATCGGAAGAAGCTTCTTGGGAGCCGGAAGAAGCAATGCGACAACAATACCCCCACCCATTCTAGCCAGGTAATTTCGAGGGCGAAATTATTTTAAGGAGGTAGAACTGTAATATCCTGAAAATGGGCTTATGCATTCATGCTTAATTATATGAAATAACATGCTCGAGTATGTTGTGAATGTGTATAATGGAATTTGGAACTTTAGAAAATAGGAGAACGCCTTAATAAAATATTAAGTTTTAAGTCTAAAAGAGGAAGCTAAAAGGATAGGGCCTCAAGAGAAAATGTAAAGGAGATATGACATGAGAATGGGCTTGGCAAAATGGCAACAAGGCGCCACTTAAGGGCCTAGCATGTGACGCCACCTACATGTGCAATTGGGCCAGGGTTCGAGTCGCATGGGAGGCAAAAGAAGGGTTTTTATTTCTTTTGCTTGTTGGCGTCAAAATGGGGAGGTAATGGACGGCATCAAGGCACTTACAAGATGAGTTTTATCCTTTTAAAATTCGGCTAGATAAGGGATAATTGATGGATTTATTTGATTAATTTAAAGAGGTGATAAGAGATAAAAATTGGAGAATAACAAGGTGAGGCTAGTGATTAAGTTATAGCCGAATTTATCATCTAAGTGTTCATCTTTTCCTTGTTTTCTTTTATTCTCTCACCTTTCTTCTCTAGCCGAATTTCCTTCCCAAAAATCACCATAGCTGAATTCTTCCAAACAACTCTTCTTTCCTTCTTTTATTTTGATTAAAACCGAAATACCCTGTGCTTCCCATCATCAATTCTTCTTCTTTTGCAAACCCAATCAAAAGCCAAAGATAAGTTTCAAGCCCATAGCCGATTGTTCATCAAGTCTCTAAGCTGAATCTCTGTGGTGTCAGGAAGAAGGTGTAACCGATTTCATCATTAGGGGGTAAGAGCAAATTCGATTTTTATTCCTTTTCTTTTAAGACTTGTCAAAATCTAGGACTAATCCCATTAATAATTTGTTTTCCAAAATTTGGAAGGATCTTCCGGGACTTTTTCAGTAAAGTCGGCTACAATAGGGGATCTTCGGGATTTTAAGAACCCAATGTAAGCCATAAGTGAAATTCAGCCATAGGCCATTCTATTATGTTTTAGTGTTAGATTAAATCTAACATATGTGTATAAGGCTATCGACATCTCCATAGTCAAGTGGTGTTTTCGGGATTTGGAAATCGCAAGGTAAGTGCATAAGTACAATCGGCCAAGGCCATATTTGATGTTTTAAGTCTATACCTTCTTTGTTTAAAAATCCGAAACTAATCCTTTAGGTAATCTAGTGTTGACCGATTTCAAGGAGAAGCACAACAAAGTTTCAGGACTTGATTAGTGGTGAAAATGGCAACAAGGTAAGTACTTTTGTCGCAAGGATCCTTCAAGATTTGGGTTTTTAGCCGAATAGGCCTTTTTGCTAATATGCCTAGTGTTGGCTGATTATAGGGACTAAAGGATCTAAGGTTTTAGATCGGGCTTTTCGGGATTTAAGTGAACCGCTAAGTGCATCAGGTGTGTACCCCACACTATTTTCTTTTAATAAGATTTATGGCAATATTTAATATGGGCATGTTTATAAGAATGTGAATATGGCTAAAGTACCATGCTATGGTACAAAGTACTCAGGTACATTTTCCTAATCTTACTAGGATTATGATAAATATCTGTTTTGACACACATGTGAAACTATAAGAATGTGAATTAAGAATTTGGCATGTTTTGTATGACATGGGCATACCAAGTTCTTGTAAAAGGGAAGTGAATGTGGTGGTTTAATACCACGATATTCGAATGTGGTGACTTGGTCACAATTATTTAATCTGGTGGCTATGCCACGAATTTTATAAGGGCAATGAGCACGTCATTGCAATGATCGCCTTCGATGGTGTGTAGCGGATGGAGGTTGACTTAGTAGTCCCCACGATGTGCGTGGATGGTATGGGTGATGTGTAGCGGATGGCATATAGGTTTGGGTTCGGGTTGCATCATTATTTCCTATCAGTTATATGAATATGCATGTGATATGAGAATGTATGCCTGAATTGTTAAATTTTAGTGTTGGTTACACATTGAGTCTGTTGACTCACCCCGTTAGGGAACATTTTCTTCGGTGTGATTTAACGTGGATGGTAGGGTCTGGCGGGAGCTTAGTGGAGGCCATGTGAAGTTCAAATTTTACTGCTTTTGGACTCTTTTTATTTTAAGTACTTTGAATTTAATTTTGGGATTTATTTGATGTAATAAGGCCATAGTAAAACTACTTTATTTTACTTTTATTTATTATGCTTACAAATTTTATCAATTAAAATATTAAGTAAAATAATTTTAAAATAAACTCTAAGTGTTTTGTCACCTAAAATAAAGGGGTTTCCAATATAAGATAAACTTGTTTACAACTCGATCCCAATCCAAAAACAATCTTTCTTTCAAAACACATCGATTTTCCAAAGTCACAAAAGAATTTTGAACCGATTACAACGAGAAACATACCAGATCCGGTCAAGGCACGTGGGTCGGGTTTGGGGTGTTTCATCAAGGAGGAGCATTTGTTTGTAATACTCATAGTCCAATCATTGTTGCTGATGATAGAAACTGGACCATTCGACAATATGCCATTCTACTCTTTAACAAGCTCAATCAGAGTATTGTGAGACCCAAAATTGAGGCACCGTAATTTTAACTAAAGCAAGTCATGTTCCAAATTTTGCAAAATATGGGTCAATTTAGTGGGATGCCTACTAAAGATCTACTACATCTTCATCTTAGACTATTCATGGAAATGAGAGACTCATTTAAACTAGTCAGGGTGATCGAGGATGCCTTAAGACTGAGATTATTTCCTTACTTCTTAAGAGGTAGATCATGAGCGTGGTTGAACTCCCTACCATCCGGTTCCATAACAACATGCAAAACATTGGTTGAACGTTTCTTATTTATATGCGGCATGGGAGCAGTTCAAGGAGTTATTACAAAAATGGCCTCATCATGGCATTCCTTACTGTGTTCAAATGGAGACTTTCTATATTGGTCTCAATATTTGTACTAGAATGATAGTGGATGCTTCGGAAAATGGAGCCCTTCTTTCTAAGTGTTATAACGATGCTTACGAGATTATTGAAATAATTACTACCAGTAACTATATTTGGCCAACCAACCGAGCAGCCTTAGAAAGATGAGTAGCAAGAGTATATGAAGTGGACACACTTGCTTCTTTTGCAGCCTAGGTATGTTCTATGTAAAACCCCTCACCCATATTCTACGTCAGAATAGGGTTACGGAGCATTACCAGACTTACAACACTTATAAACATACATTTCATATATAATTTATCATGTCAAATACAATTCAATCACAACCAATGATATTGTCCCTTAGTCGAGCCTACAAGGCCTTAAACATGCTTTAGAAATGGTTCGGGACTAAACCGATAGCTCAGGAAATTTTTGTGAAACTTAGAAAATTTTTGCTTTAAACAGGACAAACGCCCGTGTGACCAGGCAGTGTGTCTCACGCGGCAACCAGACACGCCCATGTCACAGGCCATGTGAAAATAGGGGGTACATACTGACTTATGCAACACGGCCAAGTCACAGGCCCGTGTGTTATGCCGTGTAACAATTAGGGGGTATACTAACTTGTACCACACGGCCAATCACGCGCCTGTGTGTGAGATCGTGTGGAGCATACTGACTTCATTTTAAATTCAACACCTGGGGACATACGGCTGAGACACACTCCCGTGTCTCTATCCGTGTGGACAAAAATAGGCTATTTACCAAGCCAATTTGCCACCAATCTTTGCATATACCTACATAACCCAAATGGTACCAATTCAAGACACAAATATGCAGCCAAAGGTCATCAACCAATACACAATTCATACTATATCTATTTCCATCATTTCAATACTCAATTCAATTCCATTTACCTATTCAAATACCTATCAATTCAACCTACTTTACTAAACATAATACATCTAATTCATCATCCAAAACCAATCCACATTAAACATATCTCAACCAAATAAATACCCCATACCATAATAAACATTTGAGTAACATGATTCAACATCAACCATAACACATGGCAATATACACAAAAAACCACATAATTTTCATAAGCTACCTCATATAGCTCAAAATACATTTCTATCAAACACATCAAAATGTCCAAAGCTTATACATGCCATAAACCATATATACACAACTCCAAAGTACCAAAATAGATGTCCGATAGTGCGATGAAGTTCCTAACGATCCCCGGTTCTGAGGTAGCTTCGATATACTATAAAACATAAAAGAAAATTAACAAAGTAAGCTATAAAGCTTAGTAAGTTCGTATGTAAATATAAGATAATCTCAACATTTATTAGCATTTCAAAACGAAAAACATAATTAGTATTTAGAGCATTAATCAACGAGTTAACATATACTTAAACCACATCGTAACTCATAAGTCCTCAACTTCTTCCAACACGTTGCTTAAGCAGTTTTTCGTTCATACCTGTACCAATACTTATCTATCTCTTAACAATTCTCTTATCAAACCACTCTGGCTTATAAATAATTATGATACAAATTCATCAATCTTCTGATGCCATAGTCCATTTATGGTCTTACACGTACATTACCAAGGCGCTGCCGTGGTCTTACATTCACATGCCATAACCCGATTATGGTCTTATTATCCAATTTGCCATAGAACAGCTATGGTCTTATTCAGCAACTCGTATGCTTAAACTATACATTTAAATTCAATATCTCCAAGTTTAAATAATGGAATACATACAATCTCAATTCTATCCATCAATTAAACAAATGCATAATTAAGTTCAATTATACGAACTTACCTCGTGTACAAAAATGACAAAACCGACTAACTATTCAATTACTTTGCTTTTTCCCCGATCTAAGTCTGAATTCCTCTTTTCTTGATCTATAAGTAATCAAAATTAACTTATTTATTCTTCTATTTATTCAATTCAATCCAAAACACTCATTAGGGCTATTTTACACATTTTCCCCTAAACTTTCACTTTTTTACAATTTAGTCCTTATTTCCTAAATCACAAATTCATGCAATTTAATCTAATTTCACCATAGCCAAATTTCACTAGTGTCACTAGCAACCCACATATTTAATTTATTTCGCATATTTTCCACACAATTTACACATTTCTCAATTTAATCCCTATTTTGTATTTTCACTAAAAATCACTTTATAAAACTTGTTTAACTAACATCAAATATCCATATACTATGATTAAACATAAAAAAAAAAATCATATATTCATCAATGGAAACATTCAAAATCTTTAACATTTTTGCAAATTAGTCCCTGGACTAGCTAATACTAGCTGCAACAATCTCAAAAACATAGAAATCATTAAAAACGGGACAAGAATCACTCACCAATTGAACTAGGAAGAT
Source organism: Gossypium rotundifolium (assembly GCA_025506655.1). Classification (NCBI taxonomy): domain Eukaryota; kingdom Viridiplantae; phylum Streptophyta; class Magnoliopsida; order Malvales; family Malvaceae; genus Gossypium; species Gossypium rotundifolium. The sequence continues at coordinate 92,451,595 of CP106727.1, forward strand.
TAGGCGAACTTATCCATGTTTTCCTTAGGTTAAAATGAGCTATGGTTGATAAAATGAAGAAGATGGATGTCATTTTACTAGTTTTAATTATCATTAATTACTAAATTACTATTATAACCTTTAAAAAATTTAATAATTACACAAAATACCAAGCCACTATCATCGAATAACATTTTAATGGGTTATTTACCACATAAGGACCTTAAATTTAAGGTTCTATAGCTATTAGACACCTTTAGCTATTAGAACTCAAGTTTTACACTTTACGCGATTTAGTCCTTTTTATCAAATTGACCTATCAAAAGATAAAATTTCTGAGCAAAACTTTCACACAATTATTCAATCATACTGTAAAAATTAAAATAGTAATAAAATAAATATTTTGATCTCAAATTTGTGGTCCCAAAACCACTGTTCCTATTTAACCAAAAACGGGCTGTTACATTCTATGTCTTCTATGCTTAAGAACATAATTGTTAATGGTTTCAATGGTACTCTGACAGGTTAGCGGTCGAACCAGTTCAAGAATATTTCTTGTGAATACTATGGAGATGGCCATTTCTTTGAAAATTTCCCATCGAATCAAAAGTAAAAATATTACATGGGAAATCAGAATTGGAATGGTCTACAATCAAATTCTTACAACTCTTCATGGCAGAATCATCCAATTTCTCCATGGAGTAATCAATGGTGAACTGTAGCAAATCTTCTCTGCCATTTCAACCAAATTATCTACTAGAATATTCTTAACAAGTGCTATAACCCCTACCAATTGAATCTTCAAGTGATCTTGAGAATTTGTTGAAGGCATGCATAGTGAAGAATGATGCCACTTTAAGAAATCTAGAGAATCAAATGGGTCAGATCACCAATGTACTTCGAAATAAACCCCAAAGAGATTTGGCCAATGATATTGAAAATCTAAGAATTTTGGGCAAAGAATATTGCAAAATAGTCACTTTCCAATTGGAAAGACATTGGAGACCAATGTGGTTGAGGTTCAAGATAAGCCTGTTGTAGCTTAAGAGAAAGAGGAAGTTAAACCGAGTGTTGAAACTCCTATTTCATAGAAGTCAGATTCGGTGATCCTTGATGAGCTAAACTCAAAACCAGTCAGTTTTGATCATCTAACACCCTTGTCAAATGCAGAAAAATTTCCATAGAAGAGTTGTCTAGTTAAAACTAAGATTCCACCACTGCCATATCTTGAACAATTCGAGAAGTAGCAACAAGATACTTAGTTGAAAGAAATTTTTGATGATGAGGTGACTTTTAATGACTTCGATGCTGCTAAATCCCTAGATGTAGTTGAAGACTGCTCTGCTATTTCCAAGATGGAATCGTTGGCTTCTACAGAAATGAAGCTCAATTCTCTAGATGATCCGTTATAATGTATTCTGCTAGCGGATTCACCAAGTGATGATGAATATGAGGAATGTTTGGCTTTTTAGAAAGTAAAATGAAGGGATTCACCAAGAAAGTTCCACTGGAATCATTAGAGTTATTATCTCAAGAGTACACACAACCAAAAGTGTTGATTGAAGAGCCAACTGAATTGGAACTGAAGACTTTGCGTCCTTATTTGAAATATGATTATTTGGGTTTATCTCCAACTTTACTTATCATGATTTCAGTTGAGTTCACCAAGAATCAAGAAGAAGAGTCACTTGTTGTTTTGGAAAAGCACAAGAAGGGTGTCAGATGGATTATTGCAAATTTTTGAGTCATGGGTTAGAGGATTTGTAAGAATTACAAGAAGTTAAACAATGCCACCAGGAAAGATCATTTCGGGTTTTCTTTCCCTAATAATATGTTGGACATATTTGATGGGAAAGAATATGATTATTTCCTAGATGGGTATGGTTGGTATGACAAATGGCCATTTGACACCGCCTTGGTCAATGACGATCCTGAATAAAACGGAGGGAGTTCTCTTCACTTTCTCTATCGTTATTTTATAATTTTACTTTTTTTTCTCTCATTTGAATAAAAGGGTAGACTTAGATAAAATTTTATTTCGTTCATTACATTAATTAAAATTATATCTTGGATACTGGGAGTTAAACGAAACCATCTATGACCTCTTGTATCTTTTCTGGGAGTTTAATTTAAATTTTTCCAAGTAGCCCGAAGAATTTAAGTATTCAATAAAAGGGTCAGATTTTAACCCAAACACTAATTTCTATGAGTTTTTTTAGTTTACTTTCAGTACAGGAGCTTAGGATTCAAAAAGGAGCTACCATTGGGCCTAAGAGACTGTTAGGAAGGGAAATATTCAACCCTTTTTCGCAGAAACCTATAGCCCTTACCTTGCTCCACTGTCACTCTCAAGTAGCCCAATAGTGCATCTCACACCCTTAATGTCACAGCCCTTAACTCCCTAAATCATCACCCAAACACCTTCTTTTGAAGTCATAAACTATCGCACCTAAACTGTAAGAACCCATTTTTAATCAAATCAGAACAGTGGCTTCGGGACCACAAATATGAAGTTGAAATAATTATTTTATTATTATTTTAATTTCTACAGCATGAAAATATGATTGTGTGAAAATTTTGTTAAGAAATTTTATCATTTGAGTGTTTAATTCGGTAAAAAGGACTAAATCGCGTAAAGTGTAAAATGCATGTTCTATTAGTTAAAGGTATTTAATAGCTAAGGAATCTTAAATTAGAGGTCCTTATGTTATAATTAGACCATTATTAGTGTGATTGGACAAAGATGGACATGATTAATGAATTTTAATGAATTATGATAAAGGTTATTTAGGTAATTTATTAAATAAACTTAATAAAATAAATAAAAAAGATATCATCTTATTCTTCTTCCTGTTCAACCGAAACTAGGGCTAAGGAAACAACATTGTTATGTTCTTCATTCAGCTATGCTTGTATAGCTAATTAAGATATGATTTTTGTCCCATTTTTAATGATTTCTATGTTTTTAAGATCGTTGCAACTAGGTCTAGCTAGCCCAAGGACTATTTTGCAAAAATTTTAAAGATTTTGAATGTTGCCATTGATGAATAAGCATGAGTTTTGAAGTTTCTTGATAGATTTTGAATGCTTGTTGATAGATATACAAGTTTTGTTAAGTGATTTTTAGTGAAAATGCAAATTAGGGGCTAAATTGTGAAATGTGTGAATTTAGTGGTTAAAATGTGAAATAAATGAAAAAATAGGCTTCTAGGGACCTAATTGTAATTTAGCTAGCATGGGCTGGCATTGAATTTCATGAATTTTTGATTTTATGAAATAAGGACTAAATTGTAAAAATGTGAAACATTAGGGGCAAATATGTAAAAGTGCTTTAAAGTGAATTTTGGACTAAATTGAATAGTTACATAATTAAATAAGTTGATTTTGATTACATATAGATCAAGAAAAGCGAAACTCAGATCTAGATCGGGGGAAAAATAAAGTTCTCGACTAATTGATCAGTTTAGCCGTTTTTACATCCGAGGTAAGTTCGTATGTGATAAGCATTGTTATAATTATGTTTTAAATGCGTTGATATTGCATAAATTGTGTATACGAGACTATAGTTGTGTTAGACGATAATTCGGCTAAATATGGGCTAAATATTTGGTTAAATATTTGCACTTAAATCGAGATAGATAACCGGCCTATATATATTGGAACTTAGTGTGCGAGATTGATACAAATTTGGCTATTTATTTGGAACTAAGTGTGCGAGTTTTTCGATTATCCAAAAATATTCCGTATGGTTTAACGGATATGTCAAAGATGTGAATGAGTATGAGTTAAATACGGGAAGGTACAGGTATGTACAGAAATCGAGTAATACACTGAAATGATGAAAAATATGGAAATTACATCTAATTTGGTGGATGCAACTGTGTTAGGTTGATGATTCATTATGATATATGTTATGTTATGTTTTTGGCTTAATTTGAGTATATATGATGAGTTGATATAAATGATCTATGAACTTACTAAGCTATAAAGTTTACTTTGTGTATTTCTCTGTGTTTTATAGTGATTTCAAAGCTAGCTCAGATTCGGGGATCGTCAGAGATATCGTCACACTATCCAACTAATCAATTTGGTACTTCTGAGTTTATGTTTTGAGTATATGGCATGTATAGGGACTTTGGTGTAATAGCGCGATTTAGACCTTAGTCGGAACGGTGGTTTCGGGACCACGAATCTGAGTCAAAAAAATATTTAAATATTATTTTAAATGCTTATTATGTATGAATTATTGTGTGTGAAATTTTCGTATTAAAATTTGATCTTTTAATGCTTAAATTTGAAATAAGGGCTTAATCGTGTAAATTGAAAATTCGATGGTTAGATGAGATAGTGCTTAATTGTTGATGTTTTAATAAATTTGAGGCTTAAATTAACAATTTGGCCATAAAGGAAGGGCAGTGGCCGGTTGGTATGCATGAAATGATGATCTAATTGTTTATTGTTTCTTTAGGTGAAAATTTTACATTATTTTAATGTGTTAGTGGTATTATAATAGAATAAAATAAACAAAATGAAAGAGAAATGAATATAGTGGCCGGTCAAATTGCTTGTAATAATGAATTGGGAATTGTTTATTTATTTTATGACATGATGGTATATTATAATATAAGATAACATATTTGTAACACCCCAAACCCGGCCCATTCACTATGACCGAATTTGAAATGCCACTGCGAAAAATGTTTGAAAAACTTTTTGACTTAGAATTAAAAACATAAAATTTTGTTGTCTTTACTAAAACATTGTGTAATTAAAATTCCAAGTAAAACTAAGTTGTTTAAAATAAAACATTTTCAAATAATAATATAATCGACAAACCAACTTAAAACATAATAAAAGTCCTTAAATACTTAAAATGGCCCTTATTACAAAAATTAAATACTTAAAATACTGAAACATAAATTGTATAAAGAGAATCCATTTCTGCATGGGCCACCTTGTATCCACTCCAACCCGGTCCGAGCATCACCTGTAAGGTTTGAGAAAAATTGGGTGAGTCACACAGACTCAGTGTGTAATTAATCCACTGAATTCCACCCACATGTTAACCACATATTAACCCATATATCAGATAATAAGATATCATATGCACATAATAACACATTCTGGGCTTGGCCCATATTCATATCACATTATTCCACATACCACATTCTGGGATTGGCCCATTTATCATTTCTCACATTTTGGGCTTGACCCATTTCCAGTACTAGTACCTCATTTCACAAGACACATAGAATTATGCAAAGTGCACCCAGCCCAATCCTAGGGTCCATCCGCTACACACCCCCTTAACCAGCCACCACACACCAGGGGATTATCAAATCACCCTCTCCATTTCACTCCAAAAGGCAATAATTGCCATCCACGTGCAATAAAGCACAAAAATCCACAACGCGACCTCGGTCCAATACCAATCCACGATGTAGCCGTAGCTAACACCAAAACCACGATGGGACACATAGTCACTCATCAACCACGATATGGCACAAAGCCGATATCAACCATGATGAGGCACACAGCCACTCATCAAGCCACACGAGCTAAATCGCATTTAATCCACAACGTGACCTCAGTCAACGTCAATCCACGATGTAGCTCAAGGCTAACATCAAACCACGTACTCGAAGTACACCCGTACCTCCTTTCATATCATATCCCAACCCATGCACATGCAACATTCCATAATGACATAATATAATGATGCATGAACATGTTCATCAAGCATATTATCATATATTCATAATAGTAATCACATTTGATCAGATTTGGTACTTACCAGATTATCGACATACCCCTTGAGGGTATCCATATCACAATTTCCCTTACACAAGTTACCACATAATTAATACATACAGATATAACACAAATACCCTGAAAACGGTAGGCTAACTACACACCTGCCTATTAGTGAAATCCTGAACTACTCGAATCTAACACGATCTCGACACGTGGTTCTTCCTTCTCCTTAAAAGCCGATTTGGTCTCCTACCAAATCCCAAATCACAGAGTTCCCTTCCTTTAGCTACACACAAAGGAACACCTTTTATGGCACTAAGAACATTCGGCCAAACCACAAGATTATAAGCAAAGCCATTTCGCCCACACTAACAAATCCCGAAGGGTTTTCGCTTTGAAATACTAAGTCTTACCTATTGACTTACCCCAAAAGATTGTCAAAGATTTGAGGTTTAGAATGATTGCTTCCAAAGTCCCGAGGAGCCTAAAAGAAATCGGTTCCTAGAATGGTTAGAACCTTGCAACAATTGCCCATCTAAAACGATATAACAAGTATAAAGATCCTTACCTTAACACTTTGATTCAAATCCGAAAATCGTCACTTGCCTAAGGAGTTGGTCAAAATCCTTGAATGATGAAATCCTTTCCACACGATCTTAGTATGACTATGGTCGACTATCAACAAATAGATGATCAACACTCCACTATACCACTACCAAAACAAAAGAGTTTGTTTGAAAGAGAAGAGATAATAATTTCGGTCAAAAAGAAAGTCCTCTCAAGGTAATACAATTTGAAATGAGATTGAGTGAGACACCAATAGGATTCACTAGAGCAAATAATGGAAGAAAAGAAAAGAGAAATGAGAGAAGGAAGATTCGGCCAAATGAAAATAAAATAGAAATGTGGACTTTTGAACAATATGAAAAAGAATGAAAAGAGAGATGAGAACAAGAGAGGTTGTTTTCGGCTACAAAGAAATAAGAGATGAGAGGGAGGTACCAAAGAAGATTCGGCCAAAAGCCTAAGAGGAAATATCAACAACACCAATGGACATTCGGTTATGGCTCACTTTGGTGCATTAGAGAAAAGTTGATAAAGTTCTTTAAGAATAGGTTTTTGGCTAAGACACAAAACAAAGAAAAAGGCTAAAACTAAAACAAAATTGAACCTAAATGCCAAGAACATATTCGGCTAAAAAGGAGAGCTTTTGGGGAGGAAAAAGAAAATGCCAAAGATGGACAAAAAGCACAAAAAATGCTAAAATGACCAACCAATTCCCCCCCAAACCACCTATCAAAAATTCGGCCACCCCCTAGCCTTACATGCCGTCCACATACATGGTCTCCCAAGTCAAATCTATCCACCCAACACTTTCCAAAACCAATTCCTTATGTCATGCCTTATGCTCTCCCATCAACCTTTAATCACTTGATTTCCTTCCCAAACATCCAACTTACCTTAAACATACATTCAACTTGCCAAAAGATGAAAGTCCAACCTATCATAAATTTGAATTTGACCGCCCATAAATGCTAGGATGCACAAAATATAAAATTCTCAAAATGCCTTCCTTGTTACTCGAACCACTTCCCTCAAGCAACTTTTCAAGCTCCTTAACCACCTTGCCACTAATTCCCCTTGTGCTTTAATTTAACACTTAAATTAACTTAAGTACTAAGTTCACTTAATCCACTTCAATAAATAAACCATACTAAAAACTAGTCTAATTTCCTAAAGCTCAAGGCCCAATCCTACTAGGCCCAATTTTGGGATGTTACAGTTCTACCCTCCTTAAAGAAATTTCATCCTCGAAATTTCCAACAAACAAACAGTCGTGCAATCCTACTCATCACACTACGCTTATGCTGTGCACTCTGATCTTAATAAAACTATCTTACCTTCTAGGCACAGTTCCTAAGTTCATATCCAAGGTTTCAAGCACTTCACTAGCAACACAAGAATGAGCTATCTCTAAAGCATAACAAAGAACTTACCCGCTATCACATCCTTGGTTGTACCACATCTGAACCTTCAGGACCTCTACCGGGTGTTCCACAACCTCGGCCAGAACCATTTCCTCCATGGTTTGGACCACGAACCTTCGTTGTTTGAGGACAATTCTTAACCAAATGAGCCTTAGATCCACACCGAAAACATTCCTTACTATTACCCCAACACTCTCCTGTGTGAGTTCTCGCACATTGAGCACATAAACGATTCTGATTCTCAGCAACTGGTATAGGTGCACGTACAAAATTCTCGACCCTCGGTCTTTTCTGAAAGTCTTCCGATAATTTTGCTGGTCCAAAACTCCTTTTGTTCCAATTCCTATCCTTTTCTTGGTTCTCCCTTACAGTCTTCTTAACTTCTTCAGCGATCCGAGCTTTCTCCACTAGAACAGCAAAGTCCCTTTCTCTTTGCAGAGCAATCAACATTCGCAACTCATCTCGTAACCCATCTTCGAACCGTACACACCTTTCATAATCAGTGGTCACGATCCCTTTGGCGTACTGACTTAACCGCACAAATTTTGCTTCGTACTCTGCTACCGACTTACTTCCTTGCACTAAGTTGAGAAACGCCTTTCTTTGCGAGTCCAAGTGACTAGCTCCAACGTACTTTCCTTCAAATTTAACCTTAAAATAATCCCAATCCATTGATCTGCCGGGACACCTTGTCTAACAGTGAGCCACCATCGATAAGCTTCTTCCCGTAGCAACGAAACAGTACCTTTCAGCTTTTCCTCATCGGTAGAGTCCAAATCGTCCATTATCCTTTTGACTGCTTCTAACCAATACTCCGCCACATTCGGAGCTACTCCAGATACTCCTCTAAAAACTTTAGCCCCGTTCAACCTGAGTCGTTCCGAAACTGACTTTCGAGCTCCGCTTCCTACACTAGCTCCTGCCACTCGCTCGAGCACTCGCAACATGGCCCGAGATACTGCATCATCGCCTCCTATCTGATCTTGATCCTCTGCGCCTACTGTTGGCGGTGGAACTTCATTTTCGACCCATGGCGGACCCTACCGGGTTCGAATCGCCATTCTACCTCTACTACGTCCATGACGACCACGTCCTCTAGAACTCATGTCTACTTCGCAATTTAATCGATTAAAAAGTTTTATGTATCAGAAATTTTGTTTCACTGTTTATCCACGAGCAAATTTTATGAAGGAAGTGTTTAGAGGTAATTCTTTCGATCAATCAAAGTTTCACTCAAGCTTCTATTCTAATTCAAAGAATCACATTCACATTCACATTCATCCACAACACACATTCAACACATCATTATGGGCATTTCGATCATTCCCACCTAGGGGTAATTTAAATCATTAATCGGGGTCAACTTTAAAAATAATCTTTACAAATCAAAGCATTTTGAAATCTCAAAGTCTCGAGGGTATTTTGGAAAATATTCTTCGAATCAAGGGTATTGCAGAAATTTTAGAAATCGGGGTTATTCCGGTAATTTTAGAAGTCAGGGGCATTTTAGTAAATTTCCCAATTCAAGGTATCTTAACATTTTGCAAAACAGGGGTTTTGGTATTTTTGTAAAGTAAGAATATTTTCATAAAAATCGAGGGTAACATGGTAATTTTATAAACCAAGGGCATTTTCGTAATTTTACAGCTCGGGGTATTTTAGTAATTTTGTAAATCAAGTGTATTTTGGAAAATTTTCAAGTCCAAAAGGATGTTATAAATCAGAGGGGTAATTTGGTTAATTTAAAACTAAGATCTTTATAAAGCAATATGGCTAGTCCCTTTCGGGTTTTAGTTATTGTGTTTAGCCCGTGAATAAGTCCTCTTGGTTAGGGTGAACCGTAACTCACGCACTTGGTAGGATTTGAGTAGAGAGGAGGTGAGTCGCTAGGGCGCTTAAATACCAAGCTCTTCTTGAATCCACTCCTAGACATGCGTACAATGGTTGCCACACCCTAACTCGGTGACTTACTTCACAGGTTTGTTTGATTGTCCTTTAAGTCTTATGCATGTGTTTGAGTGCACTAGCCCTAGGGTTCAATAGATCCTAGTTCACTAATCTACAAGCCCAAGTATGCCCATATATCAATCATATAATAATTCACTCAACAATTAGAGGTACTTACCTGGTGGACTTGAATTGAGATACAAAGTGCCATGTCAAAATAAACCTGAAAAATTTATGAAAGCCCAAATCTTTGAAAAGCCCACCTAAAAAAATATTTTTGGGCCCAAAACCCTCAAAGTCGAGTTTTGAACCGGGCTCTGATACCAATTTGTAACACCCCAAACCCGGCCCATTAGCTATGACCGAATTTGAAATGCCACTGCGGAAAAACGTTTAAAAAAAACTTTTGACTTAGAGTTAAAAACATAAAAATTTGTTGTCTTTACTAAAACATTGTGTAATTAAAGTTCCAAATAAAATTAAGTTGTCTAAAATAAAACATTTTCAAATAATAATATAATCGACAATCCAACTTAAAACATAATAAAAATCCTTAAATACTTAAAGTGGCCCTTATTACAATAAATAACCTTTCATAAATAAAATGTGTAAAACAAATAAAATATCTTCTGCATGGGCCACCTCGTATCCACTCCAACCCGGTCCGAGCATCACCTGTAAGGTTTAAGAAAATTGGGTGAGTCACACAGACTCAGTGTGTAATTAATCCACTGAATTCCACCCACATGTTATCCACATATTAACCTATATAACATATAACAAGATATCATATGCATATAATAACACATTCTGGGCTTGGCCCATATTCATATCACATTATTACACATACCATATACTGGGCTTAGCCCATTTCTTAACCCAATCTACATTCATATATTGGGCTTGGCCCATTTCCACATTAATACCACATTTCACAAGACACATAGAATTATGCAAAGTGCACCCAACCCCAACCTAGGGTCAATCCTCTACACACCCCCGTATCCAGCCTACCACACACAAGGGGATTATCAAATCACCCTCTCCTTTTCACTCCAAAAGGCAATCAATGTCGTCCACGTTAATTAAGCATAATAATCCACAACGCGACCTCAGTCAGCACCAATCCACGATGTAGCTGTAGCTAACACCAAAACCATGATGGGACACATAGTCACTCATCAGCCACGATATGGCACATAGCCGATATCAACCACGATGAGGCACACAGCCACTCATCAAACCACGTGAACTAAATCGCAATTAATCCACAACGTGACCTTAGTCAACGTCAATCCACGATGTAGCTCAAGGCTAACATCAAACTACGTACTCGAAGTACACCCATACCTTCTTTCATATCATATCCTAACCCATGCACATGCAACATTCCATAATGACATAATATAATGATGCATGAGCATGTTCATCAAGCATATTATCACATATTCATAATAGTAATCACATTTGATCAGATTTGGTACTTACCGGATTATCGACATACCCCTTGAGGGTATCCAAATCACTATTTCCATTGCACAAGTTAGCACATATTTAACACATATAGATATAACACAAATACCCGAAAAATGGTAGGCTAACTACACACCTACCTATTAGTGAAATCCCGAACTACTCGAATCAAACACGATCTCGAAACGGGGTTCTTCCTTCTCCTTAAAAGCCGATTTGGTCTCCTACCAAATCCGAATCACACTGAAGTTCCCTTCCTTTAGCTACACACAAGAGAACACCTTTTATGGCACTAAGAACATTCGGCCAAACCACAAAATTATAAGCAAAGCCATTTCAGCCACACCAACAAATCCCGAAGGGTTATCGAATGAAATACCAAGTCTTACCTATTGACTTACCCCAAAAGATTGTCAAAGATTTGAGGCTTAGAATGATTGCTTCCAAAGTCCCGAGGAGCCTAAAAGAAATCGGTTCCTAGAATGGTTAGAATCTTGCAACAACTGCCCATCTAAAACGATATAATAAGTATAAAGATCCTTACCTTAACACTTTGATTCAAATCCGAAAATCGTCACTTGCCTAAGGAGTTGGTCAAAATCCTTGAATGATGAAATCCTTTCCACACGATCTTAGTATGACTATGGTCGACTATCAACAAATAGATGATCAACACTCCACTATACCACTACCAAAACAAAAGAGTTTGTTTGAAAGAGAAGAGATAATAATTTCGGTCAAAAAGAAAGTCCTCTCAAGGTAATACAATTTTGGCAATGAGATTGAGTGAGACACCAATAGGATTCGGCTAGAGCAAATAATGGAAGAAAAGAAAAGAGAAATGAGAGAAGGAAGATTTGGCCAAATGAAAATAAAATAGAAATGTGGACTTTTGAACAATATGAAAAAGAATGAAAAGAGAGATGAGAACAAGAGAGGTTGTTTTCGGCTACAAAGAAATAAGAGATGAGAGGGGGTACCAAAGAAGATTCACCAAAAGCCTAAGAGGAAATATCAACAACACCAATGGACATTCGGTTATGGCTCACTTTGGTGCATTAGAGAAAAGTTGATAAAGTTCTTTAAGAATAGATTTTGGTTAAGACACAAAACAAAGAAAAGGCTAAAACTAAAACAAAATTGAACCTAAATGCCAAGAACATATTCGACTAAAGAGGAGAGCTTTTGGGAGGAAAAAGAAAATGCCAAAGATGAACAAAAACCACAAAAATGCTAAAATGATCAACCAATTCCCCCCCCAAACTACCTATCAAAAATTCGGCCACCCCCTAACCTTACATGCCGTCCACATACATGGTCTCCCAAGTCAAATCTAGCCACCCAACACTTTCCAAAACCAATTCCTTATGTCATGCCTTATGCTCTCCCATCAACCTTTAATCACTTGATTTCCTTCCCAAATATCTAACTTACCTTAAACATACATTCAACTTGCCAAAAGATGAAAGTCCAACCTATCATAAATTTGAATTTGACCGCCCATAAATGCTAGGATGCACAAAATATAAAATTCTCAAAATGCCTTCCTTGTTACTCGAACCACTTCCCTCAAGAAACTTTCCAAGCTCCTTAACCACCTTGCCACTAATTCCCCTGTGCTTAAATTTAACATTTAAATTAACTTAAGTGCCAAGTTCACTTAATCCACTTCAATAAATAAACCATACTAAAAACTATTCTAATTTCCTAAAGCTCAAGGCCCAATCCTACTAGGCCCAATTTCGGGATGTTACAATCTGGTAGGTCTTTGGTAGACTTTGTTTTGTTGGTATATATGGCATGTACTAGGACTTTTTTGTATGTGTGGTATTGAATCCTAGTTGTGCAAGTGATATCTTTAAACTTATGTTGCTAAGTTGAATAACTATGAAAATATGTTTGTTTGCTTAAGTTAAAATGAATGATTTAAGTGAAATCAATGACCCTATATGGAATTTTGGTAAGTGATAAAATGGCAGTAAACTTTATTATGTATTTGCGATTTGTGTATGTTAGTATGGAAGTGTTTTGCCATGAAGTATTAAGGTGTCGATGATAGCACATTGGTTAGACTCTTGAATTGATTCTATTATATATTTCGGATGCCGCTAACGGTGTCTAATGACCTATAAAATTGTATGTTTGAAAATGTTTTTGTGTCTAAGCAAATAGATGAAAATTGTGCATGGAATGGGTCATTTTTGGGCTCACATGGCCGTGTGAAGCACACAGGAAATTGACATGGGCATGTGCCCAAAACTTGTTTTTAAATAGTATATGTATAGATATCACATGGGCAGACAGATGGCCTGCGACACGGCCGTGTGGTCCAAATCAGAGAGTTACATGGTTCATGCACATGAGCATGTAAGGTTGCACACGAGAATGTAGGTTAATCACACGACCATGTTTGGAGTGACATGGGCTGGACTCTGTCACACGGCCTGGCCACATGGCTGTGTGACCCCTGACTTGAAAATTTTTGAATTTTTTTTGGATAGTTCTGATTTGGTCCCTGAATGTTCGTAACTTATTTTTAGAGCTTCGAAAGCTTGATTTAAGACCCGAAACTAAATGATCGCTTTTATATTGAATATTACTTGTAATTATGGAATTGAATTGATTTTTGAATGTGAATCATATTAATTGTATCAAATTGACTGGTAATGTAATACCTTTTACCCGTAATTCCTACCAGAACCGGGCTCGAGGTGTTACTATATTAAAACCATATGGTCGCCACTTAGCCTTACCGTGACTACTCTCTTAAGTCACCTTAACAACCTCATTCTCTACTTACAAGGCCTCACTCAAACTCACAAGGGCTCTCAAGGCCTTATCGAAAACTTCTACGATTTTAAAATTTCTCCACCTATATAGGGACTACACGCCCGTTTAAGGTGAGACACGCTTGTGGAGGTCACCCACGCCCATGCCCTCAACCCGTGCATGAAAACCCAAGCATATTGCCAATTCCCCACGGCTAGGGCACACCGTGCTCACCACCCGTGGTGAACACTGACTACCTTACACGACCTAGAGTCTAGATACATGCCCGAGTGGCTAGCTCGTGGCCTATACTACTTGAAACTGTCAAAGAGACAAGGCCAAGGCACACGACCGTGGTCCAACACATGGCCTAGACACATGCTCGTGTGTTTATCCACATGAATAAGAATAAAGCTATGTGCTAAGTTCTTCTCACCCCTCAAGTTCATACAACATATACTCATTCAACTCATCCATAAACAATTCATATTAAAACATAACCTCACATGGTTATGTACATATTTTCATATAATAAGATAGACAATAACCATGGCATTATACAAAATAGATTATCCATCTAAAGGCCAACACATCTTAGCCATTACAACAAAATTCACTAACTTGTCTAGCCCCTGTACATGCCATATACAAAACATTGAGATTAATGTACCGGAGTGTGTTGATAGTGTGGACGATCTTCCGTTTGATCCATGTATTTCATATCAACCCTTTTTCTCTATAAGACAAGGGAAAAGAAAGGGAGTGAGATTTGAGATTAGTAAGTTTACACATAACAATTTAAGCATTCTAGTATAAGCTAAACAACAATTAGCATTGTACTATCAAATAAATTCACATCACAACTATGCTTATTCTTTCTATCCCTTACCACATTTCCAACACATCATGAGTCGCATACTCATAATTACTGACATGCACCCCTACATTAATTATCACATTTACTCGCAATACATCACATCGTTATTTCTCAATAATACAACCACACAGCTAATCCACACCGCTAAATTCTCGTTGGTTTCACACTTAGCCCACCACAATCAAATTCTAGCTTAGTATCGCACTTAGCCTACCACAATCAAATTACAGGGTAGTATCCCACTTAGCCTACCAAAAAGTAATCATAGTGGTTCCACAGTTAGCCACTAGCTAATATACTTAACGTTAGCATCGCACATAGCCCAGCTCATTGTCGCTAAGTATTAGGGTGGTATCGCACTTAGCCCACCATCAAGTATTATCACTACACATTCACTTGTCTATTTTATAATTCATTTATCCATTCACAATATCTACTACATCCATTCCACTTGAACCACATCGGTTCTCAATCATTCTCAGTCATGTTATACACTAACTAGCATCAACAAATTGTAAGTATGAATGCATTATTTACTTATAAACTTATCTCGGCACTCAAAAGTATAGAGATGTGCAATTTAGTCCACCACATTGCTCTTGCCTCGGTTTCGATCCGGGCTTCATCTTTCTTGATCTATAATGAATAAGTCAACTTATTCAATACACACATTGACTAAATTGGCCCTTATCTCATACTTTAGCAAAATTATCATTTTACCCTAAAACTTTTTCATATTTACACTTTTGGCCTAAGGCTCATAATGTGATTTTCATTCAACTTTCTAGCCTTTCATGCATAGACAAACTTTTTACTCAACTAAAGAAATCATCAATTCTCACTAAATCACACATGTATGACCAATCTCAAGACTTTCACAAACTAGTCCCTACATGCATTTTTTTATGGAATTCACTTAGCAAAAGATGTTTCTACTACATCAAGCTTTCATATTCTTCCATAAAACATCAAAATACATGCATGTCATACATGGGTATATTTTTGAACATCCATCTTAGCTCAACATGTAGCTAAAAATAGCTTACTCATGCTACTAGGACTTCAAAAATACGAAGAATATAAAAAATGGAGCTAGAATACACTTACTAGCTAGCTTGAAAAGTTGAAGAGCCCTAACAATGTCTTCTCTCAATTTTCGGCAGCTTGGAGAAGATGGATGAAATTCTATCATCTTTTCCCATTTTTAATCATTTAATTGACAAATGACCAAAATGTCATTTTTGTCAAACTTTCAAATTTTAACCCATTCATGCCCAATTTTGTCCAAAAATTAAAATTTGGAAAAATTACTATTTAAGGACCTCTAAGTGATAATTCAACACTATTTCACACAAATAGCTTCTAGAATCTCACATTTTGCAACTTTTGCAATTTACTCCTTTTGGAAAATTCAACCACAATTTAACAAAATTGCTTCATGAAACTTTCACACTAACATCCAAACATCGCATAAACCTTAAAAACTCATACATATACCTCAGATTTGTGGTCTCGCACCACTATTTTGACTAGGCCCTAAATCGGGATGTTACAACTCTCCCCCTTTAGAGATTTTTGCCCCAAAAAATTTTACTAGTAAAGAGGTTTGGATGTTGCTCTCTCATAGCTTCTTCCGTCTCCCATGTAGCCTCATCCACACCGTGTTTTTGCCACAACACTTTCACTAGGGTTATGTTCTTATTCCTCAACTGTTTCACTTGTTAAGCCAAGATCTTAATTGGTTGCTCTTCGTAAGACATATCCGGTCTTATTTCAATTTCTGTTGAAGGAATCACATGCGAAGGATCGTAGCGATATCGTTGCAACATCGATACATAGAAAACATTATGAATCTTTTCTAATTCCACTGGTAAGGCCAAATGGTAAGCTACTGGTCCAAATTTGTCAATAATTTCATACGGTCCTATGAATCTTGTGCTCAATTTCCCTTTTCGTCTAAATCTCATGATCTTCTTCCATGGGGATACTTTCAAAAACACTTTGTCACCCATATCAAACTCAATTTCTTTTCTTTTCAAATCTGCATACTACTTCTGTCGGTCTGAAGCAGCTTTCAGACCATCACAAATCACTTTCACTTTCTCTTTAGTTTCTTTCACTAGATTGACCCCATAGATTCATTTTTTACCAAGCTCGGTCCAATACAAAGGAGTCCGACACTTACGACCATACAAGGCCTCATAGGAGCCATCCGTATACTCTACTGATAATTGTTATTGTAAGCAAATTCGACTAAAGGTAGATATTTTTCCCAACTACCTTTAAATTCTAACACACAGCATCGAAGCATGTCTTCAAGAACTTGAATTACTCTCTCAAACTGACCATCAGTTTGCGGATGGAATGCAGTACTGAAATTTAGCCTCGTACCCATGGCTTCTTGTAACTTCTTCCAGAGCCTCAAAGTAAACCTCGGATCTCTATCCGATATTATAGACACGGGCACACCATGTAATCTCACTATTTCTATCACATACAACTAAGCTAACTTATCCGGTGAATAATCAACACGTACTGGAATAAAGTGAGCCGAATTCGTCAATCTATCCACAATAACCCACACAACATCTTCCTTTTTGGAGTCATCGGTAACCCCATCACAAAATCCATGGTAACCCGATACCATTTCCATTCAAAAACCATCGCTGGCTGAAGCAATCCTGAAGGCACTTGATGCTCAGCTTTCACCTGCTGACAAATCAGACATTTTGCCACAAACTCTAAAATGTCTCTTTTCATACCTAGCCACCAATAAAACTTTTTCAAATCATTGTACATTTTTTACTGCCCGGGTGCACTGACAAATAACCACTATGCACCTCATACAAAACTTTTTTGGATTAACTCTTCATCTCTTGGTACACAAATTCTATCATGGTACATCAAACAATTATCCGAACCCACTCAAAAATCAGAATCACTTTCGGATCCACACTTAACTCTCTTAGCTTGTATCTCACTGTCATTTCTCTGAGCCTCACTGATCTGTTGGACAAATAGTGGTCTAGCAGTAACACCCATATCCCGTGGCTATCGTCAGATTAGGGTTAGAAGTGTTACCGAATAGATCAAAAACATTTACAGAATTTTACACAATCATTCATCAATATCATTCATAATGTCCCTTAATAAGGTCAACGAGACCTTAAACATGCTTATAAATTAAGTTGGGACTAAACCGAAACACATATAAAATTTCATGAAAAATTAAAACTTTTCTAAAATACAGGGGAGACACGCCCGTGGGGGTAGGCCGTTCCTCTCCCACGGCTACATGACACACCCGTGTGACCTTCCCGTGGTTACATACTGCCAAAATCAACACAGCTAACAAGCACACCCGTGTGCTAATGCCGTGTCCTATAAGGTCATATACTGCCATTTCTCACACGACCTGTAGGCACGCCTGTGCCATGGCCGTGTACTATTAAAGCCAGCTACTGACTTGTGCACCACGGTTAGATGACACCCCTGTGTCGAGGCCGTGTGCAGTTTAAGTCACAATCTACCAATTTACCCACGATTTGAGGCACGCCCGTGTGCCCCAACCGTGTGACATTATAGGCCATTTGCAAGACCAAAATGCCACCCAAATGGGCCATACCTATAAGCAACCATTCTCATCACATGTCATGCATATATGACAACCAAATACATACCAAAGTGACCATTTTATATGCATCAAGCCATACCAAAACATAAATCATATGAATCATTCATTCAAACATTAAAACAACCCAAAGCTTGCCAAAATACATGGCTAAGTTCACTTCTTAAGCATATACACATATCTAGCCTATACATGCCATAATTAGCTCTATACATTTTCAAACGGGTACCAAAATGAGTTTAGTAGTGTGATGACGATCCTTGACGGTCCCGAGCCTTCAGTAGCTTTGACGACCTATAAAACAGAGAAAAACACAAACACAGAGTAAGCTTTACAAAGCTTAGTAAGTCATAATACAAATAAGCTTTACAAAGCTTAGTAAGTCATAATACAAATAAACTTAGCATAAAAGCATACACGCATAAATTACATTGACACATAACATTTACTTAGCAAACTATCACATATTACTTTGGTTCATATACTTGGACACAATTACCACATTCATTCATACATTAATCATATGTATATGATCGCTGCAAAACAGTCTAGTTTTTAAAATTTAAAAAGAATGATCGAACCTGTAGATTGACTGCGACAACGATAGAGGCAAGCGCACCTATCAAACAGTAGCATAGCTCAGGAAAGAATATCTTATCAAACCCAAGGAACCTAAAAAGTACTACTACTCACTTTCTTTCTATTATGTAGCCTAAAATTTGGAGTGATTGGTTTATTAATCTAAAACAAATGAAATACTTAAACTTAAATGCAAAGATAAAAGAATGAAACTTTGGGAAAAGACTTTGAAGAAAACTCAATTGATAAAGACGATACCTTTGGGAAGAATCCACCTATGACTTCAATTATTATCTACCTTTTCAATTCATATGATTTCTTTACTTAGCTTGATCTGTGAGACTCCCTAACCTATATTAAACCTTCTCTCGCTTAATAATGTCTAACCTTAGGTTAATTAGTGGAACTCTCGTTCTCTTATAATAACCCCCTAAAAAAGCAGTAAATAGATCAATGGACTCCCATATTAGGTTTCACCCTAATCTGGCAAAATCTCGTAACCCTATCTCTAGGCGCCGATCAACTATGCTTAATTATGCTAGATCTACTCTTAGGCAGGGTCTATTCCTCCTCCACCAAAGCACATCAAATAAATTTAAGCAAGATAATTAAGAACAAACTAAGTATTTATCATATAAACCAAAAGAATTAAATAACAAAATCCATCATAGGTTTCATCCCTTCAAGTATCTGAGGGGTTTAGTTCATAACTAAACAAGAAAACATCTCAAGAGAAAAGACAAAACAAACCATAAGAAATCCCTAAAATGTAACATCCTAGATTAGGGGTTATGCGTTTGTGCATAATTCATGAGTAGTAGGTTTTGGCAGTGTTTGGAAGTGAATTAAGGGTTTTTAAAATCCTAGGATGGAAGAGAAAGCTTTGGACAATTATTGGTTTTTAAGTTAAAAACAAGAAGTGATGTGGAAAAGTAGCAAGGGACGCCACCTAAGGTGCAAGGGTTATGGCATCAAGTGAAGTACTTTGAGGGAAGAGGTTCGAAACCCATTGTGTGCATTTTTGCTTAATTTTATGAAATAGCATGTTTACTGTGATATGTGGTGTGCATTTTTAGAACCTTGGAAATGTATGGAAATGTATGGAAATGTATAGAAATGTAAGGAAATGTATGGAAATATATGGAAATGTAAGGAAATGTATGGAAATGTAAGGAAATGTATGGAAATGCTAAGTTAAAAGAGGAAAGTGAACATTTATGGAAACTAGGAAAATGATTTAGAAATGATTCAAAGAGGAAAGTGAACATTTAGGAAACTAGGAAATGTAAGGAAATATCAAGTTTAAAGAGCCAAACGAAAATTTTTGGAAACTTAGAAATGACTTAGAAATGTCGAGTTTTAAAGTTTAAAAGAGGAAATTAAGGCAAGGTGGCCTTAAGAGAAAAAGTATGTGAAATTTGACACACAAACAAGCTTGGAAAAAGTGGCCTAAAGATGCCACTTAGGGCCTCTAGAAATGACGCCACATGCAAGTGTATTTGGGCTAGGGATCGAGTCACTTAGGAAGAAAATAAAAGAAGTTTTATTTTTTGCTTCTAGAAGCACAGAGGTGGACGGTACAAGGCTTGCAAAAGAGGAGTTCCATTCTCTTTTAAATTCGACTAATTAGGGGATAAATAATGGATTTATTTTAGATTATTTTCAAGAGATAAATGAGGAATTATTCTTTAATTAGGAAAATAAGGGAGAAGTGATGGCCAAGTAAGGGACTTTGAGTTTAATAATTTTGGCTAAGTAAGGATAGTTGCTGAATTATCTTTTATTTTAGGTGATAATTAAAGAGATAAAGCTATCAACATAGAAGAGTGATGGCCAAGTAAGGGATTCTAAGTTAGTAATTTTGGCTATAAAAGGAAAAGAGAGGCCATTCTACATTATTTTCTGTTCTTTGAAAGCCTCTGTCGAATTCTCTTCACCAAATCTTCTTCTTCTTTTATTTTTGCCAACCCGAAATACCTTGTGTTCTAGCCGAATCCTCCATTTTTATTCTTCCTTCTCTTTTCTTTCTAATCCCTCCAAAAGCCGAAAGTTGTGAGATCATCATCTAGCCATAACCAAATTTCTGAAGGTTGAAGTGAAGGTGCAATCGATTTCTTCAAGTAAGGATAAGATCTTATTCGGTTTCATCCTTTTTCTTTTAAGATTTGCCAAAATCTAGGACTAACCCCATTAATATCTTGTTGCTGAAACTTTGAAGAGATCTTTTCAGGATTTGTTTAAGTCAACTACAAGAAGGAGAAGTTCTTTTCCCGAAGGTACACCATAGGCCGCGTGTTCCCTAGTTATTCGGTGAATTTTGGGATTTAAAATCCACAAGGTAAGCACATAGGTATGTTCGCCAAGGCCTATTTTGGATATCTAGATCTATTTCATAATTGTTGAAAAGCGAAACTAACCTATGTAGAGATCCGGTGTTTGGTAGAATACAAGGAGAAGAATAAGAAAGTTTTGGATTTGAGTAATAAGCAAATCGATATTAAGGTAAGTTTTAGTACACAAATCCTACTAGGATTTGGTTTTATGGCGAATGAGTTTTTCATTAAATATTTAATATGGGCGAATGTAGGGAGTTAAAGATCTAAGATTGGAATTCGGGATTTCAAGTGAAATCGTTAAGCGAATCAGGTGTGTACCCTACCCTAAGTTTTAATATGTTCATGGCTATGTTTTAAATTAAATGTGTATGTTTATAAGAATGTGAATATGGCTAAGGTACCATAATATGTTCATGGCTATGTTTTAAATTAAATGTGTATGTTTATAAGAATGTGAATATGGCTAAGGCACCATACTATGGTACAAAGTACTAAGGTACATTTCCTACTCCTACTAGGAATATGAATATATGTTATTTTTAACATGTGAAAAGTGATGAGAATGTGAATTAAGGCATGATTTTGCATATTGTGTATGAAATATGGGGCCATATGGGTTATATGAAAAGGGGAAGTGAATGTGGTGACCTAAGACCACAAACACGGTGACCTAAGATCGTGATATCTGAATGTGGTGACCTAAGACCACAGTAATCTGAATGTCGTGACCTAAGACCGCAGAAATCTAAACGTGGTGACCTAAGACCATGAATGCGATGACCTAAGATCGCGATATGGAGTGTAACGAAGGAGGGTTGACTTAGTAGTCCCCACGGTGTGCAGGATGGTACGGGTGGTGTGTAGCAGATGGCATATAGGTTTGAGTTCGGGTTGCATCATATTGTTTAAATGCTTTATGAAAATGTATGATATTGTATGCTTGAAATATTAAATTTTAGTGTTGGTTACACATTGAGTCTGTTGACTCACCCCGTTGTGGGATTACTTTTCAGGTGACGACCAGTGATGGACCGGGCCGGTAGATGCTTAGTGGAGGCCATGTGAAGTTCAAATTTCTTTTATTTGGACTATTTTACTTTAAGTATTTTGAATTTAAATTTTGGGAATTATTTGATGTAATAAGGCCTTAGTAGAATAATTTTATTCTGTTTTTATTTATTAAGCTTACAAACTTTTACTTATTAAAAGATTAAGTAAATCTATTTTTAAAACAAAGCCCAAACGTTTTGTCACTTAAAGTAAAGGATTTTGATAATGAAATAAAATTGTTTTCATCTCAAGCCCAACCCAAAACGATCTTTCTTCCAAATCACACAAGTTTTTCCTAAGTAAGAAAAGAATTTAAAACGGTTTACACCGGGGAACATACCAGATCCGGTCAAGGCTCGTGGGCGGGTTTGGGGTGTATCAATTTGGTATCAGAGCCTAGTTTTAAACTCTCGGCCTTGGGTTTAAGGCCCAAAATGTTTTCAAAGTTAAGCCCAAACGGGATTTTGTGAATTAAGCAGGTTTTTTCTGGCATGGCCCACTAAGTCTCCGACCCGCAGTCCACCAGGTAAGTACTTCTGACTTCTGAAGTGATTTGAATATGTGAAATATATGGGCTTTTATGGCAATGTAGATTAGTCTGATAAGTATTTGAACCCTAGGACTAGTATACCCTAACAAAAACATAAGACTTAAATGCCTAACTAAACAAACCTGTGGTTAAGTCGCTGAGTTAAGGTGTGGTAATCATGGTGCGCATGTCTAGGATTGGTTTCGATGGGAACTTGGTATTTAAGTAGTCCTAGTGACTCACCTCCTCCCCACTCGAATCCTACAGTGCGTAGCCTCGGTTCACCCTAACCAAGAGGACTTATACACACTGCTAAACCCCAACTAAAACCCGAAAGGGACTAGCCGTATTTTATGGAAACCCTAGTTTTAAAATTTCTAAATTATTTTCTTGATTTGAAAAAGATTATTTTATAAAATTTTCTTGAAATATTTTAGATTTATAAAATTACAAAAATACCACTAATGGTAAAATTATAAAATGCCCATGGTTTATGAAATTTTAAAATACCCACACTCCTATCAAAATTTCATTACGTTATAAAATGTTCAAAAACCCTAATTTGCAAAATAACAAAATACCCTGATTTTAGAAAATATTACGAAATTACCCCTACCCTGCAAATTATCGAAATACCCCTGAGTTACAAAATTGCCAGAACGACCCCCGATCTTCAAAAATTTTTACAACAACACTGATTTGGAAAACAAATTCTCAAAAACAACCCTCAAGTTTTGTAAATTCCAAAATATCCGTGATTTATTAAGATTTACAAATTCACCTGGGTTAATTACCAAAATACCCTCGAATTCAAAATTTTCCAAAACACCCCCGGGAATGCAAAATTTCCAAGATACCCTCATTGACAAAAACACCAAGGAACCTTGTTTCGATAAATTGCGAAAAATACCCCTGTAGGACAAATTATGAAAATGCCCCTAGGTAATGGAAAAACAACAACAATGAAAACTACAACATTTCTCTGAATGAACGAAAGTTCATAATTGATTGATGGATGTATGAATGTAAAGACTGTGTGCATGTATGAATACGAAAGAACCACTTTTAAAAAAAAATTCTTTCCATAAAACTTCTTTGCGTTAATCGGTGAAACAAAATTTTTAATACATAAAACTTCTTAATCGATTAAATCGCGATGTTAGGAATGAGTTCTAAGGACGTGAACTTAGAGATTGTGCCCGGAAAGTATGATGGTTCTATCAAGATCGAGTCTTGCAAATGAAGCATAAGTCTTGGTGAGAAGGATTGTACAACCTGTTAGTAAGTAATTTTGAGGACGAAATTATTTTAAAGGAGGGTAGAACTGTAACATCCTAGATTAGGGGTTATACGTTTGTGCATAATTCATGAGTAGTAGGTTTTGGCAGTGTTTGGAAGTGAATTAAGGGTTTTTAAAATCCTAGGATGGAAGAGAAAGCTTTGGACAATTATTGGTTTTTAAGTTAAAAACAAGAAGTGATGTGGAAAAGTAGCAAGGGACGCCACCTAAGGTGCAAGGGTTATGGCATCAAGTGAAGTACTTTGAGGGAAGAGGTTTGAATCCCATTGTGTGCATTTTTGCTTAATTTTATGAAATAACATGTTTACTGTGATATGTGGTGTGCATTTTTAGAACCTTGGAAATGTATGGAAATGTAAGGAAATGTATGGAAATGTATGGAAATGTATGGAAATGTATGGAAATATATGGAAATGTAAGGAAATGTATGGAAATGTAAGGAAATGTATGGAAATGCTAAGTTAAAAAGAGGAAAGTGAACATTTATGGAAACTAGGAAAATGATTTAGAAATGATTCAAAAGAGGAAAGTGAACATTTTCGTAAACTAGGAAATGTAAGGAAATGTCAAGTTTAAAGAGCCAAATGAAAATTTTTGGAAACTTAGAAATGACTTAGAAATGTCGAGTTTTAAAGTTTAAAAGAGGAAATTAAGGCAAGGTGGCCTTAAGAGAAAAAGTATGTGAAATTTGACACACAAACAGGCTTGGAAAAAGTGGCCTAAAGATGCCATTTAGGGCCTCTGGAAATGACGCCACATGCAAGTGTATTTGGGCCAGGGATCGAGTCACTTAGGGAGCAAATAAAAGAAGTTTTATTTTTTGCTTCTAGAAGCACAGAGGTGGACGGCACAAGGCTTGCAAAAGAGGAGTTTCATTCTCTTTTAAATTCGGCTAATTAGGGGATAAATAATGGATTTATTTTAGATTATTTTCAAGAGATAAATGAGGAATTATTCTTTAATTAGGAAAATAAGGGAGAAGTGATGGCCAAGTAAGGAACTTTGAGTTTAATAATTTCGGCCAAGTAAGGATAATTGCTGAATTATCTTTTATTTTAGGTGATAATTAAAGAGATAAAGCTATCAAAATAGAAGAGTGATGGCCAAGTAAGGGATTCTAAGTTAGTAATTTCGGCTATAAAAGGAAAAGAGAGGCCATTCGCATTATTTTACATTCTTTGAAAGCCTCTGCAATTCTCTTCACCAAATCTTCTTCTTCTTTTATTTTTGCCAAGTTGAAATACCTTGTGTTCTAGCCTAATCCTCCATCTTTATTCTTCCTTCTCTTTTCTTTCTAATCCCTCCAAAAGCTAAAAGTTGTGAGATCATCATCTAGCCATAACCGAATCTCTGAAGGTTAAAGTGAAGGTGCAATTGATTTCTTCAAGTAAGGATAAGATCTCATTCGGTTTCATCCTTTTTCTTTTAAGATTTGTCGAAATCTAGGACTACCCCCATTAATATCTTATTGCCAAAACTTTGAAGAGATCTTTTCGGGATTTGTTTATGTCAACTACAAGAATGAGAAGTTCTTTTCCCAAAGGTACACCATAGGCCGCGTGTTCCCTAGTTATTCGTTGAATTTTGGGATTTAAAATCCACAAGGTAAGCACATAGGCATGTTCGGCCAAGGCCTATTTTGGATATCTAGATCTATTTCATAATTTTTGAAAAGCCGAAACTAACCTATGTAGAGATCCAGTGTTTGGCCGAATACAAGGAGAAGAATAATAAAGTTTTCAGGATTTGAGTAATAAGCAAATCGATATTAAGGTATGTTTTAGTACATAAATCCTACTAGGATTTGGTTTCATGGCCGAATGAGTTTTTCATTAAATATTTAATATGGGCTGAATGTAGGGAGTTAAAGATCTAAGATCAAAATTCGGGATTTCAAGTGAAATCGTTAAGCGAATCAGGTGTGTACCCTACCCTAAGTTTTAATATGTTCATGGCTATGTTTTAAATTAAATGTGTATGTTTATAAGAATGTGAATATGGCTAATAATATGTTCATGGCTATGTTTTAAATTAAATGTGTATGTTTATAAGAATGTGAATATGGCTAAGGCACCATACTATGGTACAAAGTACTAAGGTACGTTTCCTACTCCTACTAGGAATATGAATATATGTTATTTTTAACATGTGAAAAGTGATAAGAATGTGAATTAAGGCATGATTTTGAATATTGTGTATGAAATATGGGGCCATATGGGTTATATGAAAAGGGGAAATGAATGTGGTGACCTAAGACCACAAACACGGTGACCTAAGACCGTGATATCTGAATGTGGTGACCTAAGACCACAGTAATCTGAATGTCGTGACCTAAGACCGCAGAAATCTGAACGTGGTGACCTAAGACCACGAATGCGGTGATCTAAGATCGCGATATGGAGTGTAGCGGAAGGAGGGTTGACTTAGTAGTCCCCACTTGTGCGAGGATGGTGCGGTGGTGTGTAGCGGATGGCATATAGGTTTGGGTTCGGGTTGCATCATATTGTTTAAATGCTTTATGAACATGTATGATATTATATGCCTGAAATATTAAATTTTAGTGTTGGTTACACATTGAGTCTGTTGACTCACCCCATTGTGGGATTACTTTTCTGGTGACGACCAGTGATGGACCGGGCCGGTAGATGCTTAGTGGAGGCCATGTGAAGTTTAAATTTCTTTTATTTGGGCTATTTTACTTTACGTATTTTGAATTTAAATTTTGGGAATTATTTGATGTAATAAGGCCTTAGTAGAATTATTTTATTA
This sequence comes from Gossypium rotundifolium, assembly GCA_025506655.1. Classification (NCBI taxonomy): domain Eukaryota; kingdom Viridiplantae; phylum Streptophyta; class Magnoliopsida; order Malvales; family Malvaceae; genus Gossypium; species Gossypium rotundifolium. The sequence goes on from CP106727.1 coordinate 92,478,576, forward strand.
TGTTTTTATTTATTAAGCTTACAAACTTTTACTTATTAAAAGATTAAGTAAATCTATTTTTAAAACAAAGCCCAAACGTTTTGTCACTTAAAGTAAAGGATTTTTAATAATGAAATAAACTTGTTTTCATCTCAAGCCCAACCCAAAACGATCTTTCTTCCAAATAACACAAGTTTTTCCTAAGTAAGAAAAGAATTTGAAACGGTTTACACTAGGGAACATACCAGATCTGGTCAAGGCTCGTGGGCCGGGTTTGGGGTGTTTCATAAAACCCCCTGAAGGAATTGAAGAGGAGATCCTCCGTCTTGAGTAGAACTCTGACTCTTCAAGATAGATCAATTGGCTATCTTCGAGACAATCCCTAAACGAGAAAAGCTTGGCAGAAAACTCTACTCAATGATCGACCCTTGAATAACCACCATGGGGTGTTTTTATAGACTTTTGGGATACTTTGCTTGTCTCCTAAGTACTCATTATTCAGGTATAATTCTTCCTAGGTGTTTGAGTAGACTTAGGGTTGTGTTTCTTGGGCTCCAAGCATCCTATTCCAAGTGAAATTGCTCTTTCCCGCGGTAGGGGCATGGCTAAGGCACGCCCATGTAAATAGAGGCTCATTTCAGATCTCTATTCATTATTTAGGCACTAGTAGTACGTCCGTGCAAGTCGAGGGTCAGCTACGCTTGGTGCATCGATTGGGGCACAGCCATGCAAATTGGGGATAGGCCGTGTTGGGCTTTTTGTCGATGAGACACAGTCGTGTAAAATGGTGACAGGCTGTGTTCTAGGTGGATAGCAAGGCACGGCCATATAGAATAAAGCCCAGGCCATGTCGACTTCTTGGGTTGGCCCAATTTTATCCGTTTTAAGCCCGTTTTACGTTCTTTTTATCCTTAAGTGTTCTCCTGAGTATAAGACATGAAAATAAAGGATTAAGAGCACTTTTTACATAAATCAAGGATAAATTCATCCAAAAGCATACCAAATGTGGGATTAAAATATGTTACTTTTACGGTTTATCAAATACCCCCACACTTAAGCTTTTGCTTGTCCTCAAGCAAAATTCTCAACTTACAATTAAAACGAACTTTCCATAATTCATAATTCCTATTAATAATGCCTCATCATAATTCATAGATAATTTATACATGGATAATTTAATTCAAAGAGCCCTAAAGTTTCAATCGCGATAAGTCATGATTTTGTAGCATGAAAACATAGGTGTCTCCCCTTATCTAAGTAATTTCAATTTGAAACCAAAAGGATTGACATCCTTACAGAAGATTCACTCAAATCACTTGAAGTGTTTAAGGTTCAAGAAATAAGCACTCTACATCAAACCTGAAAAGTTAATCCCATAGGCTTGCCTGAAAACCAAATCTCCACCACTGTATATGAGATGATACACAAATCAAAAGGTCTTTAATTTGGGTTGTAACGGGGCTAGGGTTAAAGGTGTGGATACAGGCTGAATTAGTGGTTATAATTGAGACTGACTTGACAAATTACCTAACTAGAAACATTGAACTAAATATGAATATTGACTTTGAATGAAAACTAATAATATCACTATTGATAATTACTCTATGTTAAGGAGTATTTTGATAATACTTTAATACGAGCTTTTTCAACAATTGGAGTTTAAATGCTCTAAGCTCTTTTATATACTACTAATATTGAATATATACTTGATTTTTTTTAAGAACAAACTAAAATAAACATAATAAAAGGAACTTTGGTGATTGAAATAACCTAATTCAGCGATTGATCAAATCAGTTCTTGATAAAGGGGTAGTCAAAGGAATGTTGATAACAAATACAAAGGGATTATGGGTTAATATTAGTGGGTGAGTCAATAAAAAGTTGTTAGGATTCAAGGGGTTCACTAGGGGTTATTTATGTGGGTAGGCTTTTTAGTGGAGTGAACGGGTTAAGACCTAAGTGCCTTTATCATCTCAGTGTATCAAATCACTAATGTGGTCTTGACATATATAAACGAGGCAAGTTATAGAATAACAGTTCAAAGTTGATACACTTATAATCAATTAAAGTGAGTACGAAAAAGAATATATGCTCTATAAGGCTTAAAATCTCACAAAAAATTATGGGTGTTTTGACACCAATCCTTATAAATTTTGGACTTCAAGGTGATACTCAAATTCAGTTCAACGACCCATCAATTTTAATTTTTTAGAAAGTAGGCTTATCATGCTCGATTGTCTAGTATTCTTCAAATTTAATCATCAGTGCACGATTAACTATGACTTACTCTAAAACATATCAACAAAAATCATAAATCATTAGAAATTTCACCCTAATTAATAATATGAGAAAAATACTTAAGATCAAGACTAAATTTCAGGGTTTTGAGAATTATGCAAAAAGTTAAGCACTATTACCCCCACACTTAAGATGTATATTGCCCTCAATGTACAAAGATAAATAATGAAATTTATGTGCCAAATCAAAAAGAGAAGTGGGGAAAGTAATACTCCCTGAAATCTAGACGATCCCTGGCGTCTTTGGTAGCGGTGATGGTGTTTTCTATGGGCCTGGTGGAGTGGCTACCGAGTTGTAATTTGCTAGATGAAGAAATTGGGTAGCCTGTGAAAACATAGCCAAGAGATCTTGAGAAAAAATAATATTATAGTAATAATATATTTAAAGACTAAGAAAATAAAGAGAAGGAGACTAAGAAGAAAACTAAAATTTAAAGAAAAGTCTAATGGACTAAGAAGTCCCTATTAGCGGATGGTTCGTGGTGTGTGTATGATTTCTAAGGCTACGGGTTGTTGGTGATGGTGGAAGTGGCGTGATTCCCTAGTAGCCTTTATAATATAAAACCAAGAAAATGAAATAAATTAAATTAAGCAGAAAAGAAGTATAGATAAGGAAAATAAAGGAGATGAGAAAAGAAAAATAGAACTAAAAAGGTTTCTAAGACCCTTGGCATGTCAATTAAGTGAAGCTGTTGGCATGAACTCATGTTGAGGTCTCCTCTGAAGAGATGATATTTACTTTCTTACCTTTCTTCGGCATAATCTTTGGATTGCTCAAGAGTCTTGGACCTTTTCTTTGAATAGAGAGAAAAATTTGGAAGAAAGAGAAGGAAGAAGGAATGTGGGAGAGAAGGGAAGGCTGTGGGGATTTAAATAAAATTCAAATCTGGCTTGTTCCCACGCCCGTATGCTGAGGGTGTGTCCATTCACACGGCTGCCTAGCACTGCTGTGGCTAATGGCGTGTCGCTTCTTACACGACCGTTTCTTAGTCAGCCACGCCCCTTTTGAGAAAGGTGGTATCCACACACGATTTAGAGGCACGCTCGTCTTATTTTGTCGGCATTCGTGCTTCAGGGTGGTTAGACTCGTGACGTCGGGGAGTGGTTGGACTGACTTGCACGACCCTACTCTTGTCAGTGTGGCAGTTTCGGTGGTCCACACGGTCACAGACACGACCGTGTGTAAAGCCGTGTGGTCTGGAAATCTGCACTTTTGTATTAGTTTCCAACTAAGTACTTAGGAAAGAAAGATGGAAAGGAAAGAAACTGAAAACAAATTTGAAAATAAATAGTGTTAATGTTCGGGTTGCCTCCCGAGAAGCGCTCGTTTATAGTCTTAAGCTAGACTGTCCTCATGTTTGAAAATTTTAGGGAGGTTTAAAGGTTTGAATATCTTCCCTCACGCTTGCAATTTTATTTTCATGACAAAGTTGGAGTCGAGAAGCATTTACCTTGAATTTATCAAATTTTGGGTTACTTACCTCGACTGTGTTGTGGGGAAAGATTTCGTGTACCTTGGGAAGAATTTTTCCTTTGCCCTCAAGTCTGTTGAAGTGATATGAAGATTGGCTTTGTTTAACGGCACCTGGTCTCCTATTTTAAAGTGATTTGATGTTCCTATGAGCTCTTCTGGTGGTTCCTTAGGTTTAACTTCGTGTGGATTCGGCTTTTCTTTGGTGTGTATCTTCTGCTCTTCGAAATTGTTGGTCTTCTGGTTCTATTTTTGGTGTGATTATTCTTCATTATCCATGGTTCTAGCTGAGTTGAAATCTTGAAGATTGATTGATTCATCTCCCACACGAAGTATGAGTTCTCCTTTGGCAGCATCAATTTTAGTTCTAGCAGTTGCTAGGAAAGGTCTTCCTAGAATTAAGGGGATTGAATTTTCCTCATCCATGTCTAGAACAACAAAATCTACTGGGAAAACAAATTTATCAATTTTTACTAGAACGTCTTCAATAATGCCCCTAGGAATTCTAACAATTTTATCAGCTAGTTGAATGCTCATCCTAGTTTGCTTGGGCTTCCCTAGACCTAGTCGTTTAAACAGTGCATAAGGCATGACATTTATACTTGCCCCTAAATCAGCTAACGCATTATCAATAATCAAACTACCAATTAAACATGGAATAGTAAAACTCCCAGGATCTTTTAGTTTCTGTGGTAGTTTGTTCTGTAACATTGCTAAGCATGTTGCGTTTAATTCCACATGGTGCTCTTCATCTATTTTTCGTTTGTTTGTTAAGAGCTGTCTTAAGAATTTCCTTGCATCGAGCATCTGAAAAAGAGCTTCAAGAAGAGGTGAGTTAATGTGTAATTTCTTTAGAAGTTTTAAAAACTTACCGAATTGTTCTTCCGAATCATCTCTTTTCAATGCTTCAGGATAAGGTATTCGAGGGTGGTCCTCTTTAATTACTGATTTTTCTTGTGCTACCTCTATTTTACCTGTTTCTTCCTTGGCTTCTTGTACTGGGGTGGGCTTGTCTACTTTTGTATCCTCTTGATATGTGATGGCTTGTATCTGTTCTTTTGGGTTTATTTCTGTGTTGCTTGGTAGACGTCCTTGTTGACGTTCTGAAACAAGCTTTGTGAGTTGTCCCACTGACCTAGTGATTTCCCTGACTTGTTCCTTGATTTCTTTGATTGATATTCCTTGGTTAGCAAGCGTTGTATCAGTTCTTTGGAGATGGGCATCTGTGTCTGCCATAAACTTTTTCAACATCTCTTCAAGACTCGGCTTCTTTTTCAGTGGATAAGGTTGATTTTGGTTATTTGGAAGAGGTTGCTGCCTTTGATTTCCTTGTCCTCCCCACGAAAAATTTGGGTGGTTCTTCCAACCTGGATTGTAAATGTTACTATAAGGATTATTATTAGATCTGAAATTGTTACCTATATAGTTTGTATGCTCATTTTCTGCTCCTGATTGGTAAGGTGGGTACTCAGAATTCGCCACATTCCCACTTGTTTCGCATTGCATAACTGGATGTACCTATGAAGAACATAAATTATCAAGCTTTTTATTCTTTAACTGCATTTGTTTTGACAACATTGTCACTACGTCTATGTTAAAAACTCCGGCTGATTTTGTCAGTTTAGCCCTTGTAATTTGCCATTGATAGGTGTTCAACAACATCTCCTCAATAAAATCGTAAGCCACTTCAGGAGTTTTATTATTTAGAGTTCCACCAGTTGATGAATTAATCATTTGCCTTGTTGGAGAATTCACACCATTGTAAAAAGTTTGGACTTAAAGCCACATAGGTAATCCGTGGTGTGGGCATCTCCTTAGGAGATCCTTATATCTTTCCCATGCATCATATAATGTTTCTGCATCATTCTACACAAAAGAAGATATATCATTCCTAAATTTGGCCGTTTTGGCTTGTGGAAAATATTTTAAAAGAAATTTTTCTGTCATTTGATCCCATGTGGTGATTGACCTTCATGGTAATGAGTTCAACCACTGCTTTGCTTTATTCCTTAATGAAAAAGGAAATAACCGAAGACGTATGGCATCGTCAGAAACGCCATTTATTTTGAAGGTATCATAGAATTCTAAAAAAATAGATATATGAGTGTTTGGATTTTCATCCTGCAAACCATCAAATTGAACAAATTGTTGAATCATTTGTATTGTGTTAGGCTTTAATTCAAAATTATTAGCGGTATATAATGGCCCAACAATACTAGATTCGCTCTGTTAAATTAGGTTTAGCATAATCATACATAGTACGCGGAGCATTCTATTCTTGCACATTTGGTGGTGGATTGTTTTCGTCCATCCCTTCAGTAGGATTGGATCCTTGCTATTCTCCTCTTTGATAGTCTAGGGCTCGTCTAATTTCTCTGCGATTTCTACGAGCGGTAGCTTCAATGTCATTTTCGTATTCTAATGGTCCTCTTGGATTTCTTCTCGTCATAAACTAGATGTACCTGCTATGAAAAGAAAGGAAGAAAAATATATGTATAAAAATAAGAGAATTAAAATAAAAATAATGGCTAAAGTAATAGAAATAGAGTTTTCTTAATATTTTAGGAGTTCCCCGGCAACGGCGCCAAAAACTTGATCGCTGCAAAACAGTCTAGTTTTTAAAATTTATAAAGAATGATCGAACCTGTAGACTAACTGCGACAACGATAGAGGCAAGCGCACCTATCGAATAGTAGTATAGCTCAGGCGGGAATATCTTATCAAACCCAAGGAACCTAAAAGTACTACTAGTCACTTTCTTTCTATTATTTAGCCTAAAATATGGAGTGATTGGTTTATTAATCTAAAACAAATGAAATACTTAAACTTAAATGCAAAGACAAAAGAACGAAACTTTGGGAAAAGACTTTGAAGAAAACTCAAATGATAAAGATGATACCTTCGGGAAGAATCCACCTATGACTTCACTTATTATCTACCTTTTCAATTCATATAATTTCTTTACTTAGCTAGATCCATGAGACTCCCTAACCTATATTAAACCTTCTCTTGAAGTGAATAACGTCTAACCTTAGGTTAATTAGTGGAACTCTCGTTCTCTTATAATAACCCCCTAAGGAAGTAGTAAATCGATCAATGGACTCCCATATTAGGTTTCGCCCTAACCTGGCAAAATCTCGTAACCTTATCTCTAGGCGCCCGATCAACTCCGCTTAATTATGCTAGATCTACTCTTAGGCAGGATCTATTCCTCCTCCACCTAAGCACATCAAATAAATTTAAGCAACATAATTAAGAACAAACTATGTATTTATCATATAAACCGAAAGAATTAAATAACAAAATCCATCATAGGTTTCATCCCTTTCAGATATCTGGGGGGTTTAGTTCATAACTAAACAAGAAAACATCTCAAGAGAAAAGATAAAACAAAACATAAGAAATCCATAAAACCCCCTGAAAGAATTGAAGAGGAGATCCTCCGTCTTGAGTAGAACTCTGACTCTTCGAGATGGATCAATTGGCTATCTTCGAGACAATCCCTAAATGAGAAAAGCTTGGCAGAAAACTCTGCTCAATGATCGACCCCTTGAATAGCCGCCTTGAGATATTTTTATAGACTTTTGGGATGCTTTACTTGTCTCCTAAGTACTCATAATTCAGGTATAATTCGTCATAGGTGTTTGAGTAGACTTAGGATTGCATTTCTTGGGCTCCAAGCATCCTATTCCGAGTGAAATTGCTCTTTCCCGCGGCAGGGGCACGGCTAAGGCACGTTCGTGTAAATTGAGGCTCAACCCGTGTCTCTATTCTGTTATTTAGGCATGGCCATGGCACGTCCGTTCGAGTCGAGGGTCAGGCTGTGCTTCGGGTCTGTCGATTGGGGCATAGCCATGCAAATCGGGGAGAAGCCATGTTGGGCTTTTTGTCGACGAGACACGCACTGTAAATCGATGATGTGTAGTGTTCTAGGTGGATAGCAAGGCACGGCACTGTGTGGAATAAAGCCAGCCGTGTTGACTTCTTGGGTTGGCCCAATTTGATCCGTTTAAGCCCGTTTCGTTCTTTTTATCCTTAGGTGTTCTCCTGAGTATAAGACATGAAAAGAAAGGATTAAGAGCACCTTTTAACATAAATCGAGGATAAATTCATCCGAAAGCATACTAAATGCTGGATTAAAATATGTCACTTTTACGGTTTATTAGTATATATATACAACTCTTTCTTAAACATTTTTGCATCTCATTCTCATTCTAATATTCAATCATACCTTTCTTCAAATCAAAGTTATATAGGTACTTACCTTTTATACACACTTAATGTACATGCCAAACGTATCTGAAATGAATATACGTTCTCGTAATTGTTCATAGCTCAGATTTACTCATTGAATAGTTTGGAATCTAATAAGATACTCGGAAACTCAGAATGATTGTACAATACCAACGTCCCAGACATAGCTAAAATCTCATTCACTCATTCATAGCTTGTTTATAACTCATCAACCACAAAGATTCAATACATACCTTATCTAACACATAACTATTCAACTTCCAAGCTATTCAATGCTCGACATTACATGTTGATCGTCCTTTAATATTCATTCAACTTAATCGCACACTCAGTGTTATATACATAATTGAAGCATATTAATCATCGTACACTTAGCGCCTGTTCTTTTAATCGACCTATCTCGATGTCGCACACACAGTGCCAATTCAATAAGCCGAAGCTTTCATATCATCGCACACACAGTGCTATTCATTTCTTATAATTGCACACTTAGTACCTATTCTTTTAATCGACTTGTCTCGATGTCGCACACACAGTGCCAATTCAATAACTATCATTCAATTCCCATCACATAGATATAAACTAACAACTTGTATTATACCCGAACTTACTTACTATATTAAACTTATCACGAAATTTATATGCATAATCCTCTCATAAGCATCCCTTATCAACATTAGTCATATAAACAATTACAATTTCATGCAAGTACGTTTATTTGCATAGGACTTACATCGAATTCGGTTTATCAAAATGAAAATGGCTACTCGTTAACTTTCGCTTTCCCGTGATCTAAGTCTGTTTTCCTCGGTTCTTGATCTAACATATTCATAATTAATCCTTTTATTCACTATTTCATTCAATAATCCATACACACATATTTTTAGGGCAATTTACAAATTAGCCCTCATAATTGCACATTTTATCGATTTAGTCCATTTTACTCAAAACATCAAATATACACAATTTGTTCACACATATGCATAGCCGAACCTCCCTAGGGACCATATAAGTCCAAATATTTCATAAAATTCACAAATTTGTCCTCCAAAATAATATTTTCACATTTTAGCCTTATTTAGCTAAATTCATCAAAACTTCAAGAACAAAACATGTTCATCTAACACCTAACTATCTTTTAACACCTTAAAACATCACAAAACTCAACATATCATCAATGGCATTTCTCATGAACAACATCAATTCATCAAATTGAGACATTGGTTTGATAGCTCTCAAAGCAACGATTACAAAAACGTAGAAATTATCAAAAATCGACTAAAACATACCTTGAATTTAAACCCTCAAATGGCCGACCCTTAGCAGGCTTATCCTTTCTTTTTCTTTTGCTAGTTTCGGTCAAACATAAAAAAATAAAGATGAACACTTTCATCTTTTGTTTCATAAATTTTATGATAATGAAACAATTACCTTTTTAGCCATTTAAAAGATATTTGGCATTATTAGACAACAAGGGTATAATAGGCCATTTACCATCCACTAACTAAATAGTGGTCTATTTGCCACTTAAGGCCACCACTTTATAAAGCCACAACACATTGGTACTTTCACAAATAGCAAGCAACTTTCACATTCAATGCAATTTTAATCTTTTGTCAAATTAAACACATAAACGGACCAATTAACTTACGAAAATTTAGCACATGCTTAATCACATATCAACGGCACAGAAAATAATATCAAAATATTATACGGACTCAGATTTGTGGTCCCAAAACTACTGTTCTGACTAGGGTATAAACCGGACTGTTACACTAGCTTTCAACTCGGCCAAAATAGTCCCATCATCAGATTATGCCAAACTCGTGTTCATAACTCTTCGAGCACACAAGGATTTCCTACTCAGGGAATCCACAACCACATTCGCTTTTCACGGGTGGTAATCAATGACTAACTCATATTCTTTCAACAACTCAAGCCACTGCCTCTATCGTAAATTTAGATCCTTTTGATCCATCAAATACTTTAAACTCTTGTGATCTGTAAAGATTTGACACTTTTCTCCATACAAGTAATGTCGCCAAATCTTAACGCGAAAACAATCGTAGCCAACTCCAAATCGTGAGTCGGATAATTCTTCTTCAGCAGTTTTAATTGTGTTGAGGTTTGAGCGGTTACCTTACCCTCTTGCATCAACACGCAACCGAGACCATTAAACGATGCATCACTGTAAACCACGAACTCTTTTCCCGATTCTGGTTGAACCAAAATTGGTGCCTCAGTCAACAATGTTTTCAACCTCTTGAAACTCTGTTGACAAATATCAAACCAATCAAACTTTACATCCTTATGTAACAGTTTCGTCATCGGGGTAGCAATCACAGAAAATTCCTTTACAAAACGTCGATAGTACCCTGCTAATCCCAAAAAGCTTCTGACTTTTGACACGTTCCTCAGCGATTTCCAATCCACAACAGCCGCAATCTTGCTCGGATCAACTCAAATACCATCACCTGACACAATGTGTACTAGGAATCCGACCTCTCAGAGCCAAAACTCACTCTTGCTAAACTTAGCATACAGCTGCTTATCTCTCAAAGTTTGAGAGACAATTCTCAAATGTTCTTCATGATCGTTCCCATTTTGAGAATAGATCAATATGTCGTCAATGAAGACAACCACAAACTTGTCTACATAGGATTTGAAGACACGATTCATCAGATCCATAAAAATTGCAGGAGCATTTGTAAACCAAACGGCATGACCAGAAACTCGTAATGGCCATACCTTGTTTGAAATGCAGGTTTCAACCCATCTTGCACTCTCACTCTCAGCTGATAATAACCAGACCTTAGGTCTATATTGGAGAACAATGAAGCTCCCTCCAGTTGATCAAAAAGATCATCAATCCTTGGTAAAGGATACTTATTCTTCACATGTCGATCGTCTTTTAATATTCATCCAACTTAATTGCACACTAAGTGCTATATACATAATTGAAGCATATTAATCATTGCACACCTAGTGCCTATTCTTTTAATCGACTTGTCTCGATGTCGCACACAAAGTGCCAATTCAATAAGCTGAAGCTTTCATATCATCGCACACACAGTGCTATTCATTTCTTATAATCGCACACTTAGTGCCTATTCTTTTAATCGACTTGTCTCGATGTCGCACACACAGTGCCAATTCCATAAGCCGAAGCTTTCATATCATCGCACTCACAGTGCTATTCATTTCTTTTAATCGCACACTTAGTGCCTATTCTTTTAATCGACTTGTCTCGATGTCGCACACATAGTGCCAATTCAATAAGCTGAAGCTTTCATTATTTCGCACACACAGTGCTATTCATTTCTTATAATCGAACACTTAGTGCCCATTCTTTTAATCGACTTGTCTCGATGTCGCACACACAATGCTAATTCAATAACTATCATTCAATTCCCATCACATAGATATAAACTAACAACTTGTATTATATCCGAACTTACTTAATATATTAAACTTATCACAGAATTTATATGCATAATCCTCTCATAAGCATCCATTATCAACATTAGTCATATAAACAATTACAATTTCATGCAAGAACGTTTATTTGCATAGAGACTTACCTCGGATTTGGTTTATCGGAATGAAAACGACTACTCGTTAACTTTCTCTTTCCCGCGATCTAAGTCTGTTTTCCTTGGTTCTTGATCTAAACATATTCATAATTAATCCTTTTATTCACTATTTCATTCAATTCAATCCATACACACATATTTTTAGGGCAATTTACAAATTAGCCCTCATAATTACACATTTTATCAATTTAGTCCATTTTACTCAAAACAACAAATATACACAATTTGTTCACACATATGCATAGCCAAACCTCCCTAAGGACCATATAAGTCCAAATATTTCATAAAATTCACAAATTTGTCCTCCAAAATAATATTTTCACATTTTAGCCCTATTTAGCTAAATTCATCAAAACTTCAAGAACAAAACATGTTCATCTAACACCTAACTATCTTTTAACACCTTAAAACATCACAAAACTCAACATATCATCAATGGCATTTCTCATGAACAACATCAATTAATCAAATTGAGACATGGGTTTGATAGCTCTCGAAGCAACGATTACAAAAACGTAGAAATTTTCAAAAATCGACTAAAACATACCTTGAATTTAAACCCTCAAATGGCCGACCCTTAGCCGGCTTATCCTTTCTTTTTCTTTTACTAGTTTCAGTCAAACATAAAAAAATAAAGATGAACACTTTCATCTTTTGTTTCATAAATTTTATGATAATGAAACAATTACCTTTTTAGACATTTAAAAGATATTTGGCATTATTAGACAACAAGGGTATAATAGGCCATTTACCATCCACTATCTAAATAGTGGTCTATTTGCCACTTAAGGCCACCACTTTACAAAGCCACAACCCATTGGTACTTTCACAAATAGCAAGCAACTTCCACATTCAATGCAATTTTATTCTTTTGTCAAATTAAACACATAAACGGACCAATTAACTTACGAAAATTTAGCACATGCTTAATCACATATCAACGGCATAGAAAATAATATTAAAATATTATATAGACTCGGATTTGTGGTCCCAAAACCACTGTTCTGACTAGGGTATAAACTAGACTATTAGAATTCTCCCCCCATTAGTGATTTTCGTCCCCGAAAATCTTACTATTAAATAGAGTGGGATTTCAATCTCAAGTTTAGTATCTTTTCGTCTTAAGTCTGCATAGGACTTCTGACGATCAGATGTTACTTTCAAACAATCTTGGATCAGTTTCACTTTCTGTTCTGAATCTTTTATCAAATCAACCCCAAGTAACTATTTTCACTGAGTTCAGTCCAATACAGAGGTTTACGGCATTTACATCCTTGCAAAGCTTCATATGGTGCCATTTTAATGCTCATCTGAAAACTATTATTATACATAAATTAGATCAATGGCAGATACTATTCCTATGAACCGTCAAACTCAAGTATACAACATCTTAGCATGTTTTCTAGAATCTGTATGATCCATTTAGAATGATCATCTGTTTGCAGATGAAAGGTTGTACTGAAGTATAATTTCGTGCCCAAAGCTTCTTGCAATTTCTTCCAGAATCTCGATGTAAACCTCAGATCTCTACCTGACACAATAGATAGTGACACCCCATACAATCTCACAACCTCAGAAATATAAAGCTCGACTAATTTTGCAAGGGGATAATCAGATCTTCCTAGAATAAAATGGGCAGATTTCATCAATCGTTCAACTCTAACCCAAATCATATCTTTATTTCTCAGAATCTGAGGCAAAATAGAAATAAAATCCATTATCACTCTATCCCATTCCCATTTAGGAATCAAAATCGGTTGTAGCAAACCAAGCAGAAATTGATGTTCAACTTTCACTTATTGTCAGAGTAAACATTTTAACACAAAGTTAGATATGTCTTGTTTCATTTCAGACCACCAACAATGTTGCTTCAGATCATAATACAGTAGCTCCTTTCTAACTGATCAAATAAGTCATCAATTCTGAGAAACGGATATTTGTTCTTTATTGTTACCTTATTCAACCGTCGATAATCAATACATATCCTGATCATGTCATCTTTCATTTTCACAAACAGGACAGGAGCACTCCAAGGTGAGAAACTCAGTCTAGCGAACCCTCTATCAGTCAACTCTTGCAACTACGAGTCTAACTCTTTCAACTCTGTTGGTGCCATTCTATACGGAGCTATTGAAATAGGTGTAGTACCAGGCATCAATTCAATACCAAACTCAATTTCACAAATCAGAGGTAAACCCGGTAACACTTTAGGGAACACGTCAGAGAATTCACAAACAATAGGCACTGACTCAACTTTCTTCTCAGACACTTTCGAATCAATCACATAAGTAAAATATGCGTCGTAACCCTTTTTCACATAACTTTGAGCTTTCAAAACAGATATCACAGTAGGCAATCCATTCAAATCATTAAACTTAACTTGTACAATCTCATCATTCGAACACCTCAAATGTCCTTCTGTTATAGTTCACAATAGCATCATGCATAAACAACCAATTCATACCCAAAATAATATCAACCTCATCGAATGGCAAAAGCATCAGATCAACAGGAAACAGATATCTCAAAACATTAACGGACAGTTCTTGCATACTTTGTCAACCAAAACACTTTTTACCTAAGGGGTTCGATACTTTTATAGTAAACTCAGTAGACTCTACAGGCAAAGTCTAGCTAAATACTAAATTCATACATATATACAAATGCATAGAACCAGGGTCTATCAATGCAATCATAGAAATATCATAAAAAGTAAACGTACCCATAATAATATCTGAAGATGAGGTTTCCTCACAAGCTCGAGTAGTATATGCCCTAGTTGGCTCTCTAAATTCAGATTTTGCAACAGTATTCCTCATAGACCTTCAACTACTACTAACATTTCTTATATTTTAGAAAGGTCTATCTCTCTCTGGAATGTTATCTACTCTTAGATTCTGAGTAGTCTCTTGTTCAACAGACTCTGGGCAGTCTCAAATAAAATGATCTAACGATCCACATCTGAAGCAAACTTGATTATTCAATCTATAATTCTCTGGATGTCTTTTACCACAACGTTTACACTTAAGTCGCTCGGATCTGACATTTTCAACACCTGCCATCTTTGGGAAATCTCGAATGAAGTGATTTCGTGATCCACATTTATAACAAACTCTATTGTTGTACTTGCCCCAACATTTTCCCACATGTCGTCTTCCACACTGTCTACACTCAGGTTTGTTACTTTTAGTACTTCCATCATTTGATTCAATTTGAGCTTAAGTTCCCAGACCAACATTTGGTCTCACACAATCTCTACTCGTATGTCCGATTGAAACATTTAGTCTATTGCTTGCATCTCTATATTTCTTCATCAAAGGTTGAGAGAAATTACTTATCGATCTTTTTCTTTCATTACGAGCTTCTGAATCGTCTTTCTCGATATTATCATCATTAGTAGCCCTGAACTCATCGACCTCATACTTACAAATTTTGTCAACTGAAGACATGTTCATCAGATTTAGATTCATAGTCGAAAGCATAGCACATGTCTGAGGGAAATTAACTGGGGGCGGAGGTTGTAAAACACTCGGGTTATTTCTCACAAATTGAGTGAACCACTCACTCATCAACTAGAAGAAAGCTTGTTTAGCTTCTTTCTCATGACCACTCATAACCGGTCTCAAATCAGAGGGTCCTGTCCCTTGCGCGGGATCAGGCACATTACTTTCTACATCTTCAGCTATAGCTCTTTCGGGATCCATTACTATATGAAAATCACATTTTATACGGTAGGATTCATCACACTATCACAATTCAAATATATGGCATGTATAGCTAGACTCTGACACGCTACGTTAGTCCGAGAATCGACTAAACCGTAGCTCTGATACCAACCAAATGTAACATCCCTATCCCGTGGCCATTGTCGGATTAGGGTTAGAAGTGTTACCGAACAGATCGAAAACATTTACATAATTTCACACAATCATTCATCAATATCATTCATAATGTCCCTTAAAGGGGTCAATGAGACCTTAAACATGCTTATAAATTGAGTCGGGACTAAATCAAAACACATATAAAATTTCATGAAAAATTAAAACTTTTCTAGAATACATGGGAGACACGCCTGTGGGGGTAGGCCGTGCCTCTCCCACGGCTACATACTTTGCACCTGTGACCTCCCGTGGTTACATCTTGCCAAAATCAACACAGCTAACAAGCACGCCTGTGTGCTAATGTCGTGTCCTATAAGGTCATATACTGCCATTTCTCACACTACCTGTAGGCACGCCCGTGCCATGGCTGTGTACTATTAAAGCCAGCTATTGACTTGTGCACCACGATTAGACGACACCCCCGTGTCGAGGCCGTATGCAATTTAAGTCACATTCTGCCAATTTAACCACGATTTGAAGCACACCCGTGTGCCCCAACCATATGACATTATAGGCCATTTGTAAGACCGAAATGCCACCCAAATGGGTCATAACTACAAGCAACCATTCTCATCACATGTCATGCATATATGGCAACCAAATACATACCAAAATGACCATTTTATATGCATCAAGCCATACCAAAACATAAATCATATGAATCATTCATTCAAACATTAAAACAACCCAAAGCTTGCCAAAATACATGGCTAAGTTCACTTCTTAAACATATACACATATCTAGCCTATACATGCCATAATTAGCTATATACATTTTCAAACAGGTACCAAAATGAGTTTAGTAGTGTGATGACGATCCTTGATGGTCCCGAGCCTTCAATAGCTTTGACGACCTATAAAACAGAGAAAAACACACACACACAGAGTAAGCTTTACAAAGCTTAGTAAGACATAATACAAATAAACTTAGCATAAAGGCATACACGTATAAATTACATTGACACATAACATTTACTTAGCAAACTATCACATATTACTTTGGTTCATATACTTGGACACAATTGCCACATTCATTCATACAATAATCATATGTATATATATACAACTCTTTCTTAAACATTCTTGCATCTCATTCTCGTTCTAATATTCAATCATACCTTTTTTCAAATGAAAGTTATATAGGTACTTACCTTTTATACACATTTAAAGTACATGCCAAACGTATCTGAAGCGAATATACATTCTCGTAATTGTTCATAGCTCAGATTTACTCATTGAACAGTTTGGAATCTAATAAGATACTCGAAAACTCAGAATGATTGTACAATACCAACGTCCCAAACATAGCTAAAATACTCATTCACTCATTCATAGCTTGTTTATAACTCATCAACCACAAAGGTTCAATACATACCTTATCTAACACATAACTATTCAACTTCCAAGCTATTCAATGCTCGATATTACATGTTGATCGTCCTTTAATATTCATTCAACTTAATCGCACACTCAATGATATATACATAATTGAAGCATATTAATCATCACACACTTAGTGCCTATTCTTTTAATCGACCGGTCTCGATGTCGCACACACAGTGCCAATTCAATAAGTCGAAGCTTTCATATCATCACACACAGTGCTATTCATTTCTTATAATCACACACTTAGTGCCTATTCTTTTAATCGACTTGTCTCAATGTCGCACACACAGTGCCAATTTAATAAGCCGAAGCATATCATCCCACACACAGTGCTATTCATTTCATATAATCGCACACTTAGTGCCTATTCTTTTAATCGACTTGTCTCGATGTCATACACACAATGCCAATTCAATAAGCCGAAGCTTTCATATCATCGCACACATAGTGCTATTCATTTCTTATAATCGCACACTTAGTGCTTATTCTTTTAATCGACTTGTCTGATGTCGCACACACAGTGCCAATTCAATAAGCTGAAGCTTTCATTATTTCTCACACACAATGCTATTCATTTCTTATAATCGCACACTTAGTGCCTAATCTTTTAATCGACTTGTCTCGATGTCGCACACACAGTGCCAATTCAATAACTATCATTCAATTCCCATCACATAGATATAAACTAACAACTTGTATTATATCCGAACTTACTTACTATATTAAACTTATCACGAAATTTATATGCGTAATCCTCTCATAAGCATCCATTATCAACATTAGTCATATAAACAATTACAATTTCATGCAAGTACGTTTATTTGCATTGTGACTTACCTCGATTCGATTTATTGGAATGAAAATGGCTACTCGTTAACATTCGCTTTCCCGCGATCTAAGTTTGTTTTCCTCGGTTCTTGGTCTAAACATATTTATAATTAATCCTTTTATTCACTATTTCATTCAATTCAATCCATACACACATATTTTTAAGGCAATTTACAAATTAGCCCTCATAATTGCACATTTTATCAATTTAGTCCATTTTACTCAAAACATCAAATATACACAATTTGTTCACACATATGCATAACCGAACCTCCCTAGGGACCATATAAGTCCAAATATTTCATAAAATTCACAAATTTGTCCTCCAAAATAATATTTTCACATTTTAGCCCTATTTAGCTAAATTCATCAAAACTTCAAGAACAAAACATGTTCATCTAACACCTAACTATCTTTTAACACCTTAAAACATCACAAAACTCAACATATCATCAATGGCATTTCTCATGAACAGCATCAATTCATCAAATTGAGACATGTTTTGATAGCTCTTGAAGCAACGATTACAAAAACATAGAAATTATCAAAAACTGACTAAAACATACATTGAATTTAAACCCTCAAATGGCCGACCCTTAGCAGGCTTATCCTTTCTTTTTCTTTTACTAGTTTCGGTCAAACATAAAAAAATAAAGATTAACACTTTCATCTTTTGTTTCATAAATTTTATGATAATGAAACAATTACCTTTTTAGCCATTTAAAAGATATTTGGCATTATTAGACAACAAGGGTATAATAGGTCATTTACCATCCAATATCTAAATAGTGGTCTATTTGCCACTTTAGGCCACACTTTACAAAGGCACAACACATTGGTACTTTCACAAATAGTAAGCAACTTTCACATTCAATGCAATTTCATCCTTTTGTCAAATTAAACACATAAACGGACGAATTAACTTACGAAAATTTAGCACATGCTTAATCATATATCAACGGCACAGAAAATAAAATTAAAATATTATACGGACTAGGATTTGTGGTCTCGAAACCATTATTTCGACTAGGGTATAAACTGGACTGTTACACTAGCTCTCAACTCGGCCAAAATAGTCCCATCATCAGATTATGCCAAACTCGTGTTCATAACTCTTAGAGCACACAAGGATTTCCTACTCAGGGAATCCACAACCATATTCGCTTTTCCCGGGTGGTAATCAATGACTAACTCATATTCTTTCAACAACTCAAGTCGCCGCCTCTATCGTAAATTTAGATCCTTTTGATCCATCAAATACTTTAAACTCTTGTGATCCGTAAAGATTTGACACTTTTCTCCATACAAGTAATGTCGCCAAATCTTTAACGCAAAAATAATCGCAGCCAACTCTAAATCATGAGTCGGATAATTCTTCTTGTACGATTTTAATTGTGTTGAGGTTTGAGTGGCTACCTTACCCTCTTGCATCAACACGCAATCGAGACCATTAAATGACGCATCACTGTAAACCACGAACTCTTTTCCCGATTCTGGTTGAACCAAAATTGGTGCCTCAGTCAACAATGTTTTCAACCTCTTGAAACTCTGTTGGCAAATATCAAACCAATCAAACTTTACATCCTAATGTAACAGTTTCGTCATCGGGGTAGCAATCACAGAAAATTCCTTTACAAAACGTCGGTAGTACCCTGCTAATCCCAAAAAGCTTTTGAGTTTTGACACGTTCCTCGGTGATTTCCAATCCACAACAATCGCAATCTTGCTCAGATCAACTCAAATGCCATCGCTTGACACAATATGTACTAGGAATCCGACCTCTCGGAGCCAAAACTCACTCTTGCTAAACTTAGCATACAACTGCTTATCTCTCAAAGTTTGTAAGACAATTCTTAAATGTTCTTCATGATCGTTCTCATTCCGAGAATAGATCAATATGTCGTCAATGAAGACAACCACAAACTTGTCTGCATACGATTTGAAGACACGGTTCATCCGATCCAAAAAAATTCCAGGTGCATTTTAAACCAAATGGCATGACCAGAAACTCGTAATGGCCATACCTTGTTTGAAATGCAGTTTCAACACATCTTGCACTCTCACTCTCAGCTGATAATAACCAGATCTTAGGTCTATCTTGGAGAACAGTGAAGCTCCCTCTAGTTGATCAAACAGATCATCAATCCTTGATAAATGATACTTATTCTTCATCGTCACCTTGTTGAGTTGTCTGTAATCTATGCACAATGTCATCGACCCAGCTTTATTTTTCACAAATAATGCCGGAGCACCCCACGGTGAGTAGCTCAGTCTCACAAAACCTTTATCTGTACTCTACAGGTGCCATCATATACGGAGCAGTTGAAATAGGTGTCGTTCTCAGAATTAACTCAATCCCAAACTCGATCTCTCTCACTAGAGGTAATTCGGGTAACTCTTCTGGAAATACATCTAGATACTCACATACCATCAGCACTGGTTCAATCTTCACCTCAGACTCTTGAGTATTCAATACAAATGTGAGATAGGACTCACATCCCTTTCTCAAGCATTTCTCAGCCACTAAGGAAGAAATCATCATTGGTAGACTATCTGATCCACCTGATTCAACACGAATAACATCTCCACCCTCATATTTTAGTTCGATAAACTTACTACCACAGTTCACTAAGACACTATGTATAGTCAACCAATCCATGCCAATGATTAAATCAAACTCATCAAGCGGCAACAACATCAGGTTTGCTGGAAAACAATGACTCTCAATCATCAAAGGACAATTCTTACACACTGTGTCCATTAACACATGCTTACCTAGCTGGTTTGACACCTTAACCACAATGTCCGTAGACTCAACGGTCATACTCAAACTAGATGCCAGTCTCATGCAAATATAGGAATGGGTAGACCCTGGGTCAGTTAAAGCAATGACAAAGGTGTCATAGAAAGAAAAAGTACCCGTTATCACATTTGGGGAGGATGCCTCTTCGCGAGCGTGAATGGCATACGTCCTTACAGGTGCCCGACCCTCCGGTCTCATAGCAAAATCTTGTGATGGACCTCTACCACCGATTCCCCCTCTCGGGTTCTTTGGTGGCCTACCCTCGTAGGTACATTGCTAGATCTTATCTATTGCTTCTCTTCCTTGTCATCCCTCTCGGGGCAATTTCAGATAAAATGGTCGGGGGAACAACACTTATAATAGTTTCAAATGTTACCCAAACACTCTCTAGTGTGATATCTACCACAACTTGGACACTTGGGTTTGTTCTTTAGATTGCCCACACTTTTCATCGAGGTGGCTTGGACTCTTGAACTAGAACGAGTGTTGCCTTGATCTCGAGTTGAATATCCCACTGATGTGGTGGTCCAAGGATTCACCTCCTTGGAACTTTTCGATTGAGCTTGGTGTGATTTGTCTATAGGCCATTTTCTTGCATCTCGGGCCTCATTCACCGCTCTTCTCTTTTTTTACTCAGTTCTTCGGCCTTACTTGCCCTATCAACTAACACTAGAAAATCTTTCAATTCCAAAATACCAAATAGGAATTTGATATCCTCATTCAGTCCATCTTCGAACCTTTTACATAAAATGGCCTCCGTCGACACACATTCTTGAGCGTTTTTGCTAGGCCTAACAAATTCGTTCTCATATTCTGCTACTGACATTCTTCCTTGCTTTAACTCAAAGAATTCCTTTCTTGTTCGATCAGTGAATCGTTGGCTTATATACTTTTTCTGGAACTCTTCCAAAAAGAAGTCCCATGTCACTCGCTCTCTCTGGACCAATAACGTCAATGTTTTCCACCAATGGTATGCTGAGTCCCTCAGCAACAATACGGCACACTTAAAGCTCTCTTTGAGTGTACATGAAAGTTCATCGAACACCCTCATTGAGTTCTCTAGCCAAAACTCTGCCCTTTCAGGTTCATCATCTACCTTAGCTCTACACTTCTCAGCCCTGTGTTTCCTAATCTTATCTACTGGGGGTTTCATTACTCTCACTACTTCTATACCTTGAGGAGCCACTGGAACTGGCTGAGGTACAGGAGGAGATGGAGGAGGTTGAGCATTAGGGTTTGCTCGAACATACTCCGAGTACCAGTTACTCATCATCTGGAGAAAGGCTTCCCGAGCCTCGTCTCCTCGACCCTCATTATTGGGTTCACTCTGCACAGGCGTGGTCCCTTACGCGGGAGACGGTGCATTATTAGCTGCATCATCAGCAGTCAATTGATCGGGATCTATACACTATATAAAAAAAAGTTTAAAATCATTAGAATCCACCACACTATCATTGTACACTTATGGTATGTATAGCTAGACTCTTACACCCGCTACGGTAGTCCTAGAACCGACTAAACCATAGCTCTGATACCACGAAATGTAATGCCCCTTACCCGTAATTCTTGCCAAAACTAGGCCCGAGGCGTTACTATATTAAAACCACATGGTCACCACTTAGGCTCATCATGACTACTCTCTTAATTCACCTCAACAACCATATTCTCTACTTATGAGGCCTCACTCAAACTTACGAGGGCTCTCAAGGCCTTATCGAAAAATTCTACGATTTTCAAATTTCTCCACCTATGTAGGGACTACACGCCCGTGTAAGGTGAGACATGCCCATGGAGGTTACCGACGCCCATGCCCTCAACCCGTGCATAAAAACCCAAGCATACTGCCAATGCCCCACGGCTAGGGCACACGTCCGTGCTCACCACCCGTGGTGAACATTGACTACCTTATAAGACCTAGAGTCTAAACACACGCCCGAGTAGCTAGCCTGTGGCCTATACTACTTGAAATCATCAAAAAACACGACCAAGGCACACGTCTGTGGTCTGGCAGTGTGTCACATGTGGCCTAGACATGTGCCCGTGTGTCTATCCACATGAACAAGAATAAAGCTATGTTCTAAGTTCTTCTCACCCCTCAAGTTCATACAACATATACTCATTCAACTCATCCATAAACAATTCATATTAAAACATAATCTCACATGGTTATGTACATCTTTTCATATAATAAGATAACCAATAACCATGGCATTATACAAAATAGATTATCCATCTAAAGGCCAACACATCTTAGCCATTACAACAAAATTCACTAACTTGTCTAGCCCCTATACATGCCATATACAAAACATTGAGTCTAATGTACCGGAGTGTGTTGATTGTTTGGATGATCTACCGTTTGATCCACGTATTTCGGATCAACCATTTTTCTCTATAAGACAAGGGAAAAGAAAGGGAGTAAGCTTTGAGCTTAGTAAGTTTACACATAACAATTTAAGCATTCTAGTATAAGCTAAACAACAATTAGCATTGTACTATCAAATAAATTCACATCACAACTATGCTTATTATTTCTATCCCTTACCACATTTCCAACACATCATGAGTCGCATACTCATAATTATTGACATGTACCCCTGCACTCATTATCACATTTACTCGTAATACATCACATTGCTATTTCTCAATAATACATCCACATAGCTAAACCACACCGCTAAATTCTCGGTGGTTTCGCACTTAGCCCACCATAATCAAATTATAGCGCAGTATCTCACTTAGCCTACCACAATCAAATTATAGGGTAGTATCGCACTTAGCCTACCAACAAAGTAATTATAGTGGTTCCACACTTAGCCACTAGATAATATACTTAACGTTAGCATCGCACATAGCCCAGCTCATTGTCGTTAAGTATTAGGGTGGTATCACACTTAGCCCACCATCAAGTATTATCACTACAAATTCACTTGTCCATTTTATAATTTATTCATCCATTCACAATATCTACTACATCCATTCCACTTGAACCACTGATAAACCGTAAAAGTAACATAGTTTAACCCCATATTTAATAGGCTTTTGGATGATTTAGCCCGTGATTTCTGTAAAAAAGGTGCTTTTAATCCTTTCTTTTCATATTTATACTCAGGAAAGCACCCGAGGATAAAAATAACACAAAACAGGCTTAAAACGGAGTAATTGGGCCTTAGCAGGAAATTAACACGGCCTGGCCCAAATCCCACAAGACCGTGCCTCGCCAACTACCTAGAGCACGGCCTCAACTTTGTGACACACGGCCGTGCAGCATCCATTTATCACACAGACGTGCCTGGTGATCTACATGGCTGTGCCCAAATCGACAGACCTGAAGCATGGCCTGAATCTCGACTTACAGGTCGTGCCCAAAATGACAGAATCGAGACATAGCCCAACCACGAGTTGCACGGGCGTGTGCCATGGCCGTGCCCCTGCCACGGAAAAGAGCAATTTCACTTTGATTTGGATGCTTGAAGCCAAAGAAACATACTCCTAAGTCTACTCCAATACCCTAACAGTAATTCTACTTGAAGGAGATACTTAGGAGCCAAGTATAGCATTCCAAAGCCTATATAAACAACCCAAGGTAGACATAAAAGGGGGGCTTTTTGCAGAGGCTTTGGCAGAAGCTTTCATCTCTTAGGGAGTCACTTGAAGATAGCCAGTTGATTTAGCTCAAGAAGCTGGACTTCCATTCAAGACGAAGGATCTCTCCTTCAATTCCTTAAGGGGGTTTTAGGGATTTCTTATGTTTTGTTTATTCTTTACTCTTGAGATGTTTTCGTATTTAGTTATGAACTAAACCCCTCAGATACCTGAAGGGGATGAAGCCTATGATGGATTTTGTTATTTGATTTCTAAATTATATTATAAGTACTTAGTTCGTTCTTAATTATGTTGATTAATTTAATCTGATGTGCTTAGGTGGAGGAGGAATAGACCCCGTCTAAGAGTAGATCTAGCATAATTAAGCGGAGTTGATCGGGCGCCTAGAGATAGGGTTATAAGATTTTACCGAATTAGGGTGAAACCTAATATGGGAATCCATTGATCGATTTACTGCTTCCTTAGGGGGTTATTATAAGAGAACGAGAGTTCCACTAATTAACCTAAGGTTAGACGTTATTCGCCTCGAGAGAGGGTTTAATATAGGTTAGGGAGTCTCACGGATCAAGCTAAGTAAAGAAATCATATGGTTTGGGGAATGAATAATAAGTGAAGTCATAGGTGGATTTTTCCTGAGGATATCTTCTTTATCAATTGAGTTTTCTTAAAGTCTTTCTCCCATTCATTCTTTTGTTTTTGCATTTAGTCTAAGTATATCATTAGTTTAATAATCCAATCACTCCATATTTTAGACTAAATAATAGAAAGAAAGTGAGTAGTAGTACTTTTAGGTTCCTTTCGGTTCGATACGATATTCTTGCCTGAGCTATACTACTGTTTGATAGGTGCACTTGCCTCTATCGTTGTCGCAATTAGTCTACAGGTTCGATCACTCTTTTATAAATATTAAAACTTGATTGTTTGACACGATCAAGTTTTTGGCGCCGTTGCCGGGGAACATCTAAAATATTCAGAAAGCTCTATTTCTATTACTTTAGCCATAATTTTTATTTTTAAATTTCTCTTTTATACATATATTTGTGTTTTTGTTTTTCTAAATTTCTTTCTTTCTTTTCGTAGCAGGTACCTCTAGTTTATGACTAGAAGAAATCCGAGAGGACCATTAGAATACGAAAATGACATTGAAGCTACCGCTCGCAGAAATCGCAAAGAAATTAGACGAGCCCTAGACTATTAAAGAGAAGAATAGCAAAGATCCAATCCTACTGAAGGGATGGACGAGAACAATCCACCAAATGTGCAAGAACAGAATGCTCCGCGTA
The DNA here is from genome assembly GCA_025506655.1 of Gossypium rotundifolium. Lineage (NCBI taxonomy): Eukaryota > Viridiplantae > Streptophyta > Magnoliopsida > Malvales > Malvaceae > Gossypium > Gossypium rotundifolium. The sequence goes on from CP106727.1 coordinate 92,503,957, forward strand.
CTATGTATGATTATGCTAAACCTAATTTGACAGGAGCAGACTCTAGTATTGTTAGGCCCTCTATAGCCGTTAATAATATTGAATTAAAGTCTAACACAATACAAATGATTCAACAGTTTGTTCAATTTGATGGTTTGTAGGATGAAGATCCAAACACACATATATCTAATTTTTTAGAATTCTGTGATACCTTCAAAATAAATGGTGTTTTTGATGATGCCATACGTCTTCAGTTATTTTCTTTTTCATTAAGGAATAAAGAAAAGCAGTGGTTGAACTCGTTACCACGAGGGTCAATCACCACATGGGATCAAATGACCAAAAAATTTCTTTTAAAATATTTTCCACCAGCCAAAACGGCTAAATTTAGGAATGACATATCTTATTTTGTGCAGAATGACGCAGAAACATTTTATGATGCATAGGAAAGATACAAGGATCTCCTAAGAAGATGCCCATACCACAGATTACCTTTGTGGCTTCAAGTCCAAACTTTTTACAATGGTGTGAGTTCTCCAACTAGGCAAATGATTGATTCATCAGCCAGTGGAACTTTGATTAGTAAAACTCCTAAAGCGGCTTACGATTTTATCGAGGAGATGTCGTTGAACACCTATCAATGGCAAATTACAAGAGCTAAACCGACAAAATTAGCCGGAGTTTTTAACATAGACGTAGTGACAATGCTGTCAACACAGGTGGAGTTAATGAATAAAAAACTTGATAATTTATGTTCTTCACAGGTACATCCAGTGAAGCAAGCGGGAATGTGGCGAATTCTGAGTACCCACCCTACTAGCCAGAAGCAGAAAACGAGCAAACAAACTATATAGGTAACAATTTTTGATCTAATAATAACCCTTATAGAAACACTTATAATGCAGGTTGGAGGAACCACCCAAAATTTTCGTGGGGAGGACAAGGAAATCAAGGAAATCAAAGGCAGCAACCTACTCCAAATTACCAAAATCAACCCTATTCACAGGAAAAGAAATCAAACCTTGAAGAGATGTTGACAAAATTGATGGAAATTATAGATTCTCGTCTCCAAATGACGGAAGCAACACTTGATGAACAACAAATCTTACTCAAGGGAATCAAGACTCAGGTGAGAGAGCTCATTACATCAGTGGGAATACTTACTGAAATAGTATGTGAAATAAGGACGGAATTTTTTTCAAAAGACACAGAGCAAGTAAGGGCAGTCACACTAAGGAGTGGCAAAGAGCTAGTTGAACAACAAAGAAAGACACCACATGATGTTATCAAGGAAAAAAGTGTAGAAGTTGAGAACGACAATACATTGCCTAAAGAGAATAGAACAAAAATTCCATATCCAGAAAAATTGAAGAAAGAAAAACTGGATGCTCAATACGGTAAGTTCCTTGAACTCTTTAAACAAATGCATATTAACTTACCTTTTGTTGAAGCTATTTCCCAGATGCCCAAGTATGCAAAATTCTTAAAGGAACTTCTCACAAACAAAAGGAAGCTCGAATAAGTATCAAAGGTGGAGCTTAATGAAGAGTGTTCAGCCCTTCTCCAAAATAGACTACCACGAAAGTTAAAAGATCCAGGGAGTTTCACTCCTCCTTGCTTAATTGGTAGTTTAAACATCACGAAAGCATTAGCAGACCTAGGCGCTAGTATCAACTTAATGCCTTATCGATTGTTTAAAAGGCTAGATCTTGGGGAACCAAAACCCACTAGGATGAGCATTCCATTAGCTGATAGATCAATTAAATATCCTAGAGGAGTTATTGAAGATGTCTTGGTAAAAATTGATAAATTTATTTTCCCCTTTGATTTCTTTGTGTTAGACATGGATGAGGACATCAATGTTCCTTTAATCTTAGGGCATCCTTTTTTAGCCACTGCTAGAGCTATTATTGATGTAGGTGACGGCAAACTAGCACTAAGGATAGGTGATGAAGAAATTATTTTCCAAATTTATGATGCCATACGATATTCTACAGAGCAAGATGATTCCTGTTATTTTGTTGACACTATTGATCATACTATTAAAAATTCATTATAGAAATCCTACAAGATGACATGATGGAACTGTGTCCGCCTCAAGAAGAGGGGGAAGAGGATGAAGGTAATGAGATTAGTTTGAACACATCATCATTCAGAAAAATGAAAGAAGAAAACATTGAAGAAGATGACGTATTAAAAAAGAAACCCTCCGTCGAAGAGCCGCCCAAATTGAAATTAAAACAGTTACCAAAACATTTAGAATATGCATTCCTAGGGGACAATTCTACGTTACCAGTAATCATCTCTTCAGAACTAGAACCCAAGGAAAAGGAGGAGCTGATAAAGGTACTAAGAGAACACAAGAGAGCCATAGCTTGGAAAATTTCTGACATCAAGGGAATAAGCCCCGCGTTTTGCACCCATAAAATTTTAATGGAAGAAGAATATAGACCATGTGTGCAACCTCAGAGACGATTAAACCCCAACATGAAAGAAGTGGTTAAAGCCGAGGTAATTAAACTTCTAGATGTAGGAATAATTTATCTTATTTTTTGACAGCATTTGGGTAAGTCTTGTGTAGGTAGTTCCAAAGAAATGAGGAATGACGGTAGTGCCCAACGAAAAGAATGAGTTAATTCCCATAAAACGATTCTGAGTTGGAGAGTCTCAGATCGACTATAGGAAGCTGAATGATGCCACCAGAAAAGATCACTTTCCTCTACCTATCATTGATTAAATGTTAGAAAGACTATATGGGCATATGTACTACTACTTCCTGGACGAACTCTCCGGCTACTTCCAAATCCCCATGGCTCCTAAAGACCAAGAGAAGATGACATTTACATTCCCATACGGTACGTTTGCTTATCATAGAATGCCTTTTGGATTATGTAATGCTCCTACCACTTTTCAGCATTGTATGTTGGCAATCTTTGATGAACTTGTAGAGGACATCATGGAGGTATTCATGGATGATTTCTCGGTATTCGGTAATTCTTTCCAGCTTTGTCTTAAAAATCTAAAACGAGTTCTAATTAGATGTGAAGAAACAAATCTTGTTTTGAATTGGGAAAAATGCCACTTTATGGTTAGAGAAGGGATTGTTTTAGGACATAAGGTTTCTAGAAAAGGGATTGAGGTAGATAAAGCAAAAGTTGAAACTTTTTAGGACATGAAGGTTTTTATAGAAGATTCATTAAAGACTTTTCTAAAATAGCTAAGCCTTTGACAAAATTATTAGAAAAAGATGTTCCTTTTAATTTCAATCAGGAATGTTTAGATGCATTCAATATCCTTAAAGATAAATTAATAAATGCACCAATTATAATCGCACCAGATTGGAATTTACCCTTTGAACTAATGTGTGATGCAAGTGAATTTGCAGTAGGTGCAGTTTTGGGACAACAAAGAGACAAGCATTTTAGCCAATCTACTACGCTAGCGAACATTAACACCAGCAAATAAAATTACACCACGGTGAGAAAGAAGCGCTAGTCAGTAGTTTTTCTTTTGACAAATTTAGAAAATATTTAATATTATCGAAAGTTGTCGTTTACCTCGACCATTCAGCTCTTCGTTATCTTTTAACCAAACCTGATGCAAAACCTAGACTCATACGATGGATTTTACTCCTACAGGAATTTGACCTGGAAATACAGGATAAGAAGGGAGCTAAGAATCTGGCGGCAGATCACCTCTCAAGACTCGAAAATCCACACACCAAAAAGCTTGATGAACAAGAAATAAATGATTCGTTTCCTGAAGAACAACTCTTTTCTTTAACGCATTCTGAAGCACCATGGTTTGCAAATATTGTGAATTATTTAGCAGCTAACGTCTTGCCAAGAAAATTAACACATCACCAAAAGAAGCGATTCTTCGCTGATGTGAAAAATTATTTTTGGGAAGATCCTTTTTTTCTGCATATGTGCAGATCAGGTAATTCGAAGATGCATTACAAAGAGAGAAGCAAGCAAAATAATGGAACATTGTCATTTAGGACAATCAGGAGGACATTACAGTGGTATTAAGACAGCACAGAAAATACTTGAATCAGGTTATTATTGGCCCACTCTATTTAAAGATGCCAATAGGTATGTTACCGCGTGTGATAAATGCCAAAGAACATGTAATATTCTAAACATGATGAAATGCCTCAAACATATATGTTGTCATGTGAAATATTTGATATATGGGGTATTGATTTTATGGGACCTTTCCCTAGCTCATTTGGAAATAAATACATCCTAGTAGCAGTTGATTACATGTCAAAATGGGTAGAAGCGAAAGCTTTACCTACCAATGATGCTAGGGTAGTAGTTAAATTTCTCAAGAAACTATTCTCCCGATTTGGGACACCTAAAGCCATCATTAGTGATAGGGGTACTCATTTCTGTAATACACAATTTGAAAAAGTTCTATAGAAATATGGAGTATGCCATAGAACAGCCACCCCATATCATCCTCAAACTAGCGGGCAAGTTGAGGTTGCAAACTAAGAGCTTAAGCGCATCCTAGAAAAAATAGTTGAATCAAATAGAAAAGATTGGGTAGTTAAGGCAGATGTTGCTTTATGGGCCTACAGAACAACATTCAAAACACCTCTAGGAACATCCCCAGACAAACTTGTATATGGGAAAAGCTATCATCTACCATTTGAGCTAGAACACAAAGCTTTTTGGGCAACAAAATTTTTTAATACTGACCTCACAATTGCAAGAAAGAGAAGAATAATGCAGATGAACAAGCTGGATGAATGGAGAACAGAAGCCTAAGAAAATTTAAAAATGTACAAGGAAGCAACAAAGCGACGCCACGATGCTCGTCTCAAGCGATCAAAACAATTTGAAGTAGGAGACCTGGTCCTACTATACAATTCAAGGCTTAAATTATTCCTGGGAAAACTGAAGTCAAGATGGTCAGGCCCATTCATGATCAAAACAATCTTTCCATACGGCACCATTGGGGTAACTCATCCCACAAAAGGCACATTCAAGGTATGGTCACCGACTTAAAATTTATAATGGTGCAAATTCTGGAGATATGATAGAGGAATTTCTGCTCCACGAACCCTCTTTAGAATCGAAAATAGGAAAGTCTAGCTTAAGACTATAAATAAGCGCTTCTCAGGAGGCAACCCGAGTGCTAATTCCATAACATTAACTTTATTTCTGTGTAAAAAAAACATACAGGATTGTAAACACGTTTATGAACACGGGCATGCCAACGACCGAGTACAAAATAGGGGAACTGCCACGGGCGTGGCCGGATCTGTGGATAAACAGAATAAAGAAAGAAAAAAATTTTAACAACATGGGCTTCGTACAATCGTGTCCTCCGACTGTGTGTAGATACTGAATTATTCAGCACGGGCTTCGCACGATCGTGCCCATGAACGTGCGAACATACTAACTTATAAAGCACGGGCTACACACGCCCGTTTGACCTAACCGTGTGAATCAACATACGGGCGTGGCAACGTCAACACGGCCATGGCAAACCCATCTAAACGCGCCTAAAGCCCAAAATCGCGAAAAGCACGGGCAAGTTTAAAATGACACGGGCGTGTAGAAAGGCCGTGCCTCGAGACCCTATATATAAAAATAATCGTCCTCTTCCCTAAAACCCAAACCCTAAAATTAGATTCCAACCCACCCCTTCTTCAATCCGACCACCAAATCATCCCTCTCCCTCCAACCCACCTCCTTCCGACCATTCTTCTCAAAATATTAACCAAAACCAACCACACGCCCGCAGCACATGCCCTTACCAGGTCGTGCCCACGCCCTTACTAGGCCATGCCCACGCTGAAGAAACCAGCACCACCGCCGTGCGCTCCACCCGTGCTCGTCAAGCACCATCGTGCCTAGTTCCTTCTTCTTCACATTTTTTGCATACTTCCTCCTTATTTAAGTTTTTATTTAATTTTAAACTTAAAAATTTGATTCAATTTGTTCCATTTAGTATATGTATTGATTATTTTATGATAACCCTAATTTTTTTTTCACTTTCTTTAGAATTCTTGGTTGCTTTATTTATTTCTTTAGTTTTTAAACAAACATGATTCTTTATTCTTTGATTGTTACTACATATTAGATATTAGTTATTATTTCGTTGAGAATTGCTTACTATGCTATTGTCAAAAATTTGATTATGAATAATGATTCACAAATTTTCAAGATATCGGTTGGATTAGATAAATTACTTTAGATTCAATTCCAATTTGCAGGAAATATGTCAACATTTAGAGTAAAATGCTCAGCCCCGAGTAAGAAGAGAAAGACGCCAGGTTCCTCTTTCGCTAGTGCTTCCATCGAAGTTCAACACCCATTCCTTCGTTTTCCTCAAGCTACTCAAGACGAAAAGTACCAAGCAATCCGGGGTAGACCAATAGGCACTGGTAGACGCATTGACTGGGAGGCAATTCGCCAAGTTAGGCTCATGCCTGATATTCAAGCACTCCTCTCAACCGAGCCATGGGAGAACTTCTTCAACATCAATGAATCCACTTATTTGGAGTTACATTAGAATTCTGCACCACTTTCACTTTACAAGCGGTGACAACTCAGTTCGATGAACCCGATGCTATCCAATTTCGACTAGGGGGCTCAGTGCGTAGATTAAGTATACCACAATTCAGAATGGCATTTGGCCTGTATACACCAGAATTCATAGAAGAAAACCCGCATGTTGGATTAGATCGTGAGCCACACTGCACTCCGCGAGAATACAGGCGCAGCCTAAGCCCCACGACGAGCATTTACAACCCCAGCCGCTCTAAGGCATCGGCATTTCTTCCGGCCCTAAGGTATCTTCATGCCATCCTCTCACACACCATTACAGGGCAAAAAGAAAGCATAGGCGTTGTAAACAAGAAGGATGTTTACTTCCTATCATGCATGTCTGAAGGACATGTTTTCGACTTAGCATATTTCATCGCCTGCGCGATTCAACATCAGACAGAGCATCATAAGAAGGGGATTTTGTCGATGGGACCGTACATTACAAGGTTGGCTAGGCACTTTGACCTCCTAAACTCTGACGATCAAATCACCTCCCTAACACTAATGGGGAACATGGCGCCTCAAGGCATCTAGACGATGCTACATATACGAGTGATTAAACACCGTCGAGGGACCGACCCCCCTCAATATCAACTAGCGACACCCACAGACCAGGGGGAGCCTGAGGATATTACTGATAATATCGCACCACCATCAGAGGAGGCACCAAATCTGAGCTAGCATCATTATAGAGCATCGCCATCATTAGTAGACATCTCTGTAAGACTCGATCAGTTCGAGTTATATTTCACCGAGAACGCTCGGCCTTGATAGAATGGATGAGACTCTTCAGAAAATATACAAACATCTTCATATCTCATCCCAAGCACCACCATCGGCACCGACCAATGATGAGGACCTCTAAATCCTTTTAAGACAATTATTTTTATCCTATTCTTTGATATTTTCAGTCTTACTTTATCTTATGTTATTCGAACTTGTTGAAAACTGTTAATATTGGCTATTCATGGTTCCATACCCGCATCTCTTTTATAAAAGCATTAACCTAGCGACTGTGCAGAATAAGTTACACACTTCACTCCCACAAACACACAATTAAGAAACATCCAATGAGTCACCATCACCGCCACCAAAGACGCCAGGGATCATTCAAATTTCAGGGAGTATTACTGTCCCCACTTATCTCTTTGACTTGGCATCTAATTATCATTATCTATCTTTATACATTGAGGGCAATGTACACCTTAAGTGTGGGGGTAATAGTGCTTAACTTTTTCCATAATTCTCAAAACCCTGAAATTAGTCTTGATCTTAAGTATTTTTCTCATATTATTAATTAGGGTGAAATTTCTAATGATTTATGATTTTTATTGATATGTTTTAGAATAAGTCATAGATAATTGTGCATTGATGATCAAATTTGAAGAAATACTAGAGAATCGAGCATGATAAGTCTACTTTTTAAAAATTAAAATTGATAGCTTGTTGAACTGAATTTGAGTATCACATTGAAGTTCAAAATTTATAAGGATTGATGTCAAAACACCCATAATTTTTGTGAGATTTTGAGCCTTATAGAGCATATATTCTTTTTCATGCTCACTTTTTTTTTTATTATGAGTGTGTCGACTTTGAATTTATTCTTGAACTTGCCTCGTTTATGCATGTCGAGACCACACTAATGATTTGATATACTGAGATGATAAAGGCACCTAGGTTTTAACCCGTTCACTCCACTAAAAAGCATACCTATATAAATAACCCCTAGTGAACCCCATTGAATCCTAACAACCTTTTTATTGACTCACCCACTAATGTTAATCCAAAATCCCTTTGTATTTGTTATCAACATTCCTTTGACTACCCCTCTATCGAGAATTGATTTGATCCATTGCTGAATTAGGTTATTTCAATCACCAAAGTTCCTTCTATTAGGTTTGTTTGTAGTTTGTTCTAAAAAAAATCCAAGTTTATTCAATATTAGTAGTATATAAAAGAGCTTAGAGCATTTAAACTCCAATTATTGAAGAAAAAGCTCTTATTAAAAGTATTATCAAAATACTCCTTATTATAGAGTAATTATCAATAGTAGATATTGTTAGTTTTCATTCGATGTAAATATTCATATTTAGTTCATTATTCTTAGATTAGGTAATTAGTCAATTCAATCTCGATTCTAACCCTCTAATTCAGCCTGTATCCACACCCTTAACCTTAGACCTGTTACAACCCTGATTAAAGACCTTTTGATTTGTGTATCATCTCATATACAGTGGTGGAGATTTGATTTTCAGGCAAGCCTATGGGATTAACTTTTCAGGTTTGACTTAGAGTGCTTATTCTTGAACCTTAAACACTTCGAGTGATTTGGGTGAATCTTTAGTGAGGATGTCAGTTCTTGTCGATTTTGAATTAAAGGTAATTACTTAGATAAGGGAAGACACCTTGTTTTCGTGCGATAAAGGTATGACTTATCATAATTGAATCTTTAGGGTTCTTTGAGTTGAATTATCCATGTATAGATTATCTATGAATTATGGTGAGACGTTGTTGATAGGAATTATGAATTATGGAAAGTTCTTTTTAATTGTAAGTTGAGAATTTTGCTTGAGGACAAGCAAAAGCTTAAGTGTGGGGGTATTTGATAAACCGTAAAAGTAACATAGTTTAACCCCATATTTAATAGGATTTTGGATGATTTAGCCCGTGATTTCTGTAAAAAGGTGCTTTTAATCCTTTCTTTTCATATTTATACCCAGGAAAGCACCTGAGGATAAAAAGAACACAAAACATGCTTAAAACAGAATAATTGGGCCTTAGCAGGAAATTAACATGGCCTGGCCCAAATCCCACACGACCGTGCCTCGCCAACTACGTAGAGCACGGCCTCAACTCCATGACACAGGGCCGTGCAGCATCCATTTATGACACGGACGTGCCTAGTGATCTACATGGCCGTGCCTAAAATGATAGAATCGAGACACGACCCAACCACGAGTTACTCGGGTGTGTGCCTTGGCTGTGCCCCTGCCACAGGAAAGAGCAATTTCACTTGGATTTGGATGCTTGAAGCCAAAGAAACATACTCCTAAGTCTATTCCAACACCCTAATAGTAATTCTACTTGAAGGAGATACTTAGGAGCCAAGTATAGCATTCCAAAGCCTATATAAACAACCCAAGGCAGACATAAAAGGGGGCTTTTTACAGAGGCATTGGCCGAAGCTTTCATCTTTTAGGGAGTCACTTGAAGATAGCCAGTTGATCCATCTCAATGAGCCAGACTTCCATTCAAGACGGAGGATCTCTCCTTCAATTCCTTCAGGAGGTTTTAGGGATTTCTTATGTTTTGTTTATTCTTTACTCTTGAGATGTTTTAGTATTTAGTTATGAACTAAACCCCTTAGATACCTGAAGGGGATGAAGCCTATGATGGATTTTGTTATTTGATTTCTAAATTATATGATAAGTACTTAGTTTGTTCTTAATTATGTTGCTTAATTTAATCTGATGTGCTTAGGTAGAGGAGGAATAGACCCCGCCTAAGAGTAGATCTAGCATAATTAAGCGGAGTTGATCAGGCGCCTAGAGATAGGGTTACAAGATTTTGCCGAATTAGGGTGAAACCTAATATGGGAATCCATTGATCGATTTACTGCTTCCTTAGGGGGTTATTATAAGAGAACGAGAGTTCCACTAATTAACCTAAGGTTAGACGTTAGTCGCCTCGAGAGAGGGTTTAATATAGGTTAGGGAGTCTCACAGACCTAGCTAAGTAAAGAAATCATATGGTTTGGGGAATGAATAATATGTGAAGTCATAGGTGGATTCTTCCTGAGGATATCGTCTTTATCAACTGAGTTTTCCTAAAGTCCTTCTCCCATTCATTCTTTTGTTTTTGGATTTAGTCTAAGTATCTCGTTAGTTTAATAATCCAATCACTCCATATTTTAGGCTAAATAATAGAAAGAAAGTGAGTAGTAGTACTTTTAGGTTCCTTTGGGTTCGATAAGATATTCTTTCCTGAGCTATACTACTGTTCGATGGGTGTACTTGCCTCTATCGTTGTCGCAGTCAGTCTACAGGTTCGATCACTCTTTTATAAATATTAAAACTCGACTATTTGACATAATCAACCACATTGGTTCTCAATCATTCTCAGTCATGCTATACACTAACTAGCATCAATAAATTGTAAGTATGAATGTATTATTTACTTATAAACTTACCTCAGTACTCAAAAGTATAGAGATGTGCAATTTAGTCCACCAACTTGCTCTTGCCTCGATTTTGATTCGGGCTTCGTCTTTCTTGATTTATAATGAATAAATCAAATTATTCAATACACACATTGAATAAATTGGCCCTTATCTCATACTTTAGCAAAATTACCATTTTATCCTAAAACTTTATCATATTATACTTTTGGCCCAAGGCTCATAAAGTGATTTTCATTCAACTTTCTAGCCTTTCATGCATAGCTAAACTATTTACTCAACTAAAGCAATCATCAATTCTCACTAAACCACATATGTATGACCAATCTCAAGACTTTCACAAACTAGTCCCTACATGTATTTTTTTATGGAATTTACTTAGCAAAAGATATTTCTACTACATCAAGCTTTCATATTCTTTCATAAAACATCAAAATACATGCATGTCATAAATGGGTATATTTTTGAGCATCCATCTTAGCTCAACATATGGCTAAAAATAGCTTACTCATGCTATTTGGATTTCAAATATACAAAGAATATAAAAAACAGAGCTAGAATACACTTACTAACTAGCTTCAAAAGTTGAAGAGCCCTAACAATGGCTTCTCTCAATTTTCAGCAGCTTGGAGAAGAAGATGGATGAAATTCTACCATCTTTTCCCATTTTTAATCATTTAATTGACAAATGACCAAAATGCCCTTTTCAAACTTTCAAATTTTAACCATTCATGCCCAATTTTGTCCAATAATTAGAATTTGGGAAAATTACTATTTAAGGACCTCTAAGTGATAATTCAAAACTATTTCACACAAATAGCTCTTAGAATCTCACATTTTGTAACTTTTACAATTTTTTCAATTTAGTCCTTTTGGAAAATTCAGCCGCAATTTAATAAAATTGCTTCATGAAACTTTCACACTAACATGCAATGGCATAAACCTTAAAAACTCATACATATACCTCAGATTTGTGGTCTTTCACCATTATTCTGACTAGGCCCTAAATTGGGATGTTACAGGTAACATTCGATATCCTATTCCATCAATGGAAATGGGATATGGGTGTTACATTTAGTGGTATCAAAGCTACGATTTAGCCGATTCTTGGACTAAATGTAATGTGTTTAAAGATTAGAAAGTACATGCCATATAAATATGTGATAGTGGGATATTGATTGGTTTGATCTAACCCATGTTTCATTGTAGATTTTAATGATGTCATTTGATTCTAAACGTGATGAAATTAATGAAGTTAACAACAACATTTAGGCTACTAATTATGGTGCAAGTCATAGTATACCGGTTTTACAACTGTCTGAAACTAGGGTAAGAATATTTTCTTATAGATTTAATAAATGCTAATAGAATCTGATTATATTGATCTTAATGACGAAAAAGGTAAAGGTAATATTTTGACTTTTAAACAAGAAGTAAGTTCATAGTGATTGTGTAACACCCATTACCCGTGTTCTACTCTAGAATTGGGACCAAGGTATTACCGGGCTTATTCTACTTTATTCCCAACTTGACAACTCTCAATAGCTACCACAACCACCTAATTAAGGATCTATGAGGTCTTAAACATACATATGAGAGCTTTCAAGGCTCTACCGAAGCTTTATCGGTCTTAAAATTACTTTCACTTAGACAAGTGCCAGACGCCCATGTGGAGTGGGACACTCCCGTGTACCCTCAAGACATACCGGTGTCTTCCACCCATGGTCGACACTGACTAATTTCACACGGCCTAGACACACACCCATGTGGCTAGCCCGTAGCCTATTCTGTCTGAAAATGCTAACATGTAGGGGACACACGGCCAAGTCACATGCCCATGGGCTGACCGTGTGTCACACATGGCCTAGACACATGCTCGTGTGTCTACCCAGATGGACAAGAACAAAGCTATTTGCTAAGCTCTTTACACTCATCTAGCTCATATAACAAGTACTCATATAACACATCCATAATCAACTCAAATTCAAACACAATCTCACATGGATAACTACATCTTTTCATATAATAAAGTAGCCATCAACCATGGCATTATGCAAAATATATTATCCATCTAAAGGCCAACACATCTTGGCCAAAAAAACAAAATCCACTAACTTGTCTAACCTCTATACATGCCATATACAAAACATCAAGTCTACTGTATCGGGGTGTACTAATAGTGTGGGCAATCTTCCGATTAATCCACGTTTCTTGAATCAACCCTTTTTCTCTATAAGGCAAGGGAAAAGAAAGAGAGTTAGCTTTGAGCTTAGTAAGTTACACATAAAAAATATAAGCATCCTAGTATAAGCTAAACAACAATTAGCATTATATTAACATATGTAAATTCACATCTACAACTATGCTTACTTTTCTATCCCTTACCACCTTTCCAACACATCATGAGTCTCATACTCACATTCATTGACATGTAACCCTGCACTCAATACCACATTTACTCAAAAATACAACACATCATTTTATTTCACTAATACATCCACACAGCTAAATTACTCGGTGGTTTCGCACTCAGCCCACTACAATAAGACAATAAGGTAGTATCACACATAACCAACCAAGAGGTAATCATAGTGGTTTCGCACATAGCCCACTAAATAGTACACTTAACTATAGTATCGCATACAGTCCATCGTTGCTAAGTATTAAGGTGATATCGCACTTAGCCCACCATCAAGCATTATCACTACACATTCACATATCTACTTGTAATCCATTCATCCATTCACAACTACTATTTCATTCATTCCACTAGAACCGCATAGGTTCTCAATCATGCTACACACTAGCTAGCATTAAGAATGTAAACGCATATATGCATTATTTATACGTAAACTTACCTCGGTACTCAAAAAGTATGGAGACGTGTAATTTAGTCCACTACTTTGCTCTTGCCTCGATTTCAATCCGGGCTTCGTCTTTCTTGATCTATAATGATAAATCAACTCATTCAATGCACACATTGACTAAATTGACCCTTATCACATACTTTAGTAAAATCCCCATTTTGCCCCTAATCTTTCTCATATTTACACTTTTGCCCCAAGGCTCATAAAGTGATTTTTAGTCAACATTCTAGCATTTCATGCTTAGCCAATTCATTTACTCAACTAAAGAAATCATCAATTCTCACTAAATCACACATGTATGAACAAACTCAAGGCTTTCACAAACTAGTCCCTACATGCATTTTTCATGGAATTCACTTAGCAAAAGATGTCTCTACTACATCAAGCTTTCATAATCTTCCATAAAACATCAAAATACATGCATATCATATAGGGGTACATTTTTGAACAACAATCCTAGCTCAACATATAACTAAAAAATAGCTTACTCATGTTACTATGACTTCAAAAATATGAAAAATATCGAAAACGGGGCTAGGATGCACTTACTAGCAAGCTTGAAAAATTAAAGAACCCTAACAATGGCTTCTTGAAATTTTCGGCAGCTTGGAGAACAAGATGAATGGAATTTTTATCATCTTTTCCCCTTTTAATCACTTAATTGACAAATGACCAAAATGCCCTTTTGTGAAACTTTCAAATTTTAACCCATTCATGCCCAATTTTTTCCAAAAATTAGAATTTGGGAAAATTTCTATTTAAGGACCTCTAATTGATAATCCAAAACTATTTCATACAAATAGCTTCTAGAATCACACATTTTGCAAGTTTTGCAATCTAGTTCTTTTGGACAATTCAATTGCAATTTAACAAAATTTCTTCATGAAACTTTCACACTAACATGTAAACATAGCATAAACCTCAAAACTCATACTTGTACCTCAGTTTTGTGGTCTCACACCACTCTTCTAACTAGGCCCTAAATTAGGATGTTACAGATTGTTACTCAATATAGTTCACTTGTAATTTATTATTGGTTTCTAGTTAATTGATTGATATATATGTGTGTGAAATTTCTTTAGTTATTTATATATGTGCCCCTGAATGCACATATGTGCCCCTATTTGAATTTTGGTGCCCCTGAATGCACGTCTATGCCCCTGCTTGTATTTTGGCTCCCCTGGATGTACATATGTCCCACTCTTTGGACTTCGGAGCTCTAAATCACACATTTGTGCTCCTGATTGCACTTTGGTACCTCTATTATGCATCTATGATGCCCGTGGTGTGATTTTTTGTTACTAAAAAAATTTGAGTCAAGTTATTTGATTTGATGAACTGAATGATAGTGAGATTTACAAGTTAGTTATATGCTTGTTAGTGCCTTGAATTGGTACCATTTATGCTTGTGTCAGTATGTGCAAAATGGGTGGCAAAATGGCTTGGTAAATGGCCTATTTTTGTCCACACGGGCAAATATGCGAGCATGTGTCTCAGCCGTCTGTGACACACAGTCATGTTATACGACCGTGTGCTTCCTGGTGTTGAAATTAAATTGAAGTCAGTATGCTTCACACGGTCTCACACACGGGCGTGTGACTGGCCGTGTGGTACAAGTCAGTATACCCTCCTAATTGCCACATGGCCTAGCACACGGGTACGTGACATGGTCATGTTGCATAAGTCTATATACCCTAAAGTTTCAGCACGGCATAGCACACGGCCTGGCACACGGGCATGTGTGGCCACTTCGAAGGGTACACGGGCTAAACATACAGGCGTGTGGTTGGCCATGTGACCTAATTCAGTATGTATGCCCTATTTTCACATGGCCTAAGACACGGGCCTGTCTTTTAACCGTGTGAGGCACAAGGCTTGTTCACATGGTCGTGTGACCCTTGTTTACATGAAAAATTTCTAAATTTCCAAAATTTTTGTATGATATCGATTTTGTCCCGAACCACTTCTAAAACATGTTTATGGCCTCGTAGGCCCTTATAAGGGACAATGTGATTGTGTTGAATTATTTATGAGAATAAATACTTATTGTTGCATAAATGTATGCTATATGTGTTGTGAATTGATCGGTAATAACTCGTAACCCTATTCCAGCGTTGAATATGGGTGAGGGTTGTTTCATTTGTTGGTATCAGAACTACGGTTTAGTCGATTCTAGGATTAATGCAGCATATGTGAGAGTCTAACTGTAATAGCCCGATTTAGGGCCTAATCAGGATAGTGGTTTGAGGCCACGAGCCCGAGGTGTAATTATGAGTTTTCCAGGTTTATGCCATGTTTGCATGCTAGTATGAAAGTTTTGTAAAGCAATTTTATTAAGTTGAGGTCAATTGGTCCAAAAAGGATTAAATTGCAAAAGTTGCAATATATGAGTTTCTAGAAGCTTTTTGCATGAAATAGCTTTAGAATGATAATTATGAGCCCTTAAATAGAAAATTTCCCAAAAATAAAATTTTGGACAAAATTGGCCTTAAGATGGTTAATATAAATTTTTAAGAGGAAGAACATTTTGGTCATTTGGCCTAATTAGTGTTTTAAGTGGGAAAAAGATGAGAAAAATCCACTCATCTTCTTCCTTGGGCTGTCAAAAATTTGGAGACACCATAGCTAGGGTTCTTCATTTTTTTTCAAGCTCATAGTAAGTTAATCTTAGCCCCGTTTTTAATATTCTTCGTATTTTTGAAGTTCCCGTATTATGAATTAGCTAATTTTAGCTATAAAATGAGCTAATATGCATGTTCAGAAATCTACCCTTGAATGACTTGCTTGTTAAATGATGTTTTACGGAAGTTTAAGAGAGCTTGATGTTAAATAAACATCTTTTCCTTAATGAATTTCATGAAAAATGGTAGTAGGGACCATTTTGTAACGGTTATAAATTTGGTCATTCCTATTAGAAATAGTGAGAATTGAAGACTGTTATAGAAGAGAAAATGATTCAGTTGAGCATGAAGTTTAATAAAGTTGCATGAGAATCATTTTACGAGAATTAGGGCAAAAGTGCAAATATTAAAAAGTATAGGGGCAAAATAGTAATTTTGCCAAAGTATGAGTTATTAGTCAATTTAGTCAATATGAATGATCTATTTATGATTATAGATCAAGAAAAATGAAGCCCGGATCAAAACCGAGGCAAGAACAAAGTCGATGACTAAATTGCACATCTACATACATTTTGTATATTGAGGTAAGTTTGTATGATTTCTAAGTTTTATTATTTTTATCATTAATTTGCTTAGTATAATGTACAATAATTATATGAAATGATCATGTTATGTTCAAGCAAGAAATCACGATAATATGTACAAGCAAGTCCCGATTAAAGATGAATTTCCCTGGGATACTCGATCTACCACACAAGTTATCATGTAAGTCTAAGGCAAGCTTGGCATTGATCAAGTTAGCAAGCAAGTTATCATGTAAGTACAAGGCAAGCTTGGCATTGATCAAGTTAGCAAGCAAGATATCATGAAAGTCCAAGGCAAGCTTGGCATTGAGTATGTTATCAAAAGCAAGACTTCATATAAGTCCATGTCAAGACATGGTCGTGAAACCAAAATGAGATAACCCATGTAAGACCACGTCTAGGATATGGCTTTGGAATCATATTTTGTGGAAAGAGATTTAGTATCCTCGGTTATTCACAGAAATTCATCGAGTAAATGAGTAAGCTAAAAGAAGATAGCAAGAAAGCTAAGAAAGTAAAGTTAGTATCAAGATGAAGTTAGATGAAGTTTAGTATTATTCATGTTGTGAATGAGAAAGTAGATATCATTATTATTTTATTATAGTGTACTGATCAACGTGATCAAGTGATACATGTATCATGGTTACCTTACAAGTATGATAATAGTAAGTGTCATGAGACATGTAAGAATTTATATGAGTAAGAAAGCTCTTTAGCTGAAATTCAGGATACCATTGTTTATGTGAAATGGTTTATATTAAGCAATGATGATGCTATGAGTTGTTACATGCAAACTTACTAAGCTTTATGCTTACGTTATGATTCTTTCTTTCTATGCAGTCCCGCCCAGCTAACTAGTGGATCATTAAAGTCGGAGCTCGCAACACATTATAAACTTTTATTTTGGTATAGCCAAGTTACTTTACTAAGTATGGCATGTATAGGAAACATTCATTTTGTGGACATGTTTTAAGAAGGGCCTTTGTAAAAGCTATCAAGTTTATTATTCTTTTGTATATGGCTAAGTGATTGGCCAAATTTGACTAAGCATGTATGTTTGTTGAGATCAATGAAGCATGTAGTATCATTCTTAAAACTGGGTTGTTATTGTATCGTTGAATTGTGTATGGTTATGATCTTCATTTCAGGGTGGCTAAAGGCTTGGTAAATATCCTGTAAGTGCCCACACGATTGGACACACGGGCGTGTGTCAATACCATGTTAACCTTGGACCTTAGTATTATTAGCCATAATAGATCACGGGCAAATCCCACGGCCGTGTGTGTATACCATGTAAGACACACGGTTTGGACATGGGCGTGTGCTCAGACCGTGTTAATTTACTCAGTATATCAAGGATTAGCACACGGCCTAAGTCCACAGGCATGTCATGGCTGTGTGAAACCCGAATACACACCCCCTCCATCCCTCCTGCTCCACAACCTACTCCAGTAGCCCCTCAGGTAGTAGAGGTGGTAAGAGGAGGTAAACCTCGAATTGATAGGATCATGAAGCATGGGGCAGAAGAATTCCAAGCTAGAAAAGATTACGATCCAGAAATAGCTGAGTTTTGGTTAGAAAATACCATCAGAGTATTTAACGAACTGTCTTACACTCATGATGAATGCATGAAGTGTGTAGTCTCTCTCTTAAGAGATTCTGCTTACCAATGGTGGAATACTCTTGTTTTGGTGGTACCATGGGAAAGGATCTCATGGGAGTTCTTTCAAGAAAAGTTTAAGAAAAAGTATATCAGCCAGAGGTTTGTAGACCAGAAGAGGAAAGAATTTCTAGAGCTGAAGCAAGGCAAGATGTCAGTAACCAATTATGAGCGAGAATTTGTACGACTCAGCAAGTACGCTCACAAATGTGTGTCCACTGAGGCCATTATGAGTAAAATGTTTGAAGATGGTTTAAACGAGGACATTAAGCTGGTTGTTGCTGTCCTTGAATTAAAAGAATTAGTTGTGCTAGTGGAAAGGGCTTGCAAAGCTGAAGAACTAGTAAAAGAGAAGAACAAATTTGAAATGAAGTCTCGCGATTCTAGAAAGAGACAGTGGAACAAGTCGTTCCAATCGTCATCCAAGAAGTCAAAAGATTTTTCTACTCGAACAGCTACTTCCACTAGATTTTCAAGAAAAGACAAGAGTAAGCAGTATTTGGAAAATAAAGCACAGACGACTTCAGTTGCAAGTGTTGGGAATTTTAGACGTGACAGACCAGAATGTCCACAATGTGGCAGATGCCATTTGAGAGAATGCCGAGTACATGAAAATGCATGTTTTAGATGTGGTTCCCAAGACCATTTCATAAAGGATTGTCCAGAGATGACTAAAGAAGAGAGAACTCAAAACCCGAGATCCAGGAGTACGGTCAGAGGGAGGTCGCAGAGAAACCCAGGAAGAGGGGTAAGTGAAAGAGGTAACCCCAGAAAGTAGGCTGCGAGACCTGAGGGTAGAGTTCCTACAAGGACTTATGCCATACGCACTCGCGAAGAGGCATGTTCCCCTGATGTTATTACGGGTACCTTTACACTTTACAATACCAAAGTTATTGCTTTAATAGATCCCGAATCCACACACTCTTACATTTGCATGGAATTATTACCCGGTTTGGGTATGCCTATAGATACCACAGAATTTGTGATTAAGGTGTCTAATCCTTTAGGCAAGAGTATGTTTGTTGATAAAGTTTATAAAGATTGTCCATTAATGATTAGAGGTCATTGCTTTAAAGCCAATCTTATGTTGTTACCATTTGATGAATTCAAAAGAGTTGAAAGAGTTGAAGTTACAGTTGCAAGAGTTGATAGAAAAAGGCTTTGTAAGATCAAGTTGTTCACCATGGGGCGCTCCGGTCTTTTTGTGAAAAAGAAAGATGGCGCCATGAGATTATGCATTGATTACCGTCAGCTTAATAAAGTGATAGTAAAGAACAAGTATCCACTGCCTAGGATCGACGATTTGTTTGATCAATTGAGAGGAGCGATCGTATTCTCCAAAATAGACTTGAGATCGTGGTACTACCGATTGAGAGTGAAGGATTGAGATGTATCCAAGACTGCCTTTCAAACAAGATATGGGCATTATGAATTTTTAGTCATGCCCTTTGGGCTGATCAATGCTCCTGCGGTATTCATGGACTTAATGAACCGCATTTTCAGACCATACCTTGACAAGTTTGTAGTCGTTTTTATTGACGACATACTGATTTATTCCCGAGATGAGAATGAACACGCTGATCATCTACAGATAGTTTTACAGACTCTTCGAGAAAATCAGTTGTATACCAAATTCAGTAAAAGTGGGTTTTGGCTTAAGGAAGTAGGATTCCTGGGACATATTGTCTCGAAAAATGGAGTCCGAGTAGATCCAAGTAAGATTTCAGCTATAATAGACTGGAAACCACCGAAGAGCATCACAAAGATTAGAAGTTTTCTGGGCCTAGTCGGATACTACAGACGATTTGTCAAGGTGTTTTCTATGGTTGCAACCCCGATGACTAAATTGTTGCAGAAGAATGTAAAGTTTGAGTGGTCGAAAAAATGCCAACAAAGTTTTGAGAAGTTGAAAGCAATGTTGACAGAAGCTCCAATTTTAGTACAACCCGAGGTAGGAAAAGAATTCATAATTTATAGCGATGCATCCTTAAATGGATTGCGCTATGTACTCATGCAAGACGGCAAGGTAATTGCTTATGCCTCTAGACAGTTGAAGCCTCATGAGAAAAATTATTCGACGCATGATCTTGAATTGGCTGCCATAGTATTCGCTTTGAAGATTTGGAGACACCATTTATATGGTGAACGATGTTAGATTTTTACCGATCATAAAAGTTTGAAATACTTAATGACGCAGAAAGAGTTGAACTTAAGACAAAGAAGATGGTTAGAGTTGATAAAGGACTATGAGTTGGTTATTGATTACCATCCTGGAAAGGCGAATGTGGTCACCGATGCTTTAAGCAAAAATCCTATTTGCCTTGAGAGCATTGAATTCAAAAATATCTTTATCCGATGATTGTTCTTGTAACAGATCGAATCTGACCCTAATTAGAAATGTGGTTTCGGGACCACGAATCTGAGCCTGAGAAATGTTTACATATTATATTTAGTGTTTATTATGTATGTATTTATATGTGTGAAAGTTTCGTAGAAAAATTTTATCATTTAAGTGTTGAATTTGATAAAAAGGACTTAATCGCATAAAAAGTAAAAGTGGCCAACTAAAGTGTAATGTGTTAAATTGAGCATGGCTTTTTTAATGTGAGGTATTAAAAGGGCAAATAGCACATTTTTAGGTTAATGGCTGGCCACCTTGATGCATGTAATAGTGTTTGAGTTTTTATAATATATATTATTACATTATATGTTAAAATAACTAATAAATATATGTTAATAAAACAATAAAATAAAAAGCCATCCATTTGTTCATCTTTGGCCGAAAGAAACACAAAAGAAAAGGGGAGAAAAGCCTTAGAACATTCGGCATTATTCAAGCTTGATTAGGTAAGAAATCTAGCTCGGTTTTTGTTAATTTTTACGTTTTTGAGATCGTTGCTTAGTATATTACCCGACCCATGCTAGAATTTCTAAGATTAGTGTGTATATATGAATCGGCCATGGATTTATTCTTGAGTTTATGATGTTTGATGATGTTAGATGAAAGGTAGGTTAAAATTTAGTATATTATGTGTTGGAAGTTTTGGTGAATTTGTGTTTTTAGGGCCAATTTGTAAAAATAAAATTTTAGAGGGGCTTGATTACAAAATAAATGAAAGAAATGGACTTGTATAGTCCTTATACACATTCAGCCTTTAAAGAGTATGGGGAAATTTGATGTATTTTGAGTGTTAGGCAAATAGGACTAAATTACAAAGTTGTGAAATACTAGGGGTAAAATAGTAATTTTCCCATTTATGTGCTTAGGGACTAAATTGAGATGAATTGTGCTTGAA
This sequence comes from Gossypium rotundifolium, assembly GCA_025506655.1. Taxonomy (NCBI): domain Eukaryota; kingdom Viridiplantae; phylum Streptophyta; class Magnoliopsida; order Malvales; family Malvaceae; genus Gossypium; species Gossypium rotundifolium. The sequence continues at coordinate 92,525,704 of CP106727.1, forward strand.
TGAGCTAAATTTAATGTGTTTTAGATCAAGAGCAAAGAAAAATGGAGTTAGATCGGGGAAAGATGAAGGTTCTCGAATAGCCGATTCGCACGACCTATCGACAACCGAGGTAAGTCCTTAAGCAAATTTATGTTGAGAAATTATTTACGAAAGTAGTGTATGATAAAAATTGGTATTGAATGCAAGAAAATGGAGATAGGCCGAATGTGGGGTATGAAATGTTAGTAAATTTATTTGTTGAGTGTGATGTGAATAATTATGTTCGGTTTAACATGAAATTGTAAAATAAAGCATACAAGGTGGATGTGATTTTAGCTTTAAGCAATGTGCATGAAAATATTGATTGGTTTGATAATCGGGCTTAAATGCCTAGCAGGCCTCGTGCCGGTGATATATTCGGGCTTAGTGCCTAGCAGGCTTCGTGCCGGTGATTTGTTTCGGGCTAAATGCCTAGCAGGCCTCGTGCCGGTGATATATTCGGGCTTAGTGCCTAGCGAGCTTCGTCTTTGTGATCATTTGGGCTAAATGCCTAGCGGGCCTTGTCTTGGTGATATATTCGGGCTTTAATGCCTAGCGGGCTTTATCTGGTGCTTAAATCTTGGACCTTTGGTCTTGTAGGTTTTATATTAGCGAGTGTTAATTGAGCTTATGCTTATGAATAGAAATGGTCTATATATGATGGTAATGAATAAGTCAAGGTTTGTTACTATAGTATTCTACTGAAAGTTAGGTATTGAATCAAGTTTACGATACTTGTGATGCTTCGTGAATAAATAAGTTGATAGAATGTGTTGGTACATTTGGTATGTAAAGTATTTGATTAAAATAAAAGACATTGAGTTGATGTGGATTATTTCCTTATAAGAGCAATTATGTTATATATATATATATATATATATATATAGTTACCATATTTATATATATATATATACATTCAACTATGTGAAATCATTTTAGATGTGCATTGAAGATATTATTCAATCTTGTGTGAAATTGTATATGAATTTATTTATCGATCAAGATACTTTCAATAAGTTTACAACTCAAGTATACAATGAATAAGGCTTCGTTATTTATATATGAACATTGAAATTCGGCTAAGATGGTATATAGTGTGTATATGTCATAAATACTGCTTGGGACTTACTAAGTTAGTAAACTTATTTGTGTGTAATGTTCTCCTCTATTTTATAGATTAGGTAAAGGCTACCTGCTCAACGGGATCGTCAAGATAGTCGACCATACTATCGATCGCTATTTTGGTATTTTAAAAGCTTGAACTTCGAACCTATGGCATGTATATGCTGGTTTTTATATGTTTGGTTTTGAAGTTTGTATATAGATAGCCATGCGAAAATGGCTTGATTATAATGTTAAATCTTGTGTGTATGTGGCTATGTCCTAAACTTATTTTGAAAGCATGTTTTTGGTATATATTTTTGTGATGTTTTGTTATATAGGTTCGGTTGCTAAATGATAAGTAATGAATATGTTTCATGACTATTTTGTTGATTATTTTGGTACGGATCCAAATGGTAAATGATTAGTTAATAAGATGAAATATGAAGTTAGGTATAATAATATATATATGCGAATTAGGTGTACATTGAAATGTTATTTGTGTTTAAATGTTAAATATGGCTTTTGTTTTAGGGTAAAATCGCACTATATATATATATATATATATGCATCAATAGTATGTTAAGCCATGTTGAAATGTTACTAAAGTCGCATATATGATTTGCATAATAATTAATGTAATATGGTTTGGATGGTTTTATTATGTGCACTGTAGAAGAAATGAAATGATATGTTTGATATTCAACTAATGAAATAGATATATAACTTATATTTGATGTATGGAATGTAATGATATAGGCTGCAAAATGTTTTAAGTATACAAATGCCATTAATATTAGAGTCATATGTATTAAGTACATGTAACATGGCTTTGTTGCATATTAGTTAATTGAATATGTGGATATATAAATGATATTAATATGGTTGAAATTTGAAGCATAGTTTGTATATATATTATAAGTAACTAAGCATGATTAATTTTAACTAGTTGTGTGTTTCATATGTGCAAATTTAACTAATATGATTTAGCGGATGATTGCTATTGGATTTAGAAGTTATATCGTATAGAAATTGATATAAACTTGTGTATGAAAAATGATAAATGACTGTGTGGAACTGTGTTTTGTCCAGTAATGCCTCGTAACCCTATTTCGACGACGGATACGGGTTAGGGGTGTTACATTTTATTGGTATCAGAGCTTACAGTTTAGTCGATTCTAGGACTACCGTAGTGCGTGTGAGTCTAGCTATACATGCCTTGGTTATATATATCGATAGTGTGGTGACTTCTGACAATTTCAATTGTATTTTATATAGTAAATGGATTCCGATCCCGATAGAGCCGTAGCTGATGATGTGGAGAGTGTTGCGCCTGGTCTCGCACATGGATCAGCACCATTAGACTCTCAACCAGTTACGGGTAACCATGAGGGAGAGGCTAAACAAGCCTTCTACCAAATGATGAATGAATGGTTTACCCAGTTTGTTCAGAATAATCCAACTGTACAATGACCTCCACCCCCGAATAATCTAACTCCAGTACCTTCAGCACCCCCGATAATAGATCCAATGAAATCTAGTAGGCCCCCTGTTGATAAAATCAGGAAATTTGGGCCGAGGAATTCAAGGACAATGATAATGATGATGCAGAGTGAGCTAAATTGTGGCTTGATAACACTATTCGGGTACTTGATGAGCTACCCTGCACTCTAGATGAATGTTTGAAATGTGCTATATCCTTGCTTCGGGACACTGCCTATCACTGGTGGAATACACTAGTATCAGTGGTTCCAAAAGAAAAAGTGACATGGGATTTCTTTCAGAATGAGTTCCGCAAGAAATATATCAGCCAGAGGTCATAGACCAGAAACGTAAAGAATTTCTTGAATTAAAACAGGGGCAAATGACCATGACTGAATATGAGCGAAAGTTTGTCAGATTGAGCCGATATGCTCGGGAGTGTGTATCGATTGAAGCCATTATGTGCAAAAGGTTAGAAGATGGCTTGAATGAAGACTTAAAGTTGCTTGTTGGCATTCTTGAAATCAAAGAGTTTGTGACACTCGTTGAGCGAGCTTGCAAGGCTGAAGAGCTCGGGAAGGAGAAAAAAAAGGCCGAGATGAAGCTAGAGATACCCGTAAGAGACCGTCGGTAAGAATTTCCATTCCACATCTAAGAAGTTTAGAGATGATTTCAGCCGACATAAAGCTACTTGATTCACCTAGACGTGATTGACCCCGATGGGCTCTGAGCTACCTCGATGGCGGTGTTGGTAACGTTCCACAAAATCGAGTTGAATGTAAACATTGTGGGAAATGGCACTCTGGAGTTGTAGAGTTCGTGATCGGTCCTGCTTTAAATGTGGATCCTCAGATCATTTTATTCGAGAATGCCCAATGTTAGCTAAGCGAATATCGACACGAATTCTAGACCGAAGCGATGCATCGACGACGGGCGGACCACTTAGGCATTCGGCAATGTAGGTGGTAGTCGAGAGGACGAAGAGCACACGCGATTCGATCTGAAGCTAGAGCTCCACTAGAGCTTATGTTATTCGAGCTAGAGAGGATCTTGCTTCTCGGATGTCATTACTACTTTCACCCTTTATGATACTCTGTGATTGCATTGATTGATCTGGTTCGACCCATTCATATGTATGTGAAACTCGGTATTCATAAGACTCGCGATTGAGTCTCTTGAATTTGTGATTCGTGTATCCAACCCTACGGGTAGATGTGTGTTTGTTAATAAAGTGTGTAAGGTTGCCCATTGATGATTCGGGATTTTTGTTTCCCAGTCGATTTAATGATGTTGCCTTTCGACGAGTTTGATATGATTTTGGGAATGGACTGCTTATCTTCGCATGACGCAGTGGTGAATTGTAAAAGGAAGCTTATTGATTTGAGACATCAGAACGGTGAGATCATTAGAATTGAATCCGATGATCTAAGTGGGATTCCTAGAGTGATATCCTCGATGTTAGCCCGTAGTATGTGAGAAAAGGTGCGAAGCTTATTTGGCTTATGTCTTGGATAATAAATTGTTTGAGAAGCAGATTGAATCAGATCGATTGTATGTGAATACCGGATGTGTTTCTGAAGAACTACCGGTTTACCCCAATCACGAGAGGTTGAGTTTGGCATTGAATTAGCACCGGAATGACTCGATCTCAATAGCTCCATATCGGATGGCACCTCTTGAGCTAAAAGAGTTGAAAGCACGATTACAAGAGTTAACAGATAGGGGCTTTGCTCGACCAAGTTTTTCTCCTTGGGTGCACCATTCTTTTTGTGAAAAGAAAGATGGAGCGATGCGAATGTGTATTGATTATCGACAACCTGAATAAGGTAACTATAAAGAATAAGTACCCATTACCTCGGATTGATGATTTGTTTGATCGGTTGAAAGGGCATCGATATTTTCGAAGATAGATTTGAGATCGAGTTATTATCGATTCTGAGTCGAGATACGGATGTGCCAAAGGCGCATTAGGACGAGTACGGACATTTTGAGTTTTTGTTATGCCTTTTGGGCTTACTAATGCACCTGCTATTTTTATGGATTTGATGAATCGGGTTTTAGATAATTTTGGATCGATTTGTGGTAGTGTTTATTGATGACATATTAATCTACTCCAATAATGAAATCGAACACGCCGAGCATCGAGATTAGTGCTACAAACTTTGCGAAATCAGCGGTTGTATCGAAGTTTAGTAAGTGTGAGTTCGGATGAAAGAGGTGACTTTTTGGGACATGTTGTTTCACATCGGGCATTGAATTGATCCGAACAAAATCTCATTATACTTGATTGGAAGCCACCAAAAATGTTTAGAGATTCAAGTTTTACGGGACTTGCGGGTTACTATCGACGATTTGTAAAGGTTTTTCCATGATAGCTACCCCATTGACAAAGTTATTGCGAAAGATGTCAAGTTAAAGTGGTAAGAAAAGTGTCAGAAAAATTTTGATTAGTTGAAAGCCCTTTTGATAGAAGCTCCAGTGTTAGTTCAGCCTGAATCCGGTAAAGAATTTGTTGTTTATTCTGATGCTTCTTTAAATGGTTTGGGCTGCGTTTTGATGCAGGAAGGCAAAGTTGTAGCCTACGCTTCAAGACAATTGAAGTCACATGAAATTACCCGACGCATGACTTAGAGCTTGCAGCCATTGTTTTCGCATTGAAAATTTGGCGTCACTACTTATTCGGCGAGAAATGTCACATTTATTCGGATCATAAATCTCTAAAGTATTTAATGACTCAAAAGGATCTAAATTTGAGACAACGCAGATGATTAGAATTGTTGAAAGACTATGAATTAGTGATTGACTACCATCCGGGAAAAGCTAATGTTGTTGCAGATGCTTTAAGTCGAAAATCACTGTTTGCTCTTCGTGCAATGAACGCATGGATAGCTATGTCTGGTGATGGTTCGATCATAGCGAGTTACAAGCATGACCGATGTTTATTCAGCAAATTTGTGATGCATGAAAGGCGACAAGGAGTTGATTGCTAGACGAATTAAGTGTGAAAAGGTGCGAGTCGATTTTGATTGATGCAAATGACTGTTTGAATTTTAAAAACAGAATGTGTGTTCCGAAAAACTCAGATTTGATACATATGATTCTGAGTGAGGCCCATAGTGGTCGATTATCAATACATCCGGGTAGCACAAAGATGTATAATAATTTGAAAGCAGATTCTATTGGTGGTCGGGCATGAAGCGGGATATATCTGAATTTGTCTCGAAATGTTTAATTTGTCGACAAGTAAAAATTTGAACATCAAGTGCCATCCGGACTACTTGACCAATCATGATACACGAATGGAAATGGGATAGAATCACAATGGATTTTGTATCCGGTCTCCCTATGACACCGAGTAGGAAAGATGCCGTCTGGGTTATAGTTGATAAGCTGACTAAATCAACTCATTTTGTGCCAGTACGTACAGACTATTCACTTGATAAACTTGCTGAATTGTATGTATCACAGATTGTGAGATTGCATGGTGTCCGAGTTCTATTGTTTCAAGCGAGACACGAGATTCACATCGCGATTTTGGAAAAATTACAAGATGCTTTAGGTACTAAACTTCATTTTAGTCTGACTTTCCATCTGCGATTAGACGGTCAATCCGAAGCGAACTATTCGGATACTTGAGGACATGTTGAGATGTTGTGTTCTCGAGTTTGAAGGTGCGTGGGAGCGATACCTACCTTTGATTGAATTTGCTTATAATAATAATTTTCAATCTAGTATCAAAATGGAACCTTATGAAGCCTTATGCAGGCGAAAGTGTCGAACACCATTGTCTTTGGTGAGCTCGTGAGAATAAGATACAGGGGTTGATTTGATTAAAGAAACCGATGTAAAGTAGCTATTATTAGAGACAATTTGAAAGTCGCCGGATCGTCAAAAGTCTTATCTTGATTTGAAGCGTAAAGATATTGAATTCAGTTGGAGATCGAGTCTTTTAAAGGTTTCACCGTGGAAGAAAGTGCTCCGTTTTGGTAGGAAAGGCAAGTTGAGCCCGAGGTTCATTGGACCGTATGAAATCATTGAGCGTGTTGGGCTGTTGCTTATAGATTGAAGCTACCCTCGAATTAGAAAATATACGATGTATTTCATGTTTCTATGCTCGTAGATCTGGATCGGATCCGTCACATGTGATTGTTCCGTCACAATCGATATGACGTATGAGGAAAAGCCGATCCGTATTCTACCTCGGAAATGAAAGAGCTAAGAAACAAAAGATTTCCTTAGTGAAAGTGTTATGGAATCGACATGGAGTTGAAGAGGTAATGTAGAACTGAAGATTCAATGAGGCAATAATATTGACGTTGTTTAACGGTAAGATTTTGAGGACGAAAATCCTTAAGGGGAGAGTTATAATGCATCGAATCGACCCTAATCGGAAAGGTGGTTTCGGGACCATGAATCAGAGCAGAAATGTTTACATATTATATTTAGTGTTTATTATGTATGTATTTATATGTGTGAAAGTTTAAGTGAAAAATTTTATCGTTTAAGTGTTGAATTTGATAAAAGGACTTAATCGCATAAAAAGTAAAAGTAGCCAACTAAAGTGTAATGTGTTAAATTGAGCATGGCTTTTTAATGTGAGGTATTAAAAGGGCAAATATCCCATTTTTAGGTTAATGGCCGGCCACCTTGATGCATGTAATAGTGTTTGAGTTTTTATAATATATATTATTACATTATATGTTAAAATAACTAATAAATATATGTTAATAAAAAAATAAAATAAAAAGCCATCCATTTGTTCATCTTTGGCCGAAAGAAACACAAAAGAAAAGGGGAGAAAAGCCTTAGAACATTCGGCATTATTCAAGCTTGATTAGGTAAGAAATCTAGCTCGGTTTTTGTTAATTTTTACGTTTTTGAGATCGTTGCTTAGTATATTACCCGACCCATGCTAGAATTTCTAAGATTAGTGTGTATATATGAATCGACCATGGATGAATCCTTGAGTTTTATGATGTTAGATGATGTTAGATGAAAGGTAGGTTAAAAATTAGTATATTATGTGTTGGAAGTTTTGGTGAATTTGTGTTTTAGGGCCAATTTGTAAAAATAAAATTTTAGAGGGGCTTGATTGCAAAACAAATGAAAGAAATGGACTTGTATAGTCCTTATACACATTCTACCTTTAAAGAGTATGGGGAAATTTGCTGTATTTTGAGTGTTAGGCAAATAGGACTAAATTACAAAGTTGTGAAATACTAGGGGTAAAATAGTAATTTGCCCATTTATGTGCTTAGGGACTAAATTGAGATGAATTGTGCTTGAATTAGCTAAATTTAATGTGTTTTAGATCAAGAGCAAAAAAAATAGAGTTAGATCGGGGAAAGACGAAGGTTCTCGAATAGCCGATTCATACGACCTATCGACAATAGAGGTAAGTCCTTAAGCAAATTTATGTTGAGAAATTATTTACTGAAAGTAGTGTATGATAAAATTGGTATTGAATGCAAGAAAATGGAGATAGGTAGAATGTGGGGTATGAAATGTTAGTAAATTTATTTGTTAAGTGTGATGTGAATAATTATGTTCGGTTTAACATGAAATTGTACAATAAAGCATACGAGGTGGATGTGATTTTAGCTTTAAGCAATGTGTATGAAAATATTGATTGGTTTGATAATCGGGCTTAAATGCCTAGTAGGCCTCGTGCCGGTGATATATTCGGCTTAGTCCCTAGCAGGCTTTGTGCCGGTGATTTGTTTCGGGCTAAATGCCTAGCAGGCCTCGTGTCGGTGATATATTCGGGCTTAGTGCCTAGCGAAGCTTCGTCTTGATGATCATTTTGGCTAAATGCCTAACAAGCCTTGTCTTGGTGATATATTCGGGCTTTAATGCCTAGCAGGCTTTATGCCGGTGCTTAAATCTTGGACCTTTGGTCTAGCAAGTTTTATATTAGCGAGTGTTAATTCGAGCTTATGCTTATGAATAGAAATGGTCTATATATGATGGTAATGAATAAGTCAAGGTTTGTTACTATAGTATTCTACTGAAAGTTAGGTATTGAATCAAGTTTACGATACTTGTGATGCTTCGTGAATAAATAAGTTGATAGAATGTGTTGGTACATTTGGTATGTAAAGTATTTGATTAAAACAAAAGACATTGAGTTGATGTGGATTATTTCCTTATAAGAACAATTATGTTATATATATATATATAGTTCGGCCATGCTTTACATATATATATATATATATACATTCAACTATGTGAAATCATTTTAGATGTGCATTGAAGATGTTATTCAGTGGTGTGTGAAATTGTATAAGAATTTATTTATCGATCAAGATAATTTCGATAAGTTTTACAAGTCAAGTATACAATGAATAAGGCTTCGTTATTTATATATGAACATTGAAATTCGGCTAAGATGGTATATAGTGTGTATATGTCATAAATACTGATTGGGACTTACTAAGTTAGTAAACTTATTTGTGTGTAATATTCTCCTCTGTTTTATAGATTAGGTAAAGGCTACCTGCTCAACGGGATCGTCAAGATAGTCGACCATACTATCGATCGCTATTTTGGTATTTTAAAAGCTTGAACTTCGAACCTATGGCATGTATAGGCTGGTTTTTATATGTTTGGTTTTGAAGTTTGTATATAGATAGCCATGCGAAAATGGCTTGATTATAATGTTAAATCTTGTGTGTATGTGGCTATGTCCTAAACTTATTTTGAAAGCATGTTTTGATATATATTTTGTGATGTTTTGTTATATAGGTTCGGTTGCTAAATGATAATTAATGAATATGTTTCATGACTATTTTGTTGATTATTTTGGTACGGATCCAAATGGTAAATGATTAGTTAATAAGATGAAATATGAAGTTAGGTATAATAATATATATATGCAAATTAGGTGTACATTGAAATGTTATTTGTGTTTAAATGTTAAATATGGCTTTTGTTTTTAGGGTAAAATGCGCACTATATATATATGCATCAATAGTATGTTCGGCCATGTTGAAATGTTACTAAAGTCGCATATATGATTTGCATAATAATTAATGTAATATGGTTTGGATGGTTTTATTATGTGCCTGTGTAGAAGAAATGAAATGATATGTTTGATATTCAACTAATGAAATAGATATATAACTTATATTTGATGTATGGAATGTAATGATGTAGGTGCAAAATGTTTTAAGTATACAAATGCCATTAATATTAGAGTCATATGTATTAAGTACATGTAACATGGCTTTGTTGCATATTAGTTAATTCAATATGTGGATATATAAATGATATTAATATGGTTGAAATTTGAAGCATAGTTTGTATATGTATTATAAGTAACTAAGCATGATTAATTTTAACTAGTTGTGTGTTTCATATGTGCAAATTTAACTAATATGATTTAGCGGATGATTGCTATTGGATTTAGAAGTTATATCGTATAGAAATTGATATAAACTTGTGTATGAAAAATGATAAATGACCTGTGTGGGCTGTGTTTTGTCCGGTAATGCCTCGTAACCCTATTAGGCAGCGGATACGGGTTAGGGTGTTATTCTGATTCTATTTTAGCTGAGTTGAGAGCTAGACCAATGTTCCTTCAAGAGATCTTTGAAGCTCATAAAGAAGATAGTGAGTTGCAAGTCAAGAGAGCTCAATACGAGTCAGATTTTGAATCTAACTTTTAGATTAATTCTGATGGATACTTGATGTTCAGAAATAGAGTTTGTGTTTCGAGAAAAGAGGAGCTTATTCAGAAAATTTTGCACGAGGCACATAACGGATGTTTATCTGTACTTATGGGTAGCACCAAGATGTATAATGATCTAAAGCAACAGCATTGGTGGCCGAAAATGAAGAAAGACATTTCAAAATTTGTTACCAAGTGCATGATTTGTGAGCAAGTATAGGCTGAACACCAAGTACCTTCGGGTTTACTTCAACCTATCTTGATTCCCGAGTGGAAATGGGACCGTATCACCATGGATTTTGTAACGGGTTTATCGTTGTCTCCGGGCAAGAAAGATGCTGTTTGGGTAATGGTTATACCTATACGAGTGGATTACTCCCTAGACAAGTTGGCAAACTTGCATGTTTCAGAAATAGTAAGACTTTACGGAGTTCCCTTATCGATCATATTGGATAGTGATCCGAGATTCACATCCAGATTCTGGAAGAAGCTGCAAGAAGCTTTGGGTAAAAATTGAGTTTTAGCACAGCTTTTCACCCTCAAACTGACGGTCAGTCAGAGAGGTTAATTCAAGTACTCGAGGACATGCTCAGATGTTGTGTTTTGGAATTCCAAGGCAGTTGGGAAAAGTTTCTCCCATTGGTAGAATTCGCCTATAATAATAGCTTTCAGTTGAGCTTAAAGATGGCACCTTATGAGGCCCTATATGGGCGTAAGTGCAGAACTCCTTTGTTTTGGACTGAACTTAAACAGAACCAAATCCACGGGGTTGATTTGGTTAAAAAAGCTGAAGAGAAAGTGAAAGTGATTTGAGAATGTTTAAAGGCTGCATCAAACAGACAGAAATCATATTCAGATTTAAAGAGAAAAGAGATCGAGTACCAAGTTGGGGATAAAGTCTTTTTGAAAGTATCACCATGGAGAAAAGTTCTCAAATTTGGCTGTAAAGGCAAGTGAAACCCACGTTTCATTGGACCTTACAAGGTTACGGAGAGAATTGGGCCGGTAGCTTACCGTTTAGCTTTGCCATCAGAATTAGAGGAGATACATGATGTGTTTCACGTGTCAATGTTACGACGCTACAGGATCAGACCCTTCGCATGTAATTACCCCTTCGAAAATAGAGATTCGTCCCAACATGACTTATGGTGAAGAACCAGTCAAGATTTTGGCTCGAGAAGTTAAACAACTAAGAAATAAGAGTATTGCCTTAGTAAAGGTATTGTGGCAAAGGCACGGAATCGAAGAAGCTACATGGGAATTAGAAGAGTGTATGAGAAATCAGTACCCAAACCTTTTTGCTGGTAATATTTTTAAAGACGAAAATCCCTAAGAGGGGAGAATTGTAATAGCACGATTTAGGGCCTAGTCGGGATAGTGGTGCGAGGCCACAAACCCTAGGTGTGATTATGAGTTTTCCAGGTTTATGCCATGTTTGCATGCTAGTATGAAAGTTTTGTAAAGCAATTTTATTAAGTTGAGGTGAATTGGTCCAAAAAGGACTAAATTGCAAAAGTTGCAATATATGAGTTTCTAGAAGCTTTTTCTATGAAATATCTTTAGAATGATAATTATGAGCCCTTAAATAGAAAATTGCCCAAAAATAAAATTTTGGACAAAATTGGCCTTAAGATGGTTAAATATAAATTTTTAAGAGGAAGGGTATTTTGGTCATTTGGCCTAATTAGTGTTTTAAGTGGGAAAAGGATGAGAAAAATCCACTCATCTTCTTCCTTGGGTTGTCAAAAATTTGGAGACACCATAGCTAGGGTTCTTCATTTTTTTTTTCAAGCTCATAGTAAGTTCATCTTAGCCCCGTTTTTAATATTCTTCGTATTTTTAAAGTTCCTGTATTATGAATTAGCTAATTTTAGCTATAAAATGAGCTAAGATGCATGCTCAAAAAGCTACCCTTGAATGGCATGCTTGTTAAATGATGTTTCATGGAAGTTTAAGAGAGTTTGATGTTAGATAAACATCTTTTCCTTAATGAATTTCATGAAAAATGGTAGTAGGGACCATTTTGTAATAGTTATAAAATTGGTCATACCTATTAGAAATAGTGAGAATTGATGACTGTTATAGAAGAGAAAATGATTCAGTTGAGCATGAAGTTTAAGAAAGTTGCATGAAAATCATTTTATGAGAATTGGGGCAAAAGTGCAAATATTAGAAAGCATAGGGGCAAAATAGTAATTTTACCAAAGTATGAGTTATGAGTCAATTTAGTCAATATAGTTATTAAATGATCTATTTATGATTATAGATCAAGAAAAATGAAGCCCGGATCAAAACGAGGCAAGAACAAAATCGAGGACTAAATTGCACATCTACATACATTTTGTATATTGAGGTAAGTTTGTATGATTTCTAAGTTTTATGATTTTTATCATTAATTTTCTTAGTATAATGTAAAATAATTGTATGAAATGATCATGATTGAAGATGAATTTCCCTAGGATACTCGATCTACCACACAAGTTATCATGTAAGTCCAAGGCAAGCTTGGCATTGATCAAGTTAGAAAGCAAGTTATCATGTAAGTCCAAGGCAAGCTTGGCATTGAGTATGTTATCAAAAGAAAGACTTCATATAAGTCCATGTCAAGACATGGCCGTGAAACCAAAATGAGATAACCCATGTAAGACCATGTCTAGGATATGGCTTTGGAATCATATTATGTGGAAAGAGATTTAGTATCCTCGATTATTCACAGAAATTCATCGGGCAAATGAGTAAGCTAAAAGAAGATAGCAAGAAAGCTAAGAAATTAAAGTTAGTATCAAGATGAAGTTAGATGAAGTTGAGTATTATTCATGTTGTGAATGAGAAAGTAGATATCATGATTATTGTTATTATAGTGTACTGATCAATGTGATAAAGTGATACAGGTATCATGGTTGCCTTACAAGTATGATAATAATAAGTGTCATGAGACATGTAAGAATTTATAAGAGTAAGTAAGCTCTTTAGCTGAAATTTAGGATACCATTGTTTATGAGAAATGGTTTATATTAAGCAATGATGATGCTATGAGTTGTTACATGCAAACTTACTAAGCTTTATGTTTAAGTTATGATTCTTTCTTTCTATGCAGTCCTGCCCAGCTAACTCGTGGATCATTAAAGTCGGAGCTTGCAACACACTATGAACTCTTATTTTGGTATAGCCAAGTTACTTTACTAAGTATGGCATGTATAGGAAACATTCATTTTGTGGACATGTTTTAAGAAGGGCCGTTGTAAAGGCTATCAAGTTTATTATTCTTTTGTATATGGCTAAGTGATTGGCCAAATTTGACTAAGCATGTATGTTTGTTGAGATCAATGAAGCATGTAGTATCATTCTTAAAATTGGGTTGTTATTGCATCATTGAATTGTGTATGGTTATGATCTTCATTTCAGGGTGGCTAAAGGCTTGGTAAATAGTCTGTAAGTACCCACACGGTTAGACACACGAGCGTGTGTCAAGACCGTGTTAACCCTACACCTTAGTATTATTAACCATAATAGGCCACGAGCAAATCCCACGGCCGTGTGTGTATGCCGTGTAAGACACATGGTTTGGACATGGGCGTGTGCCCAAACCTTGTTAATTTAGTCAGTATATCAAGGATTAGCACACAGCCTAAGTCCATGGGCATGTCATGGAAGTACGAAATTAGTCAGTAGCCTCCCACAGTTGGTAGGCATGGGTGTGCTTAAGGGTACACAGGCGTGTTCCCAAGTTACACGGGCGTGTAAACCCTGCTTCAGAAATGAGTTATTTGATTTTAATTCTTAAAGTTTTCTGACATGAGTTAAAGGCCTCGTAGGCCTTTGTTATATGTGTTGACTAATAAAGTGAAGTTTTTAAGTTTGAAACGAAAATTTATAGCCCGTAAGTACATGTTTCAGTGACTTCAAGCATAGTAATGTCTCGTATCTAGACCCAGTATCGGTCTTGGGTGCGGGTGTTACACTAACTATACATTGCATATATAAACTATGATAGTGTGATGACTCTTGACATTTTAAACTGTGTTTTCATATAGTAATGGATCCCAATTGAGCTATAGCTAATGAGGCTGAGAGTAATGCGCCTGCTCCCGTGCAAGGACAGCGCCATCTGATTCTAGACCTATGACAGATAGCCAGGGACGAGAGGCTAAAGAAGCCTTCTTCCAAATGATGAATGAACGGTTCACTCAACATATTTGTATGAACTCGGGTGCTCAACAACCTCCACCCCATCCTAATCCCTAATCTATACCTGTAGCTCCTCAAGGAGTCGAGCTTTTAAGATTGAATAAGCCTCAAGTTGACAAGATTAGTAAACATGAGGCTGATGAGTTCATAGTTAATGTTGATGATGACCCTGAGAGAGTTGAGTTATGGCTTGAAAATATGATTAGAGTGTTTATCGAGCTTTCTTGCATGCCAGTTGAATGTTTAAAGTGTGCTATATCCCTTTGAGAGATACCGCATATCAGTGGTGGAATACATTAGTACCGGTGGTACCGAGGGAGAGAGTTACCTGGGAATTTTTCAGACTAAATTCTGAAAGAAATACATCAGTCAATGGTTTCAGGATCAAAAGCATAAAGAGTTTTTAGAACTGAAACAAGGTTGCATGACTGTAACCGAGTATGAAAGAGAATTTGTACGGTTAAGCAAGTCGCTCATGAGTATGTTTCTACTAAAGAAATTATGTGAAAGTAGTTTGTTGATGGGTTGAATGAAGACATTAAACTTCTGGTCGGGATTTTAGATTTAAAAGAATTTGTTGTGTTAGTTGAACGGGCTTGCAAAGCCGAAGACTTTAGTCGAGAAAAGAAAAAGACTGATTCAGAGGCAAGAGACTCGAGGAAGAGACCGATGAGTAAACCTTATCAGTCCTCATCGAAGAAATCCAGAGACTATTTTAACTGATCGACAACTTCAGTGGGATATTCTAACCGGGATTGTGAGAAGCATTATACCAGCCTTAAAGCTCAAACTACTTCGATATCAAGTGTTGTCAATGTGAAAGATGTTAAACCCGAGTGTCAATAGTATGAAAGTCGGCATTTTGGAGAGCGGTGGATGAAAAATAATAATAGAGCTTGTTATAGTTGTGGTTCACGAGGTCATTTTATCAGAGATTGTCTTGAGCTAAATGAAAAGATAAATCTCAAAATGCAAGATTGAGCAATACAGCTACTCGAGGGAGGCCGCCAAGAAATGCGGGAAATGCAAGTGGTAATCGTGGTACAATAAGAGATTCTACAGTGAGATCTGAGGCCAGATTACTTGCTAGAGCTTACGGTATTAGCGCTCACGAAGATGCGTCATCACCTGACGTCATTACCGGTACATTTTCTCTTTACGACACTAATGTTATTGCATTGATTGATCCTGGATCTACTCATTCGTATATATGTATGAATTTGGTGTCTAATAAGAGTTTTCCTATCGAGTCTACTAAATTTATGATTAAAGTATTGAACTCTTAGGCAAGTATGTTCTAGTTGATAAAGTTTGCAAGAACTGTCCTTTAATGACTCGGGGTTAATATTTTCTAACTGACTTGATGCTTTTGCCATTTGATGAGTCTGATATGATGTTGTCGTGAACTGTAGACGAAAGACTATAGAACTAAAATACATAATAATGAAATTCTTCAGATTAAATCTGATGAGTTGGGTGGTTTACCAATAGTGATTTCATCGATGACAGCTCAGAGGTATGTGAGAAAAGGTTGCGAAGCTTATCTCACTTATGTTTTAGATACTAAAGTGTCTGAAAAGAAGGTTGAATCAGTGCCAGTCATATTTGAATATCCGAATGTATTTTCTGAAGAATTATTGGGATTGCCACCTATTAGAGAGGTTGAGTTTGTATTGAATTAGTATCGAGAACAACACCGATATTAAAAGATCCGTATAGAATGGCTCAAACAGAGTTGAAAGAGTTGAAAGCTCAGTTGCAGGAGTTAACTGATAGAGGTTTTACATGACCTAGTTTTTTGTCCTGGGGTGCGCTAGTATTGTTTATTAAAAGGAAAGACGGGTCAATAAGTATCCGTTGCCGAGAATAGATAATTTGTTTGATCAATTAAAAGGTGCAACAGTGTTTTCAAAGATTGATTTGAGATCGGGTTATTATCATTACGAGTTAAAGACTCAGATGTACTGAAAACTGCGTTCAAAATGAGGTATGGACATTATGAATTCCTTGTTAGGCCTTTTGGTTTGACTAATGCTCCTGCCATTTTTATGGATTTGATGAATCGGATTTTTAGACCGTATTTAGATAGATTTGTTGTTGTGCTCATTGATGACATTCTGATCTATTCATGAGATGAGTCTAAGCATGCTGAGCATTTGAGGATCATATTGCAAACCTTGAGAGATAGGAAACTGTATGCTAAATTTAGCAAATGTGAGTTCTGGCTTCGGGAAGTTGGATTTTTTGGACATATAGTCTCAGTGGATGGTATTCGAGTTGATTCGAGCAAGATTTCTACAGTTATTGATTGGAAACCACCTAGAAATGTATCCGAGGTTAAAAGTTTTTTGGGATTGGCTGGTTACTATCGATGCTTTGTTAAAGGGTTCTCAATGATTGCTACACTGATGACTGGATTACTATAGAAAGATGTGAAGTTTTAATGGTCTGAGAAATGTCTTTCGATTAATTGAAAGCATCATTGACAGAGGCACCAATGTTAGTTCAGCCTGAGTCGGATAAAGAATTCATAGTTTTCAGTGATGCATTGATAAATGGCCTGGGTTGTGTTTTGATGCAGAAAGGCAAAGTTGTAGCTTATGCCTCGAGACAGTTGAAGCCGAACGAAAAGAATTATCGAACACATGATCTAGAGTTAGCTGCGATAGTGTTTGCATTGAAAATTTGGCGTCATTATTTGTTTGGTGAGAAATGCTATGTTTATACTGACCACAAAAATTTGAAACATTTGATAACTCAGAAAGATTTGAATTTGAGACAGCGAAGATGGTTAGAATTGTTAAAATACTATGAATTAGTGATTGACTATCATCCAGGGAAAGCTAAGGTAGTTGCTGATGCTTTGAGCCGAAACTCCTTATTTACTTTACGTACTTTGAACACACAATTAGCTTTGTCTAACGATGGATCTATAGTAGCCAAGTTGAAAGTGAGACCGTTATTTCTACAGCAGATATGTGAGGCTCAAAAATTTAAGAATGAATTGCAAGCAAAACGAGCTTAGTGTGGGTCGACTTTTGAATTCAGAGTTTCAAATAGGGCCTGATGACTATTTGATGTTTCGTGATAGAATATGTGTACCAAGAAATTATGAGAATTCAGAAGATTCTAAACGAAGCACACAATAGTTGTTTATCAGTACATCTAGGAAGCACGAAAATGTATAACGATTTGAAACAGCTTTATTGGTGGCACGGCATGAAACAAGACATCTCAAAATTTGTTTCGAAATGTTTAATTTTTCAGCAAGTCAAAGCTGAGCATCAAGTGCAGTTAGGTTTATTACAGCCTATTATGATTTCTGAGTGGAAATAGGATATAGTAACAATGGATTTCGTACCGGGTTTGCCCTAATGTTCAAAAAAGAAAGATGCGATCTGGGTTGTTGTTGATAGATTGACGAAATCAGCTCATTTCATTCCGGTACGTATAGATTTCTCGCTTGATAAATTAGCTGAGTTGTATATTTTTGAAATTATGAGATTACATGATGTTCCCTTATCTATTATTTCAGATGGATATCCAAGATTTGCTTCATGATTTTGGAAGAATTTACAAGAAGCTTTAGGTTCAAAGCTGCGTTTTAACACTACGTTTCATCCGCCAACATATGGTCAATTTGAATGAGTTATTCAGATACTTGAGGATATGTTACGTTCTTGCATTCTTGAGTTTGAAGGTAGCTGGGAGAAATATCTACTACTGATTGAATTTATGCATAATAACAGCTTTCAATCGAGTATTAAAATGGCACCGTATGAAGCTCTATATGGTCGTAAATGTCGAACACCATTGTACTGGAATGAGCTTAGCGAGAACAAGATTCACACGGTTGATCTGATCAGAGAGACTAAAGAAAAAGTTAAAATAATTCGCGATAGTTTGAAAGTAGCTTCGAATCAACAGAAATCGTACACAGGCTTGAAACAAAAAGATATTGAGTTCCAGATCAGGGATAAAGAGTTTTTGAATTCTACGTGGAAAAAGATATTACAGTTTGGTCGGAAAGGGAAATTGAATCCGCGATTCATCGGACCGTATTAGAATACTGAGCGAACTGGGCCAGTGGCATATCAATTATCTATACCGTCTTAGTTAGAGAAAATACATAATGTGTTTCACGTGTCGATGCTTCGATGATACCGATATGATCCTTCACATGTCATTTCCCCGTCCGAGGTTGAAATTCAGTTTGATATGTCATATGTTGAAGAACCGATTCAAATTTTAGCTCGTGAGATCAAAGAGCTGAGAAATAAGAGAATCACATTAGTTAAGTTACTATGGCATTGACACGGGGTTGAAGAAGCTGCGTGGGAACCTAAGGAAGCTATACGAATATAGTACCCAAACCTATTCACTGGTAAGATTTTCGGGGATGAAAATCCCTAAGGGGGAAGAGTTGTAATAGCCCATTTTTGGTCAAATCAAAATAGTGGTTTTGGGACCAAAAATTCAAGATCAAAATATTTATTTTATTATTATTTTAATGTTTGCAACATGATTGAATGTTGGTGTGAAAATATCGTTAAGAAATTTTATTGTTTGAATGCTTAATTTGGTAAAAAGGACTAAATCAAGTAAGGTATAAAATTAGGGTTCTATAAGTTAAAGGTATTAAATAGATATGGAACCTTAAAGTAAAGGTCCTTATGTGGTAATTGGACCATTAATTAGATACTGGATGATAATGGCTTGGAAAAATTGAAATTTTGAATTAGTAATAAGGTTAATATGGTAATTCATTAAATAAAGGTTAATTAATTAAAACAAAAGGCAAAACATTTCATTCATCTTTCTTCCTAATTGAAATTAAGAAAGAAAAGAAGCCATCGATAAGCTTTGAATGTTCGGTAAGTGCATGGTTAATTTGATCAAGAAAAGTGAAATTCAGACTTAGATCGGTGGAAATTTAAAGTTATCGACTAAACGACTTGATTCGCCATTTTAGCATCCGAGTGAATTCAAAGCTAGCTTGGATTCAGGGATCGTCAGAGACTATGTCACACTATCCAACCATCTACTTGGTACTTTTGAGTTGTGTATAAATGGTGTATGGCATGTATAGGCTTGAGTCATTTTGGTATGTTTGATGAACATGTATTTTGAGCCATTTGAGTTGGCTTATGATATTGAATTTGATGATGTTTATAAATGTATAAATGGTTAAATTTTGAGTTTGGTAATTGACCTATATTGTGTGGTTGAAGTTGAATCTATAATGCTAAATGATATTAGGTAATTTGGAAAGCTATGTGCTTGAGAATTGATGATTGATAATGGTTTAGCTGATTGAATTGAATATGTGACTGAGGTATGAAATTAGATAATAAATTGTAGCATATTTGTAAATTATATTGATGGTAAAGAAAGGGAATGATTTGAACATTGGTTGATGTTATTTGGATGCATATTAGTGCCTTGAATTGGTACCATTTGTGCTTGTGTAAGTATGTGCAAAATGGGTGGCAAAATGGCTTGGTAAATGGCCTATTTTTGTCCACACGGGCAGAGAGACGGGCGTATGTCTTAGCCGTCTGTGACACACGGTCATGTTATACGGCCGTGTGCTCCCTGGTGTTGAAATTAAATTGAAGTCAGTATGTTTCACACAGTCTCACACACGGGGCGTGTGACTGGCCGTGTGGTACAAGTCAGTATACCCCTTAATTGGCACACGACCTAGCACACGGGCGTGTGACATGGCCGTGTTGCATAAGTCTGTATACCCTACAGTTTTGGCACGGCCTGGAGCATGGGCATGTGTGGCCACTTCGAAGGGTACACGGGCTAGACACACGGGTGTGTGGTTGGCTGTGTGACCCAAGTTAGTATGTTTTCCCTATTTTTACATGGCCTGAGACACAGGCGTGTCTATTAGCCGTGTAAGGCACACGGCCGTGTGACCCTTGTTTACATGAAAAATTTCTAAGTTTCCAAAATTTTTGTATGATATCGGTTAAGTCTGAACCACTTCTAAAACATGTTTAAGTCCTCGTAGGCCCTTATAAGGGACAATGTGATTGTGTTGAATGATTTATGAGAATAAATGCTTATTGTTGCATAAATGTATGCTATATGTATTGTGAATTGATCGGTAATACCTCGTAACCCTATTCCAGCGTTGAATACAGTTGAAGGGTGTTACATTAGGGATTTCTAGGGATCAAGATATTAAGTGAATGAAATTTTTATTTCATATTGATAATGAAAGATACAGTCTAGGTGGATTTTTTCCTGCGTATTGTTTCGCTCCTTGGTTGTTAATCGATTATTTTCCTAATTTGTTCTTTATTGTGTTCTTAGTTAATTAATTTAGCTAATTTTAGTTTTAATCAATCATTCCAATTTTTCGGTTAAAAAATAAAAAGAAGGCAATTACTAGTACTTTTAGTCTTCATGGGAATGATATCTTGTTCACCATAGCTATACTATTTATCGATAGGTGTACTTGCCTTTATCATTCTTTTGATTGGTTGTGTAGACATCAGTAATCACCAAAATGACCACAATAATGGTTCAATCATCGAAAACATGTTCGACTAAGCAAATGATATAACAAGAACATTATCCATAAATCCTAATAATAAATAAGCTATGAAAGTAGTCAAAACATTATGGCAAAGTTCATGGAACAATTCTACCACATTATTCAACGTCAATTGACCATACATACAGTTCATGGCACTTCAACATAACAAATATTCAAACCAAAACAATATCGATGAAATAATTATAACATCCATCAAAAGTGCTAGAAAACTAAACCCATAGAATACCATGAGGACCACAATAATAATCTATCAAAGTCTAACCACATTGCCTTTAGCCCACAGTTCAAAAAAAATAATATTAATACCACCTACACAAATACTAAAGCCTAAGTTGGATAACTTCCTTGGTGTCCCCGCGCTACTCACACTGCAAATGCTAAATATCTACAATGGTTAGATAGAGTAGGTGAGCTTAAACAAGCTCAGTGAATGCCAAAGTAACCATAAAATTTACACAATATCAGAGGTTAAACAAGAGCATTCTACAACACGTTCACGACCATAACATATTCACGCTTCATAAAATCATAAATCTAGCAGATAGTGTCACATACAACTACACTCAACTTACATGCAAATAGTTCATTTTACAATAATTCATCAAGACTAAATAACAAATACATGATTTAATAACTCACAAGTCTAGTATATATATATTCAAATGCATTCACAAGTTAAATGAAAATAACCCAAACCATAATTACATACGCAATTTACTATGAGAACATACTAACATTTTCATGAAACTTAAATAAACTCATTTAGCATATTATTATAATATATAAAATCACATTTAATCGATAATTTGGCACTTGAGGCTATGAAACATAAAAGTAGGCTCTATCACCACACATTGGATACATGGATCTCCAACACACCATTTGGCTCTCAAACATATCCAAAAAAGTGATGCATAAAGCAAACACTCTCCAACACACTAAACATGTCTCGTTGAATGGAGCTTAGCTCACACTCACTTATATCTCCAACTTGTCCTAGGGCCTCAATGCCTAAAAACACAATACATATAGATGATTACTCACAATCCTATAGCATACTAACTATACCCAATGGTTTCAGGAGATCATAAGGCCAAAATATCCACAATAATGCTCATTGAGCCATCACATATCCCACCACATATGTGTGCATTACAATCAGTACATCATATATCACATACAAGTATTCTCACATATTACTTATCATAATAATATAACATTTCACAATTCAACACATATATACTTACCAAAATTCTGCTTGTTTTTGCTATATATTTACATTATTAGCATATCATTATCATTGTCATTTGGCATGTATATCATGCCCACAACACCACACAATTCAAAATAGTCATCACCTATGTCTCATATCACAATATCATATCATAATAATCAATCTAAAATTATTCACATAATCACATAATTTCCAAAATAAAGCAAGGGAAATAGAGATTATGCTCGGAACATAGGATAGGGGTTTAGGTTATTCCTAAGCTCCCAATTAACACTATCAATCGTGTCTACAAGTAACGATTCCAAACACTCACCGTTCACGTTTTTACCTACTCGCCAAAAGTTTAAACTAGCTTTTCCTTGCCTTTATCCTTACTTGTTGAAGGTTGTAACTATTCCAACTCCTCCAAAAGGTAAATCACACAACAACACAATCAAAAATCAACCAAAGACTCACTTCAAACAATCAAAACACAAGCCTAAGCTAAATTCTCTTGTAATCGAAACCTTCGACACAACAAACTTGAAATTCGATTACCATGAATTTTACATAATACTTTTACTTAAAAATAATTTTTTTCATCTAATTATTCACCTAAGACTGAGTCTCAACCTTTAAATTTCTCAAAACTACCCAATATATGGTATCGCAATTTCTGACATGTTTATGGAAATTTTCACAAAAGTTCATTAAAACATTGGAAATCTTCAACAAAATTTTAAAGTAAGTTTAGAAACCTTCTAATCATGTCAAAACTAATTGAAAAATACTTTCAAACCATGCTTTTACCCAAACTACTAAAATCCATCATTAACGACCCAATTTTTGGCTTTTATTTAAAACATGCGATTTAACGGCTAAAAACTCAATTTAAAAGATCAAATAACACCAACAACTAATAAGGAACCGAATCGTTACCTTAGTTGATGAAAAATCGAATGTTTGATTGAAAACCAAAAAAACCAAAAAATTCAACAATGGAGAAATTTATGGTGTTCTTGGATGTTTTTATTGAAATACTATGGAGGTTTATGACTTGGGAAATGATAGAAATCTAAGAAATTAAGTTTGGGAATCAAAATTGAATGAGAGGAGCTTTGGAATGAAATGGATGGTAGAACAAGAATATGGAGAAGAGACTAACATAGATTTTATAAAGATGAAGGGGAAAATAGGGTGAAAATTAAATTTTGGTTTAATTGCCTTTTAAAAAATAATTTAGACCCTTTTACAAATCACTCCTTATTTCAATATTGAAAGTCTTTTGAACATTATTTTCAAAAATTGTTTTAATTTCTAAAATGTTATAGACAAAAACATTTCTGAATATCATGGTAATGAAATTCCCAAGATCATTAGAGCTAAAATCCCTATTTTACCCTTTACACTTCTAAACCCAATTTTAGGGTATGACAACGTCAAGGTAATTCCCTATGTACTCCACATATAATATAAACATGCATTTCACATAAAACAAAGTAACACAGTACACCATTTATCAATACATCAATTCAAAATCATTTGACACCCAGTAATCATTCTTTCAAGCGTATACATACTTACAGTGTTATGCATTCATAGGATATTCATTCACCATTTTCATACATGACCATGAATTCAAACAAACTCAGAATAGACACAGACGAAGATCATACAAGCAGTACATCATCAATAGCTACCCATAGGTAGGGTACAGAAATTCACCTGAACTCCTTCATCCTCGTCAACTTAGCTTTTCCAAATGTCAGAGCCTCCTTGTCTTGGTAGCTAAGCATAACATCCTATACACTTATTAAACAAAGGGAACTTATAAACCCAAAACCCAATCTCATACAAGAGCTTTATTAAAAATTTCAGAAATATTACTTTTCTTTTCCAATTCCACAGATATAGGAATATAGAAAGGCTTTCCAGTTCCTTAGATTCTCTACTTTCAAACTTCAAATCTCACGGTCACTGCCCCATGCAACGCTCTCCTAACCTCCTCTTCTTTAGAGCAACTGAAGAAGACGATGCAAATGAGAAAAAACATGTAATAATAATTGAAAAGAATTTTCCCCAACTGGTTAAGGCTTCCTACATATATAAACCTTCACGCGCGACCACCAAAGCCCCAAATAAGTCATCCATCGACAATCATTTTGTCTTTCACTAAGGGACTAGCTAGTTCCAACCTAATTGAACCAGAATTGAAACTTAACTAATTACCAACCAGCCATAAAATATCCCAAGCTTTCCAGTAGAGCCCACCAACTTACCATTTTATTCAATTAACTCCTGACTCTTTTTTAAATTCGGGACTTTTAGTGAAAACTGGGTGTGACAAGTAGCACATTGTCTCCAGTTATAAATTGTTTTGTCCTCTTTAAATGAGCATTATGGAATTGTTTTGTTACTTCCTTGTACATTCTTGAGTTTTCATAAACATTTGCTCACCATTCATCTGGCTCATTGAGCTGCAACATTTCTTCTTCATCTGTCCTTTGACATTGATCACCTTAAATAGGACACAGTTCCAACATGTATTTATGAGTAATTTCCCAAAAAAATGTTGAGTTGCATGATCAATAGAATTAATAGAATAAAAAGTAATATCTTGCTCACTATAATCTCTTATAACATCACATGTTTGAAGAGTAACCTCTTCATCACCTATCCTAAGCACAACTTTACCTTTACCAACATCAATAACAGCTCTAACAATAGCTAAAAATGGTCGGCTAAAATCAAAAGTGCCTCAGCATCCTCATCCATGTCAAGTATCACAAAGTCAATAGTGAATATATAATAGCCCGATTTTGGGGTTAGTCAAAATAGTGGTTTTGAAACCACTAATTCGAGCTTGGAGAAATTATTTTTAATATTTTTATGTGTTATAGCATGATTATATGGGTGCATGAAAAATTTGGTGAATTAATTTTAGTGATTGTATGATTAATTGTGAAAAAGGACTAAATCGCATAAAGTGCGAAAGTTTTATTTTACAAGCTAGAGGTGTCAAATAGCTATAGAATATTAAATTGGAGGTCCTTAATGTGTAATTAGGCCTGTAACACCCCAAACCCATTCCAGAAGTTAGGCCCAAATCTGGTGTGTCACAATGAAAAAAACGTATAAAGGATCTTGTGATTCATACTAAAATAGGTGTAATTGAAGAAAACAAGTTTGATTAGAAATATCTGATAAAAATACTACTAATTTCAAAGGTTGATTGATAAATCAATAATTGAAATAGTGATTTTTAAAACTGTGACTTTTGAAAATATCGTTGATAATTTGAAAGAAAATCGGGGTTAAATTATTTGCAAAAGTTTGTATAAAATCTATTTGTTAATCAATTTAGAAAAAGCTTTATTTAGAATTTTTAGAAAATTCCCACTTAAAGTATCTCAATCAGAATAATAAGCACGACAAAACATAAGCAAAATAAAAATATCCCAGAGGCCTTATTACAACTTTAAAAACCCAATATAATAAAAGTAACGAAATAGAGCAGAAAATTAATTTACTAAAGTTCAAAACATTTATTTCCGAAGTACGGCCTCCACCGAGTCATCCATGGGCCCAAGTCCTCGTCACTGAGATTTACCTACAAGGATTAAGAAAGAAGGGGGTGAGTTACAAGAACTCAGTGCATAATCCCCTTACCGTTGTCCACTGGGCTTGAACCCGTTTAGCAATAACTTGGGCCGGAGCCCATTTAGCATGATCTTGGGTCGAAGCCCATTTACAAAACAAACTGGGCCTTAGCCCTATAAACATGATAATGCAGATAATGTAATGCAACCCAACCCATCCATCCAATCTTTCCACCCGTACCAACTAATCTCTCTTGTGGGGATCAAGTCAACCTACCCCGCCAGTCTCTCCACCCGTACCAACCAATCTCTCCTGTGGGGATCAAGTCAACCCACCCCGCCAATCTCTCCAATTTATAGTCAAGCTGCCATTTATAATATTTTTGACTGAGCCATTAGAATCATATACGGTAATATAACCGGCACACAGCCTTAACCATGATGGCACAAAGCCATATTTAAATTGGCACATAGCCATTATCAGAATTTGTGGCAATGCCACCGGTCTACTCTTCTCTTCATTCAAGTTTCCCATCCCATGCAATATGTAAATATGCAACATATATAGTAACTCATGATATCTATAGATACAAACAACAATCATTAATTCAGAGATTCATTTCACAAATTCGGCCCATTATAACATTTTGCAAAACTGGCCCATTAGGGCAATCTATCAAATCGGCCCATTAAGGCAATCTATCAAATCGGCCCATTAAGGCATTTTCGTATTTCGGCACTTTTAGAGGCATTTTAGCAATTCGGCCCAGACATTTTGACAAAATCGGCCAGTTAGGGTAATTTTCATAATTCAGCCCATAAGGGCATTTCGGTAAATCGGTAATCTCGCAACCCAAGGGTATTTCGATAATTTATCATCCAAGGGTATTTTTGTAATTTTGCAACCCCAAACTTAACTTCTAATTTGGGGCATAAAAATTGAAATTGTCCATCTGCGTCATATTGACTAAATTGACTATAACTTGAGTTAGGAAGCTCTAAATTTAGGTTTGTAAATTTTCCATGAATCTAGACTCATATATCTTCTAACTACAATTTTCCAGATTTTTTGGCTCAGCTATTTAGTACAGTTTATTTATTAAATATTCCCTTGTTTCACTGTCCATTGGTTCTGACCTCTCTTACCTTAAATTCGAATATCTCACTGTACGATTTTCATATGTTGCTCCCACTTGTTTCTATTAAAAATAGACTCACTAAGGAATCTATACATATAAGTTCTAACTCATAATTCAGTTTGTACAATTTTGAATGATTTTTCCAAGACAGAATAGGGAACCACGAAGTCAATCAGAACCAGTCTCACTAAAATTTAAAAATCTCAAAATATACTAATCCTTTGCTTGCTCTGTTTCTTTTATAAGAAAATAGACTCAATTAGATTTCAATACATATCTCCTTAACTTTCTAATTCCCTTTCTCCTATTTTTCATGATTTTTCTAAATCATGTCACTGCTGCTAACCAAAATCTATTTTATTGCAAAATATGGTTACCACTACGAACATACGCACGCCCAAGTGATCACATATGCCAATTTCTGGTTTTTCGATCTTTCGACCGAATCAAAAAATATTTCATGCAAATATTTTGAGAGATGTGAGATTACACACCATTTCAAACATGTACTTGAAAGGGTACGAGATTACACACCTTATTCGAATATCCTAAAGAACCACTCTTTGTTGCCCTTAGAACAATACCAACCAAAAGTTAGCCTCGGATTTCCAAAAGATTTCATACCCAATGTATTACTTACACTTGAATCACTTACCACTATATCCAAAGGATTAGCAAATAGAATATATCGAGTGATTTCGTCCCTAAAACATAATCGATTAGTCGAAACTTCAATCCGATTTGCAACATAGCCAAATAGAGTTATAACGAAAAATCCAAAAATGAACCCTTTACCTTAATAATAGGGATGAATCGAAACGAAGAACATGGTTTGGCACTAGTAGCAAGACAACAAAGAAGGATCGGTAGTTTTGGTTTTCAAGAGAAGATGAGTGAAAAATAATTGGTCACAAAGGCTAGGTGTTTTCGGCAAGACAAGAAAGAAAAGAGAAAATGTCCACTATTATCTTGAAGTTGCGGCAATGGGAGGAGAAGTTGGAAGAATGAACACAAAGGATGCCAAAAGGAATTAGACCTAACAAGCACCAAAACTATCAAAATGCTCCCATCAAAATTCGGCTACCCTCTCCCTTTTCCAAACCATTATCATCTTTACAAAAAGATGAACATAGACCAAATAAAACCTTTCCAAAACATCCCCCACAAAAAATGCCAAAATGTTCCCTATTCCTTCCCTTTTCTTTTACTCCTTTCCATCCATTCTTCCTTACCATATTTCCTTAGCCACCTTGCCAAAATTAAAAAGTCCACCTTACCAAAAATACACCCATGGCCGACACTTAGGGAAAGAATACAAAAAATTAGTCAAAAATTTAAACTTGATGGGATTTTAACCTCTTCTCTCCTTGTCCTCCACTTGATGCCATAACCTCCTTGCCATATGCTCATTTATGCTAGCACATTACTCACCTATTTCCATAATCCTTGATGCCACTTACTATCTCTCCTTAATAGGCTTAAACACAAAATTTTACTAAGGCCCAACTTAAACCCAGAATTTCCTAGAAACCCCGTAACTTTCCAAAATCACCTTCCTAATAAGTTCAACTTGAAATAAAGACATTCGCTTGTTCTCAAAATTTTAAAACGCTTCTACGCTCAAGGCCCAATGGGCCCAATCCTACTAGGCCTAATTTTGGGATGTTACAAGGCCATTGGGAGAGTGTTGGTCGGCCATAGGGACAAAGATGAGACATGTTCAATGGTTAGGTAGTGTTTGGTGATTTAATTGAATAAAATAAGATAAAACAAAGAAGCCATCATCTTTTCCCATTTTTATTTCTTACACCAAAAATATCATCAAGAGAAGGGGTTTAGAAGCTTAAAAATTTTTAGCAACATCAACCATTACTAGTAAGTGATTTTGGTGATCATTCTTGTTAATTTTTGTACTTTTGGGACCCTTTGTAGCATAATCTAGCTAATGAGGGGATTACTTTGCAAAATGGATGAGAGTTTAGGGTTTTTCCATGTCAACATTTATGTTGATTTCTAAAATTTTATGGAAGAAAATGAATCTTGGGTGTTGAATATATAACTTTTGTGAAAGGTGTTTCCATTAAAACACCTAAAAGGACCTTTTTGTAAAGGTTGCAAAATAGGTAGTAAATGTGTGTAATAATTGAAATCTTGAGTTGCTATAAGAGGGAATATGAATCTTCTAGGCTTGGGTGTGTGAAAAATGAACACATTTCATTTTACAGGCCTAGGGGCAAAATTATAATTTTATAAAAGTCTTGGGGCAAAACGATAATTTTGCCAAAATAGGAATGTTGGAGTAATTTGATCAATGTGATTATCTAATAAGCTAAATATGTCATTATAGATCAAGAAGAACGTGGAATCAGCCTTGACCGAGGAAAGGGCAAAGTTTCGGACTAAATTGCAAATTGGCATATTTTGTGTCGAGGTAAGTTTATGTGTAAATGATACATCCTTATTACGTATGTTTTTACATATTAATGCATTGTGTTTTTGCAAATGCTTATTATTGAGATTTATAAAAAAATGATAGAAAGTGAGGAAATTCTCGGATGAACCTTCGGGATAGAAAAGATGATACGGATAAAATCCATGAATAAGTAAATATTGGTGGGCTGTGTGCGATGCCACTGTAATTATTATTGTTGGTGGGCTGTGTCTAATACCACCGTAATTATTATTGTTGGTGGGCTGTGTGCGATACCACCATGTGAATTATTAATGGTGGGTTGTGTGCGAAACCACTGAATATCTAATATTATTTCGAAGTGTTCATCGAGAAACTTGTCTATGTGAAATTTCATGTGGCTTTGTGGTGATAAGTGTAGGGTATAACTACATGTAAATGTGATCAATGTTTTATGATATGTGTTTGGGTTGTGGTAAGGTTTGAAATGAGTAAGTATGGTTATGAGGATCTGAATTGTTTTTATTTAGTATGTAATGTTTTTAATTGATAAGTATGTGGTATGATGTTTATTGTTTACATATAGACTTACTAAGCTTAAAGCTTACTCCTTTCTCTTTTCCCTTATTTTATAGTGTCGAAGAGCCAGCTCGGGATACGGAGATAGTCGAAGGATCACCCACACTATCCATACATTTTGGTATAGTTAGATTTAACATTTTGAGTATGGCATGTATATGGACTTAGACTTAGTTGAATGTAATATTGTTTTGGCCAGATGTGTTGGCCCATTTGAGGATGAATTCTTTTGTACAAGGCCATAGTTGATGGCTCTTTCTTATTAATCTATGAAATGATGAGGTTATTCATGAAAGTGCAAGTTGCATGGTTGATTAATTGGTTTAATTTTGAATGAATGAGTTGGTAGCTTGATGTGGTTTATGTTTGTACAAGTTGGGGTGGCAGAAGGTGCTTGGCAAATAGCCTTATTCTTGTCCACACAGGCAGACACGGCGGGTATGTGTCTAGCCCGTGTGTGACACACAGTCCACCCCATGGGCGTGTGGTTTGGCCGTGTATCACCCTGCATGCTAAGTTGGCAAAAAAGAATGCCCAGTAGTAACCGCACAGGCTGAGACACAGCTATGTGTCTCGATCGTGTGAAGACACGGCCATAAGACATGGGCGTGTGCCCAGGCCGTGTGAAGAATGCTGAAGCTATTGTGTGTAAAAGATTCGAAGATGGGCTGAACGAAGATATCAAATTGTTAGTCGAGATTTTGGAGTTGAAAGAATTCGTGATATTGGTCGATAGAGCTTGCAAGGTTGAATGGTTGAATAAGGAAAAGAGAAAAGCTATGATTGAGGCCCGAGATGCAAGAAAGAGGCCAATGAGCAAGTCGTTCCAAACCCAATCAAAGTGGTCCAAAGAAATGAACCCTCTGACGACTACTTTAGCTGGGTATTCATATCGAGATCGTCGTAACACATATTCAGGCTCTAGAGTTTAAGGCACCTCGATGGCAAGCGTGGGTAATGCCAAGACAAATAAACCCCAAGTGTTAAAATTGTGGTAGACAACATATTGGGAATTATTGGGGAAATAATCGAGCTTGCTACAAATACGGTTCACTAGGCCACTTCATTCGAAATTGTCCTGAGATAGATGAGAAAGACAGAGAATAAGAAGTGAGAGCGAGTAATGCCCCTTCGAGAGGTAGACCACAGAGGAACTTGGGAAGTGGGGCTAGTAGTAAAGGTGCACCTAGAGGTTCTACTGTGAGATCAGAGGGCAGAGCGCCTGCAAGAACTTATGCTATACGAGCCCGTGAGGATGCATCATCCCTGACGTGATTACGGGTATATTCTCTTTTTATGATACTAAGGTCGTTGCTTTAATTTACCCCGAATCCACTCATTCTTATGTTTGTGTGAATTTGGTAAATAGTAAGAAATTACCTATTGAATTGATTGAATTTGTGGTTAACGTGTCAAATCTTTTAGGCAAGTATGTGTTAGTAGATAAGGTTTGTAGGAATTGTCCTTTGACGATTTAAAGTCATTGTTTTCTGGCTAATTTGATGTTATTTCCATTTGACGAGTTTGAGGTTATTTTAGGCATAGATTGGTTGACATTACATGATGTTAAGGTAAATGGTAGATAGAAAACTCTTGAGTTGAAATGTGAAAATGGTGAGATTCTTTGGGTTGAAACAAATAACTCAAATAAGATGCCTGTGGTGATTTCATACATGTTTTCTCAAAAGTGTATG
This sequence comes from Gossypium rotundifolium, assembly GCA_025506655.1. Classification (NCBI taxonomy): domain Eukaryota; kingdom Viridiplantae; phylum Streptophyta; class Magnoliopsida; order Malvales; family Malvaceae; genus Gossypium; species Gossypium rotundifolium. The sequence goes on from CP106727.1 coordinate 92,557,370, forward strand.
AGAAAAGGGTGTGAAGCATACCTTGTATATGTGTTGAATATTGAGATAATTGAGTCAAAGCTTGAAACTATGCCAGTAGTTTGTGAGTTTCCAGATGTATTCCCAGAAGAACTACGTAGGTTGCCTCCGGTTAGAGAAATTGAGTTTGCTATCGATCTGGTACCCAGGACAGCACTGATCTCAATTTCTCCACACAGAATGACTCCAAATGAATTGAAAAAGTTAAAGGCTCAGCTACAAGAGTTGACTGATAAGGGATTTGTTAGACCGAGTTTTTCTCACTGGGGTGCTCCTGTATTATTTGTAAAGAAGAAAGATAGAACAATGAGGCTTTGTATTGATTACCGTTAACTTAACAAGGTAACTATAAAGAACAAGTACCCATTGCTGAGAACTGATGATTTGTTCGAACAACTGAAGGGAGCAACAGTGTTCTCCAAAATAAATTTAAGATCTGGTTACTATCAGTTGATAGTCAAAGAATCCGATGTGTCAAAAACTGCTTTTAGAATAAGGTATGGACACTACGAATTTCTTGTGATTCCTTTCGGTCTAACTAATGCACCAGCTATGTTTATGGATTTGATGAACCAAATTTTTCGGCTGTATTTGGATAAGTTTGTAGTGGTGTTCATAGACGATATATTGATTTATTCCCGAGATGAGGCCAGCATGCCGAACACTTAAGAACGGTATTGTAGATTTTACGAGAGGAGAAATTGTTTGCTAAGTTCAGTAAAAGTTAATTTTGGCTTCGTGAAGTCAAATTTTTAGGACACATAGTTTCAGGTGATGGTATTCGGGTTGATTCGAGCAAAATTTTAGCGATTGTTGATTGGAGACGCAAAAAATATATTCCAGGTTAGAAGCTTTTTGGGCTTAGCTGGGTATCATCGATTTTTTGTCGAGGGATTTTTGATGATTTCTTCCCGAATGGCTAAGTTGTTGCAAAAGAATGTTAAGTTTGAATGGACCGATAGATGTCAACAATGTTTCGAGAAGTTGAAGACACAATTGGCTGAAGCATCGGTTTTAGTACAACCTGAGTCGGGAAAGGAGTTTGTGATCTATAGTGATGCGTCATTGAATGGTCTTGGTTGTATGCTGATGCAAGAGGGCAAAGTAGTAGCTTATGCCTTGAGACAGCTAAAACCATATGAGAAGAACTATCTGACGCACGATTTAGAATTGGTCACCGTCGATTTTTCTTTAAAGATTTGTCATCATTATTTGTATGGTGAAAAATGTCGAATCTTTATCGATCATAAAAGTTTAAAGTACCTGATGAACCAAAAGGACTTGAATTTGCGATAATGGAGGTGGCTCGAGTTATTGACAGATTATGAGCTAGTGATCGATTACCATCCGGGGAAAGCGAATGTGGTTGCAGATTCCTTAAGCAGAAAATCCCTGTATGCTTTGAGAGCTATGAGTACGAGCTTAGCATTGTATGATGATGGTTCTATATTGGCCGAATTGAAGGCTAAACTGTTGGTTCTTTAGCTGACTTGTGAAGCTCAAAGGAATGATAGTGGAATGCAAGTGAAGAGAGCTCAGTGTGAATTGGGAAGTAATTTTGATTTTCGAGTTGGTTCAAATGATTTTTTGATGTTTCGTGATAGAGTTTGTGTACCTAAAGCTGATGAGTTGATTCAGAAAATATTACATGAGGCACACAATGGTTGTTTGTCAGTACATCCGGGCATCAAAAAGATGTATAATGATTTGAAGAAGTTGTATTGGTGGCTAGGTATGAAAAAAGATATCTCCGAGTTTGTTACAAAGTGTTTGATCCATCAACAAGTGAAGGCCGAGCATCAAGTACATTCGGGTCTACTTCAGCTAGTGATAGTTCCCGAGTGGGAGTGAGACCGAATCACGATGGATTTTGTAACAGGGTTACTTACGACTCCGAAAAAGAAAGATGTCGTGTGGGTCATCGTTGATAGATTAATGCAATCAGCTCACTTTATATGGGTACATGTTTATTACTCACTTGACAAGTTGGCTGAGCTGTATATTGCCGAAATTGTGAGATTACATAGAGTGCATATGTCTATTATCTCGGATAGAGATCCAAGATTTACTTCGAGGTTTTGGAAAAAGTTGCAAGAAGCCTTGGGTACAAAATTGAATTTCAGTATTGTGTTCCATCCGCAAACCGATGGTCAATCTGAAAGAGTGATTCAAGTTCTCGAGGATATGCTCTGATGTTATGTTTTAGAATTCAAAGGTAGTTGGGAAAAATACCTACCTTTGGTTGAATTTGCCTACAACAACAGTTATCAATCGAGTATATAGATGGCATCAAACGAAGCATTATATGGTCACAAGTGTCGGACTCCATTATATTGGACCGATCTTAGTGAGAAGCAAATTCACGAGGTTGATTTGGTTAGAGAAATCGAAGAGAAAGTGAAAGTGATCCGTGATAGTCTAAAAGCTACTTCAGAACGACAAAAGTCATAAGAGGATTTGAAAAGGAAGGAAATTGAGTTTCAGGTGGGTGATAAAGTAATCCTGAAAGCATCCCCGTGGAATAAAATATCGAAATTTGGTCGAAAGGGTAAATTGAGTCCACGATTTATATGGTCGTATGAGATTTTTGAAAGGATTGGACTAGTAGCATACCGGTTAGCTTTGCCGACAGAATTGGAGAGAATACACAACGTGTTTCACGTATTGATGTTTCGACGATATCGTTTCAATCCTTCGTATGTGATTCCTCCGACCAAAATTGAGATACGACTGGATATGACCTATGATGAGAACCAATTGAGATTTTGGCTCGAAAGGTTAAATAGTTGAGGAATAAAAGTATAGCCTTAGTGAAAGTGCTATGGAAAAAACATGGTATGGAAGAGGCTACGTGGGAATCGGAAGAACCCATGAGAGAACAGCACCCAAACCTCTTTATTGGTAAAATTTTTGAGGACGAAAATCTCTAAAAGGGGGAGAGCTATAACAGCCCAATTTTGGGGGTAGTCAGAATAGTAGTTTTGGAACCACTAATCCGAGGTTGGAGAAATTATTTTTAATATTTTTATGTGTTATAGCATGATTATATGGGTGCATGAAAATTTAGGTGAATTAATTTTAGTGATTGTATGCTTAATTGCGAAAATGGACTAAATCGCATAAAGTGCAAAAGTTTTATTTTACAAATTAGAGGTGTCAAATAGCTATAGAATATTAAATTGGAGGTCCTTGATGTGCAATTAGACCATTGGGAGAGTGTTAGCCGGCCATAGGGACAAAGATGAGACATGGTCAATGGTTAGGTAGTGTTTGGTGACTTAATTGAATAAAATAAGATAAAACAAAGAAGCTATCATCTTTTCCCATTTTTAATTCTTCTTCCACCTAAAATATCATCAAGAGAAGGGGTTTAGAAACTTGAAAATTTTCAACAACTTCAACCTTTACTAGTAAGTGATTTTGGTGATCATTCTTGTTAATTTTTGTACTTTTGGGAACCTTGTAGCATAATCTAGCTAATGAGGGGATTATTTTTAAAAGTGGTTGAGAGTTTAGGGTTTTTCCATGTGAATATATATGTTGATTTTTGAAATTTTATGGAAGAAAATGAATCTTGGGTGTTGAATATACAACTTTTGTGAAAGGTGTTTCCATGAAAACACCTAAAAGGACCTTTTTGTAAAGGTTGCAAAATAGGTAGTAAATGTGTGTAATAATTGAAACCTTGAGTTGCTATAAGAGGGACTATGAATCGACTAGGCTTGGGTGTGTGAAAAATGAACACATTTCATTTTACGGGCCTAGAGGCAAAATTGTAATTTTATAAAAGTCTAGGGGCAAAACGATAATTTTGCCAAAATAGGAACGTTGGAGTAATTTGATCAATGAGAGTATCTAATAAGCTAAATATGTCATTATAGATCAAGAAGAACATGGAATCAACCTTGACCAAGGAAAAGTCAATGTTTCAGACTAAATTGCAAATTGGCATATTTTGTATCGAGGTAAGTTTATGTGTAAATGATACATCCTTATTACGTATGTTTTTATATATTAATGCATTGTGTGTATGCAAATGCTTATTATTGAGATTTATTAAAAATGATAGAAAGTGAGGAAATTCTAGGATGAATCTTCAGGATAGGAAAAATGATACGAATAAAATCCATGAATAAGTAAATATTGGTGGGCTGTGAGCGATACCTCCGTAATTATTATTGTTGGTGGGTTGTGTGCTTTACCACCGTAGTTATTATTGTTGGTGGGTTGTGTGCGATGCCACCATGTCAATTATTAATGGTGGCTGTGTGCGAAACCACCGAGTATCTAATATTATTTCGAACTGTTCATCGAGAAACTTGTCTATGTGAAATTTCATGTGGCTTTGTGGTGATAAGTGTAGGGTATAAGTGCATATAAATGTTAACAATGTTTTATGATATGTGTTTGGGATGTGGTAAGGTTTTAAATGAGTAAGTATGGTTATGAGGATCTGAATTTTTTTTATTTAGAATGTAATGTTCTTGATTGATAAGTATGTGGTATGATGTTTATTGTTTACATATAGACTTACTAAGCTTAAAGCTTACTCCCTTTTTTTCCCTTATTTTATAGTGTTGAAGAGCCAGCTCGGGATACAGAGATAGTCTGAGGATCACCCATACTATCGACACATTTTGGTATAGTTAGATTTAGCATTTTGAGTATGGCATGTATAAGGACTTAGACTTAGTTGAATGTCATATTATTTTGGCCAGTTTGAGGATGAATTCTTTTGTATAAGGCCACAGTTGATGGCTCTTTCTTATTAATCTATGAAATGATGAGGTTATTCATGAAAGTGCAAGTTGCATGGTTGATTAATTGGTTTAAGTATGCATGAATGAGTTGGTAGCTTGATGTGGTTTATGTTTGTACAAGTTGGGGTGGCAGAAGGTGCTTGGAAAATAGCCTTGTTCTTGTCCACAAAAGTAGACACACAGGCATGTGTCTAGGCCGTGTGTGACACACGGTCTGCCCCATGGGCGTGTGGTTTGGCTGTGTGTCCCCCTGCATGCTAAGTTGGAAAAACAAAATGCCCAGTAGTAACCATACAAGCTGAGACACAACCGTGTGTCTCGGCCGTGTGGAAGACACGGCCATAGGACATAGGCCTGTGCCCAGGCTATGTGAAGTCTGCACCTAAATTAGGAATTTAATTCACCACACGATCTAAGGACACGGGCGTGTGCCTTGGCCGTGTGACATTTATTAGGTGATGACGTCAGAAACATGATGTCAAGGTTTTTGCACATGGGCTAAGACATGGGCGTGTGTTAGGCCGTGTGAAAACCCCTGTAGGCTCGAAATGAGAAATAAATCTGTATGGGTGTGGAACACGGGCATGTGACATGCCACACGGGCATGTCCCTTCCTCCTCACGGGCGTGTGGATGGTTTGATGAGAATTTTTCTAATTTTTTCTAGAGATCTTTTTAAGAATTCGGTTTGATCCGGAACCATTCTTAAAGTGTATTTTGGGCCATATATGCTTGGTTAAGGGTTGATATGTATGTTTAGGAAAATTTTTAAATTTGACTAGAAAGTCATGTCTCTACTTTGATGACTGCTCCTGAACAAGTCTTATAACTCCTCGTACCCTATTCCGGCATCGAATACGGGTAAGGTGTGTTTGCAAAATATAAATTTATCTACTTCAACAAGAAGATCCTCAATAATACCCTTAGGATACTTATTGATCTCTAAGCTAGTTGAATGCTCATCATAGTAGGTTATGGTTCCCCTAGACCAAGTTGCTTAAGTATTTTATAAGGCATTAAATTTATGTTAGCACCTAAATCAGCTAAAACTTTTTTAACAGATAAACTACCAATAAAACAAGGGATAGTAAAACTCTCTAAATCCTTAAGCTCAGTAGGTAGTTTTTTTATGGAGAATGGCTAAACATTCTTCCTTAAGCTCTACAATGGATAGCTACTCTAATTTCCTTTTATTTTTCAAAAGCTCCTTTAAAAATTTGGCATACTAGGGCATCTGCGAAAGAGCTTCAACAAAAGGTAAGTTAATATGCAATTGTTTAAAAAGTTTAAGAAATTTACCAAATTGTTCATCCATGTAGTCTTTCTTCAAATTTGTTGGGTATGAGATTGGTGGTTTGTATTCTCCAAGCACTATTTTTTTTTGCCTTTTCTTGCTATCCTCAACCACATCATTTTTCTTAATAACTTCTTTAAGCCTCTCTCCAAGCTCAGCTAAAACTTTCCCATTTCTCAAAGTAATTGTGTTAACTTGCTCTTTTGGGTTTGTTTAAATGTTACTGGGTAAACTGCCTTGTAGCCTATCTAAAACCAATTTAGCAAACTGACCAATTTAATTGTCGAGACCCTGAATAGATGCGCATTGATTCCTCAAAACTGATTCAATGTTCTAAAATATAGTTTTGGAAACTAAAATGAACTTAACAAACATCTCTTTGAGGTTTAAATTCTTCTTTTATTGGTGAGGCTACTGAAAACCTGTAGGGGGTTGTGATATCTTGTAACAGCCCGATTTTAGCTAAATCAAAACAGTGGTTTTGGAACCACAAATTCGATGTCAAAAAATTATTTTAATATTATTTAGTGTTTACAGCATGATATAATTATTGTGTTAAAGTTTCGTAAAGAAATTTTATTGTTTGAATGCTTAATTCGGTAAAAAGGACTAAATCGCATAAAATGCAAAAGTTGCATTCTACTTGCTAAAGGTTTCAAATAGCTTTGTTTTTTAAATATGGTGGCCTTAAATGGTAATTAAACCATTTGAATGGTGAATGGATAATTTTGGAAAACATTAAATGATTTTTATGTTATATAATTAAGGTTAATTTTGGTATTTTATAATTAATGTTAATATTAATAAAACAAATATAAATTTTAAGTCTATCACATTCACCATAGACAAATATTGAAGAGAAAAAGAAGCCATTTTAGGGTTCTTGAATTCGACACACTCCTAGTTTGATTAAGGTACGATTTTAGCTCAGTTTTTTATGATTTCTAAGTTTTTGTAATTGTTGCAGCTCAATCTAGCTAGCCCGTACCTTTAATTTTGAAACTGTTAAAGATTTTGAGAGTTTCCATTGTTAAACCTATGTGTTCTTTGATGTTTAGTGTTGAAATATGAAAGCTTGATGATAGTTTTACATGTTTTGTTAAGTGATTTTTGATGAAAATGCATAATAGGGATTAAATTGTGAAAAGTGAAAACTAAGTGGTTGAAATGTGAAATAAATGAAAGTTTTGGGTTTCTAGGGACCTATATGTAATTTGACCAAGCATGGGTTTTATTGAAATTATGTGATTTTGTGTTTTGTGAAGTAAGGACTAAATTGTAAAAGTTGTAAAATACTTGGGGAAAAGTGTAAAAGTGCTTTAAAGTGTGATATGGACTAAATTGCAAGAATATGTGATTGAATAAGTTAATTTTGAATTCATATAGATTAAGAAAGGAAGAATTTATATTTAGATCGGGGGAAAAACAAGGTTATCGAATAGTCAATCCTACCTGTCAATTACAAATACAAGGTAAGTTCGTATGTGGTAATTTCATTATAATTGTATGTTTATTGCTTTGATATTGCATAAACTGTGATTACGAGATTGCAGATAATGTTTGAATTGTGAATATGATTCTATGGATAGTTTGACGATGATTCGACAAGCGTGAAATCCCGGTTGAACATTAGGAATAGTTAGGATGCTAGTGACATGTCATTAGGTTATTATGTTGGCTTCGGGTCACAATATTGGCACTTCGGGTGCGAGTTATACCTTGATTTGGCTTCGGGCCATGGTATATGTATTTCAGAGATGAGTTACCTTGATTTGGCTACGGGCCATGGTATAGGTACTCCGGGGATAAGTTACCTTGATTTGGCTACGGGGCATGGTATAGGTACTCCGGGGATAAGTTACCTTGATTTGGCTACGGGCCATGGTATAGGTACTTATAGATTGAGATCATTGAATATCTGATTTCTATTCAGAATGGTTCAACGGGTAAACGAATGATTTGATTGAGAAAGAGGTTAGTAAGAGGCTATACAGGTATGTACAGAACCTATTCGAGTATTAAATAGTGAAAGTTCGATGAGATTGCAATTGATCATATTTTGATACATGAGAAAGGTTTGTAGTTAATTTGTATATGGTTTTGTCATGTGTATTTGGTTAATTTGCATTTGTTCGATGAATTAAGTTATTCATATAGAGCTTACTAAGCTATGAAGCTTATTTTGTGTTATTTTCTTATGTTTTATAGTGAATCAATGCTAGCTCGGATTCAGGAGTCGTCGGGAACATCATCGCACTATCAAACATCTAAGTTGGTACTTTTGATTTATACATATATGGCATATGGCATGTATAGGCTAGATGGGGTATTTTGGTTGTGATTATAGACATGAGAGTTGGCTTGTAAATGATGTTAATTTTGATGTGTGTTTGGCAATTAGAAATGGCTTGTAAATATACATATATGTTTTGGTTTGTATATATAGCCATGAGTGATGGCTTATTTTGGTATGTTTGGTATGAATATCGTTATGGTTTTATAGTTCTCAAATTGTTAATTGATTTGTGGAGTATAAATGCTTGAGAAATGCTTGGATGAAGTATGGTTTTTGAAGTTAAGTTGATAAGTATTTGATTAGAAAAATGGAATTGAATTGAATATTGAATTTGGTTGGAATGGATATAGTATGAATTGTGCATTTGGTTGATGATTTTGGTTGTTTAATTGTATGATGAAATGGTACCATTTTGGTTGTTTAAATGAGCATGAGTTGGGGTGGCAAATTGGCCTTGCAAATGACCTATTTTTGTCCATACGGGCTGAGAAACAGGCGTGTGTCTCAGTCGTGTATGACACACGGTCATGTTACACAGTCGTGTGTCCCTTGGTGTTGAAATTGAATTGAAGTCATTATGCTCCACACGGTCTCACACACGGGCGTGTGACCGACCGTGTGGTACAAGTCAGTATACCCCCTAATTGGCACACGGCCTAACACACGGGCATGTGACTTGGCCGTGTTGCATAAGCCAATATACCCTACAGGTTTGGCACGACATGTACATGGCCTGGCACACGGGCTTGTGTGGCCACTTCGAAGGGCACACAGGCTTATGGTTGGCCATGTGACCCAAGTCAATATGTATGCCCTATTTTCACACGCCCTGAGACACGGGCATGTTTGGAGCCGTGTGAGGCACACGGCCAGTTCACAAGGGCGTGTGTGTAACACCCAAAACCCGGTCAAAACGCTACGACCAAATCTGACATGTCACAGAGAAGAAAATTTTGGGAACTGAACCTTAACCCAAAGTTGACGGAAATTTGCAAGTCTCTATGCCTTTGGCGAGGATTTAAAACAATTGTTTGGTTCAGATTTCTTAATCAAAATCGATTTTAGGAAAAATCACATTGAGTGTTGGAATAGAATTTTAGTTCCAGTTGAAAATTTGAGACGGTTTGTTACTAAAACCCTCCATTAATTAACCAATTATAAAGCCATAAATTCAAAGTTTTTATTATTATCATTTCTTAAAAAAAAACTCATTTTGACGATTTATTAAACAACCATGCCAATATCATAAAAAAAACCCAAGTTACGTTTAAATGGCCTTATTACAACACCCAAAATCCAAATTTAAAGAGTAGTGATTAAAATAAATACTAAAGTAGACTTTCTTAAAGCATTACGCATGGCCACCTTGAGTCCACCCGGCTCCATGTTCGCAGTCTAAGGATTACCTGCAAAATTTCACAGAAAGGGTGAGTCATCGAGACTCAGTGTGTAAATCCTCATTTCAATGAGCTTTAGGCTCTCACACAAATCCATATGTGTTATGTATGTAATGCAACCCATTCAACCTATCATGTTCAATCTCCGCATCTCCTGAATCTACCCAATAACTGTGGCACCTAGCCACTGGTGGTACCTAACCACTGGTGGTTCCAAACCACTAGTGACAAATGTCACAAAAGAGAATACGTGGGGTCAACCCACTTGTGGTACCAAACCACTGGTGATAATCCCGTAATGAATGTATGTGGGGCCAACCAACTGTGGTACCAAACCACTGGGATGAATCACAAAATAATATATATGTGGTACCAAACCACTGGTGGTTTACAAAGGTATTATGAGGGGCCAACCCACTTGTGGTGCCAAACCACTGGTGACAATCTAAAAGAGCTCACGTTTTCTCCCTCATCACATCACACCCCAAGTTCTTACCATGTTTGACAGTCAATATGATATGATCATACATTCAAATGCATAACAACCAACCATTTCATTCATACATACTTTTGCTAACAACAGAGTATCATGGAACTTACACGAAATCCTTGATCCAAACCCATAAGGGTATTTCTAGTGACCAATATCATCACTTTGGCTTTTAGACATATAGTTAATAACATAACTAACATACAATGTGTGTGGGAGTTACACACCTGATAACACGAAATGTCACGCTCTCTATGTAGACACTATCGCTAATCGAAACTATTGCTATCTACCTACAACTTTGCTCAAAAGCTGGCCCACAACCCGGTGGTCAATCTTGAACCGCTGAAACTGCTCGCTTCTTAGACTTGGGGATTGGGTTTACGGTCCAATCCCCTCCTTCACTTGATCGGTATTTGATTCCATCAAAAGACCTAGTCAGTCGCTACCATCATAACATATGTTTGTTAAACCATAACATAGGGTTAAGGTAATAATACAATAACGAGTCTAATAAGTCTAAAGAGGACACCCTTACCTTGAAATATCGAAAGAGATAGAGTTCAAAAACTAACGATTTCTGACTTAGGGATCTAGACAATTCGATCTACTCCAATTCCCGACGTGTCGCCCCAAAGAAAAAGAGAACACAAGAATGGTCAAAACTTTAGTCAAAAGATAACCTTACCAAGCCAATTAGCCTTTCGGCTTTGGCTTCCAAAACCGAAAGAGAAAGGTAAAATATAGGAGAAATCGTAACTTACCTTAATACAGAGGATTCGGCTAATCCTAATAGATTTCAACACTTAACACCCTAGAAGAAGATTTCGGCGAAGGTTAGGGAAGAAGATGAAAGAGTCGTAAATTAAACAAAAATAACTATAGGTAAGATGTAGGAGTTTCGGCTTTTGAGAAGATCAAAAGAAAAGATGATGCAAAGAAATCTACGGGGATTCAGCTTATAGGGAAATAATATAGAAGAGAATGAAGATCATAGCACATTTGACCATGGCATAGTTATGGAGATGAAAATGGAGTTAAGGGTTTCGACTTTTGAGAAAGAGATGATTGAGAGAAGGGGAGTAAAATGGAATGACAAGAAGCAATAGAGCTGGTAAAGAAGAAGAAAGATTTCGGCAAGACTTGGGGCAAATTTGACTATGGCAGAAAAATGTAAAGAGAAGGGATGCTTAAGAGGGTTTCGGCTCACACCTAGAAAAGAAGTAAAAGAGAATGGATGGAGACCCTAAATGTCAAAAATGAAAAAAAGATACTCACCTGACTACACAGAAATTCGGCACTTACTAACCAAAAGCCTAAAATGCACACTTTGAGAACTAAAATCTATGCTACCAACAAAGGAATTTCGGCACACCTTAGCCATTCTAAAATCGATTTTCCCTCTCCCTTGTGTTTGATATTCGGCCAACACCAAGCTCACATGTCCATCCCCTACTTTTTCTCCTTGAATCACTCTTGACCACCTATTTGAAATGATTTGAACACTTCAAACTCCCATTCAAATCTGTTGACCAACTCCTTCTCCTTGAATTGATCTTGACCACCTATTCAAATATGTTGACCCCTTCAACACTTATCCATCCGGAGTCCACGCTGAATGCACCTCTCTCCCACCTTGGCTTCAAAATAAATCTCCAAAAGGGGATTCACATAGATCGAACCTCCTCCCTGCCAGATCCTTGAGGCGTCACTTTCCTGAGCTTTAAGTGGCACCTCCTTGCCACTTCACCAATACATTTCTTGTGTCAAAACACACCAACACCAACCCTTAAGTCCTATCCCATGCAGCTCTCCCCCCCTAAAGTGCCCAAAAAGCAAAATTTTTACCAAGGCTCCTGCTTACCCCTAAGTCATTCCTAGACCCCAAAGCACATTAAACTAGCATGTCAAGCATAGCATTCATACACAAACACACAAATGCATAGCCCCTAATTTAGGATGTTACAGTTCTACCCCCTTAAAATAATTTCAGCCTCAAAATTACCTGGTCAAAAGAGATGAGGGTATTGCTGTCGCATTGATTCCTCGGGTTCCCATGTAGCTTCCTCAGAACCGTGATTACACCACAAAACCTTAACCAATGGAACCGATTTCCTACACAATACCTTGACATCCTGATCCAAGATCTGCACTGGTTCCTCCTCAAAAGATAAGTCTGGACTTACTTTAATTTCTTCTATTGATACAACATGAGACGGATCCGAATGATAGCGTCTAAGCATCGAGACGTGAAACACATCATGGATCTGACTTAACTCTGAAGGTAGCTCAAGCTGATAGGCTACTAGTCTCACACGCTTCACTATCTGATAAGGCCTGATAAACCTGGGGCTTTGCTTACCCTTCTGCCCAAACCTAAGCACTTTCTTCCACGGGGACACCTTTAAGAACACCTGGTCACCCACTTTAAACTCTATGTCCTCACGCTTTAGATCCGCATAGGACTTCTGTCTATCCTACGCTTTCTTCAGTCGAGCCCAAATTAACTTAACCTTGTCTTCTGTTTCAGAAACCAACTCTAGACCCGGCATCTGACGCTCACCCAACTCTGTCCAACACATAGGTGTACGAAACTTCTGACCATACAATGCTTCATATGGTGCCCTCTGAATACTAGATTGATAGCTGTTGTTATATGCGAATTCCGCCAACGGTAGAAATTCTTTCGATCTACCTCTGAAGCCAATGACACAGCCCCTCAACATATCCTCTAAGATCTGAATTACCCTCTCCGACTGTCCATCAGACTATGGATGAAATGCTGTACTGAAATCTAACTTTGTACCCAACGCTTGATGCAACGCCCTCCAAAATCTCGATGTAAATCTAGGGTCTCTGTTTGAAATGATCGACACTGGCACCCCATGCAACCTTACAATCTCTGCTATATATAATTTAACCAACTTCTAAAGAGAGTAATCCCCACGCACAGGTATGAAATGAGCAGACTTTATCAAACGATCCACAATCACCCATACCAAATCCTTCTTAGTAGGCGTAAGGGGTAGCCCACTAACAAAATCCATCGTAATCCTTTCCTACTTCCATTGCAGAATCCTGCCCGATTGTAACAACCCCGAAGGTAGCTGATGTTATGTTTTTACTTGCTGACATGTCAAACACTTACTTAGAAATTCAATTACCTCTTTTTTAGACCTGGCCACCAGGACTGCTCCCGCAACTCCTGATACATCTTACTACCTCCAGGATGCATAGTGTATAGGCTGCTATGCGCTTCCCGCAAGATCTTATGCCTCAACTTCGAATCCTTCCACATGCACATCCTTCATTGGAAACATAAGACTCCATCACTGTTCAAATTGTAATCCTCCAACCCTCCATCCTGCACTTGCAGAAGTCGAGCGCTATAGACATCATCTGACAACTATTTTTTTATCTGACCTACCCATGTCAGCTTCACTTACAGTTCTACTAATAAACTTCCATCGTCATATAGGCTAAGGTGGGAAAACATTGCTCTCAAGTCTGATATTACCTTACGGCTCAACGCTTCTGCCACTACGTTAGCCTTACCCGAATGGTACTCAATTGAGCAATCATAATCCTTCAACAGCTCGATCCACCTCCACTGTCTTAAATTCAACTCCTTCTGGGTAAGGAGGTATTTCAAACTCTTGTGGTCTGTATAGACAATGGACTTTTCCCCATACAAATAATGTCTCCAGATCTTTAAGGCTAAAACCACTGAAGCCAACTCCAGATCATGCGTCAGATAATTTACCTCACGAGGTCTCAATTGCTGAGAAGTATACACTACCACTTTTCCGTCTTGCATTAGCACACATCCTAACCCTGTATGTGACACATCACAATAGATAGTAAACTCTTTCCCTGCTTCTGGCTAAATTAACACCGGAGCTTCTGTCAGAATCCTCTTTAACTTCTTAAAACTTTCTTGCTACTTATCAGACCACACAAACAGAGCCCCTTTTCTTAACAGCTTGGTTAACGGTGCTGCAATCAAAGAAAACCCTTCCACAAACCTTCTGTAATACCCAGCCAGACCAAGAAAACTCTGAATCTCTGCCATAGACTTAGGAGGTTTCCAATCCAACACAGCTTCAATTTTTCGAGGGTTCACCTTAATCCCCTCGGTAGACACCACATGACCAAAGAAGGTAACTTTCCTTAGCCAGAACTCGCACTTACTAAACTTAGCGAATAACTGCTTTTCCCTCAAAATTTGTAAAACCACACGAAGATGTGAATCATACTCCTCATCTGATTTTGAATAAACTAAGATATCGTCTATAAATACCACGACGAATTGATCCAGATAGGGTTGAAAAACTCGGTTCATCACATCCATAAACTTTTCTGGAGTATTGGTCAACCCAAACGGCATCACCAAAATTCGTAGTGACCATAGTGAGTACTAAACGCCGTCTTATGAATATCCGCCTCCTTGACCTTAAGCTGGTGATAGCCCGATCTCAAATCTATCTTAGAGAAGACTGATGCTCCCCTAAGTTGGTCGAATAGGTCATCTATTCTTGGTAACGGGTACTTATTTTTTATCATCAACTTATTCAACTGACGGTAATCAATACACATACGCATTGATCCGTCCTTCTTCTTAACGAATAGTACTAGCGCTCCCCAAGGCGATACACTAGGTTGAATAAAACCCTGGTCCAACAATTCTTGAATCTGCGCTTTCAGCTCCACTAACTCCTTTGGCGCCATTCTATATGGGGCAATAGACACGAGCACTGTTCTGGTAGAAGATCAATACCAAACTCCACTTTACGATCTGGAGGTAATCCCAAAAGCTCTTCCAGGAAAATATAAGATTATTCCTTCACTGTCCAAGCATTTCCCACAGTCGATTCCCTGACCTCCAAAGCACAAACGTAAGCCATAAATGCCTTACATCCCTTTCTCACCATTCTTTCAGCCTTTAGAACGGATACCACATAGATAGGTAGTTCCTCCTCTCACCTAACACCACTACCTCTTCACCTTGGATAGTTCTTAACACCATTTGCTTGGCTGCACAGTCCAAATTCGCCTGATACTTTACTAGCCAATCCATCCCTAAGATCAAGTCGAACTCCCCGAATGATAGTTCCATCAGATCAGCTGAGAAGACTACCCATTGAACTTTTAGAGGTACATCCTTATACAGTTTATTCACCACTACAGATTGCCCTAGAGGGCTAATTACGGTCATCTCCCTAAAAGAAGTTTCAAAGTCTACATTCAGAGTTCCCGATATAGTACTAGAGCATAAGAGTGTGTCGAACCAATGTCAATCAAAGCAGTATAAAGCCTCCCATAGATAAGAAAAGTATCGGTTATGACGTCCGGTGCATCACCCTTCTCTTGGTGCCTAGCTGCATAGACCAATCCAGGCTGTCTTGCATCTACGTTCTTAGCACCTCTGCCCGGTGCTCCACGGCCCTGACCAAATCTATTGCCTCCTCTGGCTAGACCACGACCCCTCTGCGGCTGCTGACCATCCCTTCTAAATTGTGCACGCCCTTGACCCTCAGGTTGTGTCCTAACTGGCCTCCGTGGACAATCCTTAATCCGATGATCCATCGACCCACATTCAAAGCATCCTCTACTTCCTACCCAACACTCTCTCGAATGAAATTTCCCACATCGAGCACACTGCGGTGGCCACTGAACAGCAATAGACTTCGCAGCTTGACTCGGCCCACCTACTCTAGGCCTCTTCTGAAAACCCCCAGTGGACCCTGATGGCCCAAGACTTCTTTTATTTCTATACCTCACCTGATTCTGCTTTTCAGACTGCTTCACCTCCTCGACTATCTTAGGTTTTTCCACAAGAGTAGGAAATTCCCTCTCTCGCTATGGAGCAATCAACACTCGCAGCTCATCCCTCAGCTTTTCCTCAACCTGAACACATCGCTCATGGTCTGTGGCCACAATACCCCGGGCATAACGGCATAAACGTAAGAATTCTACCACATACTCGGACACCGACTTACTCCCCTGAACCAGGCTCAAGAAGGCCTTACGTTGCATATCCACATAACTTGATCCGACGTACTTCCTCTGGAATGCTATTTTAAAGAAATCCCAGGTGATATCATCGGCCATCGCACCATCTTTGACCGTGAGCCACCACTGATAGGCCTCGTCTCGAAGGAGACACACGATCCCTTTCAACTTTTCCATTATCGTGAAGTCAAGATCATCCATTATACGCTCAATTGCTTCTAACCAATACTCAGCTGCGTTGGGGGCTAAGCTAGAAACGCCCCTAAATACTTTCTCTCTATTAGCTCGGAGCCGTTCAGACATAGATTTTTGAGCCCCGTGCCTGTGCCTACCCCGATAACTCTCTCTAGAACCCGTAACATTGCCTGGGACACCGCATCATCTCCCTCATTTGGCCCTGGAACTCTGCTTCCGCAGCTGGCAATAGCGGTACCTCATTTTCTAACCCATGACCAGACCTTGTGGTTCCGACTGATAAACACCCGCCTACCATGACCATGTACATCCCACACATGTCATTATTTATGGAATAATAATGATCAATTTAAGGCTTTGTGTTGGCTCGATTTGGTAGGAAATTTTAGTTTTAACTTTTAAGGTTGGGAGCCTTGGCAAGAGGGTGTTATAAGAATAAATGGGGATAATTTGGACATAAAATGAGCTTAGACCAAGTGGCAAAGCAAGCCCACTTAAGAGCTACATGTGGCGCCACCAAGGGAGCAAGGAGAGCCTTGCACAACTCCTCCTTGCAAAACCACATTCTTTAAGTCCTTCTCCTTTTATTTCCTACTAATGAATCACCACTTCCCTATTTACCTTTCTTCTTTCTTTTTCTCATTAAAAATCAGCCTTGTTTAAAGCCAAATATAGCCAATCTAGTACCTAGCAAAGTCTGAAAATCTTTTCTTTTACTTGAAGGCACTTTGGTAGAATATCAAAGGTAACACAGGACCTTTCGGGACTATCTATTCAATCGATTATCAAGGTAAGGGATGGTGAACCCTCCTTCAGATTTTCTTTTTCTTGTCGACTTATGGGATTGAATGGAAGCCAAAGTTTGACAACTAGTAGCAAGAGTTCTAACGGTGTTGAAATCGATGATAGGCACTTGGGATCTCAAAATGCAGAGATCGGATCCCAGCATTCTCGACATTCGGTTTTGGGTAGGTGGTGGTAAGTGTTTACTTATAAAGATTACTCCTCTAATGATTCTGGCGGAAAGCCATGGTTGCTAATATTGACCAAGCATGGTTTATGAACCAGATTGCGATTCTAAATTGCAAGCTAGGATTCAAGCGATTAGGTAAGGATCTGAGTACAAAATATGACCCTTTAAATAATTTGGTTTGGCGAATGGCCATATTACTAACCTTGATAGTTGGCCTAATATAGGGCAAGGACTTAGAGGGTGGTAGATTGATTATCTTGAGGATTTAAGACTATCGTGGTGACGGTGTGTACATACACACTATATAATATATTAAATATGCTTAACTTTGTGAATGCTCATTTTATGAATGTAGCATTGGAATGAATACCAAATCGGTATAAGTGGTGATTCGGTAAGTACCGTTAACGTGATTTATTATTATTAATGCTTTTGGTAAGCATGATGTGTTGACACATGAAATTTAAGAATGTGATGGCATGAAATATATGTATGTTTATCTGCTGTGGGATTGATGAGTGGAGGGCGGTGATATTGTGCCGACGGGCACCGATGTTTTGGTAACACACCGTGACTAAATGTCACGGAGGTTTGGCACCTCCAGAGGTTTGGTACCTCAATAGCGACTTGTCCTCGTGGTTAACACCACCGTGGGTTGGCCCCACTTGAGATATGGGATCGTCGCGGTGATTTGGTATCACACGATGGGTTGGCCCCATCACCCGATTTGTGTCTCTGACACCAGTGTTTTGGTAACACATTGTGACTATATGTCACCAGTGGTTTGGCACCACCGGTGGTTTGGTACCACAACGGGTAGTGAGCGATGGCGTATGGTTGGCTAGGTTGGGTACACATTATTTTGCATATTAAATGTTATATGTTGTGTATGAAAATTGTTTTAAAGCGGGAAGGGTTACATCTTGAGTCTTGGTGACTCACCTTCTCCATTTTTTTTCCGGTGATGCTTAGATCATGGACGTGGGCCGGAGGACTTGAGGAGGCCATGCGGTGGATTTAAATTTAAATAGACTTTGATTTTGATATTTTAAATTTTGTTAGTGGGTTGTTTTATTTTGGATGTAATAAGGCCTCAACATACTTTACTTTAGTTATTTTCCTATATGTTGGGATAATTCATTTTAATTGAAATTTGAATTACACGTTTTTCTAAATTAACACGAAAAATGTTTTATCGTGCCATCGGGCACATCTAAAATTTGTGTAATAACTTGACTTAATTTAATTTTCAAACTTGGACTAAGTATGATTTCAACGAGATAGCTAAAATGAGAAGTTTTCAATAAATATTAAATTGGTTTTTAAAATGGGTTTTCAAAAAGTTTTCTCCGTAACGACCCATATTCGGTCCTAACGTTTGGGCCGGTTTGGTAATTTATTACAAATTGGTATCGAGCAGGTTCAAAACTTCATTGTGGGGCCCAAGGCCCAAAAATGTTTTAGTAGGCCTTATTAATTGTTTTTGGATTTTAAAGCAGCATGGCCCAAGTCTCCGGCACCGATCCGCCCAGGTAAGTACATCTAAACCTCTGTGTGAATTATATTCTGTAGAAGGGTAGGAAGCATGGAACGTAGATAGACTTATAGGAACTTGAACCCTAGGATTAGATTACTCAAACACACAGAACATAAGACTTAAAGAACGAAACCAACCTATGACTTAGTCACTGAGCTAGGTGTGGTAACCCCTGACGCATGTCTAGGATTGGAACCCAAGAGCACAGTATTTAAGCGGTCAGAGTGACTCACCACCTCTTCGCAGTATCCTACCAGTGCGTAGCTTGGGTTCACCACGACTCGTAGGCTCGATGGTGTGGTAACCTCTGTCGCATGTCTAGAAAGGTTCGGTGGGAGCTTGGTATTTAAGCAGTCCGCGTGACTCACCTCCTCTCCACACGAAACCTGCCTGGTGCGTAGCTTGGGTTCACCCTGACCAAGAGGGCTCGGTCATAGGCCAAACATAATGACTAAAACCCGAAAGGGAATTAGCCTTGATTTTCGAAAAAATGATGAAACAACAACACTTGGTTTTAAAACTTTTCAAATCACCCTTCAAAAGTAAGAACAACTCTTCTTACAACGTTTTCCTCGAAAAGTTCTATTTGTGGAAAAATTACGAAAATGCCACTTGGGTAAAATTACTAAAATACCTTGGTCCATAAAATATCAAATCAATGATTTTGTCCAAAATTTTAACTATTCTATAATTATTCAACAACTTAGCCTTGGACATCATCAAGAAAATATTTGGTTTTGGAAAAATTACAGCAACGCCTCAACTTATAAAATTACCAAAATGCCCCGAGTACAAAATTTTGCAACATCACCGTTTTAAGAAAAAATTCTCAAAAGGGACCCTCGAGTTTTACAATGGTTAAAACATCCTTGATTTACAAAATTACAAAATTACCCTTGAGGACCAAATTACCAAAATACCCTCGGTTTTCAAAATAATGCCATAACTTCAAATCTTGTCAATTTTCAATAATACCCTCCATTGTGGGAACTTCAAACAATATACTCTACTAAAGTTTTAAGTTTTCTTTTATTACTAAAATACCCACAGGAAAATGGCGAAAATACCCCAGGTTAGAAATGGTAGCGTAAATGTCCAGAAGAGTGAATAGGTATGGAAAGCATTAGGGAATGGATGCAAGAACTTCTTTGTGTGAACTAGGATAGAAGATGAAGCCTTGTTTGCACGAAAGAATCTCTAAATTAAAATTTCTTCATAAAATTTCTTGCGAGTAATGAAGTGGAACAAACGCTAATACATAAAATTTCTCTTAATCGATTAAAAGCGCATAGATAGAATGAGTTCTAGAGGGCGTGGGCGCCGGGACGCAGTAGGGGTAGGATGATTATGTCCGAACCCGTCAAGTCGGGACAAGGTTCTCAAAACGATGTACCTCATACCACCATCACCTCCGACTTTTGGAGCAGAGGAGCGAGATCGGGACGGAGGAGAGGCGATACGCAAGCCAGTATTGCGAGTCCTTGAATTGGTGGTCAATGGTGGAAATTTAGGAGCTCAAAATCTGTTCCCGGCGGATTCGGTCCAACTGAGCCGAGGAGTTCCGGTGTGTCGAGTGGCACCCAAAGTAGCGAGTATTGGTGGAATCTCTGAAAAGGATAATGGATGATCTTGACCCAAGCCGAGGAGGAAAAGTTGAAAGGCGATGTCGCTTCTAAAGGATGAAGCGTACCTGCCTTGAAGGCGGAAAAGATGGTCAAGAAGGGTTGTAAGGCGTATTTGGTTCGAATTTGTGCTTTGGAAGCTAAGAAGTCGATGAGTTGGAAGGTCCGAACGGTTGGAGAATTTCTTGATGTGTTCCCGGAAGAACTTCGGTGCGCCTCGATCGGAAGTCGAATTCGGTATAGACACGCTACGGGCACTTTTGTGTCTATAGCACCTTAGAATGGCACCAAAGGAATTGGTGGTGAAGGCTCAAATTCGGAGCTCTTGGATAAGGGATTTATTCGACCTAGTATATCTCCGTGAGGCGCCTGTATTGTTTGTCAAGAAGAAGGGCGGTTCTATGCGAATGTGCATCGATTACCGTCGATTAAACAAGTTAACGATCAAAAACAAGTACCCATTACCGCAGATCGATGACTTGTTTGACCCGATTGAAGAAGCGTCGGTGTTTTCAAAGATAGACCTTAGGTCGGGTTACCATCAACTTAAGGTGAAGGGGCGATGTTCACAAGGCGGCGTTTGAACTCGGTATGGGCATTACGAGTTTCTAGTAATGCCATTCGGGTTGACCAATGCCTGGCGTTCATGGATCTCATGAACCAAGAAGTTTTCAACGATACTTGGACCAATTTGTCGTAGTGTTCATAGGCGACATATTGGTCTACTCAAAGACGGAGGAGGAGCACGACAAGCATTTACGGATAGTCCTACAAGTGTTGAGAGAAAAATAGCAGTTGTATGCCAAATTCGATAAGTCACGAATTTTGGCTAAGGGAGGTGGCTTTCTTAGGTCACGTGGTGTCGTGGAAGGATTAGAGTGGATCCCGCAAGATTGAAGCGGTATTGGAGTGGAAACCGCCTAAGTCGGTGGCGAGAATCTGAAGTTTTACGGGTTTAGCGGTATTATCGGAGATTTGTGGAAGGGTTTTCTCTAATCGCAGCCAGCGTTGACTAAGTTGCTAAGGAAAGGTGTTCCATTTGTATGGACGGAGAAGCGAAAAGCTTTGATAAGCTAAGGAAAATTTTGTGAAGCTCGGTTCTAGTACAACCGAAAGGGAAATTATTCACGATCTATTGTGATGCATCTCACTTTGGTTTGGGGTGTGTGTTGATGCGAGATGGGAAGGTAGTAGCCTATCGTCCTCGAGTGCTCATGACTAACGTTAAGCTTAGACCAAGTGGCAAAGCAAGCCCACTTAAGAGCTACATGTGGCGCCACCAAGGGAGCAAGGAGAGCCTTGGTTGAGTCACAAAATCCCTCTTTTGGCAATATGATGGACGGCACATGAGGAGAGTCGTATCTCTCTTTAAACTTTTATTTTCTTTAGATAATCAAGGATAATATGAGTTTTTTTATTATTTTATTTTATGAGGATAATAGGGGATATCACATGGATTGTTTAAGGATTAATACTTATTATTGGAAATTAAATCAAAATAGTTAGGATTAAACTAAATGGTTGGCCTAGAGTGATTCAAGGAGTTAAGATGAATCTTGGACTCCTTGTTGAGGAGGAGTGAATGACTAGGACTTATGAAGGAAGGGGGAGTTGCGAATGCTTATAAAAGCACCTAAGTGATCACCTTGATTCAGTTTGCTTAGCAGAAAATTCAAAGCACTTTCTCCTCATTTTCTTTTATCATCCCATTCCTCAAAAACCATAGCAGAACCCTCACAACTCCTCCTTGCAAACCACATTCTTTAAGTCCCTTCTCCTTTTATTTCCTACTAGCGAATCACCACTTCCTATTTACCTTTCTTCTTTCTTTTCTCATTAAAATCAGCCTTGTTTAAAGCCAAATATAGCAGAATCTAGTACCTAGCAAAGTCTTGAAAATCTTTTCTTTTACTTGAAGGCACTTTGGTAGAATATCAAAGGTAACACAGACCTTTCGGGACTATCTATTCAATCGATTATCAAGGTAAGGGATGGCGAACCCTCCTACATATTTTCTTTTTCTTGTCGACTTATGGGATTGAATGGAAGCCAAAGTTTGACAACTAGGTAATTTAATCGATTAAGAGTTTTATGAGTTAGTTATTTCTTTCACTTTTTAATACCGAACAATCTTATGAGTATGCTATCCAAGTAGTTGTTTTCGCAACACATGCATTCCTACAGGTTTCAGTCTCTAGCGTAGAATTCCTTAACACTAGCAATCACATCACCAAACAATTATCCATACAACCAATGATTAGGAGACTTACCATCGCGGATCAGTGTCGGAGACTCAGGTGCCATGCTTCCCAAAGAAAATCATTTTTTCAACCATTTACTGAAAATATTTGGGCTGTACACTCACAGCCGAGTTTTTGAACCTAGCCCTAATACCACAATTGTAACACCCCAAACCCAGTCAAAACGCTACGACCGAATTTGACATGTCACAGAGAAGAAAATTTTGGGAACCGAACCTAAACCCAAAGTTGAGGGAAATTTGCAAGTCTCTATGCCTTTGGCGAGGATTTAAAATAATTGTTTAGTTCAGATTTCTTAATCAAAATCGATTTTAGGAAAAATCACATTAAGTGAGTGTTGGAAACAGAATTTCAGTTCTAGTTGAAAATTTGAGACGCTTTGTTACTAAAACCTGCCATTAATTAACCAATTATAAAGCCATAAATTCAAAGTTTTTATTATTATCATTTCTTAAAAAAACTCATTTTGACAATTTATTTGACAACCATGCCAATATCATAAAAAACCCCAAATTACATTTAAATGGCCTTATTACAACACCCAAAATCCAAATTTAAAGAGTAGTGATTAAAATAAATACTAAAGTAGAGTTTCTTAAAGCATTACGCATGGCCACCTTGAGTCCACCCGGCTCCATGTCCGCAGTCTAAGGATTACCTGCAAAATTTCATAGAAAGGGTGAGTCACCGAGACTCAGTGTGTAAATCTCCATTTCAATGAGCTTTAGGCTCTCACACAAATTCATATGTGTTATGTATGTAATGCAACCCATTCAACCTATCATGTTCAAACTCCGTGTCTCCTGAATCTACCCAATAACTGTGGCACCTAGCCACTGGTGGTACCTAACCACTGGTGAAAAATGTCACAAAAGAGAATACGTGGGGCCAACCCACTTGTGGTACCAAACCACTGGTGACAATCCCGTAATGAATGTATGTGGGGCCAACCAACTGTAGTACCAAAGCACTGGGACGAATCACAAAATAATATATATGTGGTACCAAACCACTGGTGGTTTCAAACCACTGAGACTTAGTCACAAAGGTATTATGTGGGGCCAACCCACTTGTGGTGCCAAACCACTGGTGACAGTCTAAAAAGCTCACGTTTTCTTCCTCATCACATCACCCCCAAGTTCGTACCATGTTTTTAACAGTCAATATGATATGATCATACATTCAAATGCATAACAACCAACCATTTCATTCATACATACTTTTTCTAACAACAGAGTATCACGGAACTTACCCGGAATCCTTGACCCAAACCCACAAGGGTTTTTCTAGTGACCAATATCGTCACTTCGGCTTTTAGACATACAGTTAATAACATAACTAACATACAATGTGTGTGAGAGTTACACACCTGATAACACGTAATGTCACGCTCTCTACATCGACATTATCGCTAATCGGAACTACTACTATCTGCCTACAACTTTGCTCAGAAGCCGGCCCACAACCCGGTGGCCAATCTCAAACCGCTGACACTGCTCATTTCTTAAACTTAGGGATTGGGTTTATGGGTCCAATCCCCACCTTCGTCTGATCGGTATTTGATTCCATCAAAAGACCTTTTCAGTCGCTACCATCATAACATATGGTTGTTAGACCATAACATAGGGTTAAGGTAATAAAACAATAACGAGTCTAATAAGTCTAAAGAGGGCACCCTTACCTTGAAATCTTGAAAGAGATAGAGCTCAGAAACTAATGATTTCTGGCTTAGGGATCTAGACGATTCGATCTACTCTGATTCCCGACGTGTCACCCTAAAGAAAAAGAGAACACAAGAACGATAAAAAATTTAATTAAAAGATAACCTTACCAAGCCAATTAGCCTTTCGACTTTGGCTTCCCAAAATCGAAAGAGAAAGGTGAAATATAGGAGAAATCATCACTTACCTTAATACAGAGGATTCGGCTAATCCAAATAGATTTCGGCACTTAACACCCTAGAAGAAGAATTTCGGCGAAGGTTAGGGAAGAAGATGAAAGAGTCGCAAATTAAACAAAAAGAACTATAGGTAAGATGTAGGAGTTTCGACTTTTGAGAAGATCAAAAGAAAAGATGATGCAAAGAAATCTACGGGGATTCGGCTTATAGGGAAAGAATGGAGGAGAGAATGAAGATCATAGGACATTCGACCATAGCATAGTTATGGAGATGAAAATGGAGTTAAAGGTTTCATCTTTTGAGAAAGAGACGATTGATAGAAGAGGAGTAAAATGGAATGACAAGAAGCAATAGAGCCGGTAAAGAAGAAGAAAGATTTTGGCAAGATTTGGGGCAAATTCGACTATGGCAGAAAAATGTAAAGAGAAGGGATCTTAAGAGGGTTTCGGCTCACACCTAGAAAAGAAGTAAAAGAGAATGGATGAAGACCCTAAATGTCAAAAACGAAAAAAAGATACTCACCTAACTACACAAAATTTTGGCACTTACTAACCAAAAGCCTAAAATGCACACTTTGAGAACTAAAATCTATGCTACCAACAAAAGAATTTTGGCACACCTTAGCCACTCTAAAACTAATTTCCCTCTCTCTTGTGTTTGATATTCGGCCAACACCAAGCTCACATGTCCATCCCCTACTTTTTCTCCTTGAATCACTTTTGACCACCTATTTGAAATGATTTGAACACTTCAAACTCCCATCCAAATCTGTTGATGATCTCCTTCTCATTGAATTGCTCTTGACCACCTATTCAAATGTGTTGACCCCTGCAACACTTATCCATCTAGAGTCCACGCTGAATGCAACTCTCCCCCACCTTGGCCTAAAAATAAATCTCCAAAACGGGATTCACTATAACACCCCAAACCCGGCCTAGAAGTTAGGCCCGAACATGGCGTGTTACATTAGGGTGCTTTTCGAGAAACCATGGTTCCATTTGAAAACCTTTCTTGATATTAAAAACTAAAGTCCCAGTTTGCATTTGTTTATTATTAATCGACATTTATTAAAAATTTATTACCTAGAAAGAACTTTGTTTGTTGCAAAAACTTAATTAAAATGACTGACTTATGAAAACGTGATGTTTACGACCTATTTGCGAAAGCGTAGTATTTTGAAAGCAGATATTATTTTGGAAAACCGTGATACAAAGTTTAGTAGATTTAAGACATAATAAACTAAAAATCCAAAACTAAAACCAGAATTTAAGAGAGGCCTTATTACAAAATATTAACCCAAGTTAAAAATAAGTAAAATACTAGAGTCCAAAACTGCTCGTAGTGTGGCCACCTCCGAGTCCTCTAGCACGTCAAACCGCTTACTGAGGATTACCTGAGAAAAATATTAAAAAGAGGGTGTGAGTTTACGAAAACTCAGTGTGCATAACCCTCATCAATAAGAACATGAATCACAACAGTTTGGGCCGAAGCCCATTTCAGTAACGGTGGCAATTGGGCCTTAGCCCATAAAAGCCTCAGTTGGGCCTTAACCCATAAATGTCACAAATCATATTTATCTGGGCCTAAGCCCATCTCAAATAAAACCACATATGCAATGCATTAATGCCCATACCAACCCTGCACTCCGTCTCTTGTCCAACCCTGCACTCCTGCGGGATTTAATCGACCCACCCATCCCTACACTCCTTATGTAGCACCGGTTGTGGCACTAACTTATCGGTGCAGCATAGCTGCTCGGTGGCTAAAAGCCTTCGGTGGATCCACAGTCATCAAGCGACCATGCGATCCTATCTGCACTTCCCCTTTCGAATAATCCCATCCCCATGCAACATAATAACACATGAATGCAACATACAATAATAATCATACGATAACAATCATAATTTACCTACCAAGGGTAATTACCCATCGAGGGTATTTCTGTAATTTGCCTACCAAGGGTATTTTCGTAATTTTCCTACCAAGGGTATTTTCATAATTTACCCACCAATGGTATTTTCGTAATTTTCCTACCGAGGGTATTTTCGTAATTTACCCACCAAGGGTATTTTTGTAATTTACCTACCAATGGTATTTTCATAATTTACCTACCAAGGGTATTTTCTTAATTCTACCCTATAGGGGTATTTTGGTAATTTTCCAAATTAGGGGTATTCTAGTAATTTCACAAATCGGGGGTATTTTGGTAATTTCACAAATCAGGGGTATTTCGATAATTTTGCAAATCGAGGGTACTTCAAAAATTTCGCAAACCAGGGGTATTTTGGTAATTTCACAAATCGGGGGTATTAATATCACAAATCGGGGTTATTTCGATAATTTTGCAAACCTGGGGTATTTCGGTAATTTCACAAATTGGGGGTATTTTGGTAATTTTACAAAATAAGGGTATTTTGGTACTTTACCGATATAAGGGTATTTTAGTAATTTAACAAAGATAAGGGTATTTGGTCCCTCTCGGATTTTAGTTATGAACTTTGGCCCATCAACAAGTCCTCGCGGCTAAAGTGAACAGACACTACGCACTAGGTAGGATTCAGAAAAGAGGAGGTGGGCCACTAGGGCTGCTTAAGTACCAAGCTCTCCCTAGATCCAATCCTAGACATGCGTATGCCCGTTGCCACACCCTAACCCAGTGACTTGTTCACAGACATGTTCAATTAGAAAAATTAAGTCTTATGGAATTTAAGAGTTATTCAAACTAGACTTAAGGTCCATAAACTCTAACATACATGTCTACGTCCCCATAAGCCCATCAAGCCCAAATCACTCCCTTACGGTCCATTAGGCTCAAATCTCATCATATGGCCTGTAACACCCCAAATCAGGTCTATGCGTTAAGACGAGATTTGATTTGTCACACAGAATGAACATCCATTTAATTATCTAATGATTTAGGTAAAACAGTTCTACAAAACCTTTTGAAAATGAAGTTTAGTAAAAACCAAGAATTTGATTTAAAATTGATGAATAAAGTAGTACTAGTTTGAAATCTTATTATTTAATATTTAATTGTTAAAGACTTTAAAATAATTTTAAAGAGTTCAAAAGAATCTAAAAACAAGAATATTTAAAGAATCTCATATGTTTAAAAACAAAATATTTAAGGAAACATTATTAAAATAGTATTAGTCCAAATTAAGTGTATAAAACATAATTAAATCCATCCACACATAAAAATCCATAAAATAATAATAATAGAGGCCTTATAATATCATACCCAAAATAGTAATTAAATAAATATACTTAATTGAAGTTCATAGTTTATAAAATCCTTGTTCAAGTATGGCCTCCACGAAGTCATCCCATTAAGCCTCCATCAATTGCCATTACGAGAAGGAAAATAAAGCGAGTGAGTTACTCGAACTCGGTATAACCCACTTACCATATCCACTGGCCAAATCATCAAGACATTATATTGGGCTTGAGCCCATTTATGGATTTAACAATATACTAATAATAATAATACATGTAGAATGAAATTCCCAACCAATCCTAAATTTTCCATCCGCTACACACCAACCGTACCAACCAACACACCTGTGGGGATCAAGTCAACCCACCCCGCCAGCACACCAATCGCAGGCATAAAGCCATTTTAAATAATATTGTGGTGCACCACAAAACTAGATTGTGGCAAAGTCACCCGAACTAGATTTTTGGCAACAGGCCTTTCTTCTCTTCGTTAATTTTCCCAACCCATGCAATCATGTTTATATATAAACATAACAATACATTCACATGATTAATTTAACAAAAGGCCCATAATACAAGTGGGTCCATATTTCAAATTTTCATTTTGTCCCATAAGGAAAAATAGCATTTTAGCCCATTTAACGATCTAGCAAACCTTGGCCCATATATCAATCTAGCAGTTGTTGGCCCATATATCACATGAGGCATAAAATTTTACTATTTATCAAATAACCCATTGAGGGCATTTTCGTAATTTCCATAACTTTAACCGTTTTCATGCATTTACACAAAAGTGTTAATTATTTCGTATGTCTCCGATTTTGCCATCTTTACGATTTTATCCCAATACTTACGGTATAGTATCTAACCCGAGAGATAAGTGTAAAGTTACACACCTGGTTACAGTGAGAACTAGACTTTCTCGCTCGTCGATACCTAAACATGCATCACGATAATTTAGAACACTAATACTATTTATAAATCTATTCTTATAAATAACGATCTAGACTTTACCCTTGGAATTTCGAACAACTTTTATATGCAATTTTTCCTCGATTGTTGGTTTGTTTCCCGAAGAATATCCACGAACAAACAAAGGTTCGAGATACGAAAGACTTCAAATAATAGATTCTTCTCGGATGAGGGTCCACAACCCGGTGGAAAATCTCAGATTCCCGAATAGCCCTTCACTTAAATTTCGGGGGAATAGCGAAACCACCCCTCTTCTGAACACTATTCACAACATTTTTCGTCCCTATCTTGATTGTCTCCATTGACAAAAGATCGTTAGTCTAACTAAAAAGTATATCGAAAATTATGACTAACGGTTTGAAGGGTGAGAGTGGCTTACCACAAAATATCCTTGTCCCACAAGATGAAAATCGGGCGATAACATCCCCTAAAACAAAATCGATTAATAGTTCATCTATAACAATATGTCGAGTAGTATATAGCTCCTTGATAAGAACCCTCACCTTAAGACTTTGACTCGATTTCTAGCGAATCAAGATGATAACAAATACTCCAAGTTTGACCTTTTTTATAACACGATTGCTTAAACGAAGGTTGAAGGAATAATCAACAAAACAATATAGATGAAGAGAAGATTTGGCTTTGAAGGAAAATTGAAGGAAATGGTATTAGTACCATTCGGCCATGGGGAGAAAATGATGGAGAAGGTGTTTGAATGATAAATAAAATGGAGATGAAAAGAGAATGGGGAGTAGGTGTTTATGATTCGATTTTCAAAGAGAAGAAAAGAGAAAGAGAAAAGTGATGAGTTTAGGAACAAAATGCATTCGGCAATAGGGAAGAGAAGGAAAAAGAAATGGCTTTTTGTGTTGATAATTTTGGCACTAGGAGAGAATACAAGATGAAGCACTTGAGAGGTTTCACAAAATAAATGACCCAAATGGTCAAAAAAATGACCAAAAGAAACAAAACAAAAGTTGCTTCCTCCTAACACAAACACATTCGGTCAATAGAGGGAAAGATGAAAGGATAAATGTCTAGCAAAACAAAAGTGACCAAATGATACCCAAAAGCTACCAATCAAACTAAACCTATCACCAAAATTTTTCACCCAAAATTCGGCTCCCCCTTTAGTCCACAATGCCGTCCAAATTCATGGACAAAATGTCCATTCAAAAGTTTTCAAGACATCATCCTTGTATCATGCCTTGTGATCCTCCACTTTCCAAAAGATTAAAAATTCTATCCCTAAAATCAAGTTGTTTCTATCCCTAAATTCATGCTTGCCATAACCTTTAGCCTCCTTACCATAAAAGAATTTGTCCATCTTATCCATGACTGAAGCTTGGCCGACACTTGCTAGGAAAGAGCAAAAATAAATGCTCACAATTTGCATGCTAGGAGATTGAACCTCTCCCCTCAATACCATACATGTAGCGCATATCGACTTAACCAATAGCTCAACTTATGCTATCTTTTACCACTTTAATTAACTTAAACTTCATAGTCACCTGATTCCTCTATAGTAAAGTACTCTTTACTAAAATTTATTCTTACTCCGAATAAACCCGAGCCTTCTCAAGACTATATTAAACACACAAATAAAATCATTCACAAGCTAAACACCAAAAACATGCAACATATCGATACTCACATTTTTAGGATGTTACAATTCTACCCCCTTAAAGAAAATTTCGTCCTCGAAATTTTACCTATTAAAAGAGGTGAGGATATTATTGCCGAATTGCATCCTCAGGCTCCCACGTAGCTTCCTCCACTCTGTGATTACGCCATAAAACCTTGACCAATGGCACAGTCTTCTTTCTTAGCACCTTAACATCTCGGTCTAAGATTTCCACTGGTTCCTCCTCAAAAGATAAGTCTGATCTCAACTCCTCTTCTTCTACTGGTACTATGTGAGACAGATCCGATCTACAGTGCCTCAGCACAGAAACATGGAAAACATTATGAATCTAACTCAACTCTGGAGGTAATTCAAGCTGATAGGCCACTGGACCAACAGGCTTCATCACACGATATGGTCCAATGAACCTAGGGCTCAACTTGCCCTTCCTTCCAAATCTGAAAATCTTCTTCCAAGGTGAGACTTTCAGAAAGACCTAATCTCCCACCGCAAACTCAATATCCTTACGCTTTAGATCCGCATAAAATTTTTGTCGATCCGAAGCTTCCTTTAACCGCGCTCGAATCACCTTTACCTTTTCTTCTGTCTTAGATATCAACTCAGGACCCAACAACTGTCGTTCCCCCAATTCAGTCCAACAAGTAGGGGCACGACACCTATGACCGTATAAAGCTTCATAAGGTGCCATTTGGATACTAGATTGGTAACTGTTATTATACACGAACTCTGCCAATGGTAGGAAATCCTCCCAACTACCTCTAAAGTTGATTATACAGCTACGTAACATGTCTTCCAAAATATGAATTACGCTTTCTGACTGACCATCTGACTGAGGATGAAAAGCCGTACTAAAGTTTAACTTTGTTCCCAAAGCCTCATGTAAAGCTTTCTAAAATCGTGATGTAAACCTAGGATCTCTGTCCGATATGATAGACACTGGTACCCCATGCAACCTCACGATCTCAAATACATACAGCTTAGCCAACTTCTGTAACGAGTAGAACTGGAAGAAAATGAGCAGTCTTCGTCAAATGATCAACTACTACCCAAATGAAATTTTTCTTAGCAGGTGTTAATGGTAACCCACTAACAAAATCCATTGACATCAGCTCCCATTTCCATAGGGGAATCTTTACCGGTTGTAATAAGCCTGACGGTAGTTGATGCTTCGCCTTCACTTGTTGACAAGTCAAACATTTACCTACAAACTCAAAAATCTCACGCTTCAACCCTAGCCACTAATACTGTTCACGGAGATCTCGATACATCTTATTTCCTCCGGGGTGCATAGCATAAGGGCTACTATGCACCTATCGCAGAATCATTTGTCTCAAATCTGAGTCCTTGGGCATATAAATTCTTCCACGAAAACACAGCACTCCATCATTATTCATACCAAAATCCCCTATTTCACCACTTTCAACTTGCTGAATTAAGGATCCCAACTTTTCATCTGATATCTGCTTTTCCCTGATCTGATCTAACCACAGAGGCTTCACCTGAAGTTTCGCTAACAGACTACCATCCTCATACAAACTCAGATGAGCAAACATTGCTCTTAAATCATATTCCACCTTACAACCTAATGCGTCTGCTACCACATTAGCCTTTCCAGGATGAAACTCGATTGAGAAATCATAATCCTTTAACAACTCCACCCACCTTCTTTGTCTCAAGTTTAACTCGTTCTGGGAAACAAGATACTTAAGACTCTTATGATCCGTATAGATGATAAACTTCTCACTGTAGAGGTAGTGCCTTCAAATCTTTAAAGAAAACACTACTACTGCCAACTCCAAGTCATGAGTAGGGTAGTTTACTTCGTGCAGTCTCAACTGACGAGAAGCATAGGCCACCACTTTTCCATTTTGCATCAGCATATATCCTAAACTCGTGTGTGATGCGTCACAATAGACGATAAATTCTTTTCTAGCCTCAAGTTGAATCAGTACTGGTGCTTCCGTCAAAATCTTCTTCAATTTCTCGAAACTTTCTTGTTGTTTATCAGTCCATACATACGGTACTCCCTTTCGTAATAGCTTAATTAGGGGTGCAGTAATCAATGAAAACCCCTCAACAAAGTGTCTATAATATCCAGCCAAACTTAAGAAACTCCAAATCTTAGCTACTGACTTCGGTGGTTTCCAATCCAATACAGCCTCAATCTTCTGAGCATCCACCCTTATTCCTTCAGCTGACACCACATGACCCAAGAAAGTCACTTCCCTTAACCAAAATTCACATTTATTGAATTTGGCATAGAGTTGCTTATCATGAAGTAACTGTAATACTATACGCAAATGTGAGTCATGCTCCTCTTCATTTCTCGAATATACCAAAATGTCATCTATGAACACTACCACAAACCGGTCTAAATAAGGTTGAAAGACCCGATTCATCATGTCCATAAATGCAGCTGGTGCATTGGTCAACCCAAATGACATCACCAAGAACTCATAATGTCCATAACGAGTTTAGAATGCCATCTTATGAATATCTGCCTCTTTCACTTTGAGTTGATGATAACCCGATCTCAAATCAATTTTGGAGAAAACTGATGCTCATTTCAATTGATCAAACAGGTCATCAATTCTCGACAAGGGATACCTATTCTTGATTGTCAATTTATTCAACTGCCTGTAATCAATGCACATATGCATTGACCCATCCTTCTTCTTAACGAACAAAATCGGTGCTCCCCACGGAGACACACTCAGTCGAATAAATCTCCGATCCAACAACTCTTGAATTTGAGCTTTAAGCTCCGCCAACTCCTTCGGTGCCATCCTATAAGGTGCAATAGACACTGGAGCCATTCTGGGCAAAAGCTCAATACCAAATTCTACTTCCCGATCTAGAGGTATACTAGGAAGTTCTTCGGGAAAGACATCTAAAAATTCCTTCACCGTTCTCACATCTTCCACTAATAACTCCTTGGCATCCAAAGCACAAATAAAAGCTAGGAATGCTCCATATCCTTTTCGCACCAACTTTTCTGCCTTTAATGCAGATACTACATTTTCCAAGTAATTCCTTCGTTCGCCTATCATTACTACTTCCTTATCATCCGAAGTCCTTATTGACATCCGCTTTACAGCACAATCTAAATGCGCCCGGTGCTTCACCAACCAATCCATGCCTAGAATGAGATCGAATTCACCGAAAGGCAGTTCCATCAAATCTGCCAAAAATATTTCTCTTTGGATTTCTAAGGGCACGTCTCTAAACAATTTATTCACAAATACCGACTGTCCTAAAGGACTAATTACCGTTATCTCACTATCGGTAATCTCAGATTCTATATTCAGGTTTCTAGATATGGCACTAGCAACATATAAGTTGGTAGAACCGATATCTATCAAAGCAGTAACAGGCACATAAAAGATAAAGAACGTACCAGTTATCACATCAGTTGTATTGCCATCATCACGGCGTCTAACTGCATAGACCAACCCTGGCTGTCTTACCTCCACATTACCTCTGGAACCATTGCTTCGACCTGGTGCACCTTGTCCGCGTCCAACCCCATTACCACCACGAACTTGTCCACGGCCTCTCGGTGGCTGCTGAGCGCCACTGGTCAACTGAGCATCAGGGTTACGAGCTTCTTGAGTTGTATCCATCCGTCAAGGGCAATTCTTACATTGATGATCCTTGGAACCACATATATAACAAGCACTAGTTTTCCTCCAGCACTCTCCGGGGTGTCATTTTCCACATCTGGCACAGTCTCAACTCTGATTAGTAGCCACGGTGCTCTACCTTGAGCTGGCTCATCATTCCGAGGCCTCTTCTGAAACCTTTTTGAAGAACCCACATACTGTAAATCTCTCTTGCCTCTAACTCTTTCCCGATTCTGATGTTCTAAGCACTTAGCCTCTTTGGCTATCTTGGCTTTCTCCACAAGTGTGGCAAAAATTCTTACTTTTTGTGGGGCTATCAGTACCCGCAACTCATCATTCAGCCCATCCTCAAAGCGTACACAATGCTCATGATCCGTTGGTACTATAGTTCGAGCATAACGACTCAAGCGTAAAAATTCTGCCTCATAAGCTGCCACCGTCTTATTTCCTTAAACCAGATTCAAGAATTCCTTCCTCCGAGCATCCATATAACTTGTCCCTGCATATTTCCCTTGAAAGGCAGCTTTGAAGAATTCCCAAGTAACGAATGCAGCTTCGGTGCCTTCTCGAACAGTTAGCCACCATTGATATGCCTCGTCCCTTAACAGTGACACCGCTCCTCTTAGTTTTTGCTCTACAGTGCACTCTAGATCATCCATAATTCGCTCTACAGCCTCAAGCCAATATTCAGCAACATTTGGAGCTACACCTGAAACACCTCTAAAAACTTCAACACCACTTGATTTCAGTCGCTCCGATATTGACCCATGAGCTGTTGGCCCAACTCTAGCTCCAACGACCCTTTCAAGGACTCGCAACATTGCTTGTGTCAAAGCATTATCTTCTCTTCTATGGTCCTATGATTCATTTTTCGACGCAGGTGATACCGATGCATCCATTTTTGGGATATGCCCCGATTCCTTAGACACAGCTCTAGCACCTCGGCCTCTACCACGGCCACGTCTACCACGTTCGCGTCCTCTGACACTCATACTGACTAACTCATTTTAATCTGATTATGAATTTTATGAACAAAACTATTTCAGTGTTTATTAACGATATTTTATGAGATTCATGAGATAAAGTTATTTTTTTCGCAAACACATCCTATAGTCTCGATCTCTACAATTTTCAACACT
The DNA here is from genome assembly GCA_025506655.1 of Gossypium rotundifolium. Taxonomy (NCBI): domain Eukaryota; kingdom Viridiplantae; phylum Streptophyta; class Magnoliopsida; order Malvales; family Malvaceae; genus Gossypium; species Gossypium rotundifolium. The sequence continues at coordinate 92,592,719 of CP106727.1, forward strand.
TAAAACTAGAAGTTCTAGAGTGTTCCTATGATCATATCATCATAATAATCATTCAGTAATGAATACGTACTTGACTTGGTGTCGGATGCTTGTGGTGCCATACAAACTTTAAAGCATAATTAAAATAATTTCAAACGAAAGTTATTTGTTGAACCCTATCACAGCTGAGTTTTGAAACTGGCTCTGATACCATTAAATGTAACACCCCAAATTAGGTCTATGCGTTAAGACGAGATTTGATTTGTCACACAGAACGAACATCCATTTAATTATCTAATGATTTAGGTAAAACAGTTCTACAAAACCTTTTGAAAATGAAGTTTAGTAAAAACCAAGAATTTGATTTAAAATTGATGAATAAAGTAGTACTAGTTTGAAATCTTATTATTTAATATTTAATTGTTAAAGACTTTAAAATAATTTTTAAAGAGTTCAAAAGAATCTAAAAATAAGAATATTTAAAGAATCTCATATGTTTAAAAACAAAATATTTAAGGAAATATTATTAAAATAGTATTAGTCCAAATTAAGTGTCTAAAGCATAATTAAATCCATCCACACATAAAAATCTATAAAATAATAATAGAGGCCTTATTACATCATACCCAAAATAGTAATTAAATAAATATACTTAATTGAAGTTCATAGTTTATAAAATCCTTGTTCGAAGTATGGCCTCCACGAAGTCATCCCCAGCCCAAGCCTCCATCAATTGCCATTGCCTGAAAAGGATAATAAAGTAGAGTGAGTTACTCAGAACTTAGTTTATAACCCACTTACCATATCCACTAGGCCAAATCATCAAGACATTATATTGGGCTTGAGCCCATTTACGGATTTAACAGTATACTAATAATAATGCATGTAGAATGAAATTCCCAACCAATCCTAAACTTTCCATCTGCTACACACCACCCGTGCCAACCAACACACCTGTGTGGATCAAGTCAACCCACCCAGCCAACACACCAATCGCAGGCATAAAGCCATTTTAAATAATATTGTGGTGCACCACCGAACTAGATTGTGGCAAAGCCACCCGAACTAGATTTTTGGCAATAGGCCTTTCTTCTCTTCGTCAATTTTCCCAACCCATGCAATCATGTTTATATATGAAACATAACAATACATTCACATGGTTAATTTAACAAAAGGCCCATAATACAAGTGGGTCCATATTTCAAATTTTCATTTTGGCCCATAAGGCAAAATAGCATTTTAGCCCATTTAACGATCTAGCAAACCTTGGCCCATATATCGATCTAGCAGTTTTTGGCCCATATATCGATCTAGCAGTTGTTGGCCCATATATCACATGAGGCATAAAATTTTACTATTTATCAAATAACCCATTGAGGGCATTTTCGTAATTTCTATAACTTTAACCGTTTTCATGCATTTACACAAAAGTGTTAATTATTTCGTATTTCTCTGATTTTGTATCTTTACGATTTTATCCCAATACTTACGGTGTAGTATCTAACCCAAGAGATAAGTGTGAAGTTACACACCTGGTTACAGTGAGAACTAGAATTTCCCACTCGTCGATACCTAAACACGCATCACGATAATTTAGAACACTAATACTATTTATAAATCTATTCTTATAAATAACAATCTAGACTTTACCCTTGGAATTTCGAACAACTTCTATATGCGGTTTTTCCCCGATTGTTGGTTCGTTTCCTAATGAATATCCACGAACAAACAAAGGTTTGGAGTACGAACGACTTCAAATAATAGATTCTCCTTAGATGAGGGTCTACAACCCGGTAGAAAATCTCGAATTCCTGAAATAGCCCTTCGCTTAAATTTCAGGGGAATAGCAGAACCACCTCTATTCTGAACACTATTCACAACCTTTTTCGTCCCTATCTTGATTGTCTTCATTGACAAAATATCGTTAGTCCAACTAAAAAGTATATCAGAAATTATGACTAACGATTTGAAGGGTGAGATTGGCTTACCACAAAATATCCTTGTCCCACAAGATGAAAATCGAGCGATAACGTCCCCTAAAACAAAATCGATTAATAGTTCATCTATAACAATATGTCGAGTAGTATATAGCTCATTGATAAGAACCCTTACCTTAACACTTCAACTCGATTTCTAACGAATCACGATGATAACAAATACTCCAAGTTTGGCCTTCTTTATAACACAATTGCTTAAACAAAGGTTGAAGGAATAATCAACAAAACAATATAGATGAAGAGAAGATTCAGCTTTGAAGGAAAATTGAAGGAAATGGTATTAGTACCATTCGGCCATGGGGAGAAAAGGATGGAGAAGGTGTTTGAATGATAAATGAAATGGAGAGGAAAAGAGAATGGGGAGTAGGTGTTTATGATTCAGTTTTCAAAGAGAAGAAAAGAGAGAGAAAAGTGATGAGTTTAGGAACAAAATGCATTCAGCAATGGGGAAGAGAAGGAAAAAGAAATGGCTTTTTGTGTTGATAATTTCGACACTAGGAAAGAATACAAGATGAAGCACTTGAGAGGTTTTGCAAAATAAATGACCCAAATGGTCAAAAAAATGACCAAAAGAAACAAAACAAAAGTTGCTTCCTCCTAACACAAACACATTCGGCCAAGAGAGGGAAAGATGAAAGGAGAAATGTCTAGCAAAATACCAAATGATACCCAAAAGCTACCAATCAAACTAAACCTATCACCAAAATTTGCCACCCAAAGTTCGGCTCCCCCTTTAGTCCACAATGCCGTCCAAATTCACGGACAAAATGTCTATTCAAAAGTTTCCAAGACATCATCCTTGTATCATGCCTTGTGATCCTCCACTTTCCAAAAGATTAAAAATTCTATCCCTAAAATCAAGTTGATTCTATCCCTAAATTCATGCTTGCCATAACCTTTAGCCTCCTTACCATAAAAGAATTTGTCCATCTTATCCATGAATGAAGCTTGGCCAACACTTGCTAGGAAAGAGCAAAAATAAATGCTCACAATTTGCATGCTAGGAGATTTGAACCTCTCCCCTCAATACCATGCATGTAGCACATATCCACTTAACCAATAACTCAACTTATGCTATCTTTTACCACTTTAATTAACTTAAACTTCATAGTCATTTGATTCCTCTACAGTAAAGTACTCTTTATTAAAATTTATTCTATTCCTCTACAGTAAAGTACTTTTTACTAAAATTTATTCTTACTCCGAATAAACCCGAGCCTTCTCAAGACTATATTAAACACACAATTAAAATCATTCACGAGCTAAACACCAAAAACATGCAACATATCGATACTCATATTTTTAGGATGTTACATGGCCTATTAGGCCCAAATCAAATCCAATTCATGTATCATGCATGACTAATTCAATTCGTATGACCAACCAAACCATTTCATCAAACTTAGCTTTAGGGCCCACCGGGCCCATTTAGTTACTTTTGGCTTTTCAGTATTGCCGATATCGTGTGTGTAGTGTTTGCACACACCTGGTAACCTCGCGTGCTGTAAACCCCTTAGTCACGAACCTACAATCGACATCACCTAACGATTAATCATAACTTAATATACACTTATCGAAAATTGAAACCTCACCGTAACCTTACCGTGTACCTCACGTTCTAGTAGCCCTTCATTCGCTACTATTGGCGATTATCCTCTAGGGCTACACCCAAACGCCCACCAAGGTATATTAGCTCCCCTCATAGAATGCTCGATATATAGCTAGCTTCTCACCTTCCTTCTTTGTATCTTTCTGATGTGGGATCCCTCCATTAGCAGAGTTTAAATCCAACTCAAACTCTTCTCGTCCAATCCACAAAATAAATACTCCCTTGCTTGTCATGAGATTCGAACCCAAGCTCCCTTGCACCCTTAATGATGCCTTGGCACTAGACCACTCACTTTCTTGTGTTTAAAATCATGCACAACTAAATATAAGTCCTATAGCCAAATTCAAAAATCCATTTAAAAAGAAAACTAAAATGCAAGCACCCAAACTTGAACCATGGACCTCCTTCCTTCCTTTTGGCGTCACCCCCTTCCTCCTTATGTGCTATCACTTTGCCACTACACCACACACTCCACTTGTCATTTTTCCCCACATTTTATTCTTAAAGCCTACCTACCAACTCCCAGGGTTTTTTTCACCTAAAACTAAAATTTTTCCTATGGCCTAACTTTAACCTGGGACTTCATAAAAGCCTCATAACCTTCCAAAATCACTCACCTAATAAGTCCAAATTGCCTTAGTACCATTCTCTTATTCTAAAAAATTTTAAACGCTATTACGTCGAAGGCCCATTGGGCCCAATCCTACTAGGCCCAGTTCTAGGATGTTACATTCACACAGCTTGAACCTCCTCCCTGCCAGATCCCTGAGGCGTCACCTTCCTAAGCTTTAAGTGGCACCTCCTTGCCACTTCACCAATACACTTCTTGTGTCAAAACACACCAACACCAACCCTTAAGTCATATCCCATGCAGCTCTCCCCCCCTAAAGTGGCCAAAAAGAAAAATTTTTACCAAGGCTTCGGCTTACCCCTAAGTCATTCCTGGACCCCAAAGCATCCTAAACTAGCATGTCAAGCATAGCATTCACACACAAACACACAAATGCATAGCCCCTAATTTAGGATGTTACAGTGTGACCCTTGTATGGTTGAAATATTTCTAAGTTTTCAAAAATTTTTGTATGTTATTTGTTTAGTCTCAAACCACTTCTAAAGCATGTTTAAGGCCTCGTAGGCCCTTATAAGGGACAAAGTGATTATGTTGAATGATTTATGAGAATGTATGTTTTATATGGTGTATTGATAGGTAATACTCCATAACCCTACTCCGACGACGGATACGGGATAGGGGTGTTACATTTTATTGGTATCAAAGCTATAGTTTAGTCGATTCTAGGACTAACGTAGTGTGTGTAAGAGTCTAGCTATACATGCCATATATGCTCTGTGATAGTGTGATGATTCTTGATGGCTTAAATTGTGTTTTTGTATAGTAATGGATCCCGAACAAGCTGTAGCTGATGATGTATAGAGTAAATCACCCGCTCTCGCTCAAGGGGCAATGACATTGGATTCTAGGCTGTAATGAGTAGCCACAAGGCAGAGGCTAAACAAGCCTTGTAATAGCTCGATTTAAACCTTATTCAAAATGGTGGTTTCGGGACCACGAATCTGAGTTAGAAAAATATTTTGATATCATTTTCTGTGTTTATTATGTATGAATTTATTTGTGTGAAATTTTCTTGATTTAATTTTGTCGTTTAAGTGTCCGATTAAATAAAAAGACTTAATTGTGTAAAATGTGAAATTGGCTAATTAATGTGTAAGTGTTAATTTGCTTATGTCTTTATAGTGCAAAGTCCTTAAAAGGTAATTAGCTCACTATTAATGATTGTGGACAGCAATGGTCAAGAATGACCTTATTATATATGTTTTATATATTTAGTAATAAAGGTTAAAAATGCAAATTGTATATTCAGTTAATATAACATAAAACATAAAAAAAGTCATGTTCTTCATCTTTTCATCACCGAAACTTGGAAAGTAAATTAGGTTCGAAGCTTTGAAATATTCGGCTAGTGAAGGTCTTGATTGAGGTTAGTTTTTGTTTCAATTTTTGATAATTTTTACGTTTTTGTAATCATGATGTTAAAATTGATTCGACCTATTGATGTAATTGTGATATTAAAAGTGAAAATATATATATGTGTATATGATTGTTTATATTCGGCCATATGATATGTATGTGTGATTAAAGTATGACCTTTGTAGTAAATGATATCTTTGTATTGGAAATTTTGTGTACTCGACCTTATTAGTAAAATGTTAATATGCCTTTGTTAATATATATATTTTTGCTTATGACTTACTAAGCTTAAATAGCTTACTCTGTGTGTGTTCTTTTTTACCTTTGTTTTATAGATTTTGGGGTCATGTTATGAGCTCGGAGATCGTCAGCAAAGCCTATCATTCTATCGACTGTTTCTTTCGGTATTTACTAAGTTGAGTTTGGACATATGGCATGAATAGCATAGATAGAATGTTTGATTTTGGGACATGTATATATATATGTCGAACCATTTTATTTTAATGTTTTGAAAATGAGGTCGACTTAAAAATGATGTGGAGTCCCCACCAATCCTTTTATTCAGGTGTGATTGAATCACCTTTGAAAATTTTATTGGTCTACGAAATTAAATGACACAAAGGGTTCGAGAGTCAGTTACGCACGAGGAAGGATTAGCGCCCCCATACGCCCCAAAACGGGTACCAAATTGATTAAGTAATGTCCTTACATTGAAAACTTGAAAATATTAAGGCATGATTATTTTTAAGGAAAGTTACTTTATTTGGAATTGAATCTCAAGATTAACACCCAGTACATTAAGATATAACATGTTTATACTTTGACAATGAGATCATCTTTGATCTTCAAAACATGCAATTAAAAAAGGGTATTTGGTTATTTGGTTAGACAGAAAATTAACACCCAGTACGTTAGGGCATAATTTTTTGAACTTCCAAACATACAAATATTGCCTTATCTTAAAAAATTTTCAAATACGATATCTTAAAATTTGGCTCAATACACAATTTTTAACAAAATGAAACATTTGGTAAAGACTTGAATATATTGAAATTTGAGGCACAATGCAATAACAAAATGCACAAATATTAATTGTGAAATATACACAAATTAAACATCATATTAACAATAGGCTATGAAATTTAATAATTCTACGAAATTGACAATGACAAATTAATATAAAATAAAATTTTGGATGCTACTAAATATTTTTAAAATAAAGTAAGTCGATTTTTATCAACATTTTATGGAATTGTTTAAAATGAAATAATTTGTGAGCAATTCATGACATACATATTTTAACAAAAACTTACTCATTTAAACATATATATAATCATATATGAGTAACAAGATTTAAAAATTGTATGAAATGAATTAAAGTATATATCTGATCTTATTATTATATATACATGTATGTATAAAACAACATAATATAATTGTTTTAAAATTAACTTTACATAAATTATCAAAGCAATACATGGTACATAGTTTGGAATAAAATTTTTACAAAAAATATATACAAAATATATAGATGGAAAATAAATCCAATTTCAACATTACAAAATAGATTTCAAAATAATTTGGATTAAAATAATTTGAATAATAAAAATTTAATACTAAAAATACAAGAAGCGTAAAATAAAAAAAACAATTAACACTTAAAAAAATAAAAATAATAAAATAAAATTAGAAGGCCATTATATAAATAAACAAAATTATTTAAACAACATTGACGGTCATCTTGAATTTTCGCTTCAAGAATAAGGGATCGAATTGGCAAATATTCTAATATCCAAACGCAGCACACAATCTGGACTAAATTAAAATAATGCATAAATTATTGAGATCGATTAAAGAATAAAGACCATGCATCACAGATTTAATTAAATAAACGGTACAAAAATAAGGGGATCAAACATGCAAATACCCCTTTTACACATAAACACGCGGATCCTAAGAGTTTTAGATCAAATCGAGTCAGGTAGCTTCGTACAGCACTATTTTGAACTTATTGAAACGAATTTAAACAATTCCGTTTCCTTAATGCATTAAAAACAGAGTTAAGAAAATAAATCCACATTTTATTTTAAAAAAAAAAACCCTAATCCCCTTCATTATCCTTCAGCCGCAATCCAAAACCTCTCCAACGAGTCAGCAAAACACCACCATGAACGGCGAATAGCAGCGCTTGAGGGTTCGACTTACTTCCGTAACCAATCCTAAGCCTTACCCTCTAACTAATTTCTTTGTTTATCTCTGATCGCGATGAAAATGAACAGATGGCACATATTGTATCTTCGTCTAACTTCGATTGCGATGGAGAAGACAAAGATATTCACAAAGGTACGCACCTTTTCTTTTTCGTTTTATTTTGCATGAACACACAAGGAAAAAAATTCAAAAAGAAAAAAACGAAAAGAGAAAGAGTTTTGAGAAATGAAATCACCTTCTGCTTTTGTTTCTGGTTTCGTATTTCTTGTATTTGTGTGCATAATCCTCTAATGTACAGTATTTAGGCTTTTTATAGCCAAAAAAGAAATGAGTTACACATTTTTCTAAATAATTTCTCTGTATTCTACACTATTCTGTGGTTCTTGATACTGTTTTTCACTTTCTATTACAGGTACAACTGTGAAGGGGATCCCTGCTGATGCTGGCATGTGTGCGCGTGATGGCCGCTGGCGTGGATGCACGCGAGGCGTGTGTGGAGAAAGCTACGACGCTGAAGGGTTCCATAAACCACTAGGGTTTCTAGACAGTGCTAAGAGGATTGGGTCATTTGGGCCAATTCAGTATTGGGCCTAATTAGGCATTTGGGTTTCAGATTTTGTTCATTGGGTTTTGTATTTGGGCCTTATTTTAATTTAATTTGGATTTAAAATTTAGTTTGGGTTATTCTGTAAATAAAGGACTGTAAACTTTTATTTTGACTTTATTTTATTTGGTTTTGGTTTTAATTTGCTTTCTTTTTGGTTTATTTTAATAAACTGGTTAATTGGGCCCCGGGCAAATTTGGGTTCTTACAGCTGCCCCTCTTTGCTCATTGTCATGTAATGGGAATGAAGCAAAAACTTTAAAAAGAGCCAAATTTACCCGTTGTTCTTGACTTCTCTCGGTGCTTTTCTTCTTCGAGTAGCTTTATTCCATCCCACTGTATCTTCAAGAAGATAAGATCTGATGTCTTCAATCTGCTCCTGTAACTTTAGGAATGCCAGATTTTCTATCTTTGATTTGCTCCACTGCAAACTAAGTGAGACGAGATCTGATGTCTTCGATCTGCTCTTGTAAACCCAAGAATGCCAGATCTGCTATCTTCGATCTGCTCCACTGCAAACTTTGGGAGATGAGATCTGATGTCTTCGATCTTCTTTTGCAACTTCAGGATTGCCAGATCTGCTATCTTCGATCTGCTCCACTGTAAACTCAAGGAGACAAGATCTACTATCTTCGATCTGTTCCTACAACCTCAGGAATGCCAGACTTGCTATCTTTAATCTACTCAACTGCAAACTCAGGGAGACAAGATCCGTTGTCTTCGATCTACTCCTGTAACCTCAGGAATGCCAGACCTGCTATCTTCAATCTATTCCACTGCAAACTCAGGGAGACAAGATCTGATAATTCACCGGTGCTGCGACCCCGTCCTCTAGGGGAACTATCCTGTAAAATCAGTTTTATGTGTTTATTCTTATACAAAATGGTTAGGATGCAATAATCTAATGCTCTTAACTAAATGTATTATGGATGACATTGCATGAATGGAAAATGTCATGAGAATGATTAGGATGCAATGACCCGAATGAATCAAATGCCCCTAACTAAATGTGTTTTGCATGAATGCGGAATTTTATGAGAATGATCCTTGCTTAAGGTGTCATCATTCATTATTTATCAGGGTAATGTGCTTCCCTCTTGTTTGACTGGTATTCATGACAGAAAACCTAAGAAAACAAATATCTTGCTCAACAGACTTGCCTCACTATAACTTTAGGGTTCATCTCATTATGACTTAAGGGTATAGGATCTGAATCTTTTCCATCCATCCCACTGTGACTTCAAAATGTAGTTTTTCTGAATTCAGTCTTGGATCGGGTTCTTGCCTCGGGGAGGCCTGACGGTTGGTAATTACAGTCCTTGGCTGGCCCACTATGATCAGCTCCAAGTGACCCTTATTATACATTTTCGTACTATTCGCTTTATTTTCTTTTTCCTTTGGGGCTTTTAAAGTCCACTCTCTTTTTCCTTATGTTTTGTCAGTACAACCGATTTGGCTCGATCATCCTCTGGGTTAAAACCTAAACCCATTGGGAAGTTCATCAGGGCCGAAGTATTAGTCTAACATTGGGGTCCAATAATGAGAGGTACCCCATGCGAATGCGTGTCTGGATGAGTCAGGATGCTTATCGGGGAATAAACTATGTCTTCATCATCATCCACATTGCTGACTGCTCGACCACTCTTCTTTTCAAGCCCTCCAACTAGTAATTGGGTTAACTGGCGCATCATATTCATTTTATCTCGTATATCCCGTTGAATTTTGGCCAACTGCTCTTGTATCAGTATTTACCTTTACTTTAATCTCTCCAACCTTTGTTCCTTGTCTTCTAGGTTATTGAAATAATTTTTAACTATTTAGAGCCTTTTTAATGAATTTTAATGCAATGTAATGCAATGCAATGCATGAATGCAAAGAGGCGTCAATTCTGATTCAGTTCCATATAGAAAAATTTATTAGAAAACAAAGCTCTTTACTTAAAACATATTACAAATATAGCTTGGCCTTAATCCCCAAAGCTTTAATTTTCTGAAGTAGTGAAGCTAACTCCTATCCATGATTTTACTGTGACTCATACTACATGCTCAATATATCCGCTTGTGTTGCCAAAATTTGCAAGTAGTCAGCTACCTCTTGAATTTGAGTTATAGCTTCTCCCATGACGTAATCCCTATTTCTAACTTGATTTTGGGAGTAGTGAAGCTCCTCTTTCCATTGCTCTTCATTCACCTTTAGGGACCCAATACAATTTTGACAATTCTGCAATGCTAGCTCTAATTCTTCAATTTTCTTTTTCATTTCTTCAATTTTACCCAAACTAGCTTTCAGTTCCGTCACAGAATTACGGTTTCAATGATAACAAAGAGACATTTCCAACTCCGCCACCTTATACTTTAATTCATTTCTTCCATTTTGGCTTTCTAACACTTGCCTTTCTAAAATATCATTCTGGGCCTTCATTTCTTAAAATTTCTTTTCCCACTGCTCAGCCTTAGCTTTTTCCTATTGCACCTCCTATCGCCATTGATCTGAAGTTTTTCCTAGCCCAGCGATTCTCATTGATAGACGCATCTTCTTGTAATCTGTCCTTAGGCTATCCAAATCTTCTTTAGCTTTATTCTTCCCTTTTCTTAACTTTTCATCTTCTGATTTCTGTATTTCCATGTCTAACCTCAAGTGCATTTTTTCTTCCTCTAATTGCTCAATTTTCTTCCCAGGCTCTGAATTCTGCTTTTCAAAATCTTGTTTTATAATTTCTAGCTTTGTGGGAACTATTCACAAACATTCCTTTATTGATCGAGCATCATCTAAAAATGGTCGTGGCATATTATCATTAACCCTTTTACTTAACCACTCTTTATATTCAAGAGTCGTCATTTTGCCCACACTTACTCTCTTCATCCGACGGGTTTGCATCCAAGCATTAGCAATCTCCCATATCTTTTTCTTATAATTTTCCCCTTTATAGGAAACTTCACTTTGAGCCAACCCGTGCGTCGCCGGCACAAACTGTCTTGTTGCAAGCAGAGGAGTGTATCTAATGGCTCCCCAAATTCCAGGTAAAGGGACTTAATCAAAACTTCCACACTTGTAAAGTATCTCATCGGGCACCATCCACGGAGCTCTCCACTCGACATCCTTTTCTTGAAGATTCTGTAAAATCAGCATCCACTTTTCTTTTGGTATATCTTCTTGCTTTTGCGCAACCACTTCTTCTTTCAAAGGTGGATAATTCTCACAAAAAGGTCGGTAAGAGACCTTATCTACCCTGCAGAAGTGACCACGAAGACTGATCGTTGTTTTTTCGAGTTTTAAAATTTATAAAGAGAATGATCGAACCTGAAAACTAACTCTGAGAATGACTTAAGGCAAGTGCACCTATCGAACAGAGTATAGCTTAGGCAAGACTAGATTGTCGAGCCCAAAGGAACTAAAAGTACTAATACTAACCTTCTTTCTATTATTTAGCCTAAATATTAAGTGCTTGGTGGTTTAATCTAAAACTAATTGACTACTAAGCTAAGATTCAAAGAAAAAAAGAATGAATTGAAGAAACAACTTTAGGAAAACTCAGTTGACTAAGACGATACCCTTAGGAAGAATCCACCTAGACTTTACTTGTTATCTAACACTAAACCAGACGATTTATTCACTTGACTTGATCCGTAAGATTCCCTACGTTATATTAAACCCTCTCTCGAGGCGAATAACATCTAATCCTAGGTTGACTAATTGAAATCTCTTTCTAATTAAAACCCCTAGAATCATATTAACTCGATCTATGGACTCCCATATTAGGTTTCACCCTAATCTGACAAAATCTTGTCACTCTATCTCTAGGCGCACGATCAACTCTGCTTAATTATGCTAGATCTACTCGTAGATAGGGACTTTTGCTCCACCACCTAAGCATATCCAACTTGAATTAATATCCCAGAAATATTAACACAAGAATTAAACACATATAATTAAGATAAAATCAATTATTTATCATATAGTTCAGAAAACAATAACAAGATTCATCTAGGTTTCATCCCCTTCAGGTATCTGAAGGGTTTAGTTCATAACAATAAAAGAAAAAATCTCAGAAGAAAAGATAAAACAGAACATAAGAAATCCCTAAAACTCCCTGAAGGAATTGAAGGAGAGATCCACTGTCTTGAGTAGAATTCTGGTTTCTTGAGATGGATCAACTAGGTATCTTTGAGTGATTCCCATAAATCTAGCCTTTCTAGCTCGGCTCCTTGGCCTAGCTCAACGCCTCTTTGAAGGTTATCCTTAGGGTGTTTATATAGGCTCTTGGAATGCTTTATTTGGCCCCCTAAGTATCCTAATCTACGTGGAATTCCTATTAGGGTGTTTGAATAGGCTTTGGAATGTGTTTCTTTGCCTCTAAGTACCCTAATCCGAGTAGAACTCCTCTTGACCGCGACAGGGACACACCCATGGCACACGCTCGTGTGAATCGATTTTAGGCCGTGGTCGAGTCTACTGAAGAGGCACGCCCATGTGTTTCGAGGTCTAGGCCGTGTTAGAGTAAATTAGGAAGGCAAGGCCGTGTGGTCTTAGGCCCAAGCTATGTCGATTTCTTCTTTGGCCCAATTTGGTCCGTTTTAGGCCCATTTCTCGTTCTTTTCATCCCTAGGTGCTTTCTTGAGTATAAAACATGAAAAGAAAGGATTAAGAACACATTTTTACACAATTCAGGGAATAAATCATCCAAAAGTATGCTAAATGTAGGATTAAAATATGTTACTTTTACGGTTTATCAAATACCCCCACACTTAAGCTTTTGCTTGTCCTCAAGCAAAATTCTCAAATTACAATTAAAACAAACTTTCCAAAATTCGTAATTCTCATTAACAATGCATCATCATAATTCATAGATAATTTATACATGGATAATTTAACTCAAAGACTCCTAAAGATTCAAACACTTCTAAGTCATATATTTGTAGCATGAAAATATAGGTGTCTCCCTTTATCTAAATAATTACCTCTGATTCAAAACCGACAAAGATTAAGATCTTCACTAAAGATTCACTCAAAGCACTCAAAGTGTTTAAGGTTCAGGAAAAAGCACTCATAAGTCAAACCTGAAAAGTTAATCCCATAGGCTTGCAAAAATCAAATCTCCACTACTATAATATGATATGATACACAAATCAAAAGATCTGTAACAGGGCTGAAATGGGGCTTGGGTTAAAGGTGTGGATAAAGGTTGAATTTGGAAGGTTAAAATCGATATTGAATTGACAAATTACCTAACTTTAGAAAAAGATTTGAACTAATAATTTGAATAGTTACATCTCATGAAAATTTAAAATACTAATAATACGAGCTTCTTCTTCAAGATGTTGAATTTAAACGTACAAGCTCTTAGAACATAGAACTAATAATAAATATACTTCGTGTTCATTTTTTTAAGAACAAATCAATAAATACATAATATAAGAAAGAACTTTATCAACTGAAATAAAGTAATTAGGCAACTGATCAAATCAATTCTCGATAGAAGGGTAGTCAAAGGAATGGTGATAACAAATACGAGCGGGGTTTTGGGTTAATATTAATAGGTGAATCAATAAAAAGGGTTGTTAGGATCAACGGGTTTACTAAGGGTTAATTGTGAAGATAAGATTTTTAGTGGAGTGAATGGGTTAAAACCTAGGTGCCTTTATCATCTCAGTATATCAAATCAAAAATGTGGTCTTGACATGTATAATCAAGGCAAGTTCTAGAATAAAAATTCAGTGTTGACACACTCATAAGCAATAAAGTGAGCAAGGAAAAGAATATATGCTCTATAAGGCTCAAAATCTCACAAAAATTATGGGTGTTTGATATCAATCCCTGTAAATTTCAAACTTCAAGGTAATATTCAAATTCAGTTCGGCAACCTAGAAAATTTTTTATTCTTGAAAAATAGACTTATCATGGTTGATTTTCTAGTATCTTAAAGTATAAATCATAAATGCACAATCAACTATGACTTACTCTAAAACATATCAATAAGAACAATAAATCATCAGAAAATTCATCCTAATTAGTAATATGAGGAAATTACTTAAGAACTAGATATAATTCAGGGATTTGAGAATAATGCAGAAAGTTAGGCACTTTTACCCTCCACACTTAAGATGTACATTGCCCTCAATGTACAAAGATAGTTAAATAATCATGTGATACTGAAATCAAAAGGGGAGAAGTGAAACTTCATGAATTTTTTCTAGGATCACTATTCCCGACCCGATTTGGATGAAGAGGCAGTGGTGCTATGGTTGGATGCCAACAGTCACTGTGCTAGATGAAGAAATTGGGAAACTCGTGGTGGATTAGCCAATAATTATTAAGACACATTTAAAATAAACTAATTATGTATTTAAGGACAAGAAAACTAAAGGGAAATAAAACGGAAAGTAAGATAAAATTAACATAAAAGATGAATGGACTGAGGAGTCCTTATTGTTGGATGGTTCACGAGGTGGGTGTGATTCCTAAGGCTGTGTTGAGCCGGTGGTCGTGGTTCCGGTGTGATTCCCTAGCAGCCTAAAGAACCTAAAATCAAGAAACTAGAATAAAATAAACTAAATTAAGAATAAGATAGTCAAAGAGAAGGAAATTGAAGCAAAAGAGAAAAGTAGAATTAAAGTTGAATGGTCTCAAAGACCCTTGGCTTGTAGGCATGAACTTATGTAGATCGATCTCCCTCTGAGAGATTATTCTTGGTTTTTCCGCTTATTTGACATGGATATGTATAGCTCAAGAGTATATAGAATGTTGTGGAGAGGGGAGAATTCTAAGAAAAAAAGGAAGAAAAGTCGTGGAAAGTAGATTAGAAGAATGGGGAGGGGGTGGGTTTAAATAGAGTTTTGGGGTCTGACATTTCCCCATACCCATGAACCGTGGGTGTGTTGATACACACGGCTATGTCACACGGCCGTGTGTCTAGGTGTGTTGGTTCACCCATGCCCATTTTATATATTGCCATGCCTGTTGGTGGTAAGTCAGTGTCGTCCACGCCGCGTCGCACGACCGTGGCATTTTGTTGGTGCTCATGGGGTGGTGGTTGGAGGCCGTGACTCAAGATTTGATTCTCTCTGACTTGTACCTCTTCTGCCATTGTCAGTACGGAGATTCTGTACTTCCACACGGCCACGGCCACGCCCGTATGTAAGGTTGTGTGGTCTAGAAATCTGCACTTTTGATTAGTTTAAAACTAGGTGTTAAGATGAAGAGGATAAAAAGAAACAAATACAAAAATAAATAGGGTTAGTGCTCGAGTTGCCTCCCGAGAAGCGCTCGTTTAAAGTCTTAAGCTAGACTTTCCGCGTATTCACAAAAATCAGGGTAGTTTAAAAGTTTGAATATCTTTCCTCATGCTGTCAGTTTTATTTTCATGATAAAGTTTAAGTCGAGAAGCGTTTACCTTAAAACTGCCGAATGTTGGATTGCTTACCTCGATTGTTCCGTACGAGAAGATTTTACGTACCTCAAGAGGAATTTCCTCATTTGTATTCAGGTCTAATGTGACCATGCGAGGATCTGCTTTATTTAACAGTACCTGATCTTCTATTTTGAAGTGGTTTGATGTTCCTACGAGCTCTTCTGGATGCTCCTTCAGTTTTACTTCGTGTTGTTTCAGTTCCTCTTTAAAGTGTGTCTTCCACTCTTCTAGTTTGTCGACCCTAAGGCTTTTCTCCTCATATGTTTTTTCTTTGTGGACACGAGGACCATGATCCGGCTCAGGTTTGTAACTTTGTGGTGTTTCCTATGGTGAAAGTTGAACAAGTTTGTTATCAACTGAATTTACTTTCTCACCTTCATCACTTGATGTTCTGGCCGAGTCAAGAGCTTGTAGATTGATTGATTCATCACCTACACGAAGAATGAGTTCTCCTGTACAAACATCAATCTTAGTCCTGGCAGTTGCTAAGAACGGTCTTCCTAAAATTAAAGGAATCGAATTGTCCTCATCCATGTCTAAGACAACAAAGTCAACTAGGAAAATGAATTTATCAATTTTTACAAGAACATCTTCGATAATCCCCTTAAGAATTCTAACAGTTTTATCAGCTAATTGATTACTCATCCTAGTTTGTTTGAGTTTCCCTAGACCTAGATGTTTAAACATTTTATAAGGCATGACATTTATACTTGCCCCTAAATCAGCTAAAGCATTGTCAACAGTTAAACTACCAATTAAACATGGAATTGTAAAACTCCCTAGATCTTTTAACTTCCGTGGTAGTCTATTTTGTAGGATTGCTGAGCACATTGCATTTAGCTCCACATGCGACTCCTCGTCTAACTTACGCTTGCACATCAAGAGTTGTTTTAAGAATTTTCTCGAATCTGGCATCTGTGAAAGAGCTTCAAGAAGCGGTAACTTAATATGTAATTTCTTTAAAAGTTTAAGGAACTTACTGAACTGTTCCTCTGTATCGTCTCTCTTCATTACTTCGGGATAAGGTATGCGGGTCGCTACTCTTTGATTATCAGTTTTGGCTTTTCTTGTGTTGCCTCAACTTTACCTTCTTCTACCTTGCTTTCTTGTATTGAATTGGGTTCATCCAACCTGACATTTTCCTGAGCTGTTATGGCTTGGGTTTGCTATTTTAGGTTAATCTCAGTGTTGCTCGGTAGATGCCCTTGCTGTCGTTCGGATATTAACTTTGCAAGTTGTCCAACTGACTTTGTAACTTCCTCGACTGATTTGGTAAGTTCCCCGACTTGGTTCTTGATCCCTTCCATTGATGTCTGTTGGTTTTTCAGTGTTGCATCGGTGTCTTGGAGACGGTTTTCTGTGGATGGCATGAATTTTGTCAACATCTCTTCGAGGTTCGGCCTTTTTTCCTATGGATAAGGCTGATTTTGGAAATTTTGAGGAGGTTTTCTTTGATTTCCTTGATTTTCTTAACCTCCCCATGAAAAATTTGGGAGGTTCCTCCAACCTGGATTATAGGTATTACTATAAGGGTTATTATTAGATCTGAAATTATTACCTATATAGTTCATCTGTTCGCTTTCTATGCCCGGTTGGTAGGGTGGGTACTCAGGATTTGCCACAGTTCCACTTGTGTCGCACTGAATTACTGGATGGACCTGCGAAGAACACAAACTATCAAGCTTTTTATTCATCATCTCTACTTGCATTGATCGCATGGTTACTGCATCGAGGTTAAAAACTCCAGTTGATTTTGTTGGTTTCGTCCTTGTAACCTTGCCACTGATAGTTATTTAGTGACATCTTTTCAATAAATTCGTAGGCGACTTTAGGAGTTCTATTGTTCTGGGTTCCACCGGCGGCTGGATCATTTAATTGTCTCATTGAGGGGTTTACACCGGTATAGAAAGTTTGGACTTGGAGCCACAAGGGTAAACCATGGTGCGGACACCTTCTCAAGAGATCCTTGTATCTCTCCCATGCATCGTATAAAGTCTCTAAATCCATCTTCAAAAAAGAAAAGATATCATTCCATAATTTGGCCGTTTTGGTCGGTGGAAAATATTTTAATAAAAATTTTTCAGTCATTTGATCCCATGTGGTGATTGACCCTCGTGGTAACGAGTTTAACCATAGTTTGGCTTTATTCCTTAATGAAAAGGGAAATAAAAAATACGTATGGCATCATTAGAAACGCTATTTATTTTGAAGGTATCACAGAACTCTATAAAATTAGCTATATAGGTATTTGGGTCTTCGTCCTACAAACCATCAAATTGAACAAATTGTTGAATCATTTGTATAGTGTTAGGCTTTAATTCAAAATTATTAGCAGCTATAGCAAGCCTAACAATACTTGATTCTCCTCCTGTTAAATGAGGTTTATCATAATCGTACATAGTACGCGGAGCATTGTTTTTTTCCACATCTTGTGGTGGTTGGTTATTCTCGTCCATCCCTTCAATAGGATTGGATCTGCCTTCTCGCTCTTCTTCTGTGTAATTTAGGGTTCGTCTAATTTCTCTGCGATTCTTGCGAGCGGTAGCTTCAATATCATTATCGTATACTAATGGTCCTTTCGAGTTCCTTCTAGTCATAAACTAGAGGTACCTGTGTTGGAAAAGAAAGAAAGAAAATTAGCAAGGTTAAAATTGAAATAAAAAATAAAAAAATAATTACGAAAAAAAATAATGGCTAAAGTAATAAAAATAGGGCTTTCTTAATATTTTAGTTCCCTGGCAACGGCGCCAAAAGCTTGATCGTTGTTTTGTCCAGTTTTAAAATTTATAAAGAGAATGATCGAACCTGGAAACTAACCCAGACAACGACTTAAGGTAAGTGCACCTATCGACCAGTAGTATAGCTTAGGCAAGACCAGATTGTCCAGCCTAAAGGAACTAAAAGTACTAATACTAACCTTCTTTCTATTATTTAGCCTAAATATTAAGTGATTGGTGGTTTAATCTAAAGCTAACTGACTACTAAGCTAAGATTCAAAGATAAAAAAATGAATTGAAGAAATAACTTTAGGAAAACTCAGTTGACTAAGACGATACCCTTAGGAAGAATCCACCTAGACTTCACTTGTTATCTAACACTAAACCAGACGATTTATTCACTTGACTTGATCCGTAAGATTCCCTAAGTTATATTAAACCCTCTCTCGAGGCGAATAACGTCTAACCCTAGGTTGATTAATTGAAATCTCTTTCTAATTAAAACCCCTAGAATCGCATTAACTCGATCTATGGACTCCAATATTAGGTTTTACCCTAATCCGACAAAACTCGTCACCCTATCTCTAGGCGCGCGATAAACTCCGCTTAATTATGCTAGATCTACTCTTAGATAGAGACTTTTCCTCCACCACCTAAGCACATCCAACTTGAATCAATACCCTGAAAATATTAACACAAGAATTAAGCACACATAACTAAGAATAAATCAAGTATTTATCATATAGTTTAGAAAATAATAACAAGATTCATCTAGGTTTCATCCCCTTTAGGTATCTGAATGGTTTAGTTCATAATAATAAAAGAAAACATCTCATAAGAAAAGATAAAACAAAATATAAGAAATCCCTAAAACTCCCTAAAGGAATTGAAAGAGAGATCCGCCATCTTGAGTAGAATTTCGGCTTCTTGAGATGGATCAACTGGCTATCTTCAAGTGATTCCCACAAATCTGGCCTTTTTGGCTCAGCTCCTTGGCCCAGCTCAACACCCCCTTGAACGTTATGCTTAGGGTGTTTATATAGGCTATTGGAATGCTTTATTTGGCCCATAAGTATCCTAGTCTATGTGGAAATCCTATTAGGGTGTTTGAATAGGCTTTGGAATGTGTTTCTTTGCCTCTAAGTACCCTAATCCGAGTAGAACTCTTCTTGGCCGTGGCAGGGACACGCCCATAGCACACACCTGCGTGAATCAATTTTAGGCTGCGGTCGAGTCTGCTGAAGAGACACGTTCGTGTGTTTCGGGGTCCAGGCCATGTGGTCTTGGGCCCTGGTAGTGTCGACTTCTTCTTTGGCCCAGTTTGGCCCGTTTTAGGCCTGTTTCTCATTCTTTTCATCCCTAGGTGCTTTCCAGAATATAAAACATGGAAAGAAAGGATTAAAAGCCCCTTTTTACACAATTCAGGGAATAAATCATCCAAAAGTATGCTAAATGTGGGATTAAAATATGTTACTTTTACGATTTATCAAAACCACACTATCAATAATTCTGCACATCCAACAAATCGACCTTCTCTCGTTCTTTGACACGCATTTAAAGTTCTGAAAGTCTTAGCAAGAATTGCAGGAACTAGTGTAACTTGCTTATCCAATCAATCAAACAAATCCATAACTGCTTCATGTATGTGTCTTAAAGCTTTAGGGAAAATGACTAATCTGAATGCTCAAAGAAAAGATATCCACTTTTCTTTTTACATCAAGGTGTATCAAGATCAAATCTCTCAAGTTTACCCAAGGAATACATTTTCCCTCACCCTTTTGCTGAATCAGAGCTAAAACCCACTGCTCGCTCATTCCAGTAATCTTCATCAACTTCTTCACAAAAGAAGGCATATTAACGGCCCTAGTATAAACTTTATCGGTCTGCACCCTTGGACAACGAAGTAAAGTGGTGTATTCCATTATAGTAGGCACCAAATCCACCTTCCCAAAAGTGAAACAACTATATGCAAAATTCCAGAACTGAACCATAGCCTGAAACAAGTGCATATCTACCTTAACATCAAGTAAATAGGAAATATCACCATAACCACGATAGAACATCTGCTTAGTCTCACTTTCCCAATGAGTCCAAATATCTCTAAATTCTTGAAGCTCATTTTGTGTCGTACTGATGCGGGTGAAATCCCACAGCTCCAACATATATCCTTCAACCAAACTATCCCATTTTTTTCAATTGCAACTCCTCTGACCATGTGCGCACAGCCACATTGTCCTCCACTTTATCAAGAAATTCATTTTCCATGGTAAACTTTCTATCTTAGCAACTGAACAAGAATCGACACCTCTTTAATATGAAATGACATGTAAAAAAAAAAACAAATCAAAAACGCAACAAGTCAGTATCGCATGACAAAATTCAAAACATGCAAAATATTATCAAACACTTATCTGAATAACCACTAAAAGTCCAGCGTAACTCTACCTAGGGTGGGCTCATAAGGTTTACTATATGTGGTTTGGTTCTAAAGAGAGGGTATCTGAACCAATAGATTCCTCAATCCTCACCCATTATAGGCTCATATGGATCGAGTTCAGTTTAGGGGAACACATTTCCCTATGGCCATGCGAAGATGAAAATCTCACGAAGCATATAGGTACAGATGTATCCCGGAAGCAGTCCACTAGCCCATGCGAGGTGAAAACCTCACGAAGGCATAGTTTCTCACTCCCACTTAAAGGGTATGACCACAATGGTCATGCAATGCAATGTAAGAGTAATCTACGAGACTGAACATTAATCATAGCACAAATGCATCAAAAGAAACACGATTTTTCAAAATAATTTTCCAAATAATCAAAAGGACAATAGTTAATCAATTTATGGCCTAACTCTCAACGTGTCCCCAGTGGAGTCGCCAAGCTGTCGAAACCATTTTATTTTAATGTTTTGAAAAATGAGGTCGACTTAAAAATGATGTGGAGTCGTCACCAATCCTTTTATTTAGGTGTGATTGAATCACCTTTGAAAATTTTATTGGTCTACGAAATTAAACGACAAAAAGAGTTCAAGAGTCGGTTACGCATGAGGAAGGATTAGCACCTCCATACGCCCCAAAACGGGTACCAAATTGATTAATTAATGTCCTTACGTTGAAAACTTGAAAATATTAAGGCATGAATTTTTTTAAGGAAAGTTAATTTATTTGGAATTGAATCTCAAGATTAACTCGTTTCAAAGGAGTAAAATTATCATATCCAATACGTTAGGATTTAACATGTTTATACTTTGACACCAAGATCATCTTTGATCTTCAAACATGCAATTAAAAAAGGGTATTTGGTTATTTAGTTGGAAAGAAAATTAACACCCAGTACGTTAGGGCATAATTTTCCGAACTTCCAACCATACAAATATTGCCTTATCCTAAAAAAATTTCAAATGCGAAATCTTAAAATTTGGCTCAATAAAAAATTTTTAACAAAATGAAACATTTGGTAAAGACTTGAATATATTGAAATTTGAGGCACAATAAAATAAAAAAATGCACAAATATTAATTGTGAAATATACACAAATTAAACATCATATTAGCAATAGGATATGAAATTTAATAATTCTATGAAATTGACAACAACAAATTAATATAAAATAAAATTTTGGATGCTAATAAATATATTTAAAATAAAGTAACTTGATTTTTGATCAACATTTTATGGAATTGTTTAAAATGAAATAATTTGTGAACTAATTCATTAAATACATATTTTAACAAAAACTTACTCATTTAAACATATGTATAATCGTATATGAGTAACAAGATTTAAAAATTGTATGAAATGAATTAAAGTATATAATATGATCTTATTTTTATATATACATGTATGTATAAAATAACATAGTATATTTGTTTTAAAATTAACATTACATAAATTATCAAAGCAATACATGGTATATATTTTGGAATGAAATTTTTACAATAAATATATAAAATATATGTAGATGGAAAATAAAGCCAATTTGAACATTACAAAATAGATTTCAAAATAATTTGGATTAAAATAATTTGAATAATAAAAAATTAATATTAAAAATACAATATCTGTAAAATAAAAAACAATTAACACTTAAAAAAGAAAAAATAAAATAAAATTAGAAGGCCATTATATAAATAAGCAAAATTATTTAAACAACATTGAGGGTCATCTTGAATTTTCGCCTGAAGAATAAGGGATCAAATTGGCAAATATTCTAATATCCAAACGCAGCACACAATCTGGACTAAATTAAAATAATGCATAAATTATTGAGATCGATTAAACAATAAAGACCATGCATCATAGATTTAATTAACTAAATGGTACAAAAATAAGGGGATCAAACACGCAAATACCCCTTTTACACATAAACACGCGAATCGTGGGAGTTTTGGATCGGATTGGGTCGAGTAGCTTCACACGACACCATTTTGAACTTATTGAAACGAATTTAAACAATGTCGTTTCCTTAATGCATTAAAAACAGAGTTAAGAAAATAAATCCACATTTTATTTTTTAAAAACAAACCCTAATCCCCTTCATTATCCCTCAGCCGCAATCCAAAACCTCTCCATCGAGTCACCAAAATGCTAGCATGGATGGCAAATAGTAGTGCTTGAGGTTTGACTTACTTCTGTAACCGATACTAAGCCTTACTCTCTGACTAATTTCTTCGTTTACCTTCGATTGCAACGGAGAAAATGAACAGATGACACATATCGCATCTTCGTCTAACTCCGATTGGGACGGAGAAGACAAAGATATTCACAAAGGTACGCACCTTTTCCTTTTCGTTTTATTTTGCATGAACACACAAGGAAAAAGATTCAAAAAGGAAAAAAACGAAAAGAGAAATAGTTTTGAGAAATGAAATCACCTTCTGGTTTTTTTTTTCTAGTTTCGTATTTCTTATATTTGTGTGTATAATCCTTTAATGTATAGTATTTAGGCTTTTTATAGCCAAAATAGAAATGAGATGCACATTTTTCTGAATAATTTCTCTGTATTCTACACTATTCTCTCGGTTCTTATTCTTGTTTTCACTTTACATTGCGGTACAAGCGTGAAGGGATCCTCGCGATCCTCGGCATGCGTGAGCGTGATGGCCGCTGGCGTAGATGCACACGAGCCACGTGTGGAGAAGGCTACGGCGCTGAAGGGTTCTAGAAACCACTAGGGTTTCTGGACAGTGCTGAGAGGATTAGGTCGTTTGGGCCAATCTGTATTGGGCCTGATTAGGCATTTGGTTTTCAAATTTTGGTCATTGGGTTTTGTATTTGGGCCTTATTTTAATTTAGTTTGGATTTAAAATTTAGTTTGGGTTATTTTGTAAATAAAGAACTGTAAACTTTTATTTGGACTTTATTTTATTTGGTTTTGGTTTTAATTGGTTTTATTTTTGGTTTATTTTAATAAACTGGTTAATTGGGCCCCAGACAAATTTGGGTTCTTATAATATATATAACCATGCGAAAATGGCTTGATCATTTTGTTTAGGTTTGGTTTTAATTGTTATTTTTTAAGTATTTGGTGTGTTTGGTTTTAGTAATTCAGCTATGGCCTATTTCTTTAGTCAAGTTTATGTTTTATGCTTTTGATATAATTGTTTGATCTTAATGCTAATGTTTAGATGTTTAAGTAGTTTTGGTCGTGGTATATGTGTGTGGTAAACTTGATATATGGATGATGGATGTGTTTTGGTTGTGGATTGTTTGTAACACCCCAAACCCAGTCAAAGCACTACGACAGAATCTGGCATGTCACAAGGAAGAAAACGTTTGCATATTTATAAAAGAACTAAGTTTGGATTGAGTGAACTATTAGAACATTTTGAGACATAGTTTAGCAAAATAGAGTTGCCTTGTTGTTATCCCTTGTTTCTTAATTACCTGATGTAAAACTTCAGAAAATCCCAAAAGTTTATTCAAGTTTTGAAAACGTCCATTTCATATGTTACTAGGCATGCCCTTAATGTTTAACAAAATTCTAAAGAAATTTAAACGAATAAATAATCCCAAAGTAACATCTAAGTGGCCTTAATACAAAGCTGAAATCCAAACTTAAAAAAAAATTAAATCCAAAATAAGCATAAAAAAATAAAAATATTGAGCATGGCCACCTCGAGTCCACCCCGGCTCCATATCTGAGATCTAGGAATTATCTGCAAAAAGGTAACGAAAGGCGTGAGTCACCGAGACTCAGTGTATAAATCCCCATCCCAAAAGATGTTAAGCTCTTACACAGATTCATATGCAAATATGCATGTCATGCAACCCATCCAACCTAGGTATCCATCCGAGTCTCCCAAGTCTACCCCTTGTGGCACCTAGCCACTGGTAGTACCTAACCACTGGTGACCGAAGCCACAAACAATCATATGTGGGGCCAACCCATGTGTGGTACCTAACCACTGGTGACGATCCCTTATATCGTTATGTAGGGCCAACCCACAGTGGTACCAAACCACTGGGATGAGTCACAAAAATAAGCATATATGGTACCTAAACACTAGTGGCTCCAAACCACTGAGACTTAGTCACAGAATAATGATATGTGGGGCCAACCCACGTGTGGTACCTAACCACTGGTGACAGTCTGATAAATCATACCTTCCCCCTGTAACATCCTTAAATTGGACCTACGCGTTTATATGATAGTCTAATATGTTAAATTAAGATTTTAAAGGTTGGGCTAACTTTTTGATTAAATATTTGAATTAGGGATAAAGTTAGTGCTCTGGGTAATTTAAAGTGAATTATTGGGCTTTAAAAATTTGGGTTAGGTGGCTAATAAATGGTGTTAGCTTATAATTTAAGAAGATGGTTAATTAAGTGACAAGCTGGGCTTGTGGCCCAAAGAATTAAAGTGCATTAAGTGGGCATAAGGTGGCGTCATAAGGGGGAGGAGTTTGGGCCCTTGTGTGGCCGATTGGACCCTAGGAAATGGGTCAGAATTCGGCACTTAAATGGGAAGGGGGTGGACGGCATGTAGGCTACTAAATAAGGAGCTTTATTTCTTTTTATTTAAGTGATAAAAGATGATAAATAAGGAGGGAGGAGTTGGCTTTAGTGAGGGCTCTTCTAAAGGTAAGATAAGGATTGGGGTTTTCAAGTGAGATGAAGGCTATCGGAGGGAAAGAGTTGGCAGAAACTCCAACTCTATGTGTTGGTGTGTGTGTGCTGAATTTAATAGGGGAAATCATCTTTTTCTTCCATTTGCTTCTCTTTCTTTCATACTTTTTCCTCTCTAGCCAAAACTCTTCTCCCTCACTTGCCTTGATTTTTCTCTTCTAGCCGAAACTCCTTAAGTGTTCCTCCTCTCCTCAAAAACCCTTCTGAAAGCCGAATGCTCTTAGTGCATATCTTCTTCCTCTATAGCTGAATCTACAAGGAAGATCTCTGTTTTCCTGAAGGTGCACTGTAAGTCGTATACTCCTTAGTAATCCGATGAGTTTCAGGATTTCTCTTTTCTGTGATTCCTTTGTTTTTATCAAACTCTTAATCTAAATCATTGTTTCCAAGGCCCTGTCGATTATACTCTTTACCCTAGAAGCTGAATCCATCCCATTCAATCCGATTTGGTGGAAAAATCGAAGGTAGGTAGTGGTAAGTGTGGCCAAATGGCCTTCCATGATTCTTTTGCTTTGGCCGAATACTATTTGGGCTAGGTTGGTTGGTTTGATATTTGGAGGATGGCCGATTGTAGGAAGGTTGGTGGTGACAGTTTCTAAAAGATATTCGGGATTCGGCTAACTAGGTAAGTGTTCGTTTTAAAGGTTACATTTAAATAATGAGTTAGATCTCATCTTTTATTTGGTTTAGTGATTAAGGGATTGTTATGGACTCAACTAACAGTCAAGTAGAGAAGGTTGGATCTGTAAAACAGTCGCCCAAATTCAAGAAGTGATCTATTTCGGTAGTGTGAGATTGGCCAACGAGGTGTGGACTGAAATCGAAGTCAGATCGTGGGCCAATAGTAGTTGTTTCAAGTGATAGTAGCGTAGACATAGCGAAAGCCTTAGTTCGCGAATCAGGTGTGTAATACTTCCCCACCGTCTAGATCTAATTAATAATAAATATATATATATATATATATGTATATGTGTTCATAAGATTTACATGTTACATTAAAAGCCAAAATCTCGGATTTAAATGACGGACCCTCAGGTTAGTAAATAATCTGACTATATGTTACAAGTAAACTATTGTACATGTTTTAAATTATTGTACATGTTGCATGGGTTGGGTGATGAAAGGAGGAAGTTATATGTATATGTATATGAGTAATGCTTTTTATCGTGAATTATCAGGCGGCTAATGCCGTGATTTGTTATCTGAGCTTGGCCAATATATGTTGATGAGCAGCATTGACGGCCATCTTGGAGTGTAGCGGTGTGGGTTGATTGTAGAAATCCCCAATGGTGTGTTGGTTGGTACGGGGCGTGTAGCGGATGGAAACCTAGGCAAATGGGTTGGGCTTTGCATATTACTTGTTATCCATGTAAATGAAATTATTATTATGTTTTATGAGGCCCAAATCTAGTGTTGCATGAGGGTTGCACATTGAGTCTCGCGACTCACCCAAATTAATCTAACCTTTTAGGTGACAATTAGTCCTACGGACCGGGCCGGAGTGAAGCGCAAGGTGGCCATGCAAAAGAAGGTGGATCCGGCGATAAATTCCCCATATTAGTTTTTTTTAAAGTATTTTATGTTATGGATTTAAACTACGTTGTAATAAGGCCATGGGCCATTAGTTTACATTTTTGTTTTATTATGGGCCTTTATTATTTATTCTCGTTTTAATTTTTTTTCAAGGACATGTAATCTAGTTTTGGGCTTTTGCTTATTAAGGCACATTTTATGTAATTCCTATTTGGGCTTTTTTGTCAAGACGATTGGTTTTCCTAAAATTTTTCTTAGTGACAAACCAGACCCGATTGTAGTGTTTGGGCCGGGTTTGAGTGTTACACCCCCTCCTCTCATCCTACCCATTTTTCATGTAGACGCTTTTTCAATACAATATGATCATGCTTAACACTTACGAAGATATAACATGGCACATGTAGGTTTAATATAGATAAATCACGTCAGCCACCAAAATGGACTTACCCAGAGTCCTTGCTTTTACCCACAAGGGTAACATAGTGATGATTTCCACTGTTACTACGGCTTTTTACAAGACACAATAATAGCATATTAAACATATGAAGTGTGTAAAAGTTACACACCTAATTACTCGTAAAACGATACTTTCTACGTCGACACTCTCGTTGATAGGTACTACCGCTATCTGCCTACTACTCTGCTCAGATGCTGGCCCACACCTAAGTGGCCAATCACGACCCGCAGACACAACCCTCTTTTTGAACCTAGGGATCGAACCCGAAGGTTGACTTCCCTCTCCTTCTTGTATACTTCTTGCATCCACTAAAAGCTTCGTCAAAACTTACTATGAGAGATGTGGTTTTTGGGATTTCCACCCCACTAGGTTAAAATAATAGATAACCAATAAATCGATTAATAAAACCACTAAGAAGGGAGTTCCTACCTAAATCGATTAGATCCCAGAGTTAGCAGGCCTAGGCCAACACGTTGATCGCACCTACACAAGTACCTGATGAGATTCGGCAAAAGCTAATGGGGTAAGGGAGTGGCCATTCGACCAAACATATTATCATCATCCACATACCTTTGGCTTTCTTCAGGATTCAGCACAAGCAATCACAAGGAGGAAGATTCGGCTTCCAAGAGAAAAAGAAACAACTCAACAAGGTTTCCAGGAAAGATTCGACCAAGAGCAAAAGAATGTGTGGTCTTCGACTTTTAGTGAATGAAAGAAGAGTAAATCAAGGTAATGAGAATCAAGGGGTCTCGACTAGCAAGGTGTTTCAAGAAGAATAAATAAGATGGAAGAGAGGGAGAAGTGGTGATCCAGCTTTGGGACAAGGATGTAGAAAAAAGGGTAGTAGGGATTTGGCTATCACAAAAAGAAGAAGAGAAAAGAAAAGCCAATAGGGGTTTCAGTTTTTAAAAGTGAAAGAGAAGTGAAAAGAAGAGTTGCACCCCTAAAGGGTCTCCTAGTTTCAGCTATGGTCAAAAGAAGAGAAAAGAGGAGAAGAGCTTAGGTGCTTTTCGATAAAAGAGAGATTGAGAGGAAAAACTAGACTGAAAAGTGAAACCCACCTTAATGCCGAAAATACTACTCCTTAGCAACTCAATTTTGGCACCCTCACCAAGAGCCAAAACCGAGAGTTCCTTTCCCCCCAAACTCTTCAAAAGAATTCGGCTAACACCACCCCTTGTGCGGTCCCCTCATCTTCCTTCCTTCCTTCTCATCCAATCATCCAAACAAATTTGAATTCATCACACTCCTAAAATTTCTCTCCTCCACTCATTCAAATCTGTTGACCCCTTCAATACTCATCCACTAGAGTCCAAACTGAATGCAATACCTCCTGGTCTTGGCGTCAAAAAGAACAACCAAAAGGGATTCTCGCAGCTCGAACCAAGTCCCTATCAGCTTCCCTAAGGCGTCACTTCCTTGATCCTTAAGTGGCGCCCCTCTTGCCACTTTACCAAGTTTCCTCTTATGTCAAAACATACCACCAACCACCCTTAACTCCTATCCCATTCAGCTCCCCCTTCTAAGTGCCCAAAAAGAAAATTTTTGATAAGGCTCTAGCCTACCCCTAACTCAAGCCTGGACCCTTAAATCACCCTAAACTAGCATGACGACCATACTATCTACACGCAATCACACAAAATACAAAGGCCCTGTTTAAGGATGTTACATTGTTAATATTGAAATTAGTTGTATTCGTATGTGTGGACTATGCTATACTATGGATATTTGACAACTTGATATGGTTACTTTGAGTCAATTTGAAATGGTATGCTTGTATTGGTGAAATAGTTTTGATATGGTGAATAATATGTATAAGTATATTCGGATAAAGTATTGACTCTTTTTATTGAGTATGTGGTATAGTTTATGTTATGTATTGAAGTTATCTTGGATGACCGAATATGTAGTTAAGTGATTGATTATGTGTATGTATTTTAAGAATGCGAATTGGGGGTACTTTTAATGTTATTTGTGCTCAAAATGGTTAAAATCAATATGGTCATATGCGCATGAACTTTTGTCGAGAGAAGAAGTATATTGGGTCTTGAAATGATAATTATTTAAATGAGTATATGTGTATGTATGGCTAGTATGTTGTGTGGTTATTTTAACTTAAATTAATGTGCATAACATGTGAATTGGTATAGTCATGAATTAATTAATGGAATAAGTTAATATTGATTCGGTAATTTTGCTTAGATATGACTTTGACATTAGTAAATATACGCATGGTATAATAGTAACTAAAGTATGCTTGGTTATGTTTTTATATCACCATTGCCATATAAATGAATAAAAAATAGTAGTAAAATATGGTTCGGTTGATGTTTAAATTTATGTATGTGCAAAAGCTATAAATAATAATATGTTTGATATTCGACTAATGGAATAGTTGTTTTGTTATGCATTACAGATATGATATGTTTTAATAGATGTTGGATTATGTTTTAATTATGAAATGTTAAGAATGCTATGATTTTAAGACTCGATATTTGATTAAGGTACGAGCATTGATGTGATTGAATTTTGTGTTGTGAAATGTAATGAATATTTTTATGAACTATTATATGACTGGTAATGCCTTGTAACCCTAATTCAGCGATGGATATGGGTTAGGGGTGTTACATTTTATTGGTATCAATGCTACGGTTTAGTCGATTCTAGGACTTACATAGCGTGTGTGAGTCTAGCTATACATGCCATATTTTTATATACTGTGATAGTGTGATGACTTCTGACAGCTAAAAAAGTGTTTTCATATAGTAATGGATCCCGATAGAGCCGTAGCTGATGATGTTGAGAGTATAACACCTGCTCCCGCGCAAGGGACAGCGCCAGTTGATTCTTGACCGACTTCGAGTAACCAGGAGGGAGAGGCTAAATAAGCTTTTTGCCAAATGATGAACGAATAGTTTACTCAATATATTCGGACTAATCCAGCTGCACAACAACCTCCACCCCGACTAATCCATCTTCGATAGCTGTTATACCTTAAGTGAGTGATCTGTTGAGATTGTTTAAGTCTCCTGTTGATAAAATAGAAAAAACGGGGCCGAAGAGTTCAGAGCCACTAATGATGATAATGCTGAGCAAGCTGAATTCTGGCTCGATAATACTAAACGTATGTTTGACGAGTTATCTTGCACCCCTGACGAGTGCTTAAAATGTGCCATAACTTTGCTACGAGACACTGCATATCACCGGTGGAATACACTGGTATCGATGGTTCTAAAAGAGCGAGTGACCTGGGAATTCTTTTAGACTGAGTTCCGTAAGAAATACATCAGCCAGAGATTTATCGACCAAAAACATAAAGAATTTCTTGAGCTGAAATAGGGTCGGATGACTGTGACAGAGTATGAGCGAAATTTGTGAGACTCAGTCAGTGTGCTCGAGAGTGTGTTTCAATCAAAGCTATAATGTGTAAAAGTTTTGAAGATGGGCTGAAAAAAGACATTAAATTGTTACTCGGGATACTCGAGATAAAAGAGTTTGTGGTACTTGTTGAGCAAGCTTGTAAAGCTGAAGAGTTTGGGAAAAAGAAAAGAAAAGCTAACTCTGAAGCTAGAGATACACGTAAGACATCATTAAGTAATTCATTCCAGCTGACATCGAAAAAGTTCTGAGATGATGCGAGCTATTCAAAAGCTACTACGGGGTATTCTAGACGATATCGAGATAGACCACCTGTGAGCTCGAGAGCTACCTCAGTAGCTAGTGTTGGTAATGTTAGATCGAATCAGCCTGAGTGCAAACACTGTGGTAAATGACATCCCGACAACTGTAGATTGATTGATCGAGCTTGTTTTAATTGTGGATCTATGGACCATTTCATTCGTGAGTGCCCAGAGTTAGCGAAGCAAAATACCATATAGAATACGTGACCTAGTAATATGTCAGCTTGAGGTAGACCACCTAGAAATACGGGTAATGTGAGTGGCAGTCAGAGAGGGACCAAAGATATAGCTGTTAGATCCGAGGCTCGTGCACCTGACAGAGCCTATGCTATCCGCGTACAAGAGGAGGCCTCATCCCTGGATGTTATTACTGGTATTTTCACTCTCTATGATACTAGTGTTGTTGCATTGATTGATCCTGATTCGGCTCATTCTTATGTGTGTGAGACTTTAGTATTCAGTAAGAGTTTGCCTGTTGAGTCTACTGGGTTTGTAATTAGAGTATCGAACCCCTTGGCCTTGTGTGTTATGGTTGATAAAGTGTAAGAATTGTTCCCTGATGATTCGAGATTCGCGCTTCTCAGTTGATTTGATGCTGTTGCCATTTGATGAGTTTGACATAATTTTGGGTATGGATTGGTTGACTATGCATGATGTTGTCGTAAACTACAAAAGAAAGACTATTGATTTGCGGTGCAAGAATGATGAGATTATTTGGATTGAATCTAATGATCTGAATGGTTTACCAGCAGTGATATCTTCGATGTTAGCTTAGAAATATGTAAGAAAAGGTTGTAAAGCTTACTTTGTATATGTGCTTGATAGTAAAGTAACCGAAAGAAAGATTGAATCAGTACCTGTTATGTGCGAGTATCCAATATGTTTCCTGAAGAATTACTGGTTTTTCCACCTATTCAAGAAATTAAAATTGGTATTGAATTAGTGCCAGGGATGACTCTGATATCGATAGCTCCATACAGAATGGTGCCTACAAAACTAAAAGAATTGAAAGCTCAATTGCAAGAGTTGACAGATAGAGGTCTTGCACGACTGAGTTTCTCTCCCTAGGGTGCACCAGTTTTATTTGTGAAAAAGAAAGATGGAACTATGAGAATGTGTATCGAATACAGACATCTCAATAAGGTGACTATAAAGAATAAGTATCCGTTGCCACGGATTGGCAATCTGTTTGATCGGTTGAAAGGGGCTACAATGTTTTTAAAAATAGATTTGAGATCAAGCTACTATTAATTGTGAGTTAAATACTCTAATGTGCCAAAGACTGCTTTTTTAATGAGGTACAGACACTATGAGTTTTTGGTTATGCCTTTCGGACTTACTAATGCACCTGCTATTTTCATGGATTTGATGAATCAGATCTTCAGACAGTATTTGGATTGGTTTTTAGTAGTATTCATAGATGACATTTTGATCTACTCCTGAGACTTGTGTTACAGACTTTGTGAGATAAAGAGTTGTATGCAAAGCTTAGTAAATGTGAGTTCTGGTTACGAGAAGTCAATTTTCTGGGCCATGTTGTATCAACATCGGGTATTCGGGTTGATCTGAGTAAAATTTCAGCTATACTTGATTGGAAACCTCCATAAAATGTATCTAAGATTCAAAGCCTTCTGGGATCAGCTGGTTACTATAGATGATTTGTGAAAGGTTTCTTTATGATTGCAACTCTGATGACGTGACTACTTCAGAAAGATCTTACGTTCGAGTGGTCAGAAAAGTGCCAAAAAAATTTTGATCAGTTGAAAACCTTGTTGACCGAAGCTCCAGTGCTATTTCAGCCAGAATCGGGTAAAGAATTTGTCATTTATAGTGATGCATCTTTGAGTGGCCTGGGTTGTGTTTTGATGTAGGAAGGCAAAGTCATAGCTTATGCCTCGAGACAGTTAAAGCCACACGGCAAGAACTATCCGACACACAATTTGGAATTCGTAGCTATTGTGTTTGCATTGAAGATATTGTGTCACTATCTGTTCGGTGAGAAATGTCATGTATATTCTTATCACAAAAGCCTGAAGTATTTGATGACTAAGAAAGATATGAATTTGAGGCAACATCGATGGTTAGAGTTGTTAAAAGACTACGAGCTTGTGATTGATTATCATCTTGGAAAGGCTAATGTTGTTGCTGATGCTTTAAGCCGAAAATCTCTGTTTGCTTTATGTGCAATGAATGCATATATGACTATGACTGATGACGGTTCGATAATAGTTGAATTAAAAGTAAGACCATTATTTGTTCAACAAATTTTTGATGCTTAGAAAGTTGATAATGATTTGTTAGCAAAGTGAGCTCAATGTGAATCGAATGTTGAATCTAAGTTTTGAGTTGAAACAAACGGTTGTTTGAGGTTCAGAAACCGAATATGTGTTTTGAGAAATTTAGAGTTGATTCAGATGATTCTGACTAAAGCTCATAGCAGTCGGTTGTCTGTTCACACGGGTAGTATGAAAATGTATAATGATTTGAAATAGCTTTACTGGTAGCTTGGTATAAAATGAGACATCTCTGATTTTGTTTCGAAATGTTTAGTCTGTCAGCAAGTAAAAGTCGAATATCAGGTACCTTCTGGATTTCTTCAATCGATTATGATACGCGAGTGGAAGTGGGACAAAGTCACGATGGATTTTGTATCTAGTTTACCATTAACACCGAGCAAGAAAGATGCAATCTGGGTTATTATGGATAGATTGACAAAATTAGCTCACTTTATTCCAGTTCGTACAGATTATTCGCTTGATAAGCTGGCCGAATTATATGTTTCTCAGATTGTGAGATTACACGGAGTGCCTATTTCTATTGTTTCAGATGAAGATCTGAGATTCACATCACAGTTTTGGAAGAAACTGCAAGATGCTTTAGGTACGAAACTACACTTTAACACTGCTTTCCATCCGCAAATAGATGGTTAGTCTGAACAAATCATTCAGATACTTAAGGATATGTTGAGATCTTGTATTCTCGAGTTTGAAGGTACGTGGGAATGTCACTTACCTTTGATTGAATTTACGTATAATAATAGCTTTCAATTTAGTATCAAGATGGGACCTTGCGAGGCTTCGTACAGTCGTAAATGTTGAACACCTTTGTATTGGACTGAGCTCAGTGAAAGTAAGATACACGGGGTCGATTTGATAAAAGAGACTGAACAGAAAGTGAAAGTGATTCGTGATAGTTTGAAAGCTGCATCAGATCGTCAAAAGTCATACATAGATTTAAAACGTAACAATATTGAGTTTCAAATAGGGGATAAAGTGTTTTTTAAAGTCTCGCCATTGAAGAAGATACTCAGATTTGGACGTAAAGGCAAGTTAAGTCCGAGATATATTGGGCTTTATGAGATTATAGAGCGTATCGAGCCAATTGCTTATAGGTTGTTGTTGCCACCTGAGCTAGAAAGGATTCATAATGTATTCCATGTTTCGATGCTCTGTAGATACCGATCCTATCCCTCACATGTGATTAGTCCGATAGAGATTGAGATTAAGTCTGATATGGCATATGAAGAAGAACTGATTTGCATTCTAGCTCGTGAGGTTAAAAAATTATGAAATAAAAAAATTTTGTTTGTTAAAGTACTATGGCATAAACACGGATTTGAGGAAGCAACTTGGGAGCCATAGGATGCAATGAGAGAGCGTTATCTGAACTTATTCATCGGTAAGATTTTCGGAGACGAAAATCCTTAAGGGGGAGAGTTGTAACAGTCTGATTTAGACCCTATTCAGAACAGTGGTTTTGGGACCTCGAATTCGTGTTAGAAAAATATTTTAATATTATTTTTGTGTTTATTATGTATTAATTTGTTTGTGTGAAATTTTCGTGTTTTAATTTCGCCGTTTAAGTGTTCGATTAAATAAAAGGACTTAATTGCATAAAATGTGAATTGGCTAATTAATGTGTAAGTGCTAATTTGCTAATGTCTTTATAATGCAAAGTCCTTAAAAGGTAATTAGCTCACTATTAATGATAGTGGACAGAAATGGTCAAGAATGCCCTTATTATATATGTTTTATATATTTAGTAATAAAGGTTAAAAATGTAAATTGTATATTAAGTTAATATATCATAAAACATAAAAAAAACAAAGTCATGTTCTTATCTGTTCATCACCGAAACTAGGAAAGAAAATTAGGTCTGAAGCTTTGAAATATTCTTCTATTGAAGGTCTTGATTGAGGTTAGTTTTTGTTTCGATTTTTGATAATTTTTACGTTTTTGTAATCGTTGCTTCGAATACTTCAAGACCCATGCTTGAATTTTTTATTTTGATGAAGATTTTGAAATATGCCATTGATGAGTTTATGAGTTTTATGATGTTAGTTGATGAATTATGAAATATATGTGTTAGATTAATATGTTTTGTCCTTGAATTTTTGATTAATTTGAGTAATTAGGGCTAAATTATAAAAAGAAAATTTTGGGGGACTAAAATGTGAAAAAAAAGAAAGATATGGACTTGTATAATGCTTGTGAATATTCGGCCTAGCTATGGTATGTGTAAATTTTGTGTATTTTGTGTTTTATGTAATAGGGACTAAATTGTAAAAAGTTGGAAATATTATGGGCAAAATGGTAATTTGCCCATTTATATGTTTTTGGATTAAATTGAATGACTTTGTGATTAAATTAGTTAAATTTTAATTTATTTAGATCAAGAACGAAAGAAAACAGAATTAGATCGGGGGAAGTCGGAGGTAGTCAAGTAGTCGATTTCATCCGTCAATATCCGAGGTAAGTCAATAAGCATATGGATGTTGTTAAATTTGATAATACATATATGTTATACGAGAAAATGAAATTTTATGAATTTAAATGTGTATTGCCAAATGTAAATGTGATTGGGAGCCTGATTACGATGTTCGATTCGATCGAGATTCAATGTCCGAAAGCCCTGTGCGAACCCTAGGAATAGTTAGGATACATATGTCATGACACAGGATTTTCGATATGTGTTTTTGTGTAAGACCACGTTTGGGACGTTGGCATCGACTTGTGTTTACGTGTAAGACCATATCTGGGACATTGGCATCAAATTTGATTCGTGTAAGACCTTGTCTGGGACAGTGGCATCGATATCTGATTACATGTAAGACCACGTCTGGGATGTTGGCATTGTACGAGCCTTCGACTATCCACATATCCTTTTTAATTCCAAACGATTCAATGGGCAATGTGAAGTAAAGACTGAATGTGAAATCTAATTACAGGTTCATGTATGTGCTAGTTAAATGGTTATAAGGAAACAAGGTAAGTTGATTACTTAAAATGATATATAGTTATGTGAATATGAATTTTCTGTTAGCATATTTGAACATATAAGTGATTCGGTGATATTAAAAGTGAAAATACATATATATATATATATATATATATACATATATATATATATATATATATATATATATATATATATATATATATACATATATATATATATGTATATATGATTGTTTATATTCGCCATATGATATGTATGTTTGATTAAAGTATGACCTTTATAGTAAATGATACCTTTGTATTGGAAATTATGTGTACTTGACCATATTAGTAAAAATTTAATATGCCTTTGTTAATATATATATGTTTTTTTCTTATGACTTACTAAGCTTAAATAGCTTACTATGTTTGTGTTCTTGTTTACCTCTGTTTTATAGATTTTGGAGTCACGTTACGAGCTCGGTATCGTCATCAAAGCCTATCACACTATCGACTGTTTCTTTCGGTATTTACTAAGTTGAATTTGGACATATGGCATGTATAGCATAGATGGAATGTTTGATTTTGGGACATGTATATATATATATATATATATATAGCCATGCGAAAATGGCTTGATCATTTTGTTTAGGTTTGGTTTTAATTGTTCTTTTTTAAGTATTTGGTGTGTTAGGTTTTAGTAAATCAGCCATGGCATGTTTCTTTAGTCAAGTTTATGTTTTATGCTTTTGATATAATTGTTTGATCTTAATGCTAATGTTCGGATGTTTAAGTAGTTTTGGTCATGGTATATGTGTGTGGTAAACTTAATATATGGATGATGGATGTGTTTTGGTTGTGGATTGTTAATATTGAAATTAGTTGTATTCGTATGTGTGGACTATGCTATACTATGGATATTTGACAATTTGATATGGTTACTTTGAGTCAATTTGAAATGGTATGCTTGTATTGGTGAAATGGTTTTGATATGGTGAATAATATGTATAAGTATATTTGGCTAAAGTATTAGACTCTTATTATTGAGTATGTGGTATAGTTTATGTTATGCATTGAAGTTATCTTGGATGACCGTGTAGAAGCCCATTTGCCCGACCACTTTTTTACAACCAGGACCCAAAAACCCAAACCCAATACAAGAAACCCAAGCCCATTTTTAAAACCCAATAGCCTAACCCATCCCCTAATTAACCCTAAAAAATAATAATAAATAGAACCCTAGGTGCGCCGCACCTAGGCCACTTGTTTCTCGACTCGGTCTTCGCATCCACTTGCCCCATCCACCACCGCAAAGACCGCCATCGTCACCGCCATCTGCAACACCAACTCCACCAGCACCGCAAGCATTAAACGGATAAGATGAAAATGTAAAAAGAAAATGTAAAAGAATGGCTATAAAAGCCAATGGGAAATCAGTAAAGGGATTTTTTTTTTTTAGATCTGCTTTTATCTTTTAATCATCAATACAAGAGCAGAGAAATTCTCATCAAGCGAAAATCAATCACAACCGAAAACTAGAAAAATACTAACAAACAGTAACTGTAATACCAAAGGAGACAAAAATCGAGAACCCAAAATATTAAAACCGAGATCGGAGGCCCAAGGTATTTTTTTTTTTATTGTCCTCATTTTACGAGTCTGCTTCTTTTTATTTTATGCATGTACAAAATATAAAACATAAAAAAAGAAAGTAAATAAACATACAAAAAAAAAAAAAAACTGACTTTTTGAAATTCTACCACTGTGGGTGGTGGCTGGCGCAAGGCTGCAAGACATCGGACGGAGCTATCGACCGAAACCTCACCGAGACGATCCCCGCAGAGAAAAAAGAAGCAAACTTTAGTTTTTTTTTGAGCAAAGAAAATGAAGTTTTTTCACAAAATCGGCTTTTATAGAATTTCAACGACGCTGCTTTTGGCTCGATCCTAAGCCCCAAAACGACGTTGTTTTTCCTATAACCCGCTGCTGACCCGACCCGCCAGGAGGATCCGCGCGTTTTTAATCGATGGGTTAATTGCATGTTCGGCCCTTCCGCATTTTTAGTTTTTTAAATCGAACTTTTAATTTATTGCAACATTGGCCCAATGATTTTTCGCGGTTTGCGATCCAGTCCCCCATTTAAACGCTGCGTTTTAAGTTTTGGGAAAATTTCCCCTTTGGTCCCCTCTTTTTCACGCGCGTTTCAAATATACCCTTCCCTTCTGTTTTATTCCAAATTAACCCCCAAAATCTCATTTTTTAATCCAATTTGATCCCCTCTTTTAATTAATTCACGATTTTGGCTTTTTGGCCATTATTTAATATTTTTATTACCACTATATTATTCATTGCTTATTATTATTATTATTATTATTATTATTATTATTATTATTATTATTATTATTATTATTATTATTATCACCTTATTATCATTATTATTATTATACTATATACTATATTATGCTATATTATATTACATACATTGCATCATATTATATTATATTACATTATATATTATTTTATCATCCTAAAGCCAAGTCTTACATATTAAATTATTTCAGATGTTATCAAGGTTACATCATATAAATTTTGTCACTCATATATGCATATATATATTATATTATTATTATCGTTATTAAATATATTACTTTTACCATTCTTTTATACTACTA
Source organism: Gossypium rotundifolium (assembly GCA_025506655.1). NCBI lineage: Eukaryota > Viridiplantae > Streptophyta > Magnoliopsida > Malvales > Malvaceae > Gossypium > Gossypium rotundifolium. The sequence continues at coordinate 92,631,921 of CP106727.1, forward strand.
TTATACATATATATATATATATATATATAATATATTTTACTATTATTCATTTTTGTATTATTACCATTATCTTACCTTTTTATTATTTAATTTTTACCACTAATTTTATTATTCCGCTGCCACTAATATGATCTATGTATTATTCATATCAATATAGTATTATCATTATATTGTATCATTGCCATAATATTATTATTTGTACTCCTACATTCACTCTATTTATATCTACGCTACCTCTCCTAATTTTATACCGATACTACGAAAATGTAATTTTAAAATCATCATATTTCATTTTAAGGTTTTAAAATAAAGGTGATGATTCGTGTTTAGGAATTCGGAAAATAGTGCCCTAACGCATCGGGTTGCGATTTTCCGCCTAACTAAATTACTTAACATCCCTTTTCAAGTTTTGCAAATCACGAGACGACTTTGATTACGAGAGATTAAAACATTGCGCCCCTAACGAATGGATGTGATGTTTATATCTTTTCTAATCAAAGAAATCTCAAGTTTTGACTCGAACCTTCTCTCGATTTGACCCGATACGAGGTATTTTGTAAAGTTGCTACCTTTCATTTAAAGGTTTTAAAAATAAAGGCAATGTTTTGTATTTAGAATTGGGAATAGTGCCCTAACGCGTCGGGTTGCGATTTTCCGCTTGACTAAATCACTAAACACCCTTTTGATAAACTTCAGAAATCATGAGATAACTTTGATTACGAAGGTTAGAAATATCATGTCCTAACGTGTCGGATGTGATGTTTGTACCCTCTCAAACAAAGAGATCTCGAATATCCTAATATCTTTTAAAAGGATCCGATTTTAAAACCTTTTCAAACTTCCGACATCAAGACACTAATTAATCATGTTGGTACCAATTTTGGGCGACGAGGGTGCTAACCTTCCTCGTATGTAACCGACTTCAACTCATTTTCGGATTTCAGAAGACCAAAATCGTTGTTTTGATAAATCAAACTGCTTATTAAAAACAACCGCTTTATGAGGTGACCCGATCACACCTTATCAAAAGGATTGGTGGCGCCCCTTTTTTATGTTTTCAAAACCCAAAGTCGAATCCTCCTTTTTGTCGCTTTCAAAAAAAAATGGTTACGATACCATGGCGACTCCATCGGGGACCCTTTTTTGGAAAGTCAAGCCATAAATTGATTATTTTTGTCTTTTGTCTAAGTTTGAAAGTGCAATTTGAAAATTACGATCTTTTATCGCATGTTGTTTTTTTCGCATTGCATTGCATGACCGCTGTGGTCACACCTTTAGGTGGGAGTGAGAAACTACTCTTTCGTGAGGTTTTCACCTCCGTAAGATAGTGAATCGCCGGATACATCCGCATCTATGTCTTCGTGAGATTTTCATCTCCGCAGCCCATAGGGAAATGTATTCCCTCGAACCAACTCGGCCTATATGAGCCTATAATGGGTGAAGATCGAGGAATCGCTAGTTCGTGTACCCTTACTTTAGAACTGAACCTCATATAGTAAGCCCTAAGAATCCACCCTAGGTAGAGCCGCGCCAAACCCTAGTGGTTACCAGATTAGGTATTTTTATTCTTTGCTTACTATGTATGAAATATTAACTTGCTTCATTTTCATTTTTGCATGGCATCTTCATCAAAAAGGTGTTGATTCACGTTCAATTGCCCAAATAGATAGCTTTGTCATGGAAAGGGGGTTTCTTGATAGAGTGGAAGACAATGCGTCCGTCCTGGATATGGGCCGAGACAGGCAAAGAAGAAAAGGGTGATAGCCTTGCGTAAGGGCGTGACGTAATTATGGGACTTCACGCGAATCGTTGTCACCCAAAATAACTGCAAGAGATGAAAGAGATATGGGGTCATGGGATCATGAGATCAAGCAATTATTCTACTATCATTACGAGATCCGCCATATCCGCCGACATCAAGGTAGACCAAAGACCTATTTCGAGCTATAGCCCAATTTTGGAATCCCGCTTATAGTCGCTTTTACTTTCTAAAAGTGGATCTAGTGCCTACTATAGAAGAATACACACTTACTTCGTTGTTCAAAATTCAAGCCGACAAAGTTTATACAAGACTGTTAACGCTCCCACCTTCTTAAAAAAGTCGATGAATATTACGGAATGAGTGAGCAAAGGTTGCAAAGACGGATAAAGCAAAAAGGAGATTGTAAGTGTATCCCCGGAGAAATTTGAGAGACTTGATCATAGCACACCTTGATGTGAAGAAAAGGGTTGACATCTTTGCCTTGAGCATTTATGGATTGATTATTTTCCTAAAGCTCTAGGGCATGTAGATGAGGCGCCTCTGATCTATTCGACAGTTGGATAGAAGAGTCACACCTGCTCCCGCACTCGCCGAAACTTTCGTGTCTCTAAGCGCGTCAAGAGCGGCCGAAGGAAGATTCACCGGCAGCATGCCTCTTGTTAGTATGGTTCAACAAATATTTTTGGAAAACGGAAAAGGCACTGTGATCGGATCTTCTCCGAGGACTATTCCCGTTAAAGGAATTAGCCGCCACACCAAGGCGAGACGATCTTACTAAGAAAAATGGATGACAATTTCGCAAAACCCGCAAGAGGAAGACGTGGAATGGAAAGCTCCTTTGATGATCCCCGATGAGATACTATATCGATGTGGAGATTTTGACCGGGTTCCTCTATTGGGAGTGTGGGGAGCCGCTTGATATGCTCCTCTCCTTGTGTTGAGACAAGACAGATCAAGACAATTTATACCAACACAAGGTCTAATTCAAAGGTGAATTTGAATACAAAGGGATAATTGTAAGAAAAGAGTTCGTGAAATAGCAAGCGCTTGAGTCAAACTCATAGAATGAAAAGGTTTGCCACAAACCCGATGACAACTCCCGAATACGACCGATGGAGGAGCCGAGAATCAACGACAACATTCCCATACCAAAGCCGTGAAGACGCCGATCAATGGAGGAACACCTACGTGTAATCCCATCGAGCTCAAATCATCAAACAAGATTTTGAGAAAAGGAATGCGAATTAGGAAAAAGGATAGAACGGTTAGAAGAAGAAAAATGCAGCTAGGATTGGACGTTGACATTCGTAAGTCGGAGGCCAAAAGCTAAGGAAAGGGAAAATAAGGCCGAGGAAGATTTGGACAGCTTTGAAAACGGACTACAAAAAGTCACAAGGTCAATGAAAATGGTCGGATTAGGAAAACGCCGAGCAATGGCGTCAAGAACTGAAAGAGGAAAGACATAGAGCCACTCGGTGGGAAAGGGAACTCCGAGATACCCAAGGTCGAGAAGATACCCTGAAAAGAAGTTTGGTAGAAACCCAAAGCGAGAAAGAAGAATTAAAGGCTCGGGTGGCAGAATTGGAAAGATCTTTGTATCAGTACCGTAGCCGCAACTCTGCAATTGAATTAAAGGCTAGCCTGGGTAAAATTGAAGAAATGAAAAGGAGAATCAAGAGCTAGAGTCCGCTTATACATGGGTGTGAGCTACGGTGGAGCTTCGAAGTCAATGAGGAGCGCTGAAGCAACAACTTCATCACTCCCGTAATCAAGTCGAGATCGGATTACATCATGGGGAAGCCGTGGCTCAAGTGCGAGAGGTCGCGAGCATTTGCAACCCTTAGAGTCCAAGCCGATGTACTAAGTTTGTTTTATGAATCAAAGTCAGAGCAAGGACAAGAGTTAGCTAAGCTTCTTGAAGAAGTCAAGGCCTTAAGTATTAGGGCGAGGCCTTATATGTAATCTATTCTATGTAAAGAAATTTGTTTTCTAGAAAAGTTATTCTAATGGAAATTGAATCAGAATTAACGCCTTTTTTTGCATACATTGCATGCATTCGCATTACATTGCATCATGTGCATTAAAACTCACAAAAGAACCTTAAATTATGACAGTTACCCTGGAACACCGCTACAATACGCGAGGAAAAACTAAAATCATGGATCAAAGGATTGAAAGACTAGAGCAAGTGCAAAGGGAATTACAAGAACAGATGCAAGAACGATTAGCCAAGATGCAACAAGATATGATAGAACGAATGCAAGAGTCCCAAAACAACATGATAAGCCAGCTGGCTCAACTATTGGCCAATGAACGAGGAAAGGGCGTCGCTGCTAGCTCAGGGAATAATGACGACCCTGCTTACCCTCCGGGATTTACCCCGCCAAATACCCAAGCACCACCAGAAATATGTCCCCAAAGGACACCTTTTGTTATCAGGCCACAATGCCGTGATGAGACCGCAATGCCAAGACACTTCCCTCGGTTCGTGCACTAATCCCGAGAAGGTCCGACTAACCCTATAGTCCCCGACTTTGATGAAATGGTCAAATGGATAAGGTGAAGTCGAACCTACCTGCATAATTCGAGGATCGCTGCAAATGGTTAGAAGAAAAGTTTAAGGAAATAGAAATCACGACCATCGCTACGGGTAGACGCTAAAGACTTGAGCCTAGTCCTGCACTCGTGCTTCCGCCAAAGTTCAAGACCCCAGATTTTGAAAAATACAATGGGACCATTGTTCTCAAGCGCACATCACGATGTTCTGTCGACGGATGGCGGGATATGTTAACAACGATCAACTACTTATTCATTGTTTTCAAGATAGTTTGGCCGGTCATGCCAAATGGTACAATCACCAAATTGCATCAGATCAAGTCGGAGGACCTAGCACAGCCTTTCTAAAATAATACGGGCACGTAGTCGATATAGCTCCTGATCGAATGACGCTCCAAAATATGGAGAAGAAGCCAAATGAAAGTTTCAGGCAATATGCCCAGCGGTGGAGGGAAGTAGCCACACAAGTTCAGCCACCGCTTCTAGAAAAAGAGACAACCATGCTGTTTGTCAATACGCTGAAAGCACCCTTCATTAATCACATGCTTGGAAGTGCCACCAAAAGTTTTTCTGATATTGTGCTGTCAGGGGAAATGATTGAGAATGCGATCAGAAGCGGTAAAATAGAGGCTGGAGAAAGTACTAGAAAGACGGCCCCGAAGAAGAGGGAGAACGACATAAACAACATAGGTAAAAGTTATTCAAAACCTATTATCGTGAGCTACCAAGGATCGTGACTCCGATCATCGTGAGCCCTTTAGACAGAGTCCAACACAAGGCCAAATATCGAAAGAATCCAATTTACGCCAATTCCAATCACATACAAAGAGCTATACCAAATTTTATTCAATGAGCACATCGTGTCCCTGCTTTATTTACAACCATTGCAAATTCCATACCCTAAGTGGTACGACTCAAACGCCAAGATCGCGACTACCATGCCGGATAGAGGGCATTCGATAGAGAATTGCCTCGCCTTCAAAAAGGTAGTCGAGAGGCTAATCAAAATGGGTGTTATAGCTTGATGACTTGGTAAGAAAGGGGAACCCATTGCCCAATCGCGAGGATAAAGGGTGAACGCGACGGTGAGGAGATTGTGAGAAAGATCAAGAGGATGTCACCAAGTGAAGACCCCATTGCAGATAGTCCGAAGGAAATGGCAAAAGAGGATTGATAGAGTCGATTCTACAGAAGCGAAAGACATATGAAGAATTGTCAGAATTCCATAAGACGAGGGGGCACGAGATCCAAGAATGTGCCGAGTTCAAAATTTTGGTGCAAAGCCTCATGGACAACAAAGAATTGGAGTTTTATGAAGAAGGAGAAGAGGAAGAGGAAATATGCGCGACCGAAGAAGATTTGACAAAACCCGGAGTTAATTACCCGAGAATCATCATTTCGCGGAACACAGAGGGCGGAGCACAGGGAAGACCAAAAATCACAATTCAGAAACCTGCTTCTTTTCCTTACAAAGATAGTAAAAGGGTGCCTTGGAATTATAATTGCAACGTGACAATACCAGGAGCGCAAGGTTCCACTAGTATTTCAGAGGAAGTCAAGAACGAAGGTTCCTATACGCGAAGTGGAAAGCGTTATGATCCCGAAAACAGAGAACGGAACGGCAAAATCAAGGTCGTGGTCGATCAAGGTGAAAAGAACCCAAGCCGTTATCAATGAACCCGTAAAAGAGGAGGAGGCTAAAGAATTCTTAAAATTTTAAAACACAGCGAATACAAAGTAGTAGTGGAACAACCGCATGCATAACCAGCCAGTATCTCCGTGTTAGCACTACTTAAGTCTGGCGCACCGCAAGCATTAATGAAAGTATAAGTGAGACCTATGTTACTAAAGATATATCCGCCAACAAGTTGGATCGTCTGTTAGTAACATAAGCGCCGATAATTTCATCTACTTCAATGATGACGAAATCCCACCGGAGGTATGGGATCGAAGAAGGCCTTGCACATAACCACCCGCTGTAAGGGTACACCTTGCCAAGTGTGCTAATAGATAATGGGTCAAGATTAAATGTCTTACCACTAGCCACGCCAAGAGGTTGCCGATAGATAGTTCTCATATGAAATCTCGCCAAAACATAGTGAGAGCATTCGACGCAAGACCGAAAAGAAGAGTGATGGGGAGAATAGACATACCATTATTGATCGGGCCTAATACATATGAAGTAGACTTTCCGGTCATGGATATCAAGCCTTCTTACAACCGCTACTAGGGAGGCCTCGATTCATTCAATGGAGCCGACTTTCACATCGCACTGTAAATTGAAATTGGTAATGTAAAATCTACCGGTAACTATAAACGTGAAGAAGATATCATAGCAACTGTTACCAACGAAGCGCCATACCTAGAAACGAATGAGGAAACCATTGAATGTTCCTTTCGATCCTTAGAGTTCGTGAATGCGACTTTCATTTCAGAAGGAAATAAAGTCCCGTCGCCTAAACTATCCAAGACTACCAGGATGGGATTGCAAATGACAGTGGGAAAAGGAGCCCTACCCGGAAAAGGATTGGGTAAATATCTCCAAGGGAAAGTCCAAGCCCCGATGCTGAAAGAAAAAAGGGATCGCTTTGGTTTAGGTTTCAAACCAGATGCTAAACAGATGAAGAAGGAGATGGAAAAGAAACAAGAAAGGAGAAAGGCCAGACTGAATGGAGAAGACGCTAAGTGGAACCGGCGACATTCCCCACATATCTCGCACCTTCAGACGAGGAATGATTTACCCGGAAGAGAATCTCCTGAGGGAATGTCCTCACATCAATGCCATATGTGATGAGGAGACCGATCAAAGAAATCATGCTGCATCCGCCCATATGAACCTGGAAGCACGTTAGACAATTGGACTGCAGAGGAATTTCCTGTAGTGTTTAGAGATTATGCAGAGTAATATTCAGAACACTCTTGTTGTTTTTAAGCCTAGAAACAATGAGATTTCCTTTGTGAAATAGGCTCATGTTCGGACATTTTGTTTTAATGAAATGCATCTTCAATTCTACTAAATATCCTCTTATTTTACATTTTTACCATTTATTCTTTGTTCTCATTCATATCATGTGAATAATTGTCCTCAAATTCATTTGTTCTTTATACACCCTTCGATACCCATTACAGGTCTCTAGACATCAATGATATGAGTAATGATACTACAGATTCAGAGGTCTGCTTTGAGCAAGACATGTGTTCAGAGGAATCTCAGGACTTTGGAAATGACACAGAATGCAACTTGCCTCTAGATTTGTTGAGAATGGTAGAGCAAGAAGAAAAACAGATCCTCCCCATAAAGAGCTCAGAGAAACGGTGAACCTAGGAGAGGGCAAGAGGTGAAAATTGAGCTTGTATTATCAGCAGTAAACCAAAGTGAACCTCATCAAACTACTCCATGAATTCAAGGATGTGTTCGCATGGTCGCACTCAAGATATGCCCGACTAAGTATCGATATTGCAAAGACAATCGATCGCCCATAAGAGAAGAATGCAAGCCACCCAATGAAGCTCGTAAGAATGCGACCGACGCCTTGTTAAAGATAAAAGAAGAAGTCGAGAAACAATTTAATGCCGGTTCTTACAAGTGGTCAAGTACTCGATTGGTGGCTAACGTTGTCCCCGTCCCCAAGAAAGACGGAAGGTACGAATGTGCGTGGACTACAGAGACTGAACAAGGCCACCAAGGACAATTTTCCACCGCCTCACATCGACACTTTAGTAGACAATACAACAGGATATTCGTTGTTCTCCTTCATGGATGGTTTCTGGTACAACCAAATAAAATGCATCCCGAGGACATGGACAAGACAACGCTTATAACCATGGGGAACGCTTTTGCTACAAGGTAATGCCATTTGGGCTAAAAAATGCAAAGCGACATATCGTAGAGCCATGGTAACCTTATTCCATGACATGATGCACAAGGAAATTGAGGTTTACGCCGACGATATGATCGCCAAATCCCGAATCAAGAAGAGCATGTGCAGTCTTGAGGAAATTGTTCTTGAGGTCGAGAAAATTCCAGCTTGAAGCTTAATCCGTCAAAGTGTACCTTCTGAGCTCGGTCCGAAAGTTGCTCGGTTCATAGTCGCGAAAAGGGAATTGAGGTTGACCCAGATAAAGTCGAGCCATACAAGAATTACCTCCACCACGCACTCCAAAAAGAAGTTAGAGGTTTCTTAGAAGGTTGAATTACATCGCCGCTCATTTCACAACCGACCGAGAGATGTGACCCCATATTCCGCCTCCTCAAGAAACACAACCTGCACGGGATGAAGAATGCCAAAAGACCTTCAAAAGGTGAAACAATATCCGCCTCAGCCCCCAGATAATGCCACCAACCGCACAAGCCCTCATCCTTTATCTAACAAGATTTGATAATTCAATGGATGCGGTCGGGCCAACATGATGAATCGGGAAGAAAGAAAAGCAATATACTACCTCAAGAAGAAATTCACCGATGTGAAATGAGGTACCCACCAATCGAGAAATTGTGTTGTGCCTTGATTTGGACAACTCAAGGTTGAGGCAATACATGTCAGATCACACGACATGGCTCATCTCAAAGCTAGATCCCTCAAGTATATGATGGAATCCACCGCCTTGAATGGAAGGATGGCCAGTGGCGATCCTCGCTTCCAAATTTGACATCGCTTATGTAAACCAAAAGGCGGTAAAAGGAGCGCGATAGCGCACTTTTTAGCCAAGAGAGCCCTTGAAGACTATGAGCCCTTAGATTTTGATTTCCTAATGAGGACTTGATGTACGTGGCGTATATTAAAGAAGGTACCTCCAAGACCATCCTTGAAACTAAATTTTGATGGGCATCAAATGCCGTGGCAATGGAATTGGGGCATTCCCGATATCCCCAAAAGGAGACCATTATCCATTCACTTGCAAACCGGATTTCGATTGCACTAATAATATGGTCAATATGAAGCTTGCATCATGGGGCTTCGAACCGCTATCGAATTCAAAATCAGGGTATTAGAAGTCTATGGAGATTCCGCCCTAGTAATCTATCAACTCAAAGGAGAATGGGAAACCAGGATCCAAAATTGGTTATCTATAAAAGATTGGCCCAGGAACTTGTCAAAGAGTTCGATGATATCACTTTCAATTACTTGCCTAGGGACGAAAATCAGATGGCTGATGCTCTGGCCACCCTGGCTTCCATGGTCCGAATAAATGAAAGCGAAGATATGAAGCCAATACAAATGAGCATTCATCAAGACCCAGCCCATTGCTACAATGTCGAGGAAGAAGGGAAAACTGGCCCACCATGGTACCACGATATATTGCGGTATGTGAAGAATCATGAGTACCTCGATCAAGCCACCGAGAATGAAAAAAGACGCTGAGGAGATTAGCCTGTGATTACGCTCTTGATGGAGAAGTCTTATACAAGAAAAGGAAGGATCAAGTGTCATTGAGGTGTGTGGACGCCACCAAGCTAAGTTAATCCTAGAAGAAGTCCATGAAGGTGTCTGTGGAACTCACGCTAATGGATTCACAATGGCTAGCACAAATAATGAGGTTCGATATTATTGGTCCACCATGGAGGAGACTGTCAACTATGCCAAAAATGTCATAAATGCCGATTTATGGAGACAAGATTCACGCACTTCGCCACCTTTACATGTTATGACTTCTCCATGGCCATTTTCCATGTGGGGCATGGACGCCATTGGGCCAATATCTCCAAGGCATCGAATGGGCATCGATTCATCTTTGTGGTCATCGACTACTTCACCAAGTGGGTAGAAGTCACCAGATGCTAACGCCACTAAGTCACGGTCACGGTTCTTGAAGAAGGAGATTATTTGTCGATATGGAATGCCCGAGAGGATCATATCGCATAACGACCGAACCTAAACAACAAGACGATAGCGGAGTTTGCGTACCAATTCAATATTAAACACCACAATTCGTCCCAGATCGTCTAAAAATGAATGGGGCAAGGAAGCAAACCAACAAAAACATCAAAAGGATAGTGGGAAGATGACCGAGACTTACAAGGATTGGCATGAAAATTACCGTCAGACTTATGCTTATCGAACGTCCGTCCAACCTCTCATGGGCAACGCCTTTCTCATTGGTCTATGGGATGGAGGCGCTTCTACCTATTGAAGTGGAAATACCTTCTCTCGAGTATTGTCGAAGTGAAGTTGGACGGTCGAATGGATCCAGCTCTGTATGATCGGGCTTGAACTTGATTGAAGAAAAGAGATTGAGGGCTATCCGTCACTGGCCGATGTACCAAAAGCGGATGATGCGAGCTTACAACAAAAAGGTTCGCTTAAGGGAATTCCACGAAGGGGACCTCGAGTTGAAAAAGATCCTTCCCATACAAAAGGATCACAGAGGAAATGGATGCCGAATCGGAAGGACCGTATGTGGTAAAGAAAGCTTTCTCAGAGGTGCATCGATTCTCGACCGAGATGGACGGAAAAGCTTGCCCAATCCCGTGAACTCGATGCAAGAAAAGATACTTTGCTTGAAATGGAGGAGGCCAAGGTGAAAACCCGCAGGGTACTTTGAGACTTCAAAAAAAAAAAGAGGCCAAGGTGAAACCCGCAAAGGGCACCTTGAGACCAAAGGGCTTTTTGAGTTGAAAACCCAAAAGGGCGGCTCAAATTTTGAACGAACACGCCGTGATCTTGCAGGCGCTTATAATCAATGTAAGAGGAAGTACGCTGTATATTGGGGCATCGACAAAATACTTTGAGTCTTCTAAACACATGATGTGCTCAAAGTAGCCTTCTTGAAGTTTGTATATAGAAGTCCAATCGGCGATGCCTAGGGCGCCGATTCATGTTGTTTATTTTACCAATTTTGAGTTCTTTTTCTCTCAGAACAAAAGAAGGGATATGTCCCCAATCAATTTTCTTTGTCTCATAAATAAATTCATTTTGATTCTCTTTGAAATCGACCTACTATTATCCATCATTAAACATGCCGCATTGAAACAATAATTGATGAACTAACGACTTCACAAAGGAAAGTTCCACGATCACTTTGGAAATCTCTAGATAAAACAGAAGTCAAATGTAACATTTGTTTAAGAACTTCCACTAACACAAGATAAAGACATTGGAAAAGGGAGTCTCAAGTGAGACCATTTCTTCAAAGTCCTCGCCCGATTCAAAGAATTGTGGCAGGTGAATAATGTTACTTGGTCATTTAGAAAAGTATGACAGCCAATTTTCGATAGGAAAGATTCAAAAACCCTAAATTGTTGAGGAACGAATCTAAAACAAACCAAGTCGAGTATTCTTCAAGAAGGAGTTGTGTCTCCTGGGAAGACAAATAGAAGTCAAGGCGCACTGTGTTCTAAGGCCTAAAATAGACTTCAAATTTCCATGGGACAAGCCATTCATGTGAAAACGGTCACCGAAAGGGAAACGAAGATAAAACCTTGATGCATAAAATGAGTGATAACACCTTAAATAGGAATCATACTCATAACATTCTCGACTCATCATACTCATGGCATCCTAATCATTAGGCATAAGTATGTATTCATTTTACGTGTTACGCCCTCAAAAAGGACAAGACGATTGAGCGATCTCGCCTCCCGAGTATGCAAGTGGAGCGATCAAAGAGATCGATTTGACGCTCCCGGTTGCAGGAAGCGATCAAGATTCACCGTGATCCCCGAGTTTGCGGGATTAGATTGAAGAAGATTTGACGCTTTGAAATTGCTCAAGTTGCAAGGAAGCAGATCAAAGATATCACCGGTGATCCCGAGTTTGCTGATCGATTGAAGAAAGCAGATTTGACCTTCTTGAAATTGCAAGAAGAAAGCAATTTGACCTTCTTGAAGTTGCAGAAGCAGATCAAGATAATGATTTGACATTCCCGGTTGCAGAAGCGATCAAGATATCACCGTGATCCCCGAGTTTGCCGACTCGATTGAAGAAAGCATGTTTGACCTTCCCGAAATTGCAGAAGCGATCAAGATATCACCGGTGATCCCCGAGTTTGTCGGGATCAGATTGAAGAAAGCATATTTGACTTTCCCGAAATTGCGAAGCAAATCAAGATATCACCGTGATCCTTGAGTTTGCAAGGATCGATTGAAGATAACAGATTCAAACTTCCGAAGTTGCAAAGCATCCAAAAGCACTTTCGCTTTTATCTCTCTCAAGTCGCAATAGAGCAGATCACTACAAATCTCATTTCTCAAGGCTACAAAGAAGCAGATCAAAACAACAAGATGCGATGGACTAAATAAGGCTACAAAAGAAGTCAGGGCTCAAGAGTTCGCAAATGGGTTTTAGAAAATCTTTGCTCCATTCTCGTTACACGACAATGAGCAAAGAGGGCAAATTGAGAAGCCCATTTGCCCTACCCACTTTTTTTTACAACCAGACCCAAAAACCCAAACCTAATACAAGAAAACCCAAGCCCATTTTTAAAAACCCAATAACTTAACCCATCCCCTAATTAACCCTAAAAATAAATCAGAAACCCTAGGTGCGCCGCACCTAGGCCACTTGTTTCGACTCGGTCTTCATCCGCCACTTGCCCATCGACCACCGCAAAGACCAAGCCATCGCCACCGCCATCTGCAACACCAACTCCACTGTGCACTGCAAGCATTAAACGGGATAAGATGAAAATGTAAAAAGAAATGTAAAAGAATGGCTATAAAAGCCAATGGAAATTCTGTAAAAGGGTTTTTTTTTTCCTTTTTTAGATCTGCTTTTATCTTTTAATCACAATACAAGAGCAGAGGAATTTCATCAAGCGAAAATCAATCACAACCAAAACTAGAAAAATACTAACAAATAGTAAACTGTAATACCAAAGGAGACAAAAATCGAGAACCCAAAATATTAAAACCAAGATCGGAGGCCCAAGGTATTTTTTTTTTTTTGTTGTCCTCATTTTTACGAGTCTGCTTCTTTTTTATTTTATGCATGTACAAAATATAAAACATAAAAAAAGAAAGTAAATAAACATACAAAAAAAAGAAAAAAACTCGACCTTTTTTGAAATTCTACCACTGTATGGGTGGCCACGCCAAGACAAGACGGCGGCTATCGACCGAAACCTCACCGAGACGATCCCATGCAGAGAGAAAAGAGAAAAAGCAAACTTTAGTTTTTTTTGAGCAAAGAAAATGAAGTTTTTTCACAAAAATCGAAGGTTTTATAGAATTTCAAACGACGCCGCTTTTGGCTCGATTCCTTAAGCCCCAAAACGACGCTGCTTTTCTATAACCCAAAGTTGACCCGACCCGCCAGAGGATCCGCGCTTTTTAATTGATGGGTTAATTGCATGTTGGCCCTTCCGCATTTTTAGTTTTTAAATCAAACTTTTAATTTATTGCAACATTGGCCCAATGATTTTTCGCGGTATATGATCCAGTCCCCCATTTAAACGCTGCTTTTAAGTTTTGGGAAAATTTCCCTTTGGTCCCCTTTTTCACGCTGCTTTCAAATATACCCTTCCTTCTGCTTTTATTCCAAATTAACCCCAAAATCTCATTTTTAATCCAATTTGATCCCCTTTAATTAATTCACGATTTTGGCTTTTTGGCCATTATTTAATATTTTTATTACCACTATATTATTCATTGCTTATTATTATTATTATTATTATTATTATTATTATTATTATTATTATTATTATTATTATTATCACCTTATTATCATTATTATTATTATACTATATACTATATTATGCTATATTATATTACATACATTGCATCATATTATATTATATTACATTATATATTATTTTATCATCCTAAAGCCAAGTCTTACATATTAAATTATTTCAGTATGTTATCAAGGTTACATCATATAAATTTTGTCACTCATATACGCATATATATATTATATTATTATTATCGTTATTAAATATATTACTTTTACCATTCTTTTATACTACTATTATACATATATATATGTATATATATATAATATATTTTACTATTATTCATTTTGTATTATTACCATTATCTTACCTTTTTATTATTTAATTTTTACCACTAATTTTATTATTCCGCTGCCACTAATATGATCTATGTATTATTCATATCAATATAGTATTATCATTATATTGTATCATTGCCATAATATTATTATTTGTACTCCTACATTCACTCTATTTATATCTACGTTTACCTCTCCTAATTTTATACCGATACTACGCAAAAATGTAATTTTAAAAATCATCATATTTCATTTTAAGGTTTTAAAATAAAGGTGATGATTCGTGTTTAGGAATTCGGAAAATAGTGCCCTAACGTGCTGGGTTGCGATTTTTCGTCTAACTAAATTACTTAACATCCCTTTTACAAGTTTTGCAAATCACGAGACGACTTTGATTACGAGAGATTAAAACATTGCGCCCTAACGAATCGGATGTGATGTTTATATCTTTTCTAATCAAAGAAATCTCAAGTTTTGACTCGAACCTTCTCTCGATTTGACCCGACACGAGGTATTTTGCAAAGTTGCTACCTTTCATTTAAAGGTTTTTTTAAAATAAAGGCAATGTTTTGTATTTAGGAATTGGGAATAGTGCCCTAACGTGTCGGGTTGCGATTTTCCGCTTGACTAAATCACTAAACACCTTTTGATAAACTTCAGAAAATCATGAGATAACTTTGATTACGAAGGTTAGAAATATCATGTCCTAACGTGGTCGGATGTGATGTTTGTACCTCTCAAACAAAGAGATCTCGAATATCCTAATATCTTTTAAAAGGATCCGTATTTTAAAACCTTTTCAAACTTCCGACATCAAGACACTAATTAATCATGTTGGTACCAATTTTGGGCGACGAGGGTGCTAACCTTCCTCGTATGTAACCGACTTCAACTCATTTTCTGGATTTCAGAAGACCAAAATCGTTGTTTTGATAAATCAAACTGCTTATTAAAACAACTGCTTTATGAGGTGACCCGATCACACCTTATCAAAAGGATTGGTGGCGGTTCCCTTTTTTTGATTATGTTTTCAAAACCCAAAGTCGAATCCTCCTTTTTGTCGAAATGATAAAAAAAGTATATGCGTATGTATGGTTACAGATATGATATGTTTTAATAGATGTTGGATTATGTTTAAATTATGAAATGTTAAGAATGTTATGATTTTAAAACTCAATATTCGATTAAGTTGATTGAATTTTGAGTTGTGAAATGTAATGAATATCTGTATGAAATATTATATGATTGGTAATACCTAGTAACCCTAATCCGGTGACAGATACGGGTAAGGGGTGTTTCAAGCCTTTTTCCAAATAATGAACGAGTGGCTCATGGAGTTCGTTCGAATGAATCCGGCTGCTCAACAACCTCCACCCCCACCTATTCCTCACCAAATCCCTGTTGTTCCTCATGTTATAGATCTGATACGGTTGAACAAGCCGCCAGTAGATAAGATTCATAAATATGGGGTTGAAGAGTTTCGGGCTACTGTTGATGATGATGCTAAGAGAGCTGAGTTTTGTCTCGAAAATACGATTCGAGTATTCGATGAATTGTCTTGTATGCCTGATGAATGCACTAAATATGTTGTATCTTTGCTGATAGACACTGCGTATCAATGGTGGTACATGTTGGTATCTGTGGTTCCGAAAGAACGGGTTACTTGGGAGTTCTTTCAATCT
This sequence comes from Gossypium rotundifolium, assembly GCA_025506655.1. Lineage (NCBI taxonomy): Eukaryota > Viridiplantae > Streptophyta > Magnoliopsida > Malvales > Malvaceae > Gossypium > Gossypium rotundifolium. Next base: position 92,647,868 of record CP106727.1, read on the forward strand.
GAATTTCGAAAGAAATACATCAGTCAAAGATTTTTCGATCAAAGGCACAAAGAGTTTCTATAATTAAGACAAGCCGAATGACTGTAATCGAATATGAAAGAGAATTTGTACGGTTGAGTAAATATACCAGAGAGTATGTTTCTACCGAAGAGATCATGTGTAAGCGGTTCGTTGACGGGTTGAACGAAGATACAAAACTACTAGTCAGAATTCTAGAGTTGAAAGAATTTGTCATTCTGGTTGAAAGGGCTTGTAAAGTCGAGGATCTTAGCAAAGAAAAGAGAAAATCAGATTCAGAAGCTAGAGACTCGAGGAAAAGATTGATGAGGAAGACGTATCAATGTTTGTAACACCCCTTACCCGTATTCAATGCCAGAATAGGGCACAAGGCATTACCGAAACACATACACTTGTAAACGTATTAAACTTAGCCATAAAGCTTCATCCAAATTAAAAAATTTCAAATTTTTATCTTTGAGTCCCTAAATAAGGCTTACGAGGCTCAATACATACTTTGGAAGTGGTTCGGGACTAAACCAAGAACTTTGGAAAACATTAGAAAATTTCTTGAAAAATAGGGGCACACGCCCGTGTCCAAGGCCATGTCCTTCACACAGTTGAGATACACGCCCGTGTGTTAGGCCGTGTGGCATTTCGAATTTCCGAAAATCTAGTACAAACTTCACACACCCTGGACACATGGCTGTGTGGCCACAAGTAAGGCTGTTTACCAAGCCCTTTGCCACCCCAAAACACTTATACAAATTTATCATCACACAACATGGTATTATTAAGCATTCAAACATCCACAATAAGACATCCACATACCATTTACAAACCACATTCATCATGCATAATCACACACACACACTTAACCATTCACATCATGCAACTTACACAGCCAATCACATTTACCACTCATAATTATTGCACATTTACTCATCCAACACATGCAAGAATACACATCCTTGAAATGCATCATTATAGACTTATAACATAACAATTATTAGCCACATTAAACAGCCTTATACAACAATAACCATCAAATAGCATAGGCCAACATTCTAGGCCAACTCATAATAACATATACACACATAATCAAGTCCTTATACATGCCATAGACTTAAAAATACTTGAAGATCATTGATACAATACTAATCAATAACTTGTTAGTGTGATAGAATCTCCGACAACCTCCAACTTGAGCTAGCATCTGTGACACTATAGGAAAAAGGAAAGGAAGGGGGTAAGCATTATAGCTTAGTAAGTAGGTAAGTAAATAATAAGTGATTTCTTAACAGGCTTTTATAAATCTTCATAATATGTTCTAAAGATAATACAATCATAATTGCACATAGTTCCACTATTTATTCATGTTCATCCCAAGCTGTCTATTCAAGTCATAGGCACTTAATTATTTATATCTTGAGTTAAAGAACTCAAATTTAAATTACGAATTTTTTCCCTGAAACTAGACTAACATATATTATTACCATAAAATTTTTAAAACTTTTGGTTTAGCCAATAAGTACAGTTTATTCTTTAAAGTCACCCCTATTCTGCTATCTGATAGTTTTGACCCTTCTTTACTAAATATTAATTATCTCTTCTTACAAAATTTTGATAAGGTTTTCGTTTGTTTATCTTGAAATTATACTCATTAAGAAATTTAAGAATAAAAATTATAAACCATAATTATTTTTTTACAATTTTTAATGATTTTGCCAAGTCAGAATAGGGGATTCCGAAATCATTCTGACTCTGTCTTACAAAAATTCAAATATCTCAGAATATGAAATTCTTTTTCTTACACCATTTCTTTTATGTGAAAACAGACTCAATAATATTTAATTTCATATCTTATTAAACCTCTAATTTGATTTCCATCATATTTGGTGATTTTTCAAAGTGATACAACTGCTGCTGTCCAAACTATTTTATTGCTAATTTTACTCTATCATGTTTTCTTTGTATTATTTCTCATTTACACACATATAACACTGAAGTACATCCATGGTTAGCCATGCCAACAGCTAGTTATCATCAAATATTTTCAAGTCTTCATTGTAACACTTACTCCATATCAACCTTACCAAAGTTCGATCACATATCAAGCACATTGCTCATGAATATATATACACATATACCTGCACTTATTCATCACATAATCACATTCAATTACACTTAGTCATTTTCCCGTTGAACACATCGGAATATTATTGGATACATTGGAAGTTTTCACATAGTGCCACACTTGTATCCAAAGCTACTTCACATCACTTATCACATATAGAGGCTCATTCTCGAGCTATTCACTTCTACGGGTCTACTCACACAAGTCGCTTGGTCATTCAGAATCTACTCAAGATCGCTCACACAAGTCGCCTGTATCCGCAACACATGCCGGTATTCCCAACCACTAGTAGAACTTAAGACCATCACTCGGATTCACTTGTCACAATTTCACATAAATTTCACATAGGTCCCTAGTGAACATGTCACTCGTATCCATTTTTATTCTTGAGGTTCAACCGGGAAATTTCTCACTTGTCGATATTTTATCAATTATAATCAATATTCAGCCACATTACACAAAATATATCAAAATGTGAAAACGTAAGTAAAACGATGCTTTATTTACATACAAACTTCCTCGGTAGCACAATCGGTCAAAAAGGACTTATTTGTTATATTCTTTGTTTGTCCCCCGTACTAAGTCTGAATCTCATTTTTCTTGATCTATAACAACACATTTAACTCATTTATTCATCCTGCTACACAAATAAGCCAAAATTCATATTTTGGAAAAATTTACATTTTTCCCTAAACTTTATCCTATTTATAATTTTGCCCCTAGGATCGTAAAATGATTTTCATTCAATTTCATTGTATTTTAAGCCTAGCCGAACCATTTATAACTAATTCACACTTTTATGAAAAATTTTATAACTTTTCCAAATTAGTCCTTTTTATCATTTTCACAGAAAATCACTTAGTAAAAGTCATTTCTCTAACCATAAACATGCATTTTATACCATTAAACACAAAAATACACACATATTAATCATGTTTCAAAACCCTAGACTTCAACCATATCTCAAATTAGTGGTGGAAATAGATATATCTTGTTATGAGGGTTTTAAAAACGTAAAAATCATTAAAAACGGGGCTAGAACAAACTTACAATCGAGCATGGAAGCTTGAAAAACCATATCCATGGTTTCCCCTTGTGAAATTCATCCATGGGGTTGAAGATGGACAAAAATTGGCTTTTAATTTTGTTTTTAATTCATTTGAATAACTAAATGACCAAAATACCCTTAATGAAAAACTTTGGAAACATGCCTAACCATGTCTATTTTTATCCACCAACTTAAAAAATGGTCTAATTACCATATAAGGACCTCTAATTTAAAATTTCATAACAATTGGACACCTCTAGCATGTAGAACTCAACTTTTGTACTTTTTACAATTTAGTCCTTTTGACTAAATTGAGTGCCCAAACGTCAAAATTTTCGAACAAAATTTTCATGAAACCATTTCATGAAATCGTAGACCATAAAAATATAATAAAAATAAAAATTTCCTCATCGAATTTGTGGTCCAAAAATGACTATTCTGACTAGGCCCCAAATCGGGCTGTTACAATCTTCATCAAAGAAATCCAGAGATTTGTATGCTCGCCCAAATGCTTCAAACGAATATTCAAACAGAGATCGTAGAAAAAATACTCAGGTTCTAAAGCTCAAGCTACATTAGTATCGGGTATTGGTAGTGTAAGAGACAACAAACTCTAGTGTTAGCAGTGTAGGAGACGACATTTTGTAGAATGCTAGAGTAAAAGTAATAAAGCCTGTTACAAATGTGGTTCTCTAGCTCACTTCATCTGAGATTAACCTGAGCTAGATGAGAAAGATAAAGTTCAAAATGTGAGACCAAGAAACACTTCGAATAGAGGTAGACCACCTAGAATTTCTGGAAATGTAAGTGGTAGTAGAAGGGCGACAAAGGATTCAGCTGTGAGATCTGAGGCCAGAGCAGCTGTTAGAGCCTATGCGATTCGCGCTCATGAAGAAGCGTCATCTACAGATGTTATCACCCATACTTCCTCTCTCTATGATACTAATGTGATTGTATTGATAGATCCAGGATCAACTCATTCTTATATATGTATGAATTTAGTATCTAGTAAGACTTTGCCTGTAGAGTCTACTAAATTTGTGATTAAGTATCGAACCCTTAGGCCAATATGTTTTGGTTGACAAAGTCTGCAAGATTTGTCCAGTAATGAATCGAGAATTCTATTTTCTGGCTAATCTGATGGTGTTGTCATTCGATGAATTTGATGTGATTTTGGGTATGGATTGGCTAGCGATGCATGATGCTATAGTGAATTGTAGATGAAAGACAATTGAACTGAAATGTCAGAATAATGAGACTATTAGAATTGAATCAGATGATCTGAATAGTTTTCCAGTTGTGATCCCATCTATGTTAGCTCAAAGATTTGTGAGAAAGGGGTGTGAAGCTTATCTTGCTTATGTACTTGATACGAAAGTGATAGAAACAAAGATTGAATCAGTACCAGTTATGTGTGAGTATCTAGATGTATTTCTCGAAGAGTTATCGGGTTTACCACCTATCAGAGAGGTTGAGTTTTGTATTGAATTGTAATGGGAACAACGCCAATATCAATAGCTTCGTACAGAATGGCTCCGACAGAGTTAAAAGATTTGAAAGCTCAGTTGCAAGAGTTGACAGATAGAGGTTTTGCTAGACCGAGTTTCTCTCCTTGGGGTGCACCGGTGTTATTTGTGAAAAAGAAAGATGGCACGATGAGAATGTGTATAGACCATCGATAGCTCAACAAAGTGACGATTAAGAATAAATACCCTTTGCCATGAATAATTGATTTTTTGATCAGTTAAAAAGGGAAACAGTGTTTTCAAAAATTGACTTGAGATCGGGTTATTACCAGTTGCAAGTTAAAGACTCAGATGTGCCAAAGATTGCATTTAGAACAAGGTACGAACACTACAAATTTCTTGTTATGCCTTTCGGATTAACAAATGCACCTGCTGTTTTTATGGGTTTGATGAAACAGATTTTCAAGTTGTATTTAGACCAATTCGTAGTTGTATTTATTGATGACATTTTAATTTACTCTCGTGATGAATCTGAACATGCCGAGCATTTGAGAATCATGTTACAAACTTTGAGAGATAAGCAGTTGTTTGCAACGTTCAGTAAATGTTAGTTTTGGCTACAAGAAGTTGGTTTTCTGGGACATATAGTTTCATCCATGGGTATCCGAGTTAACCCGAGCAAAATTTCTATGATTATAGATTGGAAGCCTCCAAGAAATGTATCCAAAGTCCGTAGTTTTCTGGGACTAGACGGCTATTATAAACGATTTGTGAAAGGTTTCTCGATGATTTCAACTTTGATGACACGATTACTTAAAAACATGTTAAATTTGAGTGGTCAGAAAGGTGTTAGCAGAGCTTCGAGCAGTTGAAAGCATTATTGACAGAGGCACCAGTGTTAGTTCAGCCTGAGTTAGGTAAATAATTTGTAGTTTCAGTGGTGCATCGTTAAATGGCCTAGGTTGTGTTTTAATGAAGGAAGGCAAAGTTATAGCTTATGCCTCGAGACAATTGAAGTCGCACGAAAAGAATTATACGATGCACGATCTAGAGTTAGCCGCGATAGTGTTCGCATTGAAAATTTGGCACCATTACTTGTTTGTTGAGAAATTCCATATTTATACCGACTACAAAAGCTTGAAATATCAGATGACTTAGAAAGAATTTGCAATAGTGGAGATGGCTAGAATTGCTCAAAAACTATGAATTAGTGATTGACTATCATCCGGGGAAAGCGAACGTAGTTGCTGATGCTTTGAGCTGAAAGTCCATATTTGCTTTACGTGCTTTGAACACACAATTAGCTTTGTCTGATGACAGTTTGATAGTAGTCGAGTTGAAAGCAAGACCGTTATTTCTACAGTAGATTAGTGAGTCTCAAAAATTTGATACTGAATTGCAATGTAACACCCCAAACCCGGCCCAAAACACCACGGCCGAATTCAGAATGTTACAGGGAAAAAGGTTGAAAATGGTTTGGTTTTATAAGTGAAAACTGGGTCTTAACCTCTAAAACGGAAACGAGGGTTTCTCGTGCAAGCTTAGCAATTCATTTAAAAGTAAAAACTTCTGAGTTGCACAAGTTCAAATCATTATTCATTTATGTGAAAAATGTTGGGAACCCGAAAGGTTTATAAGGATCTATATTTTGAAAACCCCATTTTAATTCGAGTGTTGCAATATTTTTAGAGTTTTTTTATAAATTAATCATTTGATAACAAATCCAACTTAAAACTTAAAATAAATCCAAAGTATTTAAAACGACCTTATTACAATAAAAATACCCCAAAAAGTAATAAAAGTTTATAATGTACTTTAGAATAAAAACAGCTTCTGCATGGCCACCTTGTATCCACTCCAGCCCGGTCCAAAGTATCATGTATTACCTGCATTGTGTGAAAAACAGGGTGAGTCATTTTGACTCAGTGTGCAATTAATCCACATATTTCCACAATTGGGCTTAGCCCCAAAACCACATCAAGTCCACATACCACATATCATCATGCATAATGGAAACCCAACCCAACCTAACATTCAACCGCTACACACCACCCGTATATCCAACCACCATACACCAGGGGATTACTAAATCGACCCTCCGTCCACTACACACCTCTTTGGCAGTCATGCCGCTCAAAGTCCACTTAGTGGTCCAGCTACTTATCCACATGATTGAAATCACAATATCCACGATGAGACTCTAGGTCATTAATCCACGATGTGGCTCGAGGCCAACATGAAACCACAATGAGGCGCGAGGCCATCATTAATACACGTACATAAATGTACATAGTTCCCCTTTAGCAATATATATCCCGAACCCCATGTACATGAAACATAACATGATGAAATGGCATAAAACATATGAACATGTCCAGATATACATATTTTTACATGCTTCCATAGATCCACATATATCCAACCACATTTTGATATAATAAATGCACTAACCTGGTTACCGAATTACCCCTTTATGGGTAACAATACCACCACAACCACTAAATTGGCAACCACACATATCACATGTATTTTATTAATTTATAAGAAGGAAATTAAAGAAATAGTGTGCTAACTACACACCTGATAACCCGTAACACCACGCTCTCTATGTCGACACTATCACTAACTGACACTACCGCTATTTGCCTACGATCTTGCTCTGATGCTGGCCCACACCCCGGTGGCCAATCCCGAACTGTTGAAATTGACCGCTTCTTGAATTTAGGAGTTAGAACTACGTGTCCAACCCCTTTCTCTCCTTGACTAGGTACTCGCATCCATCAAATAACGACTTAATCAAAAGTCTCGGTTAAAACGTTAAACCAAATCTAAACGAGACTAAATAATCATGTTAATTGAATAACCTTACCAAAGTCGACCCAAATCCTAAGGTTCTCACTTGTATTTGAAGGCTGTCAAAATCCCTACATAATCAATATTAGATTCGTCCACATCCCAGAACCAAGGTTAGCTTTTGGTTCCCACAACCAAAGAAAGAAAGGAGAAAGATTTTAAAGAATAACGAACCCTTACCACCACTACTCACCCGATTGGGAAGATTGATAGGAGACGAACGACGACACCCCCTCTACAGGCTCTGACAGATTTGGCCTAGTGCTAAAACTAGAGGAATAACGCACTAGAAGAACAAAAAAAAGAAAAAGGGTATGGACGAAATAGAGAAAATAAATGGTGAATGAGAGATTCGGCCAAGGTATCGGAGGGTTATTCGATTTTTGAAATTGAAGTAAACTGAGAAAAAGAGAAAGAGAGAGTTAAGCTAATGAGAGTTTCGACTATGGTGAAGGTGTGTTTTGGCTTTTAGAAGGTGGATAAGAGAAAAACAAAGAGGAGAAGAATGAGACTCGGTTTTTAATTTGAAGCAACCAAATGAAAATGGAAAAATGAAAGAAGAGCGGCAGAGAATTCGACTTGTGGTCATATGAAAAGAAAAGAAAAGAATGAGTTTTGACTATCACTTTTGCAAGGGGAACAAAAGAAGAGAAAACCCCCCCAAAAATGCACACTCAAGCTACTCCACTCCCACTTTCGGCACCTAATCCCCCTATACATGACCGAAAATCCCCCTTCCTAGAATCCCAAATTCGGCCAACTTTAAACTCCCATACCCATCTCCACGAATTCCTCCTGGCCACCCATTCAAATCCATTTGAATGAGTCAACTCCAAAAATCTCTCTCTACCACAAAATTCGAATGCGTTGACTCCTTCCACTCCTCATCCATCAGAGTCCCACCTAAACACAACTTCCCCCTAGCCTTGGCGTCAAAATAACAAGCAGAAAAGGGAATTCTGCTGCTCAAACCTAGGCTCCCTTGCTCCCCTTGAAGCGTCACCTCTCCAATCCTTAAGTGGCGCCTCCTTGCCATCTTTCCAAGGCACTTCCTGTGTCTTAACTTTTCAGCATTTAGTTTTAACACCCAGCTCAAATAGCTCCCTTCCTCTAGAAGCCCAAAATGCAACTTCTTGCTATGACCCTGGCCTATCCCTAGCTCAAGCCTAGACCCTAAAATAGTCCAAACAAACATACCTACCATACAATACACATGCAACCAAACCAAATACAAAGGCCCCGATTTAGGGATGTTATAGTTCTACCCCCCTTAAAAATAATTTCGGCCCCAAAATTACCTGGTCAAAAGAGTTGAGGCTATTACTGCCGCATCGCATCCTCTGGTTCCCACATGGCCTCTTCAGTTCCATGATTTTGCCACCACACCTTGACTAGAGGGACTGACTTCTTCCGCAGTACCTTCACATCTCGTTCCAAAATCTGAATTGGCTCCTCCTCATAGGATAAGTCTATCCTTAACTCAACTTCTTCAACCGGTACCACATGAGATGGATCCGATCGATAACGTTGTAGCATCGAGACATGGAACACATCATGCATCTGCTTCAACTCTGAAGGCAACTCCAACTGGTACGCTACTGGCCCCACTCGCTCCAAAACCTGATAAGGTCCTATAAACCTGGGACTCAGCTTACCCTTACGTCCAAATCTTATCACCTTTTTCCACGGCGGAACCTTTAGAAACACCCGATCATCCACTACAAACTCTGTTTCTTTTTGCTTAAGATCTACATATGACTTCTATTTGTCAGATGCCTCCTTCAACCGATCTCGAATTACCTTAACCTTCTCCTCTGATTCTGCCACTATCTCTGGGCCCAAAACATGACGCTCACCTAGTTCTGTCCAACAAGTAGGAGTCCGACACTTCCACCCATACAGTGCTTCATACGGCGCCATCCGAATACTAGCTTGATAACTGTTGTTGTATGCGAACTCTGCTAAGGGCAAGAATTCATCCAAACTACCTCTGAAGTCGATAACACATCCTCTCAACATATCTTCTAATACCTGAATCACCCTTTAAGACTGGCCATCCGTCTGTGGATGAAATACCGTGCTAAAGTCCAACCTAGTACCCAATGCCTGATGCAACACCGCGACGTAAATCTAGGATCCCTATCTGATATGATCGATACTGGCACCCCGTGCAATTTCAAAATTTTTGTCACATACAGGTTCGCCAACCTCTGAAGAGAGTAGTCAACACGAACAGGTATGAAGTGAGTAGATTTTGTCAACCAATCCACAATCACCCATACCGAGTCTTTCTTAGTAGGCGTAAGAGGAAGCCCACAAATGAAATCCAACGTGATTCTCTCCCACTTTCACTGCGAAATCTTCATTGGTTGCAGCAGTCTCGAAGGCACTTGATGTTCAGCTTTGACTTGCTGACACGTCAAGCACTTCCCCACAAATTCTGTAACTTTCCGCTTCAAATCAGGCCACCAAAATTGATCTCAAAGATCCCTATACAACTTACTCCCTCTAGGATGCATAGTAGAAGGGCTACTATGCGATTCCTGAAGAATCTTTTGCCTCAATTCCACATCTTTTGGCATACAAACCCTACCTCAGAAACTTAAGACTCCATCGCTGTTTACACTGTAGTCCTCTAGTCCTCCAATCTGTACTTGCAAAAGTCTAGCACTCAAAACATCATCCACCAACTGTTTCTCTTTTACTTGACTCAACCATGTTGGCTTCACCTGCAGCTCCGCTCACAAACTCCCGTCATCGTAAAGACTAAGATGCGCGAACATCACTCTCAAATTCAATACTATCTTTTGACTTAGGGCATCTGCCACCACATTCGCCTTCCCCGGATGATATTCAATCGAGCAATCGTAATCCTTTAATAGGTCCACCCACCTTCGCTATCTTAAGTTCAGCTCTTTCTGACTCAACAGATACTTCAAACTCTTATGGTCCGTGTAGATTACTGACTTCTCTCCATACAGATAATACGTCCATACCTTCAAAGCGAAAACCACTGCAGCCAACTCTAAGTCATGCGTCGGATAGTGAACCTCATGAGGCCTTAATTGCTGAGACGCATAGGCAACCACCTTCCTGTCTTGCATCAGTACACAACCTAACCCTGTATGAGAAGCATCACAATACACCACAAAATCTTTCCCCACCTCAGGCTAAATTAAAACTAGAACCTCTGTCAAAACCCTTTTTAGCTTCTCAAAGCTCTCCTGCTGCTTATCCATCCATACAAAAGGTACTTCTTTCCTCAGCAATTTGGTCAAAGGTGCTGCTATCGAAGAAAACCCTTCAACAAACCTTCTATAGTAACCTGCTAACCCCAAGAAACTGCGAATCTCCCCCACCGACTTAGGTGGTTTCTAGTCCAATACTACCTCGATCTTCTGAGGATCCACTCTTATCCCTTTCGCAGATACCACATGACCCAGAAAAGAAACTTCCCTTAACCAAAACTCGCACTTGCTAAACTTGGCGTACAGCTTCTTTTCCCTTAATATTTGCAGAACCACCCGCAAATGCGCATCATGATCCTCTTCCGTCTTGAAATATACCAGAATGTCGTCTATGAACACCACGATGAATTGGTCTAAATAGGGTTGAAAAACCCAATTCATCATATCTATAAACGCAACTGGTGCGTTGGTCAACCCGAACGGCATTACTAGGAATTCATAGTGCCCTTATCGAATCTGAAACACCGTTTTATGGATATCTACTTCCTTTACCTTGAGCTGGTGATATCCTGACCTCAAATCTATCTTTGAAAAGACCGCAGCCCCTTTGAGCTGGTCAAACAAGTCGTCTATCCTCGGCAGCGGGTACTTGTTCTTGATCGTTAGCTTATTCAACTGGCGGTAATCTATGCATATACGCATAGATCCATCCTTCTTTATGAACAATACTGGTGCTCCCCGTGGAGAAACACTGGGTCGAATGAAATCGCGATCTAACAGCTCTTGGATTTGGGCCTTAAGCTTAACCAACTCCCTTGGTACCATCCTGTAAGGAGTGATAGACACCTGCGCTGTACCTGGCAGAAGGTTGATTCCAAACTCCACCTCCTAATCTAGAGGCAACCTTGGAAGTTCTTTCGGAAACACATCCACAAAATCCTTTACTGTTCTAACCTCCCCCACAGTGGCTTCTTTAACATCCAACGCACTAACTAACATTAAAAAAGCCAGGCACCCCTTCTTTACCATCCTCTCCGCCTTAAGAGCAGACACTACATTGGCCAAGTAGTCTCTCCTCTCACCTATCACCACAACCTCATCATCTTCGAAAGTCTTCAATGACATGTGCTTAGCAGCACAGTCCAAATTTACACGATACCTTGCTAACCAATCCATGCCTAGGATCAAGTCAAATTCTCCGAATGGTAGCTCCATCAAGTTAGCTGGAAATACTGACTCCTGAACCTCTAAAGGTACATCTCTAAAGAGTTTATCCACCACTACTGACTGGCCTAAAGGACTAAGTATAGACATCTTCCTAAAGGCAATTTTAGGTTTCACATTCAAGGTTCCAGACATCATACCAACAATGTAAGAGTCCGTCGACCCAACGTCAATTAATGCAGTAAAGGGTAACCCAAAGATGAGGAACGTACCCGTGATAATGTCTGGTACATCCCCCTCTTCTCGACGTCTGGCTACGTAAACCAACCCAGGCTGTATTGCATCTGAGCCCCCAACACCTCTACCAGGTGCTCCACGACCTCGGCTAGTACCATTTCCACCTCAGTTCAGCCCACATCCTCTCTACATCTGCTGACCACCCTTATCGGCCTGCACATACCCCTGACCTACTGACCGGGTTCTAGCCATGTCCTACGGACAGTTCTTAAGCAGATGGTCCCTTGACCCACACCTGTAGCACTCTTTATTCCTTCCATAGCACTCTCCCATATGAGACCTCCCACACTAAGCACACTGACGGGACTGATTTCCAGTAACTGGCGCAGAAATGCGAGTAGGTCCCTCAACCCTAGGCTTTTTCTGAAAAACCCCTGATGACGTTGTTAGTCTAAAACTTCTCTTATTCCTGCCCCTATCCTTATCCCTATCCTGCCTCTCAGCTCGCTTAACCTCCTTGGCTATCCTAGCCTTTTCTGCCAGAGTAGTAAAGTCCCACTCTCGCTGAGGAGCTATCAACACCTGTAGCTCATTCCGCAGTCTATCCTCAAATCTCACACAGTGCTCGTAGTCTGTAGCAATAATTCCTCGAGCATACCGACTCAACCGTAAGAACTCTACTTCATATTTAGCTATTGACTTACCCCCTTGTACTAGGTTTAGGAATGCCTTCCTCTATGCATCTATATAACTAGCCCCGACGTATTTCCTTCGAACTTCACCTTAAAGATACCCCAATCCACTCGATCTGCCGGAGTACCTTCTTTAACAGTGAGCCACCACTGGTAGGCCTCATCCCGAAGTAAAGAAATATCGCCCTTCAACTTCTCTTCGGCAGCGCAGTCCAGGTCATCCATGATCCTCTCGACTACTTCTAACCAATACTCCGCCACGTTTAGAGCGACCTCAGAGACACAGATTTCCTAGCCCTAGAACCCACGTTTGATCCTGCAACTCTCTCTAAAACCCTCACCATGGACTTAGACACTGAATCGTCTCCACCTGTCTGATCTTGAAACTCAGCTTCCACAGCTGGAGGCGTCGTTTCATTCCCCAATCCATGACCAGACCCCACTGGTTCCAATACAATCATCCTACCTCTACCACGCCCACGTGTATCATGTCCACGTCCCTTAGAACTCATGCCTATCGTCGCGTCTTAATCTATTTTAAGAAATTTTATGCATTAGCTTTTTGTTCTACTAATTATCCATGAACAATTTTATGTAAAGAAGTTCGATAGTGGTTCTTTCGATTTCAACGTTATCGTCTCAAGTCTACTGCCATAATTCAGAGAATCATATCCATTCATCATCAACATCCACAAACTCAAATTCACCACTAGGGCATTTTTGTCATTTCTCTACACAAGGGCATTTTCATAATTTTATCCTATAGGGGCATTTTCGTAATTTTCCAAAATAAGGTTTCGATGATTTGCCAAAATAAGGGTATTTTGGTAATTTACAACTTGGGGCATTTCGGTAATTTTGTAAATTAGGGGTATTTTTGGTCATTTTCCAAAACCAGGGTAATTTTATGAATCAGGGGTAATTTGGGAATTTAAAAAAACTAGGGTTTACCTTAGGATTTTACAAAACAGGTGGCTAGTCCCTTTTTGGGTTTTAATTATAAGGTTTAGCTCACAACAAATCCTCATGGTTAGAGTGATCAATCAAGCACACACTGTAGGATTCTAGCGAAGAGGAGGTGAGACAATAGGACTGCTTAAGTACCAAGCTCTCCCTGAATACCGTGCTAGACATGCGTACACCTGTTGCCACACCCCAACTCGGTGACTGGTTCACAGGTTTGTTTGCTCAGTTTAAGTCTTATGATTTTTAAAAAGTTGTGCAACTAAGCCTATAGTCCATCACAGTCTAATTAGAATAGTCTACAGCCCATGAAACCCATCAAGCCCACTCATATATACCACACAAAAATTTGGAATACTTACCTGGCGGACTTGCGCCGGAGACGCAGGTGCCATGCTTCCACAAAGCCATTTCACGAAAAATTTTCTTTTAAACCAATTTCAAAGTTTAAAAATGTTGTGGGCCTCAAAAATCCCCAAAGGTTGAGTTTAGAACCGGGCTCTGACACCAAATTGTAACACCTCAAACCCGACCCAAAACACCACGGTCGAATTTGAAATGTTACAGGGAAAAATGTTGAAAATGGTTTGGTTTTATAAGTGAAAAAAGGGTCTTAACCTCTAAAACTAAACGAGGGTTTCTCGCAAACTTAGTAATTCATTTAAAAGTAAAACTTCGAGTTGCACAAGTTCAAATCATTATTCATTTATGTGAAAATGTTGGGAACCCAAAGGTTTATAAGAATCTATATTTTGAAAACCCTATTTTAATTCGAGTGTTGCAGTATTTTTAGAGTTTCTTTATAAATTAATCATTTGATAGCAAATCCAACTTAAAACTTAAAATAAATCCAAAGTATTTAAAACAACCTTATTACAATAAAAATACCCCAAAAAGTAATAAAAGTTTACAATGTACTTTAAGAATAAAAATAGCTTCTGCATGGCCACTTGGTATCCACTCTAGCCCGGTCCAAAGTATCATGTATTACCTGTATTGTTTGAAAAACAAGGCAAGTCATTTTGACTCAGTGTGCAATTAATCCACATATTTCCATAATTGGGCTTAGCCCCAAAACCACATCAAGTCCACATACCACATATCATCATGCATAATGGAAACCCAACCCAACCTAGCATTCAACCGCTACACACCACCCGTATATCCAACCACCACACACCAGGGGATTACTAAATCGACCCTTCGTCCGCTACACACCTCTTTGGCAGTCATGTTGCTTAAAGTCCACTTAGTGGTCCAGCCACTTATCCACGTGATTGAAATCACAATATCCACGATGAGATTCTAGGTCATTATCAATCCACGATGTGGCTCGAGGCCAACATGAAACCACAATGAGGCGCAAGGCCATCATTAATCCACGTACATAAATGTACACACTTCCTCTTTAGCAATATGTATCCCGAACCCCATGTATATGAAACATAACATGATGAAATGGCATAAAACATATGAACATCTCCAGATATACATATTTTTACATGCTTCCATAGATCCACATATATCCAACCACATTTTGCTATAAGAAATGCACTAACCTGGTTATCGAATTACCCCTTTATGGGTAACACTACCATCACAGCCACTAAATCGGCCACCACACATATCACATGTATTTTATTAGTTTATAATAAGGAAAGTAAAGAAACAGTATGCTAACTACACACCTGATAACCCGTAACACCACGTTCTCTACGTTGACACTATCACTAATAGGCACTACTCTTTGCTTGCCTCACGATATTACTCGACACCGCCCACACCCCGGGGCCAATCCCGAATCATCAAATCGACCGCTTGAATTTAGGAGTCGAGACTGCGTGTCCAACCCATTTCTCTCCTTGGCTGGTACTCCCATCCATCGAATAACGACTTAATCAGAAGTCCCGGGTTAAAACGTTGAATCAAATCTAAATGAGACTAAATAATCATGTTAATTGAATAACCTTACCAAAGTCGACCCAAATCCCGAAGGTTCTCACTTGTATTTGAAGGCTGTCGAAATCCCTACATCATCAATATTAGATTTGGCCACATCCCAGAACCAAGGTTAGCTTTTGGTTCCCACAACCAAAGAAAGAAAGGAGAAAGATTTTAAAGAATAACAAACCCTTACCACTCACTGTTCACCCGATTGGGAAGATTGATAGAAGATGAACGATGACTCTACAGGTTCTGACAGATTCGGCCTAGTGCTAAAACTAGAGGAATAACACACTAGAAGAAGAAAAAAAAAGAAAAAGGGTATGGACGAAATAGAGAAAAGAAATGGCGAATGAGAGATTTGGCCAAGGTATAGGAGGGTTATTCGATTTTTGAAATTGAAGTAAACTAAGAAAAAGAGAAAGAGAGAGTTGAGCTAATGAGAGTTTCGGCTATGGTGAAGGTGTGTTTCGACTTTTAGATGGTGGATAAGAGAAAAACAAAGAGGAGAAGAATGAGACACGATTTTTAATTTGAAGCAACCAAATGAGAATGGAAAAATGAAAGAAGAGTGGTAGAGAATTCGACTTGTGGTCATATGAAAAGAAAAGAAAAGAATGAGTTTTGACTATCACTTTCGACAAGGGGAACAAAAGAAGAGAAAAACCCCCAAAAATGCACACTCAAGCTACTCCATTCCCACTTTCGACACCTAATCCCCACTATACATGACCAAAAATCCCCCTTCCTAGAATTCCAAATTCGGCCAACTCTAAATTCCCATACCCATCTCCACGAATTCCTCCTGGCCACCCATTCAAATCCATTTGAATGAGTCAACTCCATAAATTTCTCTCTACCACAAAATTTGAATGCGTTGACTCCTTCCACTCCTCATCCATCAGAGTCCCACCTGAACACAACTTCCCCCTAGCCTTGGCGTCAAAATAACAAGCAGAAAAGGGAATTCTGCTGCTCAAACCTAGGTTCCCTTGCTCCCCTTGAAGCGTCACCTCTCCAATCCTTAAGTGGCGCCTCCTTGCCATCTTTCCAATGCACTTCCTGTATCTTAACTTTCCAGCATTTACTTTTAACACCCAGCTCAAATAACTCCCTTCCTCTAGAAGCCCAAAACCCAACTTCTTGCTATGACCCTGGCCTATCCCTGGCTCAAGCCTAGACCCTAAAATAGTCCAAACTAACATACCTACCATACAATACACATGCAACCACACGAAATGCAAATGCCCCAATTTAGGGATGTTACATGCAAGCCAAACGATCTCAGTATGTGACAAACCATAATATACACATATTTTAATCCCACATTTAGCATACTTTTGGATGATTTATCCCTTTAATTATGGAAATAGGTGCTCCTAATCCTTTGTTTTCATGTTTTATACTTAAGAGAGCACCGGAGGATGAAAAAAATAAGAAAAGGGTGAAAACAGAGAAAATGGTCCAAAGTACGAAATTCAGACGGCCTAGACCCCGAGTCACACGACTGTGCCTCTTTAGCAGGATCGGTCACGACCTATAACTCGAATTACACGGACGTGGCACACGGGCGTGTCCCTGCCATTGCAAGGAAGAGTTTCATTCGATTAAGGTACTTAGAGGTAGAGAAAGACATTCTAAAAGCCTATACAAACACCCTAGAGGTCAACCTTCAAGGGGGCGTTCAGCTAGGCCAAAGAGCCAAGCTAGAGGGGCCGAATTGTGTGATTCACTTGAAAAAAGCCAGTTGATCCATCCCAGAAGTCAGAATCATACTCAAGACTGAGGATCTCTCCTTCAATTCTTTCAGAGGGTTTAGGGTTTTCTTTATGTTTTGTTTTATATTTTTCTTCTAAGATGTATTTTTTATGATTATGAACTAAACCCCTCAAATACCTGAGGGGGATGAAACTTAAGATGGATCTTTTCTGAGCTGTATAATAAATACTTGATTTGTTCTTAACTGTGTGTTCTTAATTCTTGTTTTGATATTTTAGGATATTGATTCAAGAATTTATGCTCTTAGGCAGAGGAGGAATAGACCCTGTCTAAGAGTTGATCTAGCATAGTTAAGTAGAGTTGATCGCAACCCTAGAGATAATATGACGAAAATCTGCCAAATTAGGGTCAAACCTAATATGGGAGTCTATAGATCGAGTTAATGAAATTATAGAGGTTTTAATTAGAAAGAGATTTCAATTAATCAACATAGGGTTAGACATTAGTAGCCTCGAGAGAGGTATAATATAAATTAGGGAATCCTACGGATCAAGTCAAGTGAATAAATCGTCTGGTTTAGAGTTAAATAACAAGTGAATTCTAGGTGGATTTTTCCTCGGGTATTGTCTTAATCAATTGGTTTTTTCCTCAAGTATTTCTCCAATTCATTCTCTGTGTCTTAGCATCTTTAGCTTAGTAGTTAGTTAATTTTAGGTTAAACAAGAATTCTTCTAATTCTTAGGTTAAATAATAAAAAGAAAGTTAGTATTAGTACTTTTGGTTCCTTTAGGTTCGACAATCTGGTCTTGCCACTAAACTATACTACGGTTCGATAGGTGCACTTGCCTCAAGTCGTTGTCACAGTTAGTTTTTAGGCTAGATCATTCATATTATAAATTTTTAAGACTCTGACAAACGAATAGTGTGAGTTGACTTCTGATTTAGATTTTCGAGTAGGGCTTGATGATTGTTTGATGTTCTGTAATAGAATATGTGTACCAAGAAATTTTGAGCTCATTCAGAAGATTCTAAATGAAGCACACAATAGTTATTTATTAGTACATCCGGGAAGCATGAAAATGTATAACGATTTGAAACAACTTTATTGGTGGCATGGCATGAAACGAGATATCTCAGAATTTGTTTCAAACTATTTAATTTGTCAGCAAGTCAAAGCTAAGCATCAAGTGGCATTAGGTTTATTACAACCTATTATAATTCCTAAGTAGAAGTAGGATAGAGTAACAATGGATCTCGTGTCGGGTATTCCATTATCTCCGAAAAAGAAAAATATGATATGGGTTGTTGTTGAAAGATTGAAAAAATTAGCTCATTTCAATCTGGTACGTACAGGTTTCTCGCTTGATAAATTAGCTGAGTTGTATATTTATGAAATTGTGAGATTACATGGTGTTCCCCTATCTATTGTTTCAGATAGAGATCCAATATTTACTTCGCGATTTTGGAAGAAATTGCAAGAAGCTGTGAGTTCAAAGTTGCATTTTAGCACTGCGTTTCACCCGCAAACTGATGATCCAAACGAGTTATTCAGATACTTGAGGATATGTTGCGTTGTTGCATTCTTGAGTTTCAAGGTAGCTGGGAGAAATATATACCGCTGATTGAATTTGCTTACAACAATAGCTTCCAATCAAATATAAAGATGGCACCATACGAAGCTTTATGCGATTGTAAATGTAGAACACTGCTGTACTGATCTGAGCTTAGTGAGAATAAGATTCATGGGGTTGATCTGATCAGAGAAACAGAAGAAAAAGTGAAAGTAATTTGCAATAGTTTTAAAGCAGCTTTGGATAGACAAAAATCATACGCAGACTTGAAACTGAAAGATATTGAGTTCTAGATCGGGGATAAAGTGTTTTTGAAAGTTTCACCGTGGAAAAAGATATTGCGGTTTGGTCGAAAAGGGAAATTGAGTCCGTGATTCCTTAGACCGTATGAATTACTGAGTAAGTTGGGCTAGTGGCATATCGAATGTCCTTAATGTCTGAGTTAGAAAAGATACATAATGTGTTTTATGTGTCAATGATTCGACGATACCGATTTGACCCTTCACATGTCATTTCCTCGATCGAGGTTGAAATTCAGTCTGATATGTCATATGCTGAAGAACCGATTCAAATTTTAGCTCGTGAACTCAAAGAGCTAAGAGATTAGAGAATCGCATTAGTGAAAGTATTATGGCATCGACACGGGGTCAAAGAAGCTACTTGGAAACCCGAGGATGCTATGAGAAAACAATACCCGAACCTATTCACTGGTAAGATTTTTAGGGAGGAAAATCCTTAAGGAGGGAGAGTTGTAACAGCCCGGTTTTAGCTAAATCAAAATAGTGGTTTCGAAACCAAAAATTTGATGTCAAAAAAATTGTTTTAATATTATTTTAAGTGTTTACAGCATGATAGAATTATTATGTGAAAGTTTTGTAAAGAAATTTTACTGTTTGAATGCTTAATTCGGTAAAAAGGACTAAATCGCGTAAAATGAAAAAGTTGCATTCTACTTGCTAAAGGTGTCAATAGCTTTTTTTTAACTATGGTGGCCTTAAATTGTAATTAAACCATTTGAATGGTGAGTGGACAATTTTCGACAACCATTAAATGATTTTTATGTTATATAATTAAGGTTAATTTTGGTATTTGATAATTAATGTTAATATTAATAAAACAAACATAAATTACAAGGCTATCATCTTCATAATATCCAGATATTGAAGAGAAAAAGAAGCCATTTTAGGGTTCTTGAATTCAGCACACTCCTAGTTTGATTAATGTATGATTTTAGCTCGATTTTTTATGATTTCTATGTTTTTATAATCGTTGCAACTCAATCTAGCTAGACCGTACCTTTAATTTCAAAACTATTAAAGATTTTGAGATTTGCCATTATTGAATCTATGTGTTCTTTGATGTCTAGTGTTGAAATATTAAAGGTTGATGATAGTTTTACATGTTTTGTTAAGTGATCTTTGATGAAAATGCATAATAAGGATTAAATTGTGAAAAGTGCAAGTTGAGTGGTTAAAATGTGAAACAAATGAAATTTTTGGGCTGCTAGGTACCTATATATAATTCGGCCAAGCAAGGGTTTTATTGAAATTATGTGAATTTTGTGTTTTGTGAAATAATGACTAAATTGTAAAAGTTGTGAAACACTTGGGGCAAAAGTGTAAAAGTGCTTTAAAGTGCGATATGGACTAAATTGAAAGAATTTGTGATTGAATAAGTTGATTTTGAATTCAGATAGGTCAAGAAAGAAAGAATTCAGATTTAGATTGGGGGAAAAATAAGGTCATCGAGTAGTCGACCCTACCCGTCAATTACGAATACAAGGTAAGTTCGTATGTGATAATTTCATTATAAATGTATGTTTATTGCTTTGATATTGTATAAACTTTGATTACAAGATAATGGATAATGTTTGAATTGTGAATACGATTATATAAATACGTTCGACAATGATTCGACAAGCGTGAAATCTCTGTTGAACCTTAAGAATAGTTAGGATGCTAGTGACATGTCATTAGGTTATTGTGTTGGCTTCGGGCCACGATATTGGCACTTCAGGTGCGAGTTGTACCTTGATCTGGCTTCAGGCCATGGTATAGGTATTTTAGAGATAAGTTACCTTAATTTGGCTACGGGTATAGGTACTACCCTTGATTTGGCTGGTATAGGTACTTATCGATTGAGATCATTAAATATTTGATTTCTATTCTGACTGGTTCAACGGGTAAACGAATGATGCGATTGAGAAAGAGGTTAGTACGAGGCTATGCAGTTATGTACAGAACCTATTTGAGTATTAAATAGTGAAAGTTCAATGAGATTGCAATTGATCATGTTTTGAGACATGAGAAAGGTTTGTAGTTAATGTGTACATGATTTTGTCATGTGTATTTGGTTAATTTTCATTTATTTGATGAATTAAGTTATTCACATACGAGCTTACTAAGCTATGAAGCTTATTTTGTGTTATTTTCCTATGTTTTATAGTGAATCAAAGCTAGCTCGATTCCGGGAGTCGTCCGGAACATCATCGCACTATCAAACATCTAAGTTTGTACTTTAGAATTATGCATATATCTTATATGACATGTATAGGCTAGATGGGGTATTTTGGTTGTGATTATAGCCATGAGATTTGCCTTGTAAATGTTGTTAATTTTGATGTGTGTTTGGCTACTAGAAATGGCTTGTAAATATATATATGTTTTGGTTTGTATATATAGCCAAGATTGATGGCTTATTTTAGTATGTTTAGTTTGAATATGGTTATGGTTTTATAGTTGCTCAAATGGTTAATTGATTTGTGGAGTATAAATGCTTGAGAAATTCTTGGATGAAGTATGATTTTTGAAGTTAAGTTGATAAGTATTTGATTAGGTAAATGGAATTGAATTGAATATTGAATTTGGTTGGAATGGATATAGTATGAATTGTGCATTTGGTTGATGATTTTGGTTGTTTAATTGTATGATGAAATGGTACCATTTTGGTTGTTTAAATGAGCATGAGTTGGGGTGGCAAATTGGCCTTGCAAATGGCCTATTTTTTCCCACACGAGCAGAGACACGAGCGCGTGTCTCAACTGTGTGCGACACATGGCCATGTTACACAGCCTAGTGTCCCCTAGTGTTGAGATTGAATTTAAGTTTGCTCCACCCGGACGTGTGACCGGCCGTGTGGTACAAATCAGTATGCCCCCTAATTGGCACATGGCCTAGCATACGGGCGTGTGACTTGGCCGTGTTGCATAAGTCAGTGTACCTGATAAACCATAAAAGTAACATATTTTGGGCCCACATTTAGTATGATTTTGGATGATTTAGCCCTTGATTTATGTAAAAAGGTGCTTTTAATCCTTTCTTTTCATGTTTATACTCAGGAAAGCACCCGAGGACAAAAAGAATGAGAAACGGGCTTAAAACGGGCCAATTTGGGCCAAAAAGGAAATCGACACGGCTTGGACTTCAAGCCACATGGTAGTGCCCCAAAAATTAACTAAGACACGGCCATGCCACGATTTACACGATCGTGCCCCAATCGACAGAATCGAGACACGGCCTGAAAACGATTTACATGGGCGTGTACCATGCCCGTGCCCCTATTACGGGAGAGAGTAATTTCACTCAGATTTGGATACTTAGAGCCAAAGAAACACTTTCCAGAGCTTATTCAAACACTGAGTAGGAAATATACTTGAATTAGGACACTTAGAGGACAAGTAAAGCATTCTAAAAGCCTATATAAACACCTTAAGTGTATCATGAAAGGAGGCGGCGAGCGAGGCCAAAGAGCCGAAGCCAGAGCAGCTAATTCAGGGAATTACTCGAAGAAAGCCAGTTGATCCATCTCAAGAAGCCGAAATTCTACTCAAGATGGCAGATCTCTCCTTCAATTCCTTCAGGGGGTTTTAGGGATTTCTTATGTTTTGTTTTATCTTTTCTCTTGAGATGTATTATTTTTAAGTTATGAACTAAACCCTTCAAATACCTGAAGGGGATGAAACCTAGATGAATCTTGTTATTTGATTTCTAAATTATATGATAATTACTTAGTTTGTTCTTAATTATGTTGCTTAATCCAAATCTAATGTGCTTAGGTGGAGGAGGAATAGACCCTGCCTAAGAGTAGATCTAACATAATTAAGCGGAGTTGATCGAACGCCTAGAGATAGGGTTACTAGATTTTACCGGATTAGGGTGAAACCTAATATGGGAATCCACAGATCGATTTACTACTATTCTCGGGGGTTATTATAAGCGAACGAGAGTTCCACCAATTAACCAAGGGTTAGACATTATTTGCCTCGAGAGAGGGTTTAATATAGGTTAGGGAGTCCTACGGATTAAGCTAAGTAAAGAAATCATATGGTTTAGGGTTAGATAACAAGTGAAGTCTAGGTGGATTCTTCCTGAGGGTATCGTCGTGATGAATTGAGTTTTTCATCAAGTTATTTCCAAATTCATTCTCTTTTATCTTTGTGTCCTTAGCTTAGTCATCGTCAATTTAGTATAAAACAACTTCACTCTGTTTTTAAGGCTAAATAATAAAAAGAATGTGAGTATTAGTACTTTTAGTTCATTTGGGTTCGATAATCCGGTCTTGCCTAAACTATACTACTATTCGATAGGTACACTTGCCTTTAATCGTTGTCAGAGTTAGTTTCCAGGTTCAATCACATTCATTATAAATTTTAAAACTCGATAGACACACGATCAATACCCTACAGGTTTGGCATGACCTAGCACATGGCCTGGCACACAGGCGTGTGTGGCTTCTTCAAAGGGCATATGGGCTAGACACACAGGCATGTGGTTGGCCATGTGACCCAAGTTAGTATGTATGCCCTGTTTTCACACGGCCTGAGAGAAGGGCGTGTCTGGAGCC
Source organism: Gossypium rotundifolium (assembly GCA_025506655.1). NCBI lineage: Eukaryota > Viridiplantae > Streptophyta > Magnoliopsida > Malvales > Malvaceae > Gossypium > Gossypium rotundifolium. The sequence continues at coordinate 92,671,689 of CP106727.1, forward strand.
GTGTGAGGCACACGGCCTGTTCACACGGGTGTGTGACCCCTGTATGGTTGAAATATTTCTAAGTTTTCAAAAAATTTCATATGTTATCGGTTTAGTCCCAAACCACTTCTAAATCATGTTTAAGGCCTCGTAGGCCCTTATAAGGGACAAATTGATTGTGTTGAATGATTTATGAGAATGTATGTTTTATATGGTGTATTGATAGGTAATACTTTGTAGCCCTACTCCAGCGACGGATACGGGTTAGCGGTGTTACATATCTGATTCCCTTGACCAACAAAGGAGAACCTTGGAAGATTCCTCTATCATGCATTATAGGTATTGCCATAAGGGTCATTCTGAGGTCTGAAATTATTACCTATAAACCTAGCTTGCTCATGCTCTTTGTTAGACTGGTAGGCATTCCTTATTAATCATACCCGCTCTAGTTGCATCACATTGCATCACAAGAGTCATCTGCTTCCCTAAACTCAAACCATCTATTTTTCTACCAAGATATTCAACCAGACTTGCCAACATAGTAACTACATTTATATCAAAAACACCAGCTGCCTTAGCAGGCTTCGCTCTCGTAACTTGCCACTAATAATTATTCATTGTCATCTCCTCAATAAACTCTTGGGCTGCTTCAGGTGTTTTGTTATTCAGTGTTCCTCTAGTTGTTGCATCGATCATTTGCCTAGTTGAGGGATTTAAACCATTATAGAAGGTTTGAACTTGTAGCCACAACGGTAAATCATGATGACGGCACCTTTTAACAGATTCTTAAATCTCCCCCATGTGTCATAAAGTGTCTCAAACTCAATTTGAGCAAAAGAAGAGATAACATTCCTCAACTTGGTAGTCTTAGTGATCGCTGAGATCAGAGCTTTAAAATTTATAATGAATGAGATCAAACCTTGAAACTAACTCTAACAACGATTAAAGGTAAGTGTACCTACCAAACAGTAGTATAGCTTAGGCAAGACCGGATTATTGAACCCAGAGGAACTAAAAGTGTAACATCCCAAACTCGACCCATACGTCATGACCGGATCTGGTATGCTACGGGTTGAATGTTGAAAACTTTACTTTAAAGGGGTTTTGAAAATCTCAATTTATTTTCACCGACTAATCATTAATTGTCACATTTTTGAAAGGAACCTTAACATTCGCGTTGAATGTGCTTGAAAAGCCTATTTTCATTTCACTTATAATTAAGACTTTGAAAACATAAGCTTATAAACTGTAACATAAAAAAAATATAGATCGATAACCTAAGTTATGGAGGCCTTATTACAAAAATAATCCCAAAATTAAAACTCAATGAAAAATCAAAAATAGTCTATGAAAATAAAAGACTTGATGGCCCCTCGAGTTTTCCTCGGCTCCCATGTCCACGATCTACTGCTCATGTAAAACGTTGGGAAAAATAAAAGGGTGAGTCACCAAGACTCAGTGTGCAAATCCCGAAAGCAAATAAAAACCTTGAGGCCCACAAACACATTATGGTCCTTGGCCCATACACAGTGGCAACAGATTATTTTCATACAACATGGCCCATCCCACACCTAAAAGTCCATCCTCTACACACCCCCGTACCAACCATCACACTGTGGGGATTTCTACAATCAACCTTCCATCCGCTACACACTATATCGATAGCTGTACTGCCTATCATAAAGACCGATCACTATGTAACCTATATGGAAAAGCCACCGATCGCCATCCGACCTTAATAATACATTGTAGTATTTCGACAGCTATGCTGCCTGTCATAAAGACCGATCACTATGTGACCTATGTGGCAAAGCCACCGATCGCTATGCGACCTTCTTCCCCTTCATCATATCAATCCCATCCCATGCATGCATACATACAAGAATCAAATCATTATACTATCTAAATAGATCACATACTTTCAAATACTTTAATATACATAGAAGTTTCTATAATCACGCACTGCATCCCTTACCTACCCTTTTTGGGTAACACGACTATTCATACTGACCTATTTTGGCTTTTAGCCCATAACATATACATAGTACAGATTAACTAGGGTGATAGAGATCTACACACCGATTATCGATAGGACAAGATTTCTATGTCGACACTATCAGAAACCGATACGATGGATAATTGTCTAAGGTTTTGTTTCGAAGCTGGTCCATAACCTGGTGGCCAATCCCGTACTGCTGACACCGCGCGTTTCTTCAACTTTGGGGTTGAGACTACGATTCAACCCTTCCTTCGATTTGCTGACATTCGAGTCCATGAATGACCTTAGTCAAAGGATACTATAATGATTGCTTAACGAGGCATTATGTTAAAGAACAATAAGGAAAAGAAACCGATTGAACACTTAGGGAGAATCGAATCCCTTACCTTGAAATCCCAAAAAAGTAATGTGGTTCAAGGCTAACGATTTTGGCTTAAAACCCTAGGCAATTAGATCTCCTTCAATTCCCAAATGCGCCCAAAAAAAAACACGAGATCAATGAAAATGTCAAACTAAAGATGGCCTAACAACCAACTAGCCATTCGGCTATGGTCTTAAAAACCAAAAGAGAAGAAAAAAAGAATAGAAGAAATCGGCACTTACCTTAACGCAGAGAATTTGACAACTCCTAGTGAATTTTGGCTTTTAAGAAGATCAGAGAGAAAATATGATCTCAAGAGATCTATGAAGATTCGGCTTTGATGAAGAAATTGGCAAAGAGAAAGAATAAACAAGGGTATTCGTCTATGGAGATGAAAGCAGAGAAAATAATGGAATTTCGGCTTTTGCATAAAAGTGGAGATGAGAAAATAAGATTAGGGGTTTTGGCTTTTGAATAATGAGAGAAGAGAATGGGAAATAAAACCTTAATGCCAAAAATAAAAAGATATTCCCCCCACCTAAACATAGAATTTCGGCACCTACTACCTAAAACCCGAAAATGCCCCTTTTAAAAACGTCAAACTAAGCTATTAATCAAGGGAAATTTTGGCACCCCCTTGGATATACCAAAATCGATTCCTACTCCCCCTCGGTGTTGGAATTTTGGCCACCACTGTGACCAGCAAGATAATTCCTAAATTTTCTCCCTTATCTTCATCTGATTACTCATCCACAGTGCCATGGATAACACCACCTCTTCCTTCCTTTCATCAGCACATTATCCACATTATCCAAGTCATTTAATCCCTCCTAATTTTAAGCCTTATTACCGTCCCACTTGCTCCTCCTTTAAGTGCCAAAAATGGCCCAAATACATGGGCTCCAAGCGGCCATAACTTGGGCCTCTTCACCTGCTAATGATGCCACCTTATAGTTCCTTTGCAACGCCCCTTACTACTAGGTCACAAGCCCATTTTGTAATTTAAACCACATATACCATCTTTTAAACCCTATAGTGTCCAAACAAAAAATTTAACCAAGGCCTCAGCCCTATCCTGAGCCCAATCTGGACCCCTAACACTTTAACTAACACATTATACATAACCACACATTAAACGCATAGGCCCCTTAATTTAGGATGTTACAGTTCTACCCCCTAAAGAAATTTCGACCTCGAAATTACCTGATCAGAATAGATGTGGGTACTGCTGCCACATCGTCTCCTCTGGTTCCCATGTAGCCTCCTCAGAACTGTGATCCTGCCATAAAACCTTAACCAACAGAATAGTCTTCCTTCGCAACACTTTGACATCATGATCCAAGATTTCCACTGGTTCCTCTTCAAAGGATATGTCAGGTCTTACCTCGATTTCCTCCATAGGCACCACATAAGATGGATCTGAACGATATCGTCTCAACATAGAAGCGTGGAATACATTGTGAATCTGGCTTAGCTTAGAAGGTAGCTCTAGCTGATAGGCTACCAGCCCCACTCGTTTCAACACCCGATAAGGCCCGATAAATCTGGGACTTAATTTACCCTTCCGCCCAAACCTCAGTACTTTTTTCCATGGCAACACCTTCATGAACACCTTGTCACCCATCGTAAACTCTATGTCCTTACGCTCCAAGTCTATATAGGACTTCTGTCGATCCGACGCTTCCTTTAGTCGAGCTCGAATTAACTTAACCTTCTCCTCTGTTTCAGTAACCAACTCTGAACCCAAAATCTGACGTTCCCATAATTCCGTCCAACAGGTAGGAGTATGACACTTTCGCCCGTACAATGCTTTATAGGGCGCCATCTGAATACTAGACTGGTAGCTGTTGTTGTAAGCAAACTCCGCCAACGGTAAAAACTCTTCCCAACTACCTTCAAAATCAATGACACATGCCCTTAACATGTCCTCCAAGATCTGAATTACCCGCTCAGACTATCCATCTGTCTGAGGATGAAACACTTTACTAAAATCCAACTTCGTACCCAACGCTTGATGCAAAGCCTTCCAGCATCGCGACGTGAACCTCAGGTCCCTGTCCGATATGATTGATATTGGTACCCCATGCAACCTCACTACCTCCGCTATATATAACCAAGCCAGCTTCTGCAGAGAGTAATCAACCTGTACTGGTATGAAATGAGCTGATTTCATCAAGCGATCAACAACCACCTAGACTGAATCTTTCTTAGTAGGCGTGAGGGGTATCCCACTAACAAAGTCCATTGTGATACTTTCCCACTTCCATTGTGGAATCTTCACTGGCTACAAAAACCTTGATGGTAACTGATGCTCTGCCTTTACCTGCTGATAGGTCAAACACTTACTCACCAATTCAGTTACATCACGCTTCAAGCCCGACCACCAAAACTAATCCCGCAAATACCGATACATCTTACTCCCTCCGAGATGCATAGCGTATGAACTTCCATGCGCTTCTTGCAAAATCCTATGCCTCAATTTTGGATCTTTTGGCATGCAAACTCTCCCTTGTAAACATAACAGTCCTTCTTCATTCATACTGAGGTCCGTCGATCCATCACTTGATCCTACATGAAACTTCTTCTTTAGCAACTCATCTGTCTGCTGCTTCTCCTTAACCTGACTGACCCAAGAGGGTTTCACTTGAAGTTCAGCCAATAAGCTCCCATCATCATACAAACTAAAGTGAGCAAACATTGCCCTCAAGTCAGAGATTGCTTTACGACTTAAGGCATCCGCCACCACATTAGCTTTACCTGGATGGTACTTGATCGAGCAATCATAAGCCTTTAACAACTCGATCCACCTCCTCTGCCTTAAATTCAACTCCTTTTGGGTCAAAAGGTATTTTAGGCTTTTATGATCTGTATAAATAACAGATTTCTCCTTGTACAGATAATGTCTTCAAATCTTTAAAGCAAAAACCACCACCGCCAACTCCAAATCATAGGTGGGATAATTTGCTTCGTGTGGTCTTAACTGTCGAGATGCATACGCAACAACCTTTCCATCCATCAACACACATCCTAGTCCCGTGTGTGACGCATCACAGTAAATCACGAATTCCTTCCCAGCCTCCAGTTGAATCAATACTGGAGCCTCCGTCAAAATCTTTTTCAACTTCTCGAAACTCTCTTACTACTTACTAGACCAAATAAACGGAACTCCTTTCTATAATAACTTAGTCTATGGTTCCGCGATTGAAGAAAATCCTTAAGCAAACCTTCGATAGTACCCGGGCAGACCAAGAAAACTCTAAATTTCTGCCACAGACCTAGGCGGCTTCCAATCCAAAACCATTTCAATTTTTCGAGGATCAACCCTAATCCCCTCTGTCGACACAACGTGGCCTAGAAAAGTAACTTTACTTAGCCAAAATTCGCACTTACTGGATTTGGCATACAACTGCTTCTCCCTCAAAATCTACAAAACCACTCGTAGATGTGAATCATGCTCCTCTTTCGGTCTTGAGTAAACCAAGAGATCATCTATAAATACCACGACAAACCGATCCAAGTAGGGTTGAAACACTCGGTTCATCAAATCCATAAATGCCGCTGGTGCGTTAGTCAACCCAAATGGCATTACCAAAAAATCATAATGGCCATAACGGGTCCTAAAAGCTGTCTTATGAATATTTGATTCTTTGACCTTAAGCTAATGGTATCCTGATCTCAAATCTATCTTTGAGAACATTGACACCCCTTTCAGTTGATCGAACAAGTCACCAATCCTTGGCAATGGATACTTATTCTTGATAGTCAACTTGTTCAGCTGACGGTAGTCAATGCACATACGCATTGATCCATCCTTCTTCTTAACAAATAACATCGGTGCTCCCCAAGGCTACACACTTAGTCGAATAAATCCTTTATCTAACAACTCTTGTATTTGTGCTTTCAACTCTACCAACTCCTTTAGCACCATCCTATATGGAGCGATAGACACTGGTGTTGTTTCCGAAAGAAGATCGATACCAAACTCCACTTCACGATTTGGGGGTAATCTCGGAAGCTCTTCTGGGAAAACATCAGGAAATTCCTTCATCGTCGTAATGTCCCCAATAGTTAGGTCCTTGGCTTTAAGAGCCCAAACAAACATTAAAACTGCCTCGCATCCTTTTCTCACCATCCTTTCTGCTCTTAGGGCAGCCACTACATTCGACAAACAGTTCCCCCTTTCTCCTATCACCAACACTTAACCACCCTCGGGGGTTTTCAACACCATACGCTTGGCTGCACAATCTAAATTAGCTTGATACTTCACCAGCCAGTCCATGCCTAATATTAAGTCGAACTCCCAGAAAGGTAATTCCATCAGATCAGTCAAGAAAACTATTCCCTGAAGTTCTAAGGGTACCTCCCGATAGAGTTTATCTACTACCACAGATTGTCCTAATGGCTAATTATAGTCATCGCCCTAGGGGTAATCTCAGAATCTAAACTTAAAGTTCCAAACACACTACTAGCAACATATGAATGTGTCGACCCAATGTCAATCAATGCAGTGTAAGGCAAACCAAATATTAAAAACGTATCGGTTATAACATCAAGTGGCCACCTCCTCTCAACGTCTGGCAGCATAGATGTAACAGACCGAATTTGACCCTAATCGGAATGGTGGTTTAGGGACCATGAATCCGAGTTTAAAAAATTTTTAAATATTATATTTTATGTTTATTATATGTGAATTAATGTGTGTGAAAGTTTCGTAGAAAAATTTTATCATTTAAGCGCTTAATTTGATAAAAAGGATTTAATCGCGTAAAGTACAAAAGTTGCAAATTATAGTGAAAAGTCCTAATGTGATAGTGGCTTTTTAAATTGAAGTCCTAAAAGGACAAATAGCCCATTTCTATAGTAAGTGGCCGGCCAAGTACATAACTAGCCTTAATTTATAATGTTTAATATTTTATATCATAAGGTTAAAATGGTAATTATTAAATTATGTTAATATTAGTTAAACAATTCATAAAATAAAGCAATTTGCATGCTTATCTCTTCAAAACTAAAGAGAAACAAAAAGAAGAAAAGCTTTGAAGCATTCGGCCTTATTCAAGCTTATTTAGGTATGAAATCTAGCTCGATTTTTGTTAATTTTTACGTTTTTGAGATCGTTGCTTAGTATATTACCCGACCCATGCTAGAATTTCTAAGATTAGTGTGTATATATGATTTGGCCATTGATGAATTCTTGAGGTTTTTGATGTTTGATATTAAATTAAAGATATGTTAAGGATTGATATGTTTTGTATTAGAAATTTTAGTGAATTTTAGTATTTTGGGCTAAATTACAAAAAAATGAAATTTTGAGGGACTAGTTTGCAAAATAAATGAAATGTATGCCTTGGTATGATGGTATAGAAGATTCGGCCCTAAAGTATTATGTGCAAATTATGTATATTTTGTGTTTTATGCAAATAGGACTAAATTGTAAAAATGTAAAACTTTAGGGGTAAAAATGGTAAATTTCCTATTTATGTACTTAGGGACTAAATTGAGATGAAATTTACTTGAATGAGCTAAATTTTTTATGTGTTTAGATCAAGAACAAAGAAAAACAAATTTGGATCAAGGAAAGGTGAAAGTTGTCGATTAGCCGGTTAACGTTGTCCGTCGATAGTCGAGGTAAGTCCTTAAGCTAGATTATATTAAAGAATGAATTATGAATGTGTTTATTGACAATGTTTGATAAATTTGGGCATATTTTTATGTGATAGCCGAATGTAAAGATGTTACATTGAATTGGATATGTTTTGTTAATACAATGTAAAGGTGTATAATCAATATGATATGCGAATTATACAATGATGTAATGATTTTATTTAGAAAATATGAATAAGCTTACTTGAATTTGAAATGTGATAGAATTATGAAATTCAAGTGATTTAATTGGTTATGGTATTATTGAAATGTGCATTGAAATGTTGAAAATGTTGATATCTCGGCCATTAGCCTAGCGGTGCCTTGTCTTGGTGTTATTTATCGTGCTTTAATGCCTAGCGTGCCTTGTGCTTGTGTTACTTATCGTGCTTTGATGCCTAGCGTGCTTAGTGCTGGTGTTACATATCGAACTTAGTGCCTAGCGTGCTTAGTGCCTGGTGACATATTCGGCTTTGTACCTAGCGTGCTTAGTGCTTGGGTGACATATTCTAAGCTTTGTACCTAGCGGTGCTTAGTCTTGGTGACATATTCTAAGCTTCGTGCCTAGCAAGCCTTGTGCTTGGTTGATTTGATTCGGCTTAGTGCCTATCGTGCTTAATGCGGGTGATACTTTAAAACGAAGAAGTTATAAATGGTTCGAGTGTATTATAGTGAACCTATTAAGCTAAATACTCGTAAGTTTAAATCTCATTGAATTTATCGAGGTGACGTAAGTTGTGATTAATGTTACTTGAATTGAAATAGCATATTAAGAATGGTGATATGTATGAATGGTAAAGATAGAATCGAGCTTAAACGTGCTATTTTGTCGATGTTCTACACTAGTAGAAATGCTATTAGTAAAAAGTCGTGAATATGATAATAGAGTTGATATGAATATTGCACCAATGTGATAAGGAGCATGAGATTCATGTTAAATATGTTTATACTATAGTTCAATGAATTATAGGATTATGATAATGTAGAGTAAATGCTATGGTTAATAAATGTTTAAATGTTCTCATGTTATGCTAAAGTTGCTTAAGACTTACTAAGCTAGCGAGCTTACCCTATTTGTGTTTGTATTTCTATTTTATAGATTGTTAACTCAATTACGGGCTCAGGGGATCATCAAGAAAGTCGACCACACTATCACTCTCTTTGGTATATATATGTTTTGCATACTTTTTGAATCAAAGGCATGTATAGACTAAATCTCTTATGTTGTGTTCGAATGATATGTATATGTATGTATGCCATGCAAAAATGGCTATGCTTTTATGAATGTGTGACTTGTAATGTGGGTCATGGTATTAGTGATGTGAATAATCGGTTTTTCTTTATGTTAACTTCAAAGGTTTATTTTATGGTTTAAGCATATGTAAGTAATGTATTAGATTAAGTGGTCTTTTACTTACTTTAAAGAAAAAGGATAATGAGCATGATGATTTGCGAAAATGGCTTGCCCCTTGTGGTTTAAACTTGATTGTATATGTTTCTTTATTTGAGTTGGTTTGAGTTGGTTAAATTATGGATTTACTATTGGAGATTTTAGTAATGGATTAAATATGGTTCAAATATCTATGCGACATTGGGATGATGATGATTTGTTTCGGTATGTCTAGTGGAATGTATCAATGTGACTACGTATAGAGGATATAAATTGTATCTTGTGCATGTGTTAACCAGAGGTGAATTAGTAATGAGTAATTAGATGTGTAATAATGTATACCTTCGGCTATGTAAAACTAATGGCATGAAGTAGTGTATGTGGCTTAAGTTTATTATGTTGATAAGTTTAAAATAATAGGTATAGGCCTAATAGGTTATTAGGGTGGCTTGATAATGTGATTCTAGGAATGATAAAACATGCCAAAGATCATATGATCTATATAAGTTATATTAACCGCTTGTATAGGAAGTTTTATGCTATGTTTTTAAATTGACATATTCAATATGGTTTGAACATGTGCATATACATTTAGTTTAAGTTTATATATTTTGAGCGGAAATATATATATATATATATATAAATATACTAAATTGGCTTAAATGTATTATGATAAGATATTAATGTTTAAGTTTGCTATGGAAGTATAAACTCAAATGCATTTCTCCATGCTTTTAATGAATGTAAATAAATGATATGATTTGTGTTAAGCATAGTAATGCCTCGAACTTTAATCCCAAGAACGGACACGGATTAAGGGTGTTACATTTTATTGGTATCAGAGCTACGGTTTAGTCGATTCTAGGACTACTGTAGTACGTAAGAGTCTAGCTATACATGCCTTTGAATTGTATATGTGATAGTTTGGTGACTTCTGACAATTTCACTTGTATTTTATATAGTAAATGGATTTCGATCCCGATAGAGCCGTAGCTGATGACGTTGAGAGTGTTGCGTCTGGTCTCGCACGTGGATCAGCGCCAGTAGACTCTCGACCAGTTATGGGTAACCACGAGGGGGAGGCTAAACAAGCCTTCTACCAAATGATGAATGAATGGTTTTCCCAGTTTGTTCAGAATAATCTGGCTGTACGACAACCTCCACCCCTAAATAATCCAACTCCGGTACCTTCAACATCCCCTATGATAGATCCGATGAGATCTAGCAGGCCTCCCGTTGATAAAATCAAGAAATATGGGGCCGAGGAATTCAAGGCCAATGATAATGATGATGCAGAACGAACTGAGATGTGGCTTGATAACACTATTTGGGTACTCGTTGAGTTATCTTGTACTCTAGATGAATGTCTAAAGTGTGCTATATCTCTACTTCGGGACACTACCTATCACTGGTGGAACACACTGGTATCCATAGTTTCGAAAGAAAAAGTAACTTGGGACTTCTTCCAAATTAAGTTCCGTAAGAAATATATCAGTCAGAGATTCATCGATCAAAAACAAAAAGAATTTCTTGAACTAAAACAGGGGCGAATGACTGTGATAGAATATGAACAGAAATTTGTCAGACTTAGCAGATATGCTAGAGAGTGTGTTTATACTGAAGCCATTATGTGCAAAAGATTTGAAGACGGTCTGAATGAAGATATAAATTTGCTGGTCAGTATTCTTGAAATCAAAGAGTTTGTGATACTAGTCGAGCGGGCTTGTAAGGATGAAGAGCTTGGAAAAGAGAAAAGAAAAGCTGAAATAGAAGCTAGAGATACTCGTAAGAGATCAATGAGTAAGACTTACCATTTGGTGCCTAAGAAATTCATAGATGACTCCAACTGACATAAAGCTCCTTCAGACTTACCTAGACGTGATCGACCTCCAGGGAGTCATCGAGCTACTTCGATAGCTAGTGTTGGTAACGTTCCACAGGATCGGGTCGAGTGTAAACATTGCAGGAAATGGCATTCTGGAAGTTGTAGGGTTCGTGATTGGTCCTACTTTAAATGTGGATCGTCAGACCATTTTATTCGAGAGTGCCCGATGTTATCCGAACAGAATACGGTTTAGAACACTAGACCGAGCAGCACGCCAGCACAGGGTTGACCAACCAAACATTCCAGTAAAGTAGGTGGTAGTCAGAGAGGGATGAAGGACACTGTAGTTCGATCAGAGGCCCGAGCACCTATCAGAGCTTATGCTATACGAGCCAGAGAGGATGCTTCTTCCCCCGATGTCATTACTTGTACTTTCACCCTTTATGATATTACTGTGATTGCATTGATTGATCCTGGTTCGACTAGTTCATATGTGTGTGAAACTCTAGTATTCAAGAAGACTCGCCATTGAGTCTCATCGAGTTTGTGATTCGTGTGTCCAACTCTCGGGTAGATGTGTACTTGTTAATAAAGTGTGTAGAGGTTGCCCGTTGATGATTTGGGATTTTGTTTCCAAGCCAATTTAATGTTGTTGCCCTTCGATGAGTTCGATATAATTTTGGGAATGGACTGGTTAACTTCACATGATGTAGTGGTGAATTGCAAAAGAAAGCTTATTGATTTGAGATGTCAGAACGGCGAGATCATCAGAATTAAATCCGATGATTTAAGCGGGTTTCTACAATTATATCCTCGACATCGGCCGAAAGTATGTGAGAAAAGGTGCAAGCTTATTTGGCTTATGTCTTTGGATAATAAAGTGTCTGAAAAGCATATTGAATCAGACAGGTTGTGTGTGAATACCCAGATGTGTTTCCTGAAGAACTACCAGGTTTACCACCAGTATGAGAGGTTGAGTTCAGCATAGAATTAGCACCGGGAACGACTCCAATCTCGATGGCTCCGTATCGGATGGCACCTACTGAGTTAAAAGAGTTGAAAGCATAGTTGCAAGAATTAACAGATAGGGGCTTTGCACGACCGAGTTTCTCTCCTTGGGGCGGACCAGTTCTTTTTGTGAAAAAGAATGATGGAACGATGCGAATGTGTATTGATTATCGGCAATTGAATAAGGTAACTATAAAGAATAAGTACCCATTACCTCGAATTGATGATTTGTTTGATCAGTTGAAAGGGGCTTCAGATTTTCAAGATAGATTTGAGATCGGGTTATTATCGATTCTTGAGTCGAGATGCAGATGTGCCAAAAATTGCATCCCAGACGAGGTATGGACATTTTGAGTTTCTGGTTATGCCTTTTGGACTCACTAATGCACCTGTTATTTTTATAGACCTAATGAATCGGGTCTTTAGGCAATTTTTAGATCGGTTTGTAGTAGTGTTTATTGATGATATACTAATCTACTCTAAAGATGAAACCGAGCATGCCGAGCATTTGAGATTAGTGTTACAAACTTTGCGAGATCAACAGTTGTATGCAAAGTTTAGTAAATGTGAGTTCTAGATGAATGAAGTCAGTTTCTTGGGTCATGTTGTTTCAGCATCGGGTATTCGTGTTGACCCGAGCAAAATATCGGCTATTATTGATTGGAAACCACCAAAGAATGTTTCTGAAATTCGAAGCTTTTTGGGGCTTGCGGGTTACTATCGACGATTTGTGAAAGGTTTTTCTGTAATAGCTACACCTTTGACAAAGCTACTATAGAAAGATGTCAAGTTCGAGTGGTCAAAAAATTGTCAGAAAAGTTTCGATCAGTTGAAAGCCCTTTTGACGGAAGCTCCGGTGTTAGCTCAGCCTGAATCGGGTAAAGAATTTGTTGTGTATTCTGATGCTTCCTTAAGTGGTTTGGGCTGTGTATTGATGCAGGAAGGCAAGGTTATAGCCTACGCTTCGAGACAACTAAAGCCGCATGAAAGAAATTATCCGACTCACGATCTGGAATTAGTAGCTATTATTTTTGCATTAAAAATTTGGCGGCACTATTTATTCGGCGAGAAATGTCACGTTTATTCGGATCATAAAAGCCTAAAGTATTTGATGACTCAGAAAGATCTGAACTTGAGGCAACGCAGATGGTTAGAACTGTTGAAAGACTATGAGTTGGTGATTGACTACCATCCGGGGAAAGCTAACGTTGTTGCAGATGCGTTAAGTCGAAAATCATTGTTTGCTCTTCGTGCAATGAACGCACAGATGGTTATGTTTGGTGATGGATCGATCCTAGCCGAATTACAAGCAAGACCAATGTTTATTCAGCAAATTTGTGATGCACAGAAAGTCGACAAGGATTTGATTGCTAAGCGAATTCAGTGTGAAAAAGATGTGGAATCAGAATTTCAAACTGATGCAAATGATTGTTTGAACTTTAAAAACCGAATGTGTGTTCCGAAGAACTTGGATTTAATTCAAATGATTCTGAGTGAGGCTCATAGTGGTCGATTATCGATACATCCGGGTAGCACAAAAATGTATAATGATTTGAAACAGTTCTATTGGTGGCCTGGCATGAAACGAGATATATCTGAATTTGTTTCTAAATGCTTAGTTTGTAAGCAAGTAAAAGCTGAGCATCAAGTGCCATCCGGACTACTTCAGCCAATCATGATACCTGAATGGAAATGGGATAGAATTACAATGGATTTTGTATCCGGTCTCCCTATGACACTGAGTAAGAAAGATGTTGTCTGGGTTATAGTTGATAGACTGACTAAATCAGCTCATTTTGTGCCGGTTAAATGCACTATTCACTTGATAAACTTGTTGAATTATATGTATCACAGATTGTGAGATTGCATGGTGTACCCAGTTCCATTGTTTCAGACAGAGACCTGAGATTCACATCACGATTTTGGAAGAAGTTGCAAGATGCTTTAGGTACTAAACTTCATTTTAGTACAGCCTTTCATCAGCAGACGGACGGTCAATCCAAGAGAACTATTCAGATACTTGAGGACATGTTGAGATGTTGTGTTCTCGAGTTTGAAGGTACGTGGGAATGATACCTACCTCTGATTGAATTTGCTTATAATAATAGCTTTCAATCTAGTATCAAAATAGCGCCCTACGAAGCTTTGTACGGTCGTCAATGTCGAACACCGTTGTATTGGACTGAGCTCAGTGAAAACAAAATACACGGGGTTGATTTGATCAAAGAAACTAAACAAAAAGTGGCTGTGATCAGAGATACTTTGAAAGCTGCCTCAGATTGACAAAAGTCTTATGCTGATTTAAAACGTAAGGATGTTGAATTTCAAGTCGAGGATCGAGTATTCTTGAAAGTTTCTTCGCGGAAGAAAGTACTCTGATTTGGTCGGAAAGGCAAACTTAGTCCGATATTCATCGGACCTTATGAAATCACTGAACATATTGGGCCTGTTGCTTATAGATTAAAGTTGCCCTCTGAGTTAGAAAAGATACATGACGTATTTCATGTTTCGATGCTTTGTAAGTACAGATCAGATCCGTCACATGTGATCACACCATCAGAGATTGAAATCCGACCCGATTTGACATATGATGAAGAACCGATCCGTATCTTAGCTCGGAAATGAAAGAGTTGAGAAACAAGAGGAATCCATTAGTAAAAGTATTATAGAATAGATACGGAGTTGAAGAGGCTACGTGGTAGCCTGAGGATTCAATGAAGCAACAATACCCAACCTTGTTTAACGGTAAGATTTTCGGGGACGAAAATCCTTAAGTGGGGGAGAGTTGTAACAGACCGAATTTGACCCTAATCGAAACGGTGGTTTTGAGACCACGAATCCGAGTCTAAAAATTTTTAAATATTATATTTTGTGTTTATTATATGTGAATTAATGTGTGTCAAAGTTTCGTAGAAAAATTTTATCGTTTAAGCGCTTAATTTGATAAAAAGGATTTAATCACGTAAAGTGCAAAAGTTGCAAATTATAGTGAAAAGTCCTAATGTGATAGTGGCTTTTTAAATTGAAGTCCTAAAAGGACAAATAGTCCATTTCTATAGTAAGTGGCCGGCCAAGTACATAACTAGCCTTATTTTATAATGTTTAATATTTTATATCATAAGGTTAAAATGGTAATTATTAAATTATGTTAATATTAGTTAAACAATTCATAAAATAAAGCCATTTGCATGCTTATCTTGCCGAAACTAAAGAGAAACAAAAAGAAGAAAAGCTTTGAAGCATTCGGCCTTATTCAAGCTTATTTAGGTATGAAATCTAGCTCGGTTTTTGTTAATTTTTACGTTTTTGAGATCGTTGCTTAGTATATTACCCAACCCATGCTAGAATTTCTAAGATTAGTGTGTATATATGATTTGGCCATTGATGAATTCTTGAGGTTTTTGATGTTTGATGATTTTAAATTAAAGATATGTTAAGGATTGATATGTTTTGTATTAGAAATTTTAGTGAATTTTAGTATTTTGGGCTAAATTACAAAAAAATGAAATTTTGAGGGACTAGTTTGCAAAATAAATGAAATGTATGCCTTGGTATGATGGTATAGAAGATTCGGCCCTAAAGTATTATGTGCAAATTATGTATATTTTGTGTTTTATGCAAATAGGACTAAATTGTAAAAATGTGAAACTTTAGGGGTAAAATGGTAAATTGCCTATTTATGCACTTAGGGACTAAATTGAGATGAAATTTACTTGAATGAGCTAAATTTTTTATGTGTTTAGATCAAGAACAAAGAAAAATGAATTTGGATCGGCGAAAGGCGAAAGTCGTCGATTAGTGGTTAACGTTGTCCGTCGATAGTCGAGGTAAGTCCTTAAGCTAGATTATATTAAAGAATGAATTATGAATGTGTTTAATGACAATGTTTGATAAATTTGGGCATATTTTTATGTGATAGCCGAATGTAAAGATGTTACATTGAATTGGATATGTTTTGTTAATACAATGTAAAGGTGTATAATCAATATGATATGCGGATTATACAATGATGTAATGATTTTATTTAGAAAATATGAATAAGCTTACATGAATTTGAAATGTGATAGAATTATGAAATTCAAGTGGTTTAATTGGTTATGGTATTATTGAAATGTGCATTGAAATGTTGAAAATGTTGATATCTCGTGCTATTAGCCTAGCAGGCCTTGTGCCGGTGTTATTTATTAGGCTTTAATGCCTAGCAGGCCTTGTGTCAGTGTTACTTATTAGGCTTTGATGCCTAGCAGGCTTAGTGCCAGTGACATATTCGGGCTTAGTGCCTAGCAGGCTTAGTGCCGGTGACATATTCGGGCTTTGTGCCTAGCAGGCTTAGTGCCGGTGACATATTCGGGCTTTGTACCTAGCAGGCTTTGTACCTCAGAGGTGAGGTAAGTTGTGATTAATGTTACTTGAATTGAAATAGCATATTAAGAATGGTGATATGTATGAATGGTAAAGATGGAATCTGAGCTTAAACGTGCTATTTTGTCGATGTTCGGTTACTAGTAGAAATGATATTAGTAAAAAGCTGTGAATATGATAATAGAGTTGATATGAATATTGCACCTATGTGATAAGGAGCATGAGATTCATGTTAAATATGTTTATAGTATAGTTCGATGAATTATAGGATTATGATAATGTAGAGTAAATGCTATGGCTAATAAATGTTTAAATGTTCTAATGTTATGCTAAAGTTGCTTAAGACTTACTAAGCTAGCGAGCTTACCCTGTTTGTGTTTATATTTCTGATTTATAGATTGTTGATTCAATTACGGGCTCAGGGGATCATCAAGAAAGTCGACCACACTATCACTCTCTTTGGTATATATATGTTTGGCATACTTTTTGAGTCAAAGGCATGTATAGACTATATCTCTTATGTTGTGTTCAAATGATATGTATATGTATGTATGCCATGCGAAAATGGCTATGCTTTTATGAATGTGTGACTTGTAATGTGGGTCATGGTATTAGTGATGTGAATAATCGGTTTTGCTTTATGTTAACTTCAAAGGTTTATTTTATGGTTTAAGCATATGTAAGTAATGTATTAGATTAAGTGGTCTTTTACTTACTTTAAAGAAAAAGGATAATGATCATGATGATTTGCGAAAATGGCTTGCCCCTTATGGTTTAAACTTGATTGTATGTATTTCTTTATTTGAGTTGGTTTGAGTTGGTTAAATTATGGATTTACTATTGGAGATTTTAGTAATGGATTAAATATGGTTCAAATATCTATGTGACATTGGAATGATGATGAGTTGTTTCGGCATGTCTAGTTGAATGTATCAATGTGACTAGGTATAAAGGATATAAATTTTATCTTATGCATGTGTTAACCATAGGTGAATTAGCAATGAGTAATTAGATGTGTAATAATGTATACCTTCGGCTATGTAAAACTAATGGCATGAAGTAGTGTATGTGGCTTAAGTTTATTATGTTGATAAGTTTAAAATAATAGGTATAGGTCTAATAGGTAATTGGGTGGTTTGATAATGTGATTCGTAGGAATGATAAAACATGCCAAAGATCATATGATCTATATAAGTTATATTAACCGCTTGTATAGGAAGTTTTATGCTATGTTTTAAATTGACATATTCAATATGGTTTGAACATGTGCATATACATTTAGTTTAAGTTTATATATTTTGAGCAGAATATATATATATATATATATATATATGCAATATACTGAAATTGGCTTAAATGTATTATGATAAGATATTAATGTTTAAGTTTGCTATGGTAGTTTAAACTCGAAATGCATTTCTCCATGCTTTTAATGAATGTAAATAAATGATATGATTTGTGTTAAGCATAGTAATGCCCTAGAACTTTAATCCGGAAACGGACACGGATTAAGGGTGTTACAATAGACTAACCCCAGCTGTCTCGCCTCAGTGTTTCCTACCCCTCGGCCTGGTGCTCCATGGCCCCGACCTAAACCGTTACCACCTCTAGCTAGACCACGACACCTCTGCGGCTGCTGACCCCCTCTACCTGGCTGAGCATTTCCCTGCCCTATGGGTCTTACATTGCTCCGTGGCTGTGGACAGTCCCTAATCTGATGGTCCAAAGACCCACACCTTAAGCACTTTCCACTGCCTGCCCAACACTCACCTACATGGAATTTAACACAGCGAACACACCTCCGTGTCTGGTTAGCAGTAAGTCTCTCCACCTGGGTCGGCCCATCTGACCTAGGTCTTTTCTGAGTAGGCCCAACTGCTCTTGACGATCCAAAATTCATCCTACTTCCACTTCTATCTTTATCCCGATTCAAATTTTCCATTCACTTTACCTCCTCAGCTATCTTAGCCTTCTCCACAAGCACAGCAAATTCCCTCTCCCGCTGTGGAGCTATCAAAACATGTAAATCATACTTCAGGCCATCTTCAAATCGACCACACCGTTCATGTTCTGTGGCCACTATCCCTCGAGCATAACGGCTTAAGCGTAAGAATTCAGCTTCATACGCTGCCACTGGCCTACTTCCCTGAACCAAATTCAGAAATGCTATACGCTGCACGTCTACATAACTTGTGCCAATGTACTTACTTTGGAATGCCATTCTGAAGTAATCCCAGGTGATACGGTCAGCCACTGTACCATCCTTAACCATAAGCCACCATTGATAACCTTCGTCCCGGTGAAGGGACACTACTCTTTTCAGCTTCTCTTCTTCCATGAAATCAAGATCATCCATTATGCGTTCGATCGCCTCTAACCAATACTCAGCTGTACTCGGGGCTATCCCAGAAATTCCCCTAAACACTTCTGCCCTATTAGCTCTAAGTCGCTCTGACACAGATTTTCAGGCTCATGTGCTCATGCCTGCCCCAGCAACCCTCTCTAACACCCTCAACATCACCTGAGATACCGCATCATCTCTGGCCGTCTGATCTTGAAATTCTGCCTCCACAGCTGGTGGCACTGGAACCTCATTCCCCGACTCGTGACCAAACCCTACCGGTTCTGACACAGCAATCCTGCCTCTACCTCGGCCACACACACCACGTCCTCTAGTGCTCATTCTATCGATCCGCGTTTATCTAATTAGGAATTTTATGAATTATTAATTTCTTCCACTGATTAATAACGAACAATCTTTTGGAAAGTAGTTTTAATAGTAGTTCTTTCGAATTCGAACTCTATCTACAGGGTTTAGTTCTCACGTCTGTATTTTCTAGCTCTAGAATCCACATACATTCAACCATCACACATCAACATGCAAGTAGCATCTATGAACTCACATTCATCACATAAGGGTATTTTTGTCATTTCACTACCCAAGGGTACTTTCATAATTTTATCCTACAGGGGTATTTTTGTAATTTTCCAAAATAGGGTATCTTGGTATTTCACAAAATAAGAGTATTTTGGTAATTTTGCAATCCGGTGGTATTTCGGTAATTTTACAAATTTTGGTAATTTGTACAAATCTAGGGTATTTCAAAAATTTTACAAAACTAGGGATATAAGTAATTTTACAAAAATAGGGTGGCTGGTCCCTTTCGGGTTTTAGTTATAAATTTTAGGCCATCAACAAGCCCTCTCAGTTAGAGTGAACAAATACTACGCACCAGGTAAGATTCAAGCGAAGATGATGTGAGTCGCTAGGGCCGCTTAAATACCAAGCTCTCCCTGGATCCAATCCTAGACATGCATATGCCTGTTACCACACCCTAACTCTGTGACTTGTTCACAAACATATTTAATTAGAAATTAAGTCTTATGAGATTTGAAGAATTGTTTATACTAAACCTAAAGTCCATAAACTCTAGCATACTAGCCTACGTCCCTAGAGAGCCCATCAAGCCCAACATGCATATCACATAATGAGTTTAGAATACTTACTGCGTGGATCGGTGCAGAGACTCAAGGCCATATCTCAACCGAACTTTTCTCAAACTTACATCACTTTTACAAATCACTCTGGACCCATTTCACGACCTAAGTTTTGAACGGGCTTTGATACCAAAAATGTAACACCTCAAACCCGGCCCATACGTCATGGCCGGATCTGGTATGCTACGAGTTGAATGTTGAAAACTTTACTTTAAATGGGTTTTGAAAATCTCAGTTTATTTTAACCGACTAATCATTAATTGTGACATTTTTGAAAGGAACCTTAACATTCGCGTTGAATATGCTTGAAAAGCCCATTTTCATTTCACTTATAATTAAGACTTTGAAAATATAAGCTTATAAATTGTAACATAAAAAAATATAAATCGATAACCTAAGTTATGGAGGCCTTATTACAAAAATAATCCCAAAATTAAAACTCAATGAAAAACCAAAACAGTCTATGAAAATAAAAGACTTGATGGCCCCTCAAGTCCGCCTCGGCTCCCATGTCCACGATCTACTGCTCATCTGAAAAGTTGGGAAAAATAAAAGGGTAAGTCACCAAGACTCAGTGTGCAAATCCCGAAAGCACATAAAAGCCTTGAGGCCCACAAACACATTATGGTCCTTGGCCCATACACAATGGCAACAGATTATTTTCATACAACATGGCCCATCCCAAACCTAAAAGTCCATCCTCTACACACCCCCGTACCAACCATCACACCGTGGGATTTCTACAATCAACCCTCCATCCGCTACACACCATATCAACAGCTGTGCTGCCTATCATAAAGACCGATCACTATGTGACCCATGTGGCAAAGCCACCGATCGCCATACGACCTTAATAATACATTGTAGTATTTCGATAGCTATGCTGCCTGTCATAAAGACCGATCACTATGTGACCTATGTGGCAAAGCCACCGATCGCCATGCGACCTTCTTCCCCTTCATCATATCAATCCCATCCCATGCATGCATACATACAAGAATCAAATCATTATACTATCTAAATAGATCACATACTTTCAAATACTTTAATATACATAGAGAAGTTTCTATAATCACGTACCTGGCATCCCTTGCCTACCCTTTTCGGGTAACACGACTATTCATACAGGCTATTTTTGGCTTTTAGCCCATAACATATACATAGTACAGATTAACTAGTGTGATAGAGATCTACACACCTGATTATCGATAGGACAGTACTTTCTATGTCGACACTATCAGAAACCGATACGATGGATAATTGTCTAAGGTTTTGTTTC
This sequence comes from Gossypium rotundifolium, assembly GCA_025506655.1. Lineage (NCBI taxonomy): Eukaryota > Viridiplantae > Streptophyta > Magnoliopsida > Malvales > Malvaceae > Gossypium > Gossypium rotundifolium. Next base: position 92,693,033 of record CP106727.1, read on the forward strand.
GAAGCTGGTCCATAACCTGGTGGCCAATCCCGTACTGCTGACACCGCGCGTTTCTTCAACTTTGGGGTTGAGACTACAGATCCAACCCCTTCCTTCGATTTGCTGACATTCGAGTCCATGAATGACCTTAGTCAAAGGATACTATAATGATTGCTTAACGAGGCATTATGTTAAAGAACAATAAGGAAAAGAAACCGATTGAACACTTAGGGAGAATCGAATCCCTTACCTTGAAATCCCAAAAAAGTAATGTGGTTCGAAGGCTAACGATTTTTGGCTTGGAACCCTAGGCGATTAGATCTCCTTCAAATCCTGAAATGACGCCCAAAAAAAACACGAGATCAATGAAAACGTCAAACTAAAGATGGCCTACCAACCAACTAGCCATTCGGCTATGGTCTTAAAAACCAAAAGAGAAGAAAAAAAGAACAGAAGAAATTGGCACTTACCTTAACGTAGAGAATTCGACAACTCCTAGGGAATTTCGGCTTTTAAGAAGATCAGAGAGAAAATATGATCTCAAGAGATCTATGAAGATTCGGCTTTGATGAAGAAATCGGCAAAGAGAAAGGAGAATTTCGGCACCTACTACCTAAAACCCAAAAATTCCCCTTTTTCAAAAGTCAAACTAAGATATTGATCGAGGAAAATTTGGCACCCACTTGGATATACCAAAACCGATTCCTCCTCCCCCTCAGTGTTGGAATTTTGGCCACCACTATGACCAGCAGATAATTCCTAAATTTTCTCCCTTATCTTCATTTGATTACTCATCCGCAGTGTCATGGATAACACCACCTCTTCCTTCCTTTATCAGCACATTATCCACATTATCCAAGTCATTTAATCCCTCCTAATTTTAAGCCTTATCGCCGTCCCACTTGCTCCTCCTTTAAGTTTTGAAAATGGCCCAAATACATGGGCTCCAAGTGGCCATAACTTGGGCCTCTTCACCTGCTAATGACACCACCTTATAGTTTATTTGCAGCGCCCCTTGCTACTAGGTCACAAGCCCATTTTGTAATTTAAACCACAGATACCATCTTTTAAACCCTATAGTGTCCAAATAGAAAATTTAACCAAGGCCTCGGCCCTATCCTGAGCCCAATCTGGACCCCTAACACTCTAATTAACACATTACAGATAACCACACATTAAACGCATATGCCCCTTTAATTCAGGATGTTACAAAAAGTACTAATACTCACTTTCTTTTTATTATTTAGCCTAAAATATAGAGTGATTGGTTGATTTTATCTAGTTTAACGACTACTAAGCTAAAGACAAAGACAAAAAGAACAAATTGGGGAATAACTTGAAGAAACTCAATTGATTACGATGATACCCTCAGGAAGAATCCACCTAGACTTCACTTGTTACTTAATATTGAATCATATGATCTCTTTACTCGACTTGATCATGGACTCCCTAACCTATATTAAGCCCCTCTCGAGGCGAATAACGCCTAACCCTAGGTTAATTAGTGGAACTCTCGTTAAACTTATAATAACCCCATAGAATAGCGATAAATCGATCAATGGATTCCCATATTAGGTTTCACCCTAATCTGCAAAATCTCGTAACCCTATCTCTAGGCGCCGATCAACTCCGCTTAATTATGCTAGATCTACTCTTGGGTGGTCTATTCCTCCTCCACCTAAGCACATCGATTTGGATTAAGCAACATAATTAAGAACAAACTAAGTATTTATCATATAATTTAGAAAATAAATAACAAGGTTCATCTAGGTTTCATCCTCTTCGGGTACCCGAATAGTTTAGTTCATAACAAATACAGAAAACATCTCAAGAGAAAAGATAAAACAAAACATAGAAAATCCCTAAAACCCTCTGGAGGAATTGAAGGAGAAATCCACCGTCTTGAGTATAATTCTCACTTCTTGAGATGGATCCACTTGGCTATCTTCGAGTGACTCCCACAAATGTGATCCTTCTAGCTCGGCTCCTTGGCCTAGCTAACCACCCCCCTTTCAGGATGCACTTAGGGTGTTTATATAGATTCTTAGGATGATTTAGTTGGTCCCTAAGTGTCCTAATTCAAGTCTTCTTCTTACTTGGTGTTTGAATAAGCTTTGGAAAGTGTTTCTTTGGCTATAAGTATCCAAAACCAAGTGAAATTGCTCTCTCCCGTAACAGGGGCACGGCCATGTCACATGCCCGTGTAGATCGTGGTTGGGCTGTGTCTTGATTCTGTCATTTTAGACACAACCGTGTAAATGGCTGGACACACTCGTGTGTGGTAATTTGATGATACACGACCATGTAAATCGTTGGTTAGACTGTGTGGAATGTTTCCATCTATGCACGGTCGTGTGGCTTGAAGTCCAGGCCGTGCCGATTTCCTCTTTGGCCCAAATTGGCCCGTTTTTCATTCTTTTCGTCCTCGGGTTCTTTACTAAGTGTAAATATGAAAAGAAAGGATTAAAAGCACCTTTTTACATAAATCAGGGCTAAATTATCCTAAAAGCATACTAAATATGGGGTTAAAATATGTTACTTTTACGGTTTATCACTTAACTGGTGGAAAATAATTTTATAAGAACTTCCCTATCATCTGAGCCCAAGTAGTGATGGAACCCCGTGGAAGTGAATTCAACCACTTTTTCACTCTATTCTTTAAAGAGAATAAGAATAGCTTTAGGCATATGGCATCATCAGAAACACCATTGATCTTGAAAGTATCGCAAATATCTAAGAAATTCGCTAAATGTGTGTTTGGATCTTCATCTTGTAACCCATCAAACTTGTAACACCCCTAACCCGTATCCGTCGTCAGACTAAGGTTACGAGGAATTACTAAACATAACAAAATTTAGTACATGCATTAAATCCCTTTCGTACTTCATAAATTAAATCACATCAATATACTTATTCTATTCAAATTTTGAACTTTACAGAACATATAAAGTTTTAAAATTAAACATATAACATTACATATTATATATTATCTCCATACATGTGCATTTTAAGAATCAAACATATACCATTTCATTCATAGAACATTTTAAAACATTATCAATAGGTCAAATATATTTAACTACATAACTAATTCATATGCAATTCACTAAAACCTTTTAATCATTTTTGAACATTAAGACATATCATAGCATCTATTTCACATGCACGAAACCAAACCAACCATTTATTTAGCCTTTTTAGTTAATCTCATAACTGAATACACAAGAAATTATAACTAAATTTCTAAAGCAACCCATAAACCGAATATGCACGAAATGCTACATATCCAATAACCTAACTTAATAAACATTCCATTAATAATATACTTAGCATCTTACGACATTTGTCCATTTAATCATATCCCAATATATATATCGAACATAAATCCAAACAATTTTGTCATAGGCTGATTTCAATTCATATGCATACAAAACCAACAGAATCAATTTATACCATGAATCATATTTAACACAAAATTAAACCATGACTAGCCTTGTTATAAGGCTTACTCTTAACCCAAATACGCATAAATTTACAATTTCAATAATCAAACCAAACCACATTAATTTGAACCAATTTTGAACACCATATTAAACATATTATGACAACATAAATCTAAGTTTCAACCCACATTCAACTTCGCTCTTTCATACCAGAACATTACAAGCACAAACACAATCAAAATGATATAGACTCGTTTATCAAGTTAGCCATTTTTGCATGGCATTTATATAAATATCATTCATAATGAGCTCAAAAGGTATCATAGCCTATACATGCCATAAACTTTAAATTCAACTTCAAAAAGTACCAAAATATTGATGATAGTGTGATGAGCTTCACCGATGATCCCCGAGCACGTAACGATCACCCAAAGAAAAATCTAAATCACAAGAGCAACCAAGAACACCAAGTAAGCTTTTTATAGCTTAGTAAGTTACAAGCAAATTAAGTAAATCTATCAATTATTATCTTAATTATGATTTTTTTAAAAAATATTATAGTCAAGAATTCATCAACTACTCATTTACTTGTACAACCACAAAACATTACTTATTTTTCAAATTCAAAGTCGAATCCAATATGAAAATTACGTTCTCATGTCTTATCCACATATTCAAGTCCAAGCTATTCAAGAATACATCTTATACAAAATTTCCACATAGCCAGATCACTTTTGGTATTTCATATAATGATTAATATGATTTTATAAACATTTCTCCATATCAAAATATTCCACTCAAACTATACATTCACGAAGAAACATTCCATCCAATCCACAATTAATCACATATACTTGATTTCAAATAATAAAATCTCATAGTTTCAAAACTTACCAAATTCAATCTTTGAACTTAAATTTAACTCATACACTTAGTGCTTATTAACCGATTTTGCACACTTACTGCTCGGTAATTAAATTTGCACACTTAGTGCTTATTAACCGATTTCGCACACTTAGTGCTCGGTAATTAAATTTGCACACTTAGTGCTCATTGACCGATTTAGCACATCTAGTACTCGGTAATTCAATTCGCACACTTAGTGTCACACCCCAACCCGAGATCGACACTGAAATAGGGTTTAGAGGAATTACCGAACAATAGGATCATTTCACATCACATTCACGACACAAAGTCAAACATCATCAATCACATTCATATACAGTCATAGTGTCCCTTAAACGAGTCATCAAGACCCTAAGCATGCTTATAAACCGAGTCGGGACTAAACTGAAACACATAAAATTTTATGAAAAATTGAAACTTTTCTAGAATACAGGGGAGACACGCCCGTTGGGGTAGGCCATGCCTCTCCCACGGCTACATGACACACCCATGTGCCCTCCCCATGGATACATACTGCCAGAATCAACACGGATAACAAGCACGCCCGTGTGCTAAGGTCGTGTCCTATAAGGTCATATACTGCCATTTCCCGCATGGCCTATGGGCACGCCTGTGCCATGGCCGTGTGTAGTTTAAGCCCCATTCTGCCAATTTACACACGGTCTGAGGCACGCCTGTGCCTCCACCATGTGGCATTATAGGTCATTTTTGCAAGGCCAATATGCCACCCACTTAAGGTCAAACCTATAAGCAACACATACCAAAACATATCATGCACATAAGACAACCAATAACTTGCCAATATGGCTATCCAATCTATATATTCATTTCTCATTGCAACCATAACAAATTCAATACCAAAACTAATTCTACCACAAGCATAATTCATTTCCAATTTCACTAATTCTTACTAGCATTTTATCAACACAAAGTTAGCTTTCAATAGTCAATTTCTCAACCCACCAATCATGCCAAAGGATGCATCACACATATCAAATTCATTCATGTTTAAATTAAAACATATCTAGCCACATCTCATGGCTACTTACAAACATCAAATTTGATTTAACTATCTAGCCTATACATGCCATATTCTAGCTGTATACATCTTTCCAAGGTACCAAAACAGAATGCCGATAGTGTGATTGAGAAGCTGACGATCCCAGATCTGAGCTAGCTTTATTGACACTGCAAGGCAGAGGAACAAATCACACAGTAAGCTTTCCAAAGCTTAGTAAGTTCGATATACAATACTATATCTCATCAAACCAAACTAATGTAAGTATTAAGCATCACATAGATCAATTATCTGATATTCATATCATCTCATTCATATCTAAAATACTCATTCATTCCATCATAGCTTGTTTATAACTCATCAACCACAAAATACCTTAGCTAACATTTAGTTATTCTACCTCCAAGCTATTCAATGCTCAATATTACATGTTGATCATCATTTGATATTCTTTCAAAATAACCGCACACTCAGTGCCACATACATATTCGAAGTATAATTATTATCGCACACTTAGTGCCTATTCTTTTAACCGACTCATCTCGGTGTCGCACACACAGTGCCAATTCAATAAGCTATAGCTTTCATATCATCGCACACACAGTGCCAATTCAATAAGCCAAAGCTTTTATATTATCGCGCACACAGTGCCATTCATTTCTATTTCGATTTCAATTTCGCACACTTAGTGCCATCAACTAGAATTGTGCACATATCAACTCATTTTCATACACATGAAGATATTCATTTCATATTTATAAAAAAAACTCAAATAAATGTATGATATCCGAACTTACGTCCGACTTCGAAATATCGATAGGTCGATTAATCGAGCACTTTATCTTTTCCTCGATCTCGATCCGAACCTCTCCTCTCTTGGTCTAACCACATTCAAATTTAATCCATTCAATCATCAATTCATTCATTTTAATCCAAATACACATATTTAGGGCATTTTACATAATAGCCCTCACATTTTCATATTTCGACACTTTAGTCCCTATCTCACAAAATCATCAAATACTCAAAATTTCATTACACTATGCTTAGGCCGAATTCTCCTTAGTCTCATAGGAGTCCACACATTTCATTTATTTCACATTTTAGTCCCTCAATTTACAATTTTCTCAATTTAGCCCAATTTACTCAATTTCATCAAAAATTCAAAGACAAAACATGTTAATCCAACACCAAGTCTTTATATTTCACTATCATTTAGGACATAGCTCAAGCATTCATCAATGGCTCATCACAAAAACATCATCCATTCACAAAATTACAATATGGGCTAGATAGAGCATGAAGCAACGATTACAAAAACGTAGAAATTATCAAAAATCGAGCTAAAACATACCTAAATTTTTACTTAACAATGGCCGAACCCCTAGCTTTCTTTTTCTTTTATTTTCTTTACTATTTTCGGCACCAAGATGAACAAGAATGACCATTTTCATGCTTTGATATCATTAAACACATATTATTTAACTATTTACTATTTTATCCTTTCAACTAATAATTAAAACATATAATCATCAAGGTTATAGTTGTCCATTACCACCCACTATCTTAAAACTTGGTTTAATTACCTCATAAGGCCTCCATATTACTAAGACAACAACACTTAGGTACTCATAAATCAGCACACAACATTTTACTCTCTATGCAATTAAGTCCTTTCTCTTAATCCGACACTAAAATGATCAAATTATCACACAGAATTTTCACACAGACCATGTTGCATACTATTCACACAAAAAATAATATTAAATTATTATTTTGACCTCGAATTTGTGGTCTCGAAACCACTATTTTGACAAGGGTCTAAACTGGGTTGTTATACTTAGTGCATCTCTCAAACTTGCTACTTATTTATATATGTACACATAAAACATAAACCTCAACCACATATATACGAATTAACTATTTCATCTCCATAATCAACATCACATTCGGGTGTACCAATGGCATATAAGCATACTTCACATTCGACCATATTATACACATATATAGATATCACATTTGGCTATATCAATAATATATATACTTCCATTAAATTTATGTACACCACTGTTAAAACCGTAAAAGTAACATATTTTAGGCCCACATTTAGTATGCTTTTGAATGATTTAGCCCTTTATTTATGTAAAAAAGTGCTCTTAATACTTTCTTTTCATGTTTTTACTCAGGAAAGCACCCGATGACTTAAAGAACAAGAAATGAGCTTAAAACAGGCCAATTTGGGCCAAAGAGGAAATCGACATGGCCTATACTTCAAGCCACACGGCCTTGCCTTGACAATTAACTAAGACACGGCCATGCCACAATTTACACGGCCGTGCCCCAATTAACAGAATCGAGACACTGCCTGAAGATGATTTACACGGGGTGTACCATGGCCGTGTCCCTACCATAGAAAAGAGCAATTCTGCTCGGAATAGGATACTTTGAGGCAAAGAAACACATTCCAAAGCCTATTCAACACCCGAGTAGGAATTATACTTGAATTAGGATACTTAGGGGCCAAGTAAGGCATCTCAAAGTCTATATAAACACCCAATGGTGCAACTTAAGTGGGGGTCAGCAGAAGCCTTCTGCTAAGGCTTTTGGAGTCAGGCGGTGAGCTAGGCCAAGGAGCCAAGCCAGGAAGATCACGTTTTGTGGAATCACTCGAAGATAGCCAGTGGATCCATCTTGATGAGCTGGAATTCTACTCAAGACGGTGAATTTCTCTTTCAATTCCTTTAGGGGGTTTTAGGGATTTCTTATGTTTTGTTTTATCTTTTCTCTCGAGATGTTTTATTTTAAAGTTATGGACTAAACCCTTCAGATACCTGAAGGGGATGAAACCTAGATGAATCTTGTTATTGTTTTTTGAATTATATGATAAATACTTATTTTGTTCTTAATTATGCATACTTAATCCAAATCTGATGTGCTTAGGTGGAGGAGGAATAGACCCTGCCTAAGAGTAGATCTAGCATAATTAAGCAGAGTTGATCGTACGCCTAGAGATAGGGTGACCAGATTTTTTCGGATTAGGGTGAACCTAATATGGGAATCCATAGATCGATTTACTGCTATTGTAGTGGGTTATTATAAGCGAACGAGAGTTCCACTAATTAACCTAAGGTTAGACGTTATTTTCCTTGAGAGAGGTTTTAATATACGTTAGGGAGTCTTGCGGATCAAACTAAGTAAATAAATCATATGGTTCAGTATTAAATAACAACTGAAGTCTAGATGGATTCTTCCTCAGGGTATCATTGTGATCAATTGAGTTTTCTTTGAGTTATTTCCCTATTCGTTCTTTTTGTCTTTGTCTTTAGCTTAAAAATCGTTAAACTAGATTAAATCAACAAATCACTCCATATTTCAGGCTAAATAATAAAAAGAAAGTTAGTATTAGTATTTTTAGTTCCTTTGGGTTCGATAATCCGGTCTTGCCTAAGCTATACTATTGTTCGATAGGTACACTTGCCTTTAATCGTTGTCAGAGTTAGTTTCATGGTTCGATCTCATTCATTATAAATTTTAAAACTCGATAGACACACGATCAAGTTTTTGGCGCCGTTGCTGGGGAACTAATATATTAAGAAAGCTTAATTTTTATTACTTTAGCCAATTTTTTTTATTATTTTTATTTTTAAATTTTTTTACTTTGCTAATTTTTTTTTCTTTTTCTCTATTTTGCTTTTGGCAGAAAAATTTAGTCTATGGAAAAAATGGCACTGAATAATTATCAGTGGTAAGTCATGAGGATAATTCCTACTAAAATAGTCAGTGTATTCAACCTCGATGTGGTCACCAGGTTATCTAATCAGCTAGAGACGATGAATAAAAAGATTGATGATTGGTATAGTCCCTCGCAGGTACATCTAGAAATACAATATGATTTGAATCTAGGAGGCGTGGCGAATCCTGAGTACCCACCCTACGGATATGGCATGGAAAACAAGCAAGCTCACTATACATGTAACTATTCTAGATATCAAAATAAGTTTTATAGTGACACTTATAATGCAGGTTGGAAGTACCATCCCAATTTCTCGTTGGATGATCAAAATAGCCAAAGATCGAAACTTCCTCCAGATTTTCAACAACCACCTCACCAATAAGAAGAGGAGCCGAATCTTGAAGAGATGCTGACAAAATTCATGGCAAACACAGAAAATCGTTTCCAAGAGACTGAGAAAACACTTAAAAGTAACAAGAACCGATTCAAGGAACTTACTAAGTCAGTCAAGGCAGCCACTAATACAGTCGAACAACACGGAAAGCTAATGTCAGAACGATTACAAGGACGTCTACCAAGTAACACCGAGATTAAACCGAAGGAGCAAATTCAAGCCATCTCATTTATGCCGAGAAGGGGTTAGATGAACCTAATCAATACAAAAAGCCAAGGTAGACGAAGGTAAGGTAGAGGTAACACAAGAAAAGTCAAAACCGATAATCAAGGATACCAACCTCGCATACCTTATCCCGAAGCAATGAAAAGAGACGATTCAGAGGAATAGTTCAGTAAGTTTTTTAAACTCTTAAAGAAATTACATATTAAGTTACCTCTTCTTGAAGCTCTTTTTCAGATACCAGACTCGAGGAAATTTTTAAGATAGCTCTTGACCAACAAACGTAAATTAGATGAAGAGCACCACGTGGAGCTAAAAGCAATGTGCTCAGCAATTCTACAAAATAAACTGCCACAGAAATTAAAAGATCCAGGGTGTTTTACAATTCCATGTTTAATTGGTAGTTTATCTATTGATAATGCGTTAGCAGATTTAAGGGCAAGCACCAATGTTATGCCTTACAAAATGTGTAAATAACTAGGTCTAGGGAAACCCAGACAAACTAGGATGAGCATTCAATTAACTGATAAAACTATAAGAGTTCCTAGGGGTATAATAGAAAATGTTCTAATAAAAATTCATAAATTCGTATTCCCAGTAGACTTTGTCGTTTTAGACATGGATGAGGACAACACGATCTCCTTAATTTTAGAAAGACCCTTTTTAACAACTGCCAGGGCTAAAATTGAAATCTATGCAGGAGAACTCATACTTTGTGTAGGCGACGCGATAGTCACTCTTCAAGCATTTGACTTGGCCAGAACATCAAATGATAAAAGTGAGAAAGCAAATTCAGTTGATAACCAACTTGTTCAACCTTCATTACAGGAAACACCACAAAGCTACAAACCTGAGCCAGATCATAAACCTCATGCCAATAAAGAAGAATTACATAAGGAACCAGAACCACATGAAGTCAACCCAAAGGAAACCCCAGACGAGCTGATAGGAACAATAAGTCACATCAAAATAGAGGATCAGATATTGTTGAATAAGGAAGACCCTCGAATCACCAATTCAGACCTCAAGACAAATAAAGAAATCACTTTTGAGGTACTTAATGTCTTCCTATACGGCACAGTCGAGGTAAGCAATCTCAAATTCAACACTTTTGAGGTAAACACTACTCGACTTAAACTTTATATCCATAACCAAGTTGATCGCATGAGAAAGGATTTCCACCTCCTTAAACCACCATGATTACACAAATAGTAGGTAAGTCTAGCTTAAGACTACAAACGATCGCTTCTCGGGAGGCAACTCGAGCACTAACCCCATTTTTATTTTTATTTTTATTTTCCCTTTTTAAGCATTCAAATAAACCAAAAGTGCAGATTTCCAAACCACACGACCGTGGCTGTAACCGTGTGGGCACCACGGTTAGGAACATGGGGTGGACTGTATCTCTATTTAATTATTTTTATTCTTATTCTTATTTTTACTTTCTTTATTATTCTTCGTGTTATTTAGATTTAGTTTATGATACAATAAAATCAGACCGGCTACTTTGAGGATTCAATTTCAAATGGTTCGAGATGCTTCCCCACGTTCACCTCCAATCCTATTCGATTTCTTTTCAAAGACTTCATTCATAATTCAAGAAGTTTCACTTCTCTCCCTATCTTATGATTTTATTATTATCTTGCTTTGTACATTGAGGATAATGTACAACTTAAGTGTGGGGGGGTTAACTACAGCATTATTCAAAAATCCTGAATTTTAAATCTTGTTTTAAGTATTTTCTCATATTACTAATTAGGATGAAATTTCTAATGATTTATGATTTTATTGATATGTTTTGGATTAAGTCATTGATAATTGTGCATTGATGATTTAAACTTTAAGATACTAGAGAATCAAGCATGATAATTCTATTTTTCAAGTATCAAAAAAAATTTCTAGGTTGTTGAACTGAATTTGAATATTACCTTGAAGTTTGAAATTCACAGGATTGATGTCAAATACCCATAATTTGTGTGAGATTTTGAGCCTTATATAGCATATATTCTTTTTCATGCTCACTTTATTGATTATGAGTGTGTCAACACTGAATTGTTATTCTAGAACTTGCCTCGATTATACATCTTGAGACCACATCTATGATTTGATATACTGAGATAATAAAGGCACCTAGGTTTTAACCCATTCACACCACTAAAAGCCTACCCACATTATTAACCCCTAGTGAACCCTTTTTAATCCTAACAACCCTTTTTATTGATTTACCCGCTAATATTAACCCAAAAACCCTTTGAATTTTTTATCATTCTTTTGACTACCCTTCTATCGAGAATTGATTTGATCAGTTACCTAATTAGTTTATTTCAGTTGATAAAGTCTTTCTTTATTATGTATTTACTTTAGTTTGTTCTGAAAAAAACAAACATCAAAAAATCTAAGTATATTCAATATTAGTAGTATAGAAAGTGAGCTTGTGCAATTAAATTTCAATTATCAAAGAAAATGCTCGTATTATTATTAGTTTAAATTTTCAATTGATGTAGTCATTTATTTCTAGTTCATTGTTTTTAGTTAGGTAATTTGTCAATTTGGTCTCGATTTTAACCTTCTAATTCAGCCTTTATCCATACCCTTAACCTAAACCCCGTTACAACCCTGATTAAGACCTTTTGATCTATGTATCATCTCAAATACAGTGGTGGAGATTTGATTTTCAGGCAAGCCTATGGGATTAACTTTTCAGGTTCGACTTGTGAGTGCTTTTTCTTGATCCTTAAACACTTTGAGTGCTTTGAGTGAATTTTTGTGAGGATGTAAATCCTTGTCGATTTTGAATCAAAGGTAATCATTTAGCTAAAGGGAGACACCTATATCTTCGTACTATAAAGTCATGACTTATATTGTTTGAATCTTTAGGAATCTTTGAGTTAAATTATCCATGTATAAATTATGATGAGGCATTGTTGATAGGAATTGTGAATTATGGAAAGTTCGTTTTAATTATAAGTTGAGAATTTTGCTTGAGGACAAGCAAAAGCTTAAGTTTGGGGGTATTTGATAAACCGTAAAAGCAACATATTTTAGGCCCACATTTAGTATGCTTTTGGATGATTTAGCCCTTGATTTATGTAAAAGGGTGCTCTTAATCCTTTCTTTTCATGTTTTTACTCAGGAAAGCACCCAAGGACGAAAAGAACAAGAAACGGGCTTAAAACGGGCCAATTTGGGCCAAAGAGGAAATCGACAGGGCGTAGACTTCAAGCCACACGGTCGTGCCTCGACATTTAACTAAGACACGCCATGCCATGATTTACACGGTCGTGCCCTAATTGATAGAATCGAGACACGGCCTGAAGATAATTTACACGGGCGTGTACCATGGCCGTGCCTCTGCCGTAGAAAAAAGCAATTCTACTCGGAATAGGATACTTTGAGGCAAAGAAACACATTCCAAAGCCTATTCAAACACCCGAGTAGGAATTATACTTGAAATAGGATACTTAGGGGCCAAGTAAGGCATCTCAAAGTCTATATAAACACCCAAGGGTGCAACTTAAGTGGGGTTGGCAGAAGCCTTCTGCCAAGGCTTTTGGCGTCAGACGGTGAGCTAAGCCAAGGAGCCGAGCCAGAAAGATCACATTTTGTGGAATCACTCGAAGATAGCCAGTGGATCCATCTCAAAGAGCCGAAATTCTATTCAAGACGGTGAATTTCTCCTTCAATTCCTTCAGGGGGTTTTATGGATTTCTTATGTTTTGTTTTATCTTTTCTCTTGAGATGTTTTATTTTAAAGTTATGAACTAAACCCATCAGATACCTGAAGGGGATGAAACCTAGATGAATCTTGTTATTGTTTTCTGAATTATATGATAAATACTTAGCTTGTTCTTAATTATGCATGCATAATCCAAATCTGATGTGCTCAGGTGGAGGAGGAATAGACCCTGTCCAAGAGTAGATCTAGCACAATTAAGCGGAGTTGATCGCACGCCTAGAGATAAGGTGACGAGATTTTGCGGATTAGGGTGAAACCTAATATGGGAATCCATAGATCGATTTATTGCTATTCTAAGGGGTTATTATAAGCGAATGAGAGTTACACTAATTAACCTAGGGTTAGACGTTATTCGCCTCGAGAGAGGGTTTAATATACGTTAGGGAGTCTTATGGATCAAACTAAGTAAATAAATCATATGGTTTAGTATTAAATAACAAGTGAAGTCTAGGTGGATTCTTTCTCAGGGTATCATTATGATCAATTGAGTTTTCTTCGAGTTATTTCCCTATTCGTTCTTTTTGTCTTTGTCTTTATCTTAGAAATCGTTAAACTAGATTAAATCAACCAATCACTCCATATTTCAGGCTAAATAATAAAAAGAAAGTTAGTATTAGTATTTTTAGTTCCTTTGGGTTCGATAATCTAGTCTTGCCTAATTTATATTACTGTTCGATAGGTACACTTGCCTTTAATCATTCTCAGAGTTAGTTTCAAGGTTTGATCTCATTCATTATAAATTTTAAATCTCTGATTTCAGCGATCAACCACTATGAATAAATCCAATTCAACTTAATTGCTTAAAAACTTACCTCGAGTATCGACGGACTATGTTTCTTGACTATTCGACTAACTTCGCTTTTCCTCGATCCAATCCCAATCCTTTTTGTTCTTGATCTAATTAATTTCAAATTTAGCTAAATCAAATATAAATCCATTGAATTTGGTCCAAAAACACATAAATGGACAAATTACCATTTTGCCCCTGATATTTTACATTTATCACAATTTAGTCTAAATAGCATAAAACACAAAATATTCAAAATTTGACTCCACCCTAGTTTGGCTGAATTTCACTAAGGACCCTAGTAGCCCATTTCTTTCATTTGTTTCAAATTTTGAGCCCTCAATTTATAAATTTCACAATTTAATTCTATTTAGGCATTTTTACCAAAAATGCCTTAATTAAACTTAACAATCTAACAACCTACATTTATTTTCCATCACTAAACACCAATTTCATCAAGCTCTCAACAATGGAATTTCATGAATACATCATCAAATTCAAAAATTCAAACTTGGGCTAGCTAGTATTCAAAGCAACGATCTCAGAAACATAAAAATTATCAAAAACCGAACTCAATTTCATACCTTAATCAATCATGCAAGCACCGAAAATGTCAAAGCTTAAATTTATTTTCTTTCTCTTAGTTTTGGCCAACAAAAATAAGAAAGATGAACACTTTCATCTTTTATCCAATATAATATATTATCATATATTATAATATACCATAATATCATAAAATAAAATAAACAAATTCAAATCACTATTACTTGCATTTTGGCTGGTCACTATGTTCATTTATGGCTAAATTACCCTATCAACACTTCAATTTATAAGACCATCATCAATTTGGTACTTACAAATTTAACTACCAAATTTTCTTTTTATGAAATTAAGCCCCTTTTTCACAATTAAGCACCAAAATAATCACATTTTTATACGAAAATTTCACACACACAAATTCACACATAATGTAACACCCTGAAATAGGGGTAGATTTTTATTAAATTATTTTGCATAAGTGTGGTCATCATGGTGTTGATTGAGGTATTTTAGGTGCTAGTTATAAGCTAAGGGAAGGCCCAAGCTATAGGAGAAATTTTGTTTTTAAGTATTAATTAGGGGGAGCTAGGCTAAGGAGGCTTTAAGAGAAGTTGTTGGGGATTTATGACATAAAGAAAAAATGCCTTGGTAAAGTGGCTTAAGGGTGCCACTTAAAGGCCTGGAAGTAACGCCAACAAGGGCCTGGGTTCGAAACACGGCGGAAACAAGTGGTGGTTTTTTTTTTTGTTTTTGGCGTTAAGGGGGGAACAAGATGAAGGAGGTCTTAAAATAATTTGTAGCAAGGTTATGTAATAAAAACAGCCACGGCAGAGTGGCTTGGAGCGCTATATGCGGCTTGCGGCAATAAGGGCCTTGGTTCGAATCCCGCTGGCGGCATGGGGGTGTTTTTATTTTTGCTTTGGCGTTAGGGCAAGGGGGAGCTAGGGAATGAGGTGTTAAAAGAAGTTCAGGGTGAATTATATCACAATCAGCGCCTTGGCAAAGTGGCAGGGACGCTACCTGCAGTTAAGGGTTCCAAAGAGTTCGGGTTCGAGGCTTGTGAGCAGTAAATGGGTGTTTTATTTTATTTTTCCTGCTGGCGTCAAAGAGGTGGAGAGAAGTTGGACGGCAAATGGGTTTCCAAAGGTAAGGATAAAGCTTGTTTTTTTTTTTATGTTAATTTTCGGCTGGAAGGAAGAGATAAAGATTGGCTTAATTCAAATTTATTTTGAATGTATGATAAGAGATAAGTAAGGCATGTTTTATTTATTTCAAGTGAGTGGATAAGAGATAAAATAGGAGAGGAGTTTGGGATATGATTAAAAAGGAAATAGTGGCCGCCAAGGGTCTTTTGGTGGTGTTTAATTTCGGTCATTTAGGGGATAAGGGCGAATTTTATTTGTTTTGTTTTTTCTCTAATGCTTCTTGCGAATTTGTAATCAAGAAAATCCTCTCTTTTCTCACTTATTTGTGCTAAGGTAAAACTCCATCATCTTTCACCATTGTCGATTTCTTCCAACACTCTTCCATACTCTTTTTCTTTTACTCAACGTCAACTCTACATTATTGCTTTGGAGGTCGAATGCTCCATCATCATTTGAAGCCACAGCCAAATATCAAAGATGCTTTATTCTCTGTTCTTCTGTCGCAAGTTTTAGAAACTGAAGTGTCATTGGTGGAGAGTTACTTCAATCGATTTCTATATGAGTAAGAGCTCTCCTCTAATCGTTGTTCTCCTATCTTTTTTAAAAGCTGAAAGTTAATAACCTAACTCTATTTTTTCCTCTGAGGCGAATCTAGGAAAGTGACTTCGGCAAGTTGATCGATAGTGGTAAGTATTCTCTTAGAAATCAGTTTTGGATTCTTTTTCATAAGGGTGCGAAATTAAGTGGTTAAGACCTTGGTATAGGGTGGCCGAATGTGCATCAAGCCATAATCCCGTGTTTTTGTGTGTAGCCAGTGTTAGGGACAGAAAGGGAGCCTCTCAGGATTTGATCTATCAAGGGATTGTGGTAACTTCAAGAGCAAGCATATATTCGGGTTCTAAATAAGCAAGGTAAGTGGTTATAGCATTCAGCCTTAGGCCATTTTTGGAATCTAAGTGGCTAATCGATTCTGTCCATGATGGATTAGGTGCTAATCGACAGGCATAAGGGCAAGTTTCGGGATTCTAGATTGTGTTAGATTCAATAGATTGGAATCTCGCTAAGTAATCAAGTGCGTAGTTATCGCACTGTCTCTTGAATGATTATATGTGTTATTTTATATATGTGTATAATGTGAATAATAGCCAAAATAAGGGCTAAGATTGTGAATATCCGTGGTGGGCGATGAATAATCAGGTCAGTGATTTATGATAATAAATGATTATTGATGAATGTATGAAAATGTGGTGGCATGTGATGTATAGTTGTTTCAAGTGATATGTTGCCATGATACATATATATATATGCATGGGACTTGGGATGTGACTATTGAAGGAAAAGGGTATACATTATGTACGTGGTCTAATGTTAGCCTTGTGCTACATTAGCACTTGATGTTAGCTATGTGCTTCATCAAGGGAGGTGCTGGCTAGGTGCCACATCTCGGCGGTTGATGGTGAAACACCCCAAACCCGGCCCACGAGAATGGACTGGATCTGGTATGTTCCTCGAAGTAACCCGGTTCAAATTCATTCGAATGTTTTGAAAACTATGAGTTTTGGAAGATAGTTCGTTTTGGGTTGGGCTTGAGTTGAAAACAAATTTATTTTTAGAATAAAAACCCATTTGCTTCAAGTGACAAAATATTTAAACTTATTTCATACTAAGTGGGCTTACTCTTTATGAAGCCCTAAATTCATAACATAGTAATTATAGTAGAAATAAAAATGTCGTCACGGTGGCCTTATTACATAAAATGAAACCCAAAATAATAAATTGTACGGTACTTAAAATAAAATAAATATTCAAATTAAACTGAACTTCAAGTCGATCATGGCCACCACAAGTTCTGCCGTCCCGGTCCATTACTGCTCATCACCTGAAACATATTCCCACAACGGGGTGAGTCGATAGACTCAGTGTGTAACCAACACTAAACATAATAGAGATAGGCACACCATAAAAAAAATCATATGCATATATAATAATTCAAGATCATGATGCAAACCCGAACCCAAACCTATATGCCATCCGCTACACTCCACCCGTACCAACCTGTACACCGTGGGGACTACTAAGTCAACCCTCCATCCGCTACACTCCATCGAAGGCAGTCGCTGCAGTCGACATGCTCATCGCCCATCGATAATATTGTGGCATAGCCACCATCGTAATGTAAACCGGTTACCACTTAATGTGACCAAGTCACCACTTTCACTTAGTGAGACCAAGTCATCACATTCACTTAGTGAGACCAAGTCATCACTTTCAAATATAACGCTGGTGAGACCAAGTCAACACCTTCACTTAGTGAGACCAAGTCATCACATTCACTTCCCTTCTTCAATTGACCCAAATGCCCCAAATAATAAATATCATGCATAACATATTTTATTTCACTTTCACATCACTTTTCACTTGTATAACATTTATTTCAAATCCTAGTAGAAGTAGGAAAACGTACTCAATACTTTGTACCATATTATGGCACTTTAGCCACTTTCTTTCACTTTCACATTAATATATATAACATATTTAAACCATAAAACTATTAAGAATAGTGTGGAATACACACGGTACCTTAGCCATATTCTTGCACTTTCATATTAACACATATATTGAATTAAAGCCAGAATCTATCAAGATTTAGTGTAGGTACACACCGATTTGCTTAACTAATTCCTTGAAATCCAAAATCGATCTATCGCCTTAGATCTCAAATTCTACATTTTGATTAATCACTTACTACTTTAATAAAAAGCCATTCTACCATAAATCCAAATCCTAGTAGGATTAGTATTCTTAAAACTTACCTTGAAATTCTCAAATCCAAATCCTTGTATCCATCTGTCAAATCCCTATAACTACATGTTAGATCAATTTCTAACATTTATTCACAACAAATAACCCTTAGTCAGTATGTTAAATATGACTTACCTTAGATTCTTAAATCCAAAATTCACCGAATAACTAGGGAACATGTGGCCTATGGTGTACCTTCGGGAAAAGAATTTCTTCTTCCATGATTCGGCCAAGATTAATAATCGAAATTAGTCTCTAAATTTCAATAAGTCTAGAATATAAAAGAATGGAAAACTAAACTTGGATCTTACCCTTATTTGAAGGAATCGATTGCACCTTCACTTCAACCTTCAGAGATTCGGCTTAGAGACTTGATGAACAATCGACTATGATTCCCTTATGTATTTGGTTTCAAAGATGAAAGAAGAGAGGAATAATAGGCTTAGAAGGAAATCGGCTAGGAGGCTAAAAGAAAAGAAGAAAAAGAATGGATGCTCAAGAAGAATATTTGGCAGAGGAAAAGAGAGGGAGAATGAATAATGAATGGCCCTAGTCCCTCCTTTTATAGCCGAATTTACTAGGCCAAGAATCCTTTACTTGGCCACCACTCTTCCTTATTTTCCTAATTAAAGAATAATTCTTCATTTATCCACCTATTTAGCCGAATTTTAAAGAGAATTAAACTCTTCCCTTAAGAGTCCTTATGATCTTCTAATTAGCCGAGTTTTAAAGAGAGTGAAACTCCTCTTTGCAAGCCTTGTGCCGTCCACCTCTTGGGCTTCTAGAAGCAAAATAAAACTTATTTTATTTGCTTCTTATGTGACTCGAACTCAAGCCCAAAACCTTTTGCATGTGGGCCATTTTCTAAGGCCTTAGGTGGCATCTTGAGCCACTTTTCCAAGTCCGTTATTGGGTCAAATTTCATGTACTTTATATTTTAGGGTCACTTGGCCCTAAGTTCCCTTTGGGCTCTAAAATTCGACATTCGGGGTCATTTTAAGTTTCCAAAAATTTTAAATGCTGCTCAGATTTTCCAAGTTTCCAAAATGTTTAGTTTCCTATTTTGGCTTGGTTTCCAAAATGTTTAGTTTCCTATTTTAGTTTGGTTTCCAAAATGTTTAGTTTTCTATTTTGGTTTGGTTTCCAAAATGTTTAGTTTCCTCTTTTGGCTTGGTTTCCAAAATGTTTAGTTTCCTCTTTGGCTTGGTTTCCAAAATGTTCACTTTCCTAATTTACTTCGGTTTCCAAAATGGTCACTTTCCTATTTTAGTTTAGTTTCCAAAACTTAACATTTCTAAAGCATTTCCTTACATTTCCATACATCTCCTTACATTTCCACACATTTCCATACATTTCCATACATTTCCTTACATTTCCATATATTTCCATACATTTCCATACATTTCCATACATTTCCTTACATTTCCTTTCATTTCCTTACATTTTCCTTATATTTCCTTACATTTCCCTACATTTCCTTACATTTCCTTACATTTCCTTACATTTCCTTACTTTTCCTTATATTTCCTTTCTTTTCCTTACATTTCCTTACATTTCCTTTCATTTTCTTTCATCTTAGGGTTCTTGAAACTCTTGTATCACATCCAACACACCTCTCGATCCCACTATCTCATGAATTATGCACTAACGCATAACCCCTAATCTAGGATGTTACAGATGGCTGTGTGCATCACCGTAGACTGATTGATATGTGGGATCACTTAGGTGATTGGTGGCTCAGCCACGGCCTTGAGCAGCAAGTCTTCCAAGGTAAGATATGTGGATCACTTATGTGAACGGTGGTGGATTAGCCACGGCCTTGGGCAGGGAGTCTGCTAAGGTAGGTGTAATGGATGGGCTTAGGTTGGTTTGGGCTTCATAATTTCATATTTATGGACTGTGTGGATATGGACCAAGCCCATATGTGGAGACATGTGAAATGACTATGCACTGAGTCTGTTGACTCACCCAAATTTTTACCAACATTTTAGGAGATGCATAAAGCTTGAACCGGGTCGGAGGGGATACGAGGTGGCCCATGCAGAAGTTATTTTTATGCCATGCAGAAGTTGATTTTCCTTGTTTTTATATATTTTATATTATCAGTATTTTGGGAATTTATTTGATGTAATAAGGGCCACTTATTGTATTTGGAAACTTTATTTATGGTTTTGAAGTTTATTTTATTATCGAACTAATAATGGGAAATATTTTGGATTTAATTTATATTACAATAACATATGTAAAAGTTTTAATCCGGAATTTATAACGACTAAATTTTCAATGGGCTTTTAAATACATAATGTTTTTCCAAGGATGTAAATTTATACGTTTTCACCTTTAAGTCAAATTCTTTCAAAACATCTTCCCGCAGTGACATACCAGATCCGGTCAAGGCTCGTGGGCTGGGTTTGGGGGTGTTACAGTTTGGTATCAGAGCCCAGTTCAAAACTCGGCTTTGAGGTTTTGGGCCCAAAAATAGTTTTCAAAAATGGGCTTTTCAAAAATATGGACTTTTAAGAAAATTTTCAGGTTATTCTGGCATGGCACCTGTACCTCCGGCCCGAAGTCCACCAGGTAAGTACTTCTAAATATTGAAGTGATTTGTTTATGTGAATGTTATGGGCTTATTTGGGCTCGTAGATTAGAATATTAGGGCTATTGAACTCTAGGGCTAGTCTACTCAAACACAAGATTCATAAGACTTAAGGACCATTAAACAAACCTGTGACTAAGTCGCTAAGCTAGGGTGTGGCAACCGTTGTGCACATGTCTAGGAGTGGATTCAGTAAGAGCTTGGTATTTAAGCAGTCCTAGTGACTCACCTCCTCTTCACTCGAATCCTACCTGGAGCGTAGTAACCGTTCACCCTAACCAAGAGGACTTAGTCATCGGCTAAAATAATGACTAAAACCCGAAAGGGACTAGCCATATTTTTATAAAAACCTTAGTCTTTAAATGTTTAAATTACCTCTTCGATTTGTAACAAAATCTATTTTGAAAATTTCTCGAAAAAATTTTTTCAAATTGCCAAATTACTAAAATGCCCCTGTGTTGTAAATTACTAAAATACCCTTAGTTTTAAGATTTTCAAAAATACCCTCGACGTTTGCTAAAATATTTCTACTTTAAAAAAATACCAAAAACTTCTGTTTTACAAATATTGAGATACCCTGATTTGGGAAATTTACCAAAATACCCCTGACTTACAAAATTATCGAAATAACCCCAACTTCTAAAATTTCTGCAACACCTCTGATTTGAAAAGAAACTTTTCAAAAATACCCATAAGTTTTGTAAATTTTGAAATGCCTCTGATTTATAAAGATTTTCAAATTGACCCCAAATTGTTACCAAAATACCCCTGTAGGAAAAATGACGAAAATACCCCTGGGACAGAAACGGACAAAAATGTTTGAATAGTGAATGTGGGTGGTGGATACCACTGAAAGAATGTGGCCTTGTTGAGAAATGAAGATATATCCATTATGAATGTGATTGTGAAGGTGATTCTCTGAATTAGAGTAGTGAACTCGAACTGAAACTTTGATGGATCAAAAGAACAACTTCTGAAAACTTCATTTCATAAAACTACTCGTGGATAAATAGTGGAATAAAATTTCTAATGCATAAAATTTCTTAAATCAGACTAAATCGAGGCGCTAAAAATGAGTTCTAGAGGACGTGGTCGTCGTGGACGTGGTCAAGGCAGAATGGCCGTATCGGAACCCGTTAGATCGGGTCAAGGGTCTGAGAATGAGGTACCACCTCCACCGCCAGCCTTTGGTAATGAGCAGCAAGATCAAACGGGGGATGATGCGGTATCGCAGGCAGTGCTGCGAGTTTTGGGGTTAATGGCTGGAGTAGGTGGAAATATGAGAGCTAAGAAGTCTGTACCCGAGCGACTTCGAGCTAATGGAGCTGAGGTATTTTGGGGCGTGTCAGGTGTGGCACCCAGTACGGCTGAATATTGGTTGGAAGCAACAGAGCAAATTATGGATGAGCTCGATCTGAGCCCTGAGGAGAAAGTGAAAGGAATGGTGGCGCTACTTCGCGACGAGGCGTATCAATGGTGGCTCACAATTTGGGATAGTGTTACGGTGGAAGATCTCACCTGGGAGTACGTTAAGGCGGCGTACCAGAAGAAGTATGTTGGAACTCATTATATTGATGTGCAGAGGAAGGCATTTCTGGGGCTAGTTCAAGGGAACAAGTCCATAGCAGAATACGAGGCTGAATTCCTAAGGTTAAGTCGATATGCTCGAGGAGTAGTTGCTACGAAGCATGAGTGATGTGTCCAGTTTGAGGACGGATTAAGGGATGACCTGAGGTTGTTGATAGCTCCTCATCAGGAACAGGAGTTCGTTGTGTTAGTCGAAAAGGATAAGGTAGCTGAAGGGATTAAGGACTCGGTGAGATAGAACAGAGATAAGGATAGGAACCGGGATAGGAGGAATTTTGGATCGTCGGAATCATCTGAGGGTCTTCAGAAAAGACCGAGGGCTGAAAATTCTATTCGTGTTGCTAAGCCAGCTAGGAAAATTTAGACCGTCTGTGTGCTCAATGTGGAAGGTATTATGTTGGCAAGTGCTGGAATCGGGAACGGGAATGTTTTAGGTGTAAGTCTAGGTCTCACCTGATTAAGGACTATCCTCAGGATCCGAATAGGGCTCGAACAACAGGCCAAGGTTATGTGCAGCCTGGTAGAGATGGTCGATAGCGACAAGGGTCGTGGTCTCGAACCATGGAGGAAATGGTTCGCATCGAGGTCGTGGATCACCAAACAGAGAGGCTGAAGGTGCAGATGCAAGGCAGCCAAGGTTGGTTTATGCAGTCGGCTGTCGCGAGGGGGAAGATGTGCCCGAGGTGACAACGGGTAAGTTTCTTATTTCTGAAATACCCTCAATTGTCTTGTTTGTGGTTAAGTTAGTTCGTTCTTATGTTGCTAGTGAAGTGTATGGAACTTTGATTATGAACTTAGAGAGTGTGTCTAGAAAGTATGATAGTTCTTTTAGATCAGAGTGCGCAGCAGTAGCGTAGTGTGTTGAGTTAAGGATGCACGATTGAACAAAATGCGCAGCAGTAGCGTCGTATGTTGAGTTAAGGATGCACGATTGAACGATAGTAAGTAATTTCGAGGACGAAATTATTTTAAGGGGTAGAATTGTAATACCCTAAAATAGGTGTAGATTTTTTATTAAATTATTTTGCATAAGTGTGGTCATCATGGTGTTGATTGAGGTATTTTAGGTGCTAGTTATAAGCTAAGGGAAGGCCCGAGCTATAGGAGAAATTTTGTTTTTAAGTGTTAATTAGGGGGAGCTAGGCTAAGGAGGCTTTAAGAGAAGTTGTTGGGGATTTATGACATAAAGAAAAAATGCCTTGGTAAAGTGGCTTAAGGGCGCCACTTAAAGGCCTGGAAGTAACGCCAACAAGGGCCTGGGTTCAAAACACAGCGGCAGCAAGTGGTGGTTTATTTTTGTTTTTGGCGTTAAGGGGGGAACAAGATGAAGGAGGTCTTAAAAGAATTTGTAGCAAGGTTATGTCATAAAAACCGCCACGGCAGAGTGGCTTGGAGCGCTATATGCGGCTTGTGGCAACAAGGCCTTGGTTCAATCTCACCGGCAAGCATGGGGTGTTTTATTTTTGCTTTGGCGTTAGGACAAGGGGAGCTAGGGAATGAGGTGTTAAAAGAAGTTCAGGTGAATTATATCACAATCAGCGCCTTGGCAAAGTGGCAGGGACGCTACCTACAGTTAAGGGTTCCAAGAGTTCTGGCTCGAGGCTTGTGAGCAGCAAATGGGTGTTTTATTTTATTTTTATTCTTGGCCAAAAGGTGGAGAGAAGTTGACTGACACATGGGTTTCCAAAGGTAAGGATAAAGCTTGTTTTTTTTATGTTAATTTTCGGCTGGAAGGAAGAGATAAAGATTGGCTTAATTCAAATTTATTTTGAATGTATGATAAGAGATAAGTAAGGCATATTTTATTTATTTCAAGTGAGTGGATAAGAGATAAAATAGGAGAGGAGTTTGGGATATGATTAAAAAGGAAATAGTGGTCGGCCAAGGGTCTTTTGGTGGTGTTTAATTTCGGTCATTTAGGGGGATAAGGGCTGAATTTTATTTGTTTTGTTTTTTTCTCTAATGCTTCTTGCCGAATTTGTAATCAAGAAAAATCCTCTCTTTTTCTCACTTATTTGTGCTAAGGACGAAACTCCATCATCTTTCACCATTGCCGATTTCTTCCAACACTCTTTCATACTCTTTTTCTTTTACTCAACGTCAACTCTACATTATTGCTTTGGAGGCCGAATGTTCCATCATCATTTGAAGCCATAGCCGAATATCAAAGTTGCATTATTCTCTATTCTTCTGTCGCAAGTTTTAGAAACCGAAGTGTCATTGGTGGGGAGTTACTTCAATCGATTTCTATATGAGTAAGAGCTCTCCTCTAATCGTTGTTCTCCTATCTCTTTTAAATGCCAAAAGTTAAGAACCTAACTCTATTTTTTCCTCTGAGGCGAAATCTAGGAAAGTGACTTCGGGAAGTTGATTGATAGTGGTAAGTATTCTCTTAGAAATCAGTTTTGGATTCTTTTTCATAAGGGTGCGAAATCAAGTGGTTAAGACCTTGGTATAGGGTGGCCGAATGTGCATCAAGCCATAATCCCGTGTTTTTGTGTGTAGCCAGTGTTAGGGACAGAAAGGGAGCCTCTCAGGATTTGATCTATCAAGGGATTTTGGTAACTTCAAGAGCAAGCATATATTCGGGTTCTAAATAAGCAAGGTAAGTGGTTATAGCATTCGACCTTAGGCCATTTTTGGTATCTAAGTGGCTAATCGATTTTGTGCATGATGGATTAGGTGCTAATCGACAGGCATAAGGGCAAGTTTCAGGATTCTAGATTGTGTTAGATTCAATAGATCGAATCTGGCTAAGTAATCAGGTGCGTAGTTATTGCACTGTCTCTTGAATGATTATATGTGTTATTTTATGTATGTGTATAATGTGAATAATATGCATGGGACTTGGGATGTGACTATCGAAGGAAAAGGGTGTACATTATGTACGTGGTCTAATGTTAGCTATGTGCTTCATCAAGGGAGGTGCTGGCTAGGTGCCACATCTCGGCGGTTGATGGCTGTGTGCATCACCGTAGGCTGATTGATATGTGGGATCACTTAGGTGATCGGTGGCTCACCACTACCTTGAGCAAACAAGTCCGCCAAGGTAAGATATGTGGATCACTTATGTGATCGGTGGTGGATTAGCCACGGCCTTGGGTGAGTCTGCTAAGGTAGGTGTAATGGATGGACTTAGGTTGGGTTGGGCTTCATAATTGCATATTTATGGATCAGTGTGGATATGGGCCAAGCCCATATGTGGAGACATGTGAAATGACTATGCACTTGAGTCTGCTGACTCACCCAAATTTTACCAACATTTCGGTGATGCATAAAGCTTGGACCGGCCGGAGGGATACGAGGTGGCCCATGCGAAGTTATTTTATGCCATGCGAAGTTGATTTTCCTTGTTTTATATATTTTATATTATCAGATTTTGGGAATTTATTTGATGTAATAAGGGCCACTTATAGTATTTGGAAACTTTATTTATGGTTTTGAAGTTTATTTTATTATCGAACTAATAATGGGAAATATTTTTGGATTTAATTTATATTACAATAACATATGTAAAAGTTTTAATCCGGGAATTTATAACGACTAAATTTTCAATGGGCTTTTAAATACATAATGTTTTTCTACGGACAAAAATTTATACGTTTTCACCTTTAAGTCAAATTCTTTCAAAACATCTTCCCGCAGTGACATACCAGATCCGGTCAAGGCTCGTGGGCCGGGTTTGGGGGTGTTACACATAATGAACATATAGAGTAATATTTAATTATTTTTCTGACTCAGATTCGTGGTCCCGAAACCACCGTTCCAATTAGGGTCAAAATCGGGCTATTACAAAACTAAACATATTATTGCACCATCTGAATTGTATTCTACTTGATCTTAAAATTATTTGCAGTAACGGTCGATCTAATGATATTAGACTCAGCCCCAGTCAGAGTTGGCTTGGCGTAATCATACATGGTCAATGGATGAGGATCCATTTCTTCAATAACATATTATTTCTCTTGATTATCTATGATAATTTGATGTTGATCATGCCTTGCGCCTCTAACCTTTCTTCGATTTCTGTGAACTGTTCTTTCAATCTCACTATAAAAAAATTTTATTTGTTCCATTGGGTTGCCTTTATTCATAAACCAAAAGAACCTGTCAAAAACCAAATAAAAACTAATCAAAATCTCAAATTTAAATTAAAAATAAAATAAAAATGGTTAAATTAATAGAACTAAGGTTTTCCTAATATTTTAATCCCTGGCAATGGCACCAAAAACTTGATATCTACTAAACTAACTAAAAATTTGACCAAGGAAAGTGCACCTATCAATTAATGGTATAGCTACGGTGAACACAAATATCGTTCCCTTAAGGACTACAATTACTAGTATTTATCGTCTTTTTATTATTTAACCTAATAATTCAAATAATTGATTAAAACTAAAATTAACTAACTAAATTAACTAACGATTGCGTCAAAGAAATATAACCAAAAAAATAATAATCAAATATCAATCAAGTGACAAAACAATACCAAGGTAAAATTCCACCTAGACTTCATCTATAAGTATAATTACCTAAAGGTTAGGGGTGTTAGGAAATGTACTTTCGGGACCCTATCCATGAATTGAGGTCTTATTATTTTTAATTAATTCTTTATTTGCGTTGTCATAAAAGGGAATTGTTTGATAATTAGATAATTTTAAGTAGCAAGTGTTTAATTAAGTAAGGGACTAAATCAAATAGGTGATAAAAGTGGGAATGAATACTCAATTTATAAAGAGGATAAATATCAAAGGACTTAGCAATAAAATAAACCATTATTTAAATTAGTTTTATTAGTGGATGAGTATGAGAATAATATCTATGTTATATTAATAATAATTATAATAGGATAATTATGATATGTAAAGGAAATAAATAAAACAAAATAAAATGTTAATAGTGATATATGAAATAAAATAAAGAAAAGGTGACTGGAGGGGATGTTTTTCTTTTTTCTTGTTGCTGCCAAAAACCATTGAAGGTTTAAGGGAAAAGCTTGGTTA
Source organism: Gossypium rotundifolium (assembly GCA_025506655.1). Lineage (NCBI taxonomy): Eukaryota > Viridiplantae > Streptophyta > Magnoliopsida > Malvales > Malvaceae > Gossypium > Gossypium rotundifolium. The sequence goes on from CP106727.1 coordinate 92,720,924, forward strand.
TTTGCTTTACTATCTTTGAATGCATGTAATAATTTCTCAAAGGGAATTTCATTTTGATTATATTTTTGAGTTGGGAATAGATTAATTTAGCTAATCTTTATGTTAGAATGTAGAATTTTTGGAAGTGGTGGATAATTCCATAGATGAAGTTTAAATTTTCTTTTGGATTTAATGGTGAACTTTAATGCATGGATACTTTATGGAAAAACTTGTTAAGGATAATCTTATAATTTTTACATTAATGATATACTGAATAATGAGATTGAGCTGGATTTGTAACACCTCAAACCCGGCCCATGCGTTAAGGCTAGATTTGACATGTCACATAAGAAAATTCTACTAAGTCCTTTTTCCTAAATGGATCAATTAAAACAACTCCCTTTTAGAAAAAAAAAATATTTTAATAAAGTATTATTGAATAAAAGTTTGATTGATAATTCAATAAATTTGAGATATGAAAATCTTATGAGTCGTAACTTTAAAAATATCGTAAATGGTTTTGAGAAAAATTTGAAAATAATTTCCGAAAAGCATTGATGAAAATTTTAAGAGAAATTTTCGAGTTAAAAATATATTTGTAAAAGTTTATTATGAAACCCTTTTGTTTATTCATTTGAGAAAATGTTTATTTAAGTTTTTAGAAAAATTTCCATTTGAAGTACTTAGAGCATTTTAAATTCGTCAAACATTAAACAAAACAAAACAAATCCAGAGGCCTTATTACAACCTTAACTCAAATAGCGAAGTAATTAAAGTACTAAAGAAATCCAAATTTCTAAATTAAACCGTTTTTGTAGTATGGCCTCCACCGAGTCATCCACGGCCCAAGTCTCTATCACTAATTATTACCTGAAAAGGATAAGGAAAAACGGGGGTGTGTTACTAGAACTCAGTGTGTAACTCACTTACCGTTGTTCACTGGGCCAAAAACCCCTTAAGCAATTATTTGGGCCTAAGCCCATGTACAATAATAAAAATGTATCGAATATAATATGAATATGAAATACAATTCCCAAACCAAGCCTAGTAATCCATCCGCTACACACCACCCGTACCAACCAACACACCTGTGGGGATCAAGTTAACCCACCTCGCCAACACACCAATCGCAGGCATTAAGCCATTTATATCACATATAACTGTGGACAAGCCACCAGAGTAACAGAATTTACGTGGCATTGAAACACCCCACACCCGGCCCACGAGAATGGACTGGATCTGGTATGTTCCTCGTAGTAACCCGGTTCAAATTCATTCGAATACTTTGAAAACTATGTGTTTTGGAAGATAGTTTGTTGTGGGTTGGGCTTGAGTTGGAAACAAATTTTTTTTTTTTTTATAACAAAAACCCATTTGTTTCAAGTGACAAAATATTTAAACTTATTTCATATTAAGTGGGCTTACTTTTTATAAAGCCCTAAATTCATAACATAGTAATTATAGTAGAAATAAAAATCCGTCACGGTGGCCTTATTACATAAAACGAAACCCAAAATAATAAATTGTACAGTACTTAAAATAAAATGAAGGATCAAATTAAATTGAACTTCAAGTCGATCATGGCCACCACAAGTTCCACCGTCCCGGTCCATTCTTTCATCATCACCAAACATATTCCCACAACGGGTGAGTCGATAGACTCGGTGTGTAACCAACACTAAACATAATAGAAATAGGCACACCATAAAAATCATATGCATATAACAATTTCAAGATCATGATGCAAACCCGAACCCAAACCTATATGCCATCCGCTACACTCCACCCGTACCAACTTTGTGCAAGTGGGGACTACTAAGTCAACCCTCCTTCCGCTACACTCCATCGAAGGCGTTCATTGCAATCGACGTGCTCATCGCCCACTGATAATATCGTGGCATAGCCACCACTGTAATGTAACCGAAGTCACCACTTAGTGAGACCGAAGTCATCACATTCACTTAGTGAGACCAAAGTCATCACATTCACTTAGTGAGACCGAAGTCATCACTTTCACTTAGTGAGATCGAAGTCATCACTTTCAAATATAACGTTGGTGAGACCAAGTCAACACCTTCACTTAGTGAGACCGAAGTCATCACATTCACTTCCCTTCTTCAATTGACCAATGCCCCAAATAATAAATATCATGCATAACATATTTTATTACACTTTCACATCACTTGTTCACATGTTAAATATAACATCTTTTGAAATCCTAGTAGAAGTAGGAAAACGTGCCTTAGCACTTTGTACCATAATATGGTACTTTGGTCACTTTCTTTCACTTTCACTTTAACATATATAACATATTTAAACCATAAATCTATTAAGATTAGTGTGGAATACACACGGTACCTTAGCCTTATTCTTACACTTTCATATTAACACATATAATGAATTAAAGCCGTAAATCTATCAAGATTTAGTGTAGGGTACACACCTGATTTGCTTATCAATTCCTTGAAATCCCGAAAACCCGATCTATTGCTTTAGATCTCAATTCCTACATTTGATTAATCACTTACTACTTTAATTAAAAACATTTGACCATAAATTCAAAATCCTAGTAGGATTAGTATTCTTAAAACTTACCTTGTTGCCGATTTCAATACTAATCAAATCCCAAAATCTATGCTATGCTCCTCCTTATATTCGGCCAAGCACTAAATCTCATCAGGGGTTAGTTTCGACTTTTTAAACAAACAAGAATTAGATCTAATTATCAAAATAGGCCTTAGCCGAAAGCTATAGACACTTACCTTGTGGATTTTAAATCCCGAAATTCACCGAATAACTAGGGAACACGTGGCCTATGGTGTACATTCGGGAAAAGAATTTCTTCTTCCATGATTCGGCCAAGATTAATAATCGAAATTAGTCTCTAAATTTCAATAAGTCTAGAATATAAAAGAATGGAAAACTAAACTTGAATCTTACCCTTATTTGAAGGAATCGATTGCACCTTCACTTTAACCTTCAGAGATTCGGCTTAGGGACTTGATGAACAATCGGCTATGATTCCCTTACGTATTTGGTTTCAAAGATGAAAGAAGAGAGGAATAATAGGCTTAGAGGGAAATCGGCTAGGAGGCTAAAAGAAAAGAAGAAAAAGAATGGATGCTCAAGAAGAATATTTGGCGAGGAAAAGAGAGAGGAGAATGAATAATGAATGGCCCTAGTCCCTCCTTTTATAGCCGAATTTACTAGGCCAAGAATCCTTTACTTGGCCACCACTCTTCCTTATTTTCCTAATTAAAGAATAATTCTTCATTTATCCACCTATTTAGCCGAATTTTAAAGAGAATAAAACTCTTCCCTTAAGAGTCCTTATGATCTTTTAATTAGCTGAGTTTTAAAGAGAATGAAACTCCTCTTTTGTAAGCTTGTGCCGTCCACCTCTTGGGCTTCTAGAAGCAAAATAAAACTTATTTTATTTGCTTCTTATGTGACTCAAACTCAAGCCCAAAACCTCTTGCATTTGGGCCATTTCCTAAAGCCTTAGGTGGCATCTTCAGGCCACATTTCCAAGTCCGTTATTGGGTCAAAGTTCATGTTCTTTATATCTTTAGGGTCACTTGGCCCTAAGCTCCCCTTTGGGCTCTTAAATTCGACATTCCGGGGTCATTTTTAAGTTTCCTAAAATTTTTGCGCGGCTCTGTATTTTCCAAGTTTCCAAAATGTTTAGTTTCCTATTTTGGCTTGGTTTCCAAAATGTTTAGTTTCCTATTTTGGTTTGGTTTCCAAAATGTTTAGTTTCATATTTTGGTTTGGTTTTCCAAAATGTTCTCTTTCCTAATTCCATTAGGTTTCCAAAAATGTCTAAGTTTCCAAAAATGTCCATTTCCATTTCCATTTCCATTTCCATTTCCATTTTCATTTCCATTTTCATTTCCATTTTCATTTCCATTTTCATGCATTTCTAGGTTTCCAAAAGTATCAAAATTTATTCATAGTACTTGAAACTTGTCATTTCATACAATTAAACCGAAATGCATAGGCCCTATTCAGGATGTTACAGCTTCTACCCCTTAAAAATAATTTCGTCCTTGAAATTACTTACTATCATTCATCCGCATGATCTAACTCACCACACTACGCTATTGTCACAAGACTCGATCTTAAAGAACTATTATACTTTTTAGGCACATTCTCTAAGTTCACAATCAAGGTTCCATACACTTCATTAGCAACATAAGATCGAACTAATCTTATAGCGAGTAAAGTAATGAAGTATAATCCAGAAATAAGAAACTTACTCGTTGTCTCGTTTGGCACGTCACTATCCTCGCGACGGCCGACTGCATAAACTAACCTTGGCTGCCTTACATCTGAACCTTCAGCACCTTCGCTTGGTGCTCCACGTCCTCGACCGAAACCATTACCTCTGTTATTCAAACCTCGACCTCGTTGAGGTCAGCATCCTCCCTAAAGCGATTAACATTACGAGTTCTTTGGTCGTCTATCATCCGATATCTTTGGACAGTCCTTGAGCATATGGTCCTTAGACCCACATTTAAGACATGCTCCTATCTTTTCCAACACTCACCGAATGTTTCTTTCCACAATGCTCACAAGAACGACATCGCCATCCCGTAGCGATTGTTGATCCCTCTACCATCGCCTGGGCCTTTTCGCACATTTTTGACGATCCATAACCCTCTTGGGTCTATTCCTATCGAGTTCGCCTAGTCGAGTCCTTGATTCCTTCAGCTACCTTAGCCTTTTCAACCAACGTGGAGAACTCCCGCTCCTGATGTGGATCTATCAATAACCTTAGGTAATCCCTTAATCCATCCTCAAAACGGACACAGCGTTCATGTTCAATCGCGACTACTCCTCGAGCATATCGGCTTAACCTTAGAAATTTAGCCTCATATGCGTTCGATTTGTTCCCTGAACTAGTCCTAGAAAAGCTTTCATTTGCTCATCAATATACCGAAAGTCCGACATACTTCTTCCGATATGCCTCCTTAGCATACTCCCACGCCGATCCTCCGCCGTGGCACCATCACGAACCGTTAGCCACCATTGGTATGCTTCATCACGTAACAAGGCTACCATCCTTTCAACTTCTCCTCGGGGTCGTCGAGTTCATCCATAATACGCCGGTTGCTTCCAACCAATACTTACGTGATCTGGGTGCCACACGGACACTCCACGAAACACCTCACCCCGTTGGCTTCGAGTCGCTCGGTCTGATTTCGAGCTCGAATTTCCACCCGCCACCACCATTTCCAATACTGTAACATGGCTGCGACACGCCTCATCCCCGTCCGAGCCTTTGCTCGACATTAACAAATGGGGGTGGTGGTGGTAGAACTCATTGTCGAACCTTGACTGATCTAACCGGTTCGACACGCTTATTCTTCCTCTATCAAGTCCTTGATTTAATCGCGTCCTCTAGAACTCATTTTCTAGAGTCGAGATCTGATTTAGAAATTTTATGGATTAGTCTTTGTTCCACTTATTTATCGGCGAAGAAGTTTTATGGAAAGGGATTTAAGAGTGGTTCTTTCGTATTCATACAAACACACAGTCTTTTCCATTCATTCGTTCATCCATCAAACAAGTATGAACTTTCGTTCATTCAGAGAAACGTTGTAGTTTTTGTTGTTGTTGTTGTTTTCCTCTACCCGGGGGTATTTTCGTAATTTTGTCCTACAGGGGCATTTTCGTAATTTTTCAAAAGAAAATGTTCCTTGGTGTTTTTGTCGAAAATTATTTTGAAAATTTTGAAGTCTAGGGGTAATTTGGAAAAAATTTTAAATCTGGGGTTATTTCGGTAGTTTTTAACCTTAGGGGTATTTTGGTAATTTTTCACAAATCAGGGTAAATTTGTAAAATTTAATAAATCAGTGGTATTTCAAAAGTTGTAAAACTCTGAGGGTTCTTTTCGAAAATTGTTCCTTCAAAAATGGGAGTGTTGCAAAATTTTTTTTTTAAATCCAGGGTCATTTTGGTAATTTTGTAAGTCAGGGGCAATTTTGTAATTTTCCAAAATCAAGATATTTTGGTAGTTTGCAAGTTAGGGTTTTGAATATTTATAAAATAATGAAATTTTGTAAAACTGTTGAGTAGTTGAATCATTTATAAACTAAGGGCATTTTGGTAATTTTACCACTAAGGGCATTTTTGTAATTTGTATGGAAAAATTTTTTCAAAATAAATGTGTCTTGTAATAGTTTTTTCGTGAATTAAGGATGAGGAAAGAAAGTGATTTAAGAATTTTAATATTAAGTGTAAAAAAATGGCTAATTCCCTTTGGGTTTTAGTTATTGAGTTTTGCCTATGACCGAGCCTTCTTGGTCGTGGTGAACCAAAGCTACGCACTGGCGGGATTCGAGTGGAGAGGAGGTGAGTCACGCGGATTGCTTAAATACCAAGCTCCCATGAAACCATTCCTAGACATGCGTCAGGGTTGCCACACCGTTAAGTCCTCTAGGTTAGGGTGAACCAAGCTACGCACCAGCTTAGGATTCAAGAAGAGGAGGTGAGTCACTAGGACCGCTTAAATACCAAGCTCTTCAGGATCCACTCCTAGACATGCGTACCATGGTTGCCACACCTAGCTTAATTGACTTAGTCATAGGTTGGTTTAGTGCCTTAAATCTTATGTGTTTGTGTTTGAGTAGTCTAATCCTAGGGTTCAAGTTCCTATCATACTATTCTACGTTCCATGTCTTTTCTACCCTTATATAAATCATAGAATCACACATAGAGTTAGGGGTACTTACACGGTGGATCATGGTTGGAGACTTAGGGCCATGTCTTTGTACTGTTTATTTGTAAAAATACTTTCATAAAACTCATTTGGCCTTATTTTAAAAACGTTTTGGGCCTTAGGCCACAGTAGAGAGTTTGAACTGGCTCTGAAACTAAATTGAAACACCCCACACCCTACCCACGAGAATGGATGGATCCGTATGTTCCTCGAAGTAACCCTGTTCAAATTCATTCAATACTTTGAAAACTATGTGTTTTGGAAGATAGTTTGTTGTGGGTTGGGCTTGAGTTGGAAACAAATTTTTTTTTTATAACAAAACCCATTTGTTTCAAGTGACAAAATATTTAAACTTATTTCATATTAAGTGGGCTTACTTTTTATAAAGCCCTAAATTCATAACATAGTAATTATAGTAGAAATAAAATCATCACGGTGGCCTTATTACATAAAACGAAACCCAAAATAATAAATTGTACAAGATTTAAAATAAAATGAAGGATCAAATTAAATTGAACTTCAAGTCGATCATGGCCACCACAAGTTCCACCGTCCCGGTCCATTCTCGCTCATCACCAAACATATTCCCACAACGGGTGAGTCGATAGACTCGGTGTGTAACCAACACTAAACATAATAGAAATAGGCACACCATAAAAATCATATGCATATAACAATTTCAAGATCATGATGCAAACCCGAACCCAAACCTATATGCCATCCGCTACACTCCACCCGTACCAACTTTGTGCACCGTGGGGACTACTAAGTCAACCTCCTTCCGCTACACTCCATCGAAGGCGATCATTGCGATCGGCGTGCTCATCGCCCATCGATAATATCGTGGCATAGCCACCATCGTAATGTAACCGAAGTCACCACTTAGTGAGACCAAGTCATCACATTCACTTAGTGAGACCAAAGTCATCACATTCACTTAGTGAGACCGAAGTCATCACTTTCACTTAGTGAGACCGAAGTCATCACTTTCAAATATAACGTTGGTGAGACCGAAGTCAACACCTTCACTTAGTGAGACCGAAGTCATCACATTCACTTCCCCTTCTTCAATTGACCCGAATGCCCCAAATAATAAATATCATGCATAACATATTTTATTACACTTTCACATCACTGTTCACATGTTAAATATAACATCTTTTTGAAATCCTAGTAGAAGTAGGAAAACGTACCTTAGCACTTTGTACCATAATATGGTACTTTGGTCACTTTCTTTCACTTTCACTTTAACATATATAACATATTTAAACCATAAATCTATTAAGATTAGTGTGGAATACACACGGTACCTTAGCCTTATTCTTACACTTTCATATTAACACATATAATGAATTAAAGCCGTAAATCTATCAAGATTTAGTGTAGGGTACACACTTGATTTGCTTATCAATTCCTTGAAATCCCGAAAACCCGATCTATTGCTTTAGATCTCAATTCCTACATTTGATTAATCACTTACTAATTTAATTAAAAACATTTGACCATAAATTCAAAATCCTAGTAGGATTAGTATTCTTAAAACTTACCTTGTTGCCGATTTCAATACTAATCAAATCCCGAAATCTATGCTATGCTCCTCCTTATATTCGGCCAAGCACTAAATCTCATCAGGGGTTAGTTTCGGCTTTTTAAACAAACAAGAATTAGATCTAATTATCAAAATAGGCCTTAGCCGAAAGCTATAGACACTTACCTTGTGGATTTTAAATCCCGAAATTCACCGAATAACTAGGGAACACGTGGCCTATGGTGTACCTTCGGGAAAAGAATTTCTTCTTCCATGATTCGGCCAAGATTAATAATCGAAATTAGTCTCTAAATTTCAATAAGTCTAGAATATAAAAGAATGGAAAACTAAACTTGAATCTTACCCTTATTTGAAGGAATCGATTGCACCTTCACTTTAACCTTCGAGATTCTACTTAGGAACTTGATGAACAATCGGCTATGATTCCCTTACGTATTTGGTTTCAAAGATGAAAGAAGAGAGGAATAATAGGCTTAGAGGGAAATCGCTAGGAGGCTAAAAGAAAAGAAGAAAAAGAATGGATGCTCAAGAAGAATATTTGGCAGAGGAAAAGAGAGAGAGAATGAATAATGAATGGCCCTAGTCCCCTCCTTTTATAGCCGAATTTACTAGGCCAAGAATCCTTTACTTGGCCACCACTCTTCCTTATTTTCCTAATTAAAGAATAATTCTTCATTTATCCACCTATTTAGCCTAATTTTAAAGAGAATAAAACTCTTCCCTTAAGAGTCCTTATGATCTTTTAATTAGCCGAGTTTTAAAGAGAATGAAACTCCTCTTTTGCAAGCTTGTGCCGTCCACCTCTTGGGCTTCTAGAAGCAAAATAAAACTTATTTTATTTGCTTCTTATGTGACTCGAACTCAAGCCCAAAACCTCTTGCATTTGGGCCATTTCCTAAAGCCTTAGGTGGCATCTTTAGGCCACATTTTCAAGTCCGTTATTGGGTCAAAGTTCATGTTCTTTATATCTTTAGGGTCACTTGGCCCTAAGCTCCCCTTTGGGCTCTTAAATTCGACATTCCGGGGTCATTTTTAAGTTTCCTAAAATTTTCAGCTGACTCAGTATTTTCCAAGTTTCCAAAATGTTTAGTTTCCTATTTTGGCTTGGTTTCCAAAATGTTTAGTTTCCTATTTTGGTTTGGTTTCCAAAATGTTTAGTTTCCTATTTTGGTTTGGTTTTCCAAAATGTTCTCTTTCCTAATTCCATTAGGTTTCCAAAATGTCTAAGTTTCCAAAATGTCCATTTCCATTTCCATTTCCATTTCCATTTTCATTTCCATTTTCATTTCCATTTTCATTTCCATTTTCATGCATTTCTAGGTTTCCAAAAGTATCAAAAATTTATTCATAGTACTTGAAACTTGTCATTTCATACAATTAAACTGGAAATGCATAGGCCCTATTCAGGATGTTACAGGCATTGCCACCATTCAAATTTGTGGCAGGGCCACCAAAATTATGTAGCAGAGCTACCAGAACTTCTCTTCAATTTTATCCCATCCCATGCAAATCATGCATAATGCATAAAAAATCACAATATAACAATAGTAATTTTATTCAGATATTTATTACAAAAATTATGGCCCTTTATAACAGTTTATCAATTAGGCCCATTAAGCAGAACATTAGATTGGTCCATATATCATATTATCACATCGGCCCATATATCATATTATCACATCGTCCCATATATCATATTATCACATCGACTCATATATATCATATTATCCTATCGGCCCATATAGCATTTTATATTGATTTGGCCCATTAGGGGCATTTTCGTAATCTTCCATGGTGTTAATGCCGATTTTGTCAATTTTATCAAAATAGTGAGATCTAAGCCAATTTCCCGGTTTCACATTAATACGATTTTAATCAAACGGTTTACTACCACTATGACATTAATCTCTAACTCATAGAAAATGGTGTGAGATTACACACCTTATTACGGTAAGCACTACGCTTTCTCGATCGTCGTCACCTAAAATTTTATAATGCTTGATTAGTCGACATATGCGATTTAATAAATCCACTTTAAAACAAACAATCTAAAATTTACCCTCAAAATCGTGAACAACTACGATTTGTCAGTTTTCCCCGGATGACGGTCCACAACCCGGTGGAAAGTCCCGAATCGCTGATGCCTCGAAATTGTGAACGACCTCGAATAGTCGATTCTCACCGGATGAGGGTCCACAACCCAGTGAAAAGTCTCAAATCACCGAAACAACCCTTCGCTTGAATTTAGGAGTTGGGATCGTTAATCCACTCCTTTTGAGATCTCCACTCGACTTTCCTTTCAAATCGGTACCACAAGCCTCCATTCGATTAGATCTTATATAGAACGATATTACGATAAATATGATTGTCCAAGGGTGAATGATTGACTTACCACAAATTTTTTGAGTGATCAATGAATGGATCGATCGAGCGTTTAAAACCCTAAAATATAATTTGTTAATCATCACTATACCAATAACATCTTAACGAATCAAGAACGATTCATAGAATCCATGAAGAACTCCTTACCTTAAAGATTTTTAAGACCGATTCCCAACGATTGTATGATGATTTCGGAAAAATCAAAATTTTGGCCTTCCACTAAATCACTACGAAGAAGAAAATAATTTCGTTTGAGAGAGAATAAGATGATGGTTTCGGTCAATATAACCATCCCAAACCAAAACAATATTTCGGCATTAAGAGAAATAAAATAAAACATTAGAAAGAACACTTACCGATTGATTATAGAATGAATGATAATTCGAATGAGGAAGAAAGAATTATGAAAAGGTTTCGGTTATAAAGAAAAAGTGAACAATGATATTCGGCTATGGAGGCTATGGATTTTGAGAAGAAAAAGAAAGAGTTGAAAAATTTTGTAAAAAGAAATTGAAAGATGAAAATGTGTATTTTTGAGGTTTCGGTTCTTCCAAAGGATAAAGAGTGAACAATTTTGTCTCAATGGTTTAGGTACATTCGGCAATCAAGAAGAAAGAAGAAAAATTTTGCTTATTAGCAACTTGAAGTTTCGGCATGAAGCGGAAGAATTTAGAGAAAATGACTCAATTTGACAAAAAGAAAATTTGTCCAAAACAAACACTTTGGTTTATCAAAAGGCAAAGCACTAATTCGGCTATCAAGGAAGATGGACAAAAGATGAATATGTGACCAATCAAAAGAGAAGAAAAATGCACTATTGTGCTAGTAGGTTTCGGCAAAGAGAATAGCAAATTGGGAGAAGATGACACAAAAGTTGCAATTAGAAGTTTTTTGGCCAAAACAATACCAAGACCTTACCAAATGCCAAAGTAAAAATTCAGCTACCTATCTAACCCCAAAACTATCCACATGCATTACATTATGGATAAAAAAAATTTTCCAACCACACTTTCCATAACATTCTCCCCTTTTTGTGCCAACATGTCCCCCATACTTGCCATTTCTTTTGATTCCTTTCCCCAACCTCAACCTTTCCTTATTTCCTTTAGCCACCTTATCAAAAATAAAGAAGTCCACCTTGCCATATATACACCTTGGCCAACACTTAAGGAGAGAATGCAAAAATAAAAGTCAAAATTTGCACACTATGGGATTTGAACCTCCTCCCTCAAAGTCCTTTACTTAATGCCATAACTTGTTTACTAATTGCTCATTTATGCTAACCATTTACTCATTTATTTCCATAAGCTTTAAGGTCACTTACTCTATCTCCTTAAAGTGCTAAATGCCAAAATTTTTACTATGTCCAAATCGACCCCGAGTCTTCTCAGGACCTTCCTTGGACATACAAAATTAATAATTTAACTAGCTTAGCACCAAAAATAGTGCAACACATAGAATTCCAAATTTTAGGATGTTACATGATTGTTGGGAGAATTTTGGCATGCAAGGGTTGTGTTTCTTTGGATGTTTACGAGTTGGAAAAAAATAATTAAATGAAGAAGGGATGTTAATTTCAATTGTCATTTTAATGTAATTGTATGATGAGTTTAAAATGAATTGATTGTTAGGGATGTAGCTATTGTTAAATTCTAGATGGCATGGTATTGAGTGATAAATTTCAAGAGTATAAGGACTGTTTCGGAATTAGATAGATATGTATATAAATATATTCAGTGGCATGAGGAAATTATTGTAGACATTGGATGTCTGGTTATATTTGTGACAAGGACTAAGTTGATTGAATACCAAATGTTAATGGTTAAATATGTAACTATGATTATTGAGTAATTGGTTGAATTAAATTAATATTTCTAGATCGAGAAACAAGAGATTCAGTTACCAATCATGGAAAAGAGAAAGCTACTGAATAATTGTTTACAAGCGTAATTCCGGTAAGTTCATAGACTTGAACTTAACTTTTCTATTTACCATTTAATTAATCAATGTTAAACTAGTACTTGATATACAATTATATGTGTTTTATTGAATTCGGATGTAAGGAAATGAATGAGGAAATTTTGGAAGTAAATAATTAAACAAACATCGTTGGTTTATCCAACTAGTGTAACAGCTCGATTTTGGTGTAGTCAAAATAGTGGTTTCGAGACCACAAATTCAACAAAGAAAAATTTATTTTTATTATATTTTTATGGTCTACAGTTTTATGAAATGATTTTGTGAAAATTTCGTTCGAAATTTTGATGTTTGGGCACTCAATTTAGTTAAATAGACTAAACTGCAAAAAGAAAAAATTTTGAGTTCTATATGTTAAAGGTGTCCAATTTCTATGAGATCTTAAATTAGAGGCCCTTAGATGGTAATTAGACCACTATACCTTAAGATGGACAAAAATGGACATGGTTAGGTGAAATTTCAAAGTTTGGCATTAAGGGCATTTTAGTAAAATGGTAAATAAAGACAAAATAAAACAAATAAAAGATGTTCATCTTTCTATTTTCATCCCCCCATGGCTGAATGTCCCAAAGGAAACCATGGCTAGGGTTTGCCAAGCTTTCAAGCTCGATTATCAAGAAAAATGAAGTTCAAGTCTAGATCAGGGGAAAACCAAATTGTTTGACGATTAGGTCCATTTCTGTAATTTTTGTACCGAGGTAAGTTCATATGTTAATAATGCAACGTTATAATTGTATTTATAATGTTTTGATAATGCATAAATTATATGATTGACTCTATGCATGTAATTGATAAAGTTTTGACAAGCAAGAAAATCCCGATTGAACCTTAGGAATAGATTAGGATACAAGTGACAAGTCACTAGGAACCCATGTGAATATCTAATTATGTGATTTATGTGTCCTGGGTGCTGGTCTTGTGCGTCCTACCGGTGGCTAGGTATACCAGCATGAGTTGCGGATACCTGACAGCTTGTGTGAGCAGCACTGTGTAGCTGCGTCTTAATTGACAAATTGTGTGAACAGGCCCGTGGATAGCTCAACAACGAGCCTATATTTGTTATGAGAATGTGGTAGCATTGACTACATATGTGGCACTTATGTGCAAATCTTTCCGTGTATCTGATAGTATTCCAAGTGTTCAACGGTATGTCAAATATGAGAAAGTCTGTGAATATGTTATGAGATGGTACAGGTATGTTGTAACACCCCAAACCCGGCCTAGACGTTACGCCGAATCTGATGCATCATATGGAATGGTTTTTCATGAAACTTCGTGATCATTTAAAACTGTTGCATCACATTTGAAAACTCTGAGTTAGGTTGGTCATTTGAAAACTCAGTGCTCATTTTACATTTGGAATCTCATAATTTATTTGAAAACTGCCTTGACTGTGAAATTTGAATTTGAACTATTGTGGTTATGTGATATTTTGAAAATACTTATTGTCGTTGTATGTGAAACTGGAGTTTTATTCATTATTATTTGTAAATCATTCGTTACATTTTGGAAAATGGTTACTTAAATTTTTAGGAAATACCCATGCTGGTTAATTCATAAAGATAATTAATGCGTTGAAAATAAAACCAATTTAAAAATATCAGTAGCCTTGTTATAGAACAAAATCCCAATTTGAAACAAAATTTAAAGAAAAGCAAAATAGAGTTTACCAAATAGACAGTGCATGGCCACCATAGAGTCCACCTCGGCCCACATCCGCTAAACTAAGAATCACCTGCAAAAGTCAAGCAGAAGGATGAGTCAAGAAGACTCAGTGTGCAATTCCCCACATGAACCATAACTGAGCTCGAACCCATTCAAATACCAACTAGGCCTTAGCCCCTTACGAAATCACATTAGGCAAAGCCCATACAGAAACAAACTGGGCCTTAGTCCTATTAACATGTCACAGCAGATATAATGTATGCAATGTGAAGAAAACCTAGCCCAACCTATTTTTCCATCCGCTACACACCACCCATTCCTGCCAAACACACCAGTGGGGATTTATACAATCAACCCTTACCGCTACACACCATCGATGGCAGCCATGCTGCAGTCAGCTGCTCATCGCCGAAATATGTGGCATAGACACCAAAATAATGTGACGACGCCACTGAAGTATATGGCAGAGCCACCGAAATACACTGCCCCTTTCATCAATATCATATCCCAAAGCCCATACAACATATTATCATATTATGATGAGTGCAATCATATTTCCAGTGTACAATAGATAATCAAATCATACATATATTATAGGTTATGTTATTCAAAAGGAAAAATCATAAAGGTACTTACTTGGAGTCTCCAACCTTACCCACAAGGGCATCTCAACTATCGATATAGTCATTCCGGCTTTCAACTAATACAATCATTAATGCAAAATGATAAAAGAAGGTGTGAGAAATACACACCTGATTACACGAAAAATTAGACACTCTAGATTGTCGACACTCTCACTAGAGGCAATAACATCGATTTGTCTATCCCAAACAGACGTCAGCTCTCTACCACAACTCCGCGAAAAATCCTGCACTACAGATACGACACGTCGCTTGAACTTGGGAGTAGAGACTACGAGTCCACTCCCCTCAGACTCTCTTATCTTCACCCCCTAGGTTGGCTAGCACTCGCATCCATCAAGAAAATCCCGATCAGAGATCATAATAATGAGGATTGGTGATTATCTGACAAGGAGGCTTGGTTATGGCAGAGTAATATGAAAGAGAAAGAGAAATAAAACCAAATAAAAGTGGATACTTACCTCGATCAAAGGAGAATCGAACACCAATAGATTCGACTTACAAAATCGGATGTGTCCCTAAATAACACAAGGGTTAGGACCGATGCCCAAAACAAGAACAAAAGAAATGGCCTTTCATCCAAATTGAAACGTGAAAGAGGCCCTTCATCCATTCGGCCACACCACCACTTACCAAATGCTTTCCGAATGAAGACTAAACGAAGAAGAGAAGGTAAGATTGATCCCTTCTACAATTGGCCAATGCCCATAAAGAAGTGAGGTAAAGATTTTTGATTTTCCAAGACAATGAGAGAAGAGAAACGAGCGAAAACAAATAGAGGAAGAAGAACCCTTACCAAACTAACTAGAAAGTGCCAAATGGGATGGTTAGATTCGGCGATTGCAGTAAAAATAACGGGAGTTCCAAGTTCAGCTATGACAGCTAAAAGAAAATGGGGTTCCAATGGTAACCAAAAAGATTAAGAACAGAAATGATCACTTGAAACTAGGAAAAGAAGAAGATTTGGAATTCGACTATGGTGAAGTTTAAGAGAAAAAGAAATGGTATGAGGGTAGTTCTAATGAGAGTAGATAAAGAGAGATGACAATGAGAGTTTTGGCTTTGGAAAATAAAGGTAACGCATAAACAAAAAACAATCACTCAAGGAAGTTTCGCCTATGGTGAAGAAGAAAAGAGATGAACTTTCGGTTGTTGAGCAATAAGAACAAGATGGAAGAAAATACTATGAAGAGGAAAAAGGAGAGAAGTGAAAATAGCTTTAGTATTGAGGGTAGAAAGTGCCGAAAATGCAAAAGAGAATACTAAAGCACCTATAGAGTTTCGGCACAAAACACTCCAAAGCTTATGTTATGCCTCCCTTCCCCAAAATGTCAATTTTTGCTACTCTTCTCCCCCTTCTAGCCGAAAATCACCTCCCACAACACGCACATTCGGTCCAACTCTCCCAACACCATCCACATCCCTTGTTTTGCTCCCCCAAGTTCTCCCCATCACCCTTTCAAATTGATTTGACCAATTCAACTCCTTAAACACCTCTCATCCATCCATTCAAATAGTTTGACCCAGTATCTTCTCTCTCCTCCAGAGTTCAAAAATAAAACTCAACATGCAACATGTAGGATTCGAACTCCTCCCCCTTTGCTCCTACAAGTGACGCCACATCCACTCCACTTTATGCTCATCTTGAGTCATCAAACACAAATAATTATCCCTAAGGCCTGCTTCCACTAGCTCTCTCTCCCCTTATGCCCAAAAAGTAAAATTTTACCAAAGCTCTAGCTCAAACCCGAGTCTCCCCAAGACTGCCAAACACACCTAAATAACAAGCTTAGCTAGCCAAACACATAAAATAGTGTAAAATGTAGAACCCCTAAATTCTAAGATGTTACATATGTATGTAAATATCAAAGGAAATGAACTTAGTAGAAGATGAAGTATTAGTAAGAATGTGATTGAGTAAGTTATGCTCATGAAGTTTTGATGACATTTATGTTAATATATGTTAAGTTATTTATATGACAAATGTATGATAAATGTTTTGTATTATTTACGTATGGACTTACTAAGCTATATAGCTTACCCTCTTTCTTTCCTTTATCTTATAGTGTTACCAAGCTAGCTCGAGATCAGAGATTGTCAGAGATTCAGATCACACTATCAAACCCTCTCATTTTGGGTATTGATGATCTTAGTATTTTGAAAGTATGGCATGTATAAGGACTTAGACATTTTGTTATATGTGTCATTATGATTGTAGCCAATGTGTTGGCTTGTAATGGTCAAAGGCTTGTTTTGATATTTGGCCATGTAGATTGGCTTATTTGGGCTAACATGATTGTAAGCCTAAGTATATTTATATATGTGCCAATGTCTTTGGTGATATGGTCATGGTATGCTTGGTGAATGATGGCAATGTGATTTATGACATGAACGTGAAATGTTTGGCAATGTGGTCTATTGAATAGATGATAAAGTGGTGTACAATTAGGCATCTTGAAAGTAGTCAATTGTGGCTTAATAAATGTTGTGAGTATGATAGATGTTGATATTGTATTAGCATGTGTTGGTCATAATTGTGGATGTTTTAGTTGCCTAAGTATGTTATGTTTTGTGCCTTTGAATTGGTGTAAGTGTATGTGTGAATTTGGGTGGCAAATGGCTTGGTAAATAGCATTTATTTTGTCTACACGGGTAGACACACGGGCGTGTGTCTAGGCCGTGTGTGACACACGGTCTGCCCCACAGGCATGTGTTTCGGCCGTGTGTCCCATGCACTTTAATTTTCAAAAATAGAATGTCCAGAATTGAGCACACAGGCAGAGACAGGACGTGTGTCTTAGCCGTGTGTGCTACACAGCCTAGCACACGAGCGTGTGGCACAGCCGTGTGGCACAAGTCAGAGAGCAACCTAAATTGAACACGGTCTGAAGCACGGGCATGTCCCAAGGTCACACGGGCGTGTGAGCCCTACAGTTAGCAAAAAAATTCTAAGTTTTGTAAAAATTTCCTGAGTTCCCGGTTTAGTCCCGAACTATTTTTAAAGTATGTTTTGGGCCCCGTAGGCTCGTATTAAGGACTTTATGATTGAATATGAATGGTTTTAATTTGGATGCAAATTTATGACTTGGAATTGTGTAAATGCTTGTGTTATAAGTTTGATAATGCCTCGTACCCTGTTCTAGCATTAAATACAGGTAAGGGGTATTACATTTAGTGGTATCAGAGCTATGATTTAGTCAATTCTCAGTCTAACGTAGTGTGTGTGAGAGTCTAGCTATACATGCCATATATAATTTATGATAGTGTGTAGACTCCTGACAATTTAAATTGTGTTTTCATTTAGTAAATAGATCCCAACCGAGCTTCCTCTGGTATTGGAAATGATACTCAAGTATCTAAGTAAAGATATGCTTATGATGAGTTGAAACTCATAAAGGTATGGATAAAAGTTCATAATATTGTGTTTACGATAAATATTATGTTATATGTGTGTATACTTGAGAGTCAAATTTAGAGGCTTTACAATCTTCACCCCCTTGCCAGTATAGTATGGTACAATGAAATCCACAAGATTTAGACTTAATAAGCTCATAAGTGTGAAATCAAAGAGTTCATTGGCCGAATGATTAATAATGCGGTTAGAACTGAGAATTGGTTATCGAGTAAGGGCAAATCTAGAAGGGATATCAGGTTTTTTAGAAGATCATTCAGGTTACGTATTGTCACTTTTAAAGGAGAAATTAATCTTGACTAATCGACTCATTCAGGTATGATGTCTATAGAATGTAGTAACCAAAACTTCTGCTGAATTGATTTTCGTTAGTATATGGAATAATGTGGAAGTAAGGATGACTGTAATAATTAGTGGAATAATATTTGAGTTATAAAGATATCTAAGTACAGCAGTTATAGTTGAATAGATTATGATGATCTCTTCCAGGTATTCTATGCTTTCATTTATTTTCAGAGTTATATGTAACTGTTTGTTTTCAGATGGAATTCTTATCGAATGAGCATGCTAGCTAACTATAATGTTAGACAAAAGCACTGTTGGACTTGTTGTTTTATGATTGGCATTTCTTTATCTTTCTTTGGGATTCTATTCTATTACGTTTGGTATAAAAGTTGATGGTGAAATTTATATGAGGCTATTATTCTGTTTCTACTGGTTGTTGTTTTGTTTTATATAAATATGGAAAATATATTTTCTCTGTCACAACTAATTCCTGTGCGTATAAGCAATGTTTTTCTCCTAGTTTTTCTTCGAGGAATCATTAAGATCTTTATTATTCAATATGAGATGAGTTCTCAGAAATTCAGTATGGTCTCACATATTGGACTGTAACACCCCAAACCCGGCCTAGAAGTTAGGCTCGAATCTGGCGTGTCACATTGAAGGAAGTTGAAAAGCTAAGCAATTTTTTAGAAAAGTTTTATTAGATTTTTGAACTCTGAGTTCGTTGTTTGATTGAGAAAAACGTGATTTACTAAATGACCGTTTAAAAGTTTTTATTATTTTGAAAAATTGTTCTGTTATGAAAGTTGAACTTGCATCGTTGCGTAAACATGATATTTTAGAAAATGATTGCTAATGTTTTAAAAAACCCCATATTTATAAGTTTAACAGTTATAAATGAAAGCTTAGGAAAAATAAACCAATGGCCTTATTACAAAATATTAATGAAAAATAAATAATCTAAAAGAAAAGGCAAAAATTGAAATTACTAAAGTTCACGAGCAGTATCTCCGATGTATAGCCACCCTTGAGTCCTCCACGGCTCCCAATCCTCAATCGCTAGGAATCACCTGAAACATTTAATAAAAAGAGGGGGTAAGTTTATGAAAACTCAGTGTGCACAACCCTTATCGGTAAGAACATACATCGCAACAATCTAGGCCAAACCCATTACAGTAACGGTGGCAATTGGGCCTTAGCCCAAAATAGCCTCGGTTGAGCCTTAACCCATATCATATGTCACAACAAATCATGTACGCAATGCGATGCAAACCCAGCCCAACCTAATTTTCCATCCACTACACACCAGCCGTGCCTGCCAATCACACCAATGGGGATTTCTACAATCAACCCTCACCGCTACACACCATCAATGACAGTCATGCTGCAGTTAGCTGCTCATCATTAGAATCATGAAATAGTCAGCAGAACAGATCGTGGCAGAGCCATTACAACAGATCGTGGCAGAGCCACTACAACAGATCATGGCAGAGCCACTACAGCACTTCCCCTTTAAAATCACAATCCCAACCCCATGCAAGCATAAGATACTGATGTATGGTTTCAACAGTTTTGGCATGCATGTATAGGATGATCATCACATATAACATGTAGGGGCGTTTTCATCATTTTTGCCCTCCAGGGGCATATCGGTCATTTTACCCATCGAGGGTATTTTCGTAATTTACCTACCAAGGGTATTTTCGTAATTTACCTACCAAGGGTATTTTCGTAATTTACCCACCAAGGGTATTTTCGTAATTTACCTACTAAGAGTATTTTCGTAATTTACCCACCAAGGGTATTTTCATAATTTACCCACCAAGGGTATTTTCGTAATTTACCTACCAAGGGTATTTTCGTAATTTACCTACCAAGGGTATTTTTGTAATTTCGCACCTGCAATGGCCTTTTTGGAGGCCCAAAGTTGCCCCGAGTGACTCGGCTACCATTTCCGGTCTTTACCGGACTATTGGGCCTAAACTCGATTTTGGCCCATTCGGGCCCACACGCTTGTGTGGCCCACCTAGCACAAATCTAGTCACGTATATAAAATTCACCTAGTCTAGTTCACTATATACTACACCATCATACATTTTATTCAATTGGGCCCACGGGCTCATTGGGCCTACTTCGGCCCATCGTGGCCCAACAGCCTCAACCCACAAGAACACTACTGATGGCCTCAATTATTGCGTCGAAGCCGCCACACGTGCGCTCGCACGCCCATGTGGCTACTATTGTCGTGACCGGCACTTTGGCATTTGCCGCTCTACAACTAGAGTAGAGAGAGAGTTGCACACCTGATAGGAATTTTGAAGCTACTAAACCGCGCTCCCAAAGCTCCTATGCCCAACGCCCACCAAGGTATCTCTTCTCTCCTCCTAGAATGCTCTTTATATAGCTAGCTTCTCACCTTCCTTCTTTGTATCTTTCCGATGTGGGATCCTTCCGCTAGCAGAGTTTAAATCCAACTCAAACTCTTGCCGCCCCATCTTAGCAAAATAAATACTCCCTTGCTTCTCATGAGATTCGAACCCGTGCTCCTTGTAACATAATCCACGCTGCTAGCCACTTTACCAACTAGCTCATTGTTTCTAAAATCATGCAACTAAATATAAGTCCTATGGCCAAATTCAAAAATCCATTTAAAAGAAACCAAAATGCAAGCACCAAGACTTGAACCTTGGACCTCCTTCCTTCCTTGTAGCGTCACCCCCTTGCCTCTTATGTGGCGTCATTTTGCCACTACACCACACACTCCACTTGTCATTTTTCCCCACATTTTATTCTTAAAGCCTACCTACCAACTCCCAGGGTTTCTTTCACCTAAACACAAAATTTTCCCTATAGCCTAACTTTAACCCGGGACTTCATAAAAGCCTCCTAACCTTCCAAAATCACTCACTTAAGAGGTCCAACTTGCCTTTGTACCATTATTTTGTTCTCAAAAATTTTAAACGCTACTACCCCCAAGACCCATTGGGCCCAATCCTACTAGGCCCAACTTTGGGATGTTACATGGATTAAATTATCTTGGTTCTGTTATCATTCTTACTGTTTGATTTATCAAACATGGTTTATCTGTAAAGGTATTCAGTGATCAGAAATAATTATATTTATTAGGGTTATAATTTCTAGTTTGATCATGGGATCATGGTGATGCTGGTCTCAGGTTTTTCTAGTTTTTTTTAAACGGATTGATGTCGGCAAAAGTATAAATGATGGAAGCTCAAGCTCGAATTTGTAAAATGGTTTTCTTTTCTCAGGTAAGCTTGATTAAGGTCAATGAGTTAAATCGGGATATTATGTTCCATTGAGCTAATGTAGTCTATAGAGATCTTTGACTAACCTGTTAAAGGAATTATGAAGGATAGTATGTTTGAGTTTCTCTAACAACATGAATAATAGATTACTTTAGAAAATTATTGCTTGATAGTTGAGATCAACTCAATTGCTTCAAATAGAGTGGTTATTTAGTTGAAAAGTATTTTGAGTTATATTCATATAAGTTTACATTCAGGTATGGAAATAAAATTCGTACATTCATGGGTAAAGATGAACAATTTGAATGAAGAATTCATGTTCTAAGAGACATGATACAGAAACATATGTCTGTTAGATTATTTCTAATTGAAAGACATTATTATGAGTTAAAGTTGTTCTGATTAATGAAGTTATCACATTTGTGAAGTTTGAATGGTCTGATACATGTTAATAAAGTTTTAAACAGCAAAAGCATTGTTAACCGAAGCACTAGTTCTAGTTTGACTTAAATCGGGTAAAGAATTCATGATTTTCAGTAATACGTCATTGCAACAGATTGGGACGTGTTTTAGTACAAGTATGTAGAGTAGTAGTTTATGCTTCAAAATGGTTAAAGTCATATTAAAATAATTATTTGACACACAACTTAGAGTGGGCCGCTATGGTTTTTGCATTGAGAATCTAGCAACATCTTTTGTTCGGTGAAATGTGTCACATGATTAATGATCATAAGAGTTTAAAATATCTGATATCATAGAGAGATTTGAATTTGAGATAGCAGAGATGCCATGAACTATTGAAAGATTATGAGTAGTTATTGATTAACCTTTAGGAAAAGCAAATATAGTTGTAGAGGCTTCAGTGGAAAATTTTGTTTACCTTGTGAACGAGGGTTACACGATTGATCCTGTCTGATAATAGTTTGATCCTAGATGAGTTAAAAGCTAAATTGATGTTTTTATCTCAAATATGAGAAGATCAGAAATATGATAGGGAATTGCGAGCTAAATGAGTACAGTGTGAGTCGACTTCTGATTCTAAATGTTAGGTTGGACTTGATGACTATTTATTATTCCAAGGTAGAAATTGTGTACCGAAGAATCCAGAACTTAAACGAAATTTTTTTGCACAAAGCTCACAGAGGTAACTTGTTTGTTCATTGGGGAAAAATAAAATGTACAGTGATTTGAGACAAATGTATTGATGGTTGGGTATGCAACGTGAGATTTCTGAATTTATATCCAGATGTTTTGATTTGTCAACAAGTTAAAACCGAACATCAAGTACCTTTAGAATTGTTACAGCTAGTGATGATGTTGGAACGGAAATGAGATATAAGTTCCTGAAATTGTCAAGCTATTTGGAATGTCAGACTTCAATATATTCATTAGAAATCTACAGTTTATGGTTCACTTCTTGATTCTAGAATAAATGATAAGATGTTTTGGGTAAGAAATTAAAAATTTTTTATACCGCATTTTTGCTCTCAGATTGACGGTCAGTTTGAGTGTGTTACTCAGATTCTTGAAGATATATTTTGATGCTATATTTTAGAATTTGAAAGCAAACGGAAAAGAAATAATTATGGTTAGTCAAAACTGCATGTCTCAACAGTTTTCAGTTGAGTATTTAAGTGGCACTATATGAGATTCTATATAGCTACAAATGTAAAAATACATATTATTGGATTAAGTTTGATAAGAAAAGCTACATGGAATTGATATGATCCATGAAACAGAAGGAAGTGTAAAAGAGATCCGACATAGGTTTAAAGCAGCCTCTAATTGACATATATTTTATGTGAATTTTAAGTGGAAATAAATAAAGTTTCAAAATGGTGACAAGTGCTTCTAAAAATTTTTCCATGGAAGAAAGTTTTTCGATTTGTTCGCAAAGGAAAGTTGAGTCCACGATTTATCGGACCATACAAAATTATAGAGAAATTTGGGCCAGTGACTCATCGATTTGAATTACCGTCAAAACTTGAGAAGATTTATATTTGTTTCAAGTGTTATGTTATGATGGTACCAGTCAGATCCTCCATATATAATTTCTCAGACGGATGTTGAGATTTAGTCGACATGTTAAATAACGAAGAACCGATCTGAATTATGGCACATTATATTAAAGAGATAAGAAACAAAAATGTAGCTTTAGAGAAGATTCTATGGAATCGTCATGAGATAGAGAAAGCTATGAGAAAATAGTACCCAAACCTCTTTTCTGGAAGATTTTCGGGGACGAAAATCCCTAAAGGGGAAGAGTTGTAATAGCCCGATTTTGGGTCTAGTCGAAACAGTAGTTTCGAGACCACAAATCCGATGAAGAAAAATTTATTTTTATTATATTTTTTATGGTCTACAATTTTATGAAATGATTTGTGAAAATTTTATTCGAAAATTTTAATTTTTGGGCACTCAATTTAGTTAAAGGGACTAAATTGTAAAATTTCAAAATTTGATTTCTATATGTTATAGGTGTTCAATTTCTATGAGATCTTAAATTAGAGGTCCTTAGATAGTAATTAGACCATTATACCAGATGGACAAAAATGGACATGGTTAGGTGAAATTTCAAAGTATGGCATTAAAGGCATTTTGGTAAAATGGTAAATAAAACAAATAAAAGATGTTCATCCTTCTATTTTCATCCCCCTCATGGCCGAATGTCCCAAAGGAAACCATAGCTAGGGTTTGCCAAGCTTCCAAGCTCGATTATCAAGAAAAATGAAGTTCGAGTCTAAATCGGGGGAAAACCAAATTGTTTGACGATTTGGTCCATTTCTGCTATTTTTGTATCGAGGTAAGTTCGTATGTTAATAATGCAACATTATAATTGTATTTATAATGTTTTGATAATGCATAAATTATATGATTGACTCAATGGATGTAATTGACAAAGTTTCGACAAGCGAGAAAATCCCAGTTCAACCATAGGAATAGATTAGGATACAAGTGACATGTCACTAGGAACACATGTGAATATCTAATTATGTGATTTATGTGTCCCGGATGTAGGTCTTGTGCGTCCTACTGGTGACTGGGTATACCAGCATAAGTTGTAGATACTTGATAGCTTGTGTGAGCAACACTGTATAACTACGTCTTGACTGACAGCTTGAGTGAGCAGGCCCGTGGATAGCTCGACAGCGAGCCTATATGTGTTATGAGATTGTGGTAGCATTGACTACATATGTGGCACTTATGTGCAAATCTTTCCATGTATCCAATAGTATTCCAAGTGTTCAACGAGTATGTCAAAGATAAGAAAGTCTGTGAATATGTTATGAGATGGTACAGGTATGTATGCAAAACTCAAAGAAAATGAACTCAGTATAAGATGAACTATTAGTAAGAATGTGATTGAGTAAGTTATGCTCATGAGGTTTTGATGACATTTATGTTAATATATGTTAAGTTATTTATATGACAAATGTATGAAAAATGTTTTGTATTATTTGCATATGGACTTACTAAGCTATATAGCTTATCCCATTTCTTTCCTTTATCTTATAGTGTTACCAAGCTAGCTCGGGATCAGAGAACGTCGGAGATCTGGATCACATTATCAAACCCTCTCATTTTGGGTATTGATGATCTTAGTATTTTGAAAGTATGGCATGTATAGGGACTTAGACATTTTGTTATATGTTTCGTTATGATTGTATCCAATGTGTTGTCTTGTAATGGTCAAATGCTTGTTTTGATATTTGGCCATGTAGATTGGCTTATTTGGGCTAACATGATTGTAAGCCTAAGTATATTTATATATGTGCCAATGTCTTTGGTGATATGGTCATGGTATGCTTGGTGAATGATGGAAATGTGATTTATGAAATGAATGTGAAATGTTTGGCAACGTGGTCTATTGAAGAGATGATTAAGTAGTGTATAATTAGGTATCCTGAAAGCAGTCAATTCTCACTTAATAAATATTGTGAGTATGATAGATGTTGATATTGTGTTGGCATGTGTTGGTCATAATTGTAACACCTTGAAGTTGGGCCTAGTAGAATTGGGCCTATTGGGACTTGGGCATGGGAGCATTTAAAATTCTTGAGAAAAAAAGAACTGTAACAACCTAAAATTGGGCCTAGGAGAATTGAGCCCAATGGGCCTTGGGCGTAGTAGCATTTAAAATTTTTGGAGAATAGGGGATCGGCTTAAGTGCAAGTTGGACCTATTAGATAAGTGATTTTGGAAGGTTAGGGGGCTTCTGTGAAGTCCCGAGATCAAACTTCGGCTTTAGCAAAATTTTGGTTTTAGGTGAAAAAACCTCAGGAGTTGATAGGTAGGCCTTAAGAATAAAATGTGGAGGAAAATGACACAAGTGGAGTGTGTGGTCTAGTGGCAAAGTGATGCCACATAAGAGACAATGGGGTGACGCCACAAGGAAGGAATGAGGTCCAAGGTTCTAGTTGTAGCGTTTACATTCCTTTTAGATTATTTTTTATTAAATGAATTTAGACCTTGGCCATAGGGTTATATTTAGTTGCGCATGGTTTAAGACACAAGGAGCTGGTTGGTAAAGTGGCAAGTGGCGTGAATTGGCTGATGGGAGAGCTTGGGTTCGAATCTCATGAGGAGCAAGGAAGTATTTATTTTGCGGATTGGATGGTAAGAGTTTCGGTTGAATTTAAACTCTCTTGTGAAGGATCCCACATCGAAAGATACAAGGAATGAAGGTGAAGAGCTAGCTATATAAAGAGCATGCCAGGAGGAGGGTTAACATACCTTGGTGGGTGTTGGGCACAGGAGTGGTCCCAGCGCGGTTTAGCACGAGAGCCTATCAGGTGTGTACTTCTCTACTCTAGCTGTAGAGCAGCAAAGCCGAAATGCCGATCACACGGCATTAGTAGCCACACGAGCTTGCGAGCGCACGTGTGGGGCTTCGACGCGATAGTTGATGCCATCAGTAGTATTCTTGTGGGTTGGGGCTACTTGGGCCGAAGTGGGTCCAATTGGCCTGTGGGCCTAATTGGAATAAATTGTACGATGATATAGTATATAGTGAACTAGACTAGGTGGAACCTATATACGTGGCTAGATTTGTGTTAGGTAGGCCACACGAGCGTGTGGGCCCGAATGGGCTGAAATCGGGTTTTAGGCCCAATAGTCTGGTGACGATCGAAAATGGTAGCCAAGTCGCTCAAGGTAACATTAGACCTCCGAGAGGGCCATTGCAGGTGCAAAATTACGAAAATACCCTTGGTGGATAAATTACGAAAATACCCTTGGTGGATAAATTACGAAAATACCCTTGGTATATAAATTACGAAAATACCCTTGGTGGGTAAATTATGAAAATACCCTTGATAGGTAAATTACAAAAATACCATTGGTGGGTAAATTACAAAAATACCCTTGGTGGGTAAATTACGAAAATACCCTTGGTAGGTAAATTACAAAAATACCCTTGGTGGGTAAATTACAAAATACCCTTAATGGGTAAATTACGAAAATACCCTTGGTAGGTAAAATTACTGTTATACCCTTAGAGGTTGGTTAGATTGATTATGTTGTATATTATTATTCTGATTATGATGGTAATTCGTTTCATATGTTATTTGATATATGATTGCATACATGTCATACTGCATTCACAAATTGTAATATTATGTACGTTGCATGGGCACGAGGGTTACAATGAAAAGGGGAAGTGTTTCGGTGGTTTTACCACATTATCCGGTGACTTATGTCACAATATTATGTATCCGGTGACCTTGTCACATTATCTGGTGGCTATGCCACGTATTAAGGGCGATGTGCAATTGACTGCAGCGACTGCCTTTGAGGGTGTGTAGCGAATGGAGGTCGATTTAGTAATCCCACTGTGTGGACCGGCGAATGGTGGTGTGTAGAGGTTGGATACTTAGGTTAGGCTGGGTTGCATTGCATACATGCTTAATATGTTGTATTTGTATGGGTTGATACATGTTCTTACTATTGGGGGTTGTACACACTGAGTTTTCGTAAACTCACCCCCTCTTTTTAAATGTTTCAGGTAATCCCTAGTTTGAGGACTTGGAGTTGAGGTGGACTCTGTGGTGGCCATGCACTGTTTTCTCGTAAACTTTCAGTTTCTATTTAAAATTACATTCTAATTTTGGGATTTTACAATGTAATAAGGCCTTGGTATTTTATTTGGTTTTAGCTTTTAATTTGGTTACTGCTTGTTATTAAATGTTTAATACGGGATTTTCCTAAAATGTTAATAAACCGTTTCTTATTCAAAATTACTTACACTTAATTTTTCACAACAAATATAATGAACACGGACTTTTAACGAACACACAATTTTAGACATCCCTTTCATGTGACATGCTAGATCCGGTCGTAATGTTTAGGCCGGGTTTGGGTGTTACAATTTTGGTATCAAA
Organism: Gossypium rotundifolium; assembly: GCA_025506655.1. Lineage (NCBI taxonomy): Eukaryota > Viridiplantae > Streptophyta > Magnoliopsida > Malvales > Malvaceae > Gossypium > Gossypium rotundifolium. The sequence continues at coordinate 92,749,184 of CP106727.1, forward strand.
GCCCGGTTCAAAAACTCGGTTGTGGGTTTGGGTTCAAAAATGTTTTCAAAGGATGGTTTAGAATATATATCTCTTTTCTGTAAGTATGGCACCCGAGTCTCCGGCACCAAATCCGTAAGTTTCCTTTTTACTATATTCTGTTATATGCGAAATGATTGTATTTATTCTGCGATGTGTGGATGTGATGCTTGAATATAGGAATTGTATGTATGTGTGAAAAATATCTGTTGCTTCGGTGGTAGATAGTTGGTTATGTGAAGGGGTTCCAAGATTTAGTTAGAAAGTATATTAGTTTTATTAAGATCAGAGTGTGAAGCAAGAGGGTCGTGTGGTGGGTTAGGATGTGTGACTGTTAGTAGTTAAAAATTTCGAGGACGAAACTTCTTTAAGTAGGGTAGATTTGTAGCATCCTGAAATTGGGCCTAAGAGAATTGAGCCCAATGGGCCTTGGGCGTAGTAGCTTTTAAAATTTTTGGAGAACAAGGGATCGGCTTAAGTGCAAGTTGGACCTATTAGATAAGTGATTTTGAAAGGTTAGGGGGCTTCTATGAAGTCCCGGGATCAAACTTTGGCTTTAGCAAAATTTTGGTTTTAGGTGAAAAAAACCCTAGGAGTTGGTAGGTAGGCCTTAAGAATAAAATGTGGAGGAAAATGACACAAGTGGAGTGTGTGGTCTAGTGGCAAAGTGACGCCACATAAGAGACAATGGGGTGACGCCACAAGGAAGGAAGGAGGTCCAAGGTTCTAGTTGTAGCGTTTGCATTCCTTTTAGATTATTTTTTATTAAATGAATTTAGACCTTGGCCATAGGGTTATATTTAGTTGCGCATGGTTTAAGACACAATGAGCTGGTTGGTAAAGTGGCAAGTGGCGTGAATTAGATGATGGGAGAGCTTGGGTTCGAATCTCATGAGGAGCAAGGGAGTATTTATTTTGCGATTGGATGGTAAGAGTTTTAGTTGAATTTAAACTCTACTGACGAAGGGATCCCACATCGAAAAGATACGAGGAATGAACGTGAAGAGCTAGCTATATAAAGAGCATGCCAGGAGGAGGGTTAACATACCTTGGTGGGCATTGGGCACAGGAGTGGTCGCAGCGCGGTTTAGCACGAGAGTCCTATCAGGTGTGTACTTCTCTACTCTAGCTGTAGAGCGGCAAAGCCAAAATGCCGGTCACACGACATTAGTAGCCACACAAGCGTGCGAGCGCACGTGTGGGGCTTCGACGCGATAGTTGAGGCTATCAGTAGTATTCATGTGGGTTGGGGCTACTTGGGCCGAAGTGGGCCCAATGGGCCGTGGGCCTAATTGGAATAAATTGTACGATGATATAGTATATAGTGAACTAGACTAGGTGGAACCTATATACGTGGCTAGATTTGTGTTAGGTAGGCCACACGAGCGTGTGGGCCTGAATGGGCCGAAATCGAGTTTTAGGCCCAATAGTCTGGTGACGGCCGGAAATGGTAGCCGAGTCGTTCAGGGTAACATTAGACCTCCGGAAGGGCGATTGCAGGTGAGAAATTACAAAAATACCCTTGGTGGGTAAATTACGAAAATACCCTTGGTGGGTAAATTATGAAAATACCCTTGGTAGGTAAATTACGAAAATACCCTTGGTGAGTAAATTATGAAAATACCCTTGGTGTGTAAATTACGAAAATACCCTTGGTGAGTAAATTACGAAAATACCCTTGGCGGGTAAATTACGAAAATACCCTTGATAGGTAAATTACAAAAATACCCTTGGTGGGTAAATTACGAAAATACCCTTGGTGGGTAAATTACGAAAATACCCTTGGTAGGTAAAATTACTGTTATACCCTTAGAGGTTGGTTAGATTGATTATGTTGTATATTATTATTCTGATTATGATGGTAATTCGTTTCATACATTATTTGATATATGATTGCATACATGTCATACTTAATTCACGAATTGTAATATTATGTATGTTGCATGGCACGACGGTTACAATGAAAAGGGGAAGTGTTCCTGGTTTTACCACATTATCGAGTGACTTATGTCACAATATTATATATCCGGTGACCTTGTCACATTATCTGGTGGCTATGCCACGTATTAAGGGCGATGTGCAGTTGACTGCAGTGACTGCCTTTGAGGGTGTGTAGCGATGGAGGGTCGATTTAGTAATCCCCACAGTGTGACTGGCAAGTACGGGTGGTGTGTAGAGGTTGGATACTTAGGTTGGGCTGGGTTGCATTGCATACATGCTTAATATGTTGTATTTGTATGGGTTGATACATGTTCTTACTATTGGGGGTTGTACACACTGAGTTTTCGTAAACTCACCCCCTCTTTTTAAATGTTTCAGGTAATCCCTAGTTTGAGGACTTGGAGCCGAGGTGGACTCTGTGGTGGCCATGCACTGTTTTCTCATAAACTTTCAGTTTCTATTTAAAATTATTTTCTAATTTTGGGATTTTGCAATGTAATAAGGCCTTGGTATTTTATTTGGTTTTAGCTTTTAATTTGGTTACTGCTTGTTATTAAATGTTTAATATGGGATTTTCTTAAAATGTTAATAAATTGTTTCTTATTCAAAATTACTTACACTCGATTTTTCACAACAAATATAACAAACAAGAACTTTTTAACGAACACACAGTTTTTAGACATTCCTTTCATGTTACATGCCAGATCCGGTTGTAACGTTTAGGCCGGGTTTTTGGTGTTACAAGAACGACACAAATGCATGTTGGATCTATTAGGTGAGTGATTTTGGAAGGTTAGGGGGCTTCTATGAAGTCCTGGGTTTAAGCCATGTCATCTGGAGAATTTTTATTTTTAGCATTAGAGGAATCTTGACTCTTGGTATTAAGCCTTTTAAGTAATTATGATTAAAAAGAGGCACAAAGAGAGCCTGTGGTAGAGTGGTTGTGGCGTCATAGGAGTGGCAAGGAGGACAGAGGTTCAAGTCTCACTGCATCCAAAAGGGATTATTTATTTTACTCATGTGTGGGCAAGAGTTTGTGTTGGATTTGAACTCTGTGTTGAAGAGTTTGAATGGGTCAAATTGGCAAATTAAGGAGGGGATCATCGAGAGATAAGGGAGGAAATCAAGGAGATTTGTGGTTGGAGAAGTGTTAGTGCCGAATGGGATTTGTGGCACTCAAGAAATTTGGCCAAACGGGGGATGGGGTGCATATTTTGATTTTTTGAGTGTTGCTTCTCTTTTCTTTTAGCTACTTTTCTCTTTTTCTAGATACTGCCGAAACTGCACTAAAGTGACCAAATGTGTATTCTTTTTACTCTATTTTGACTCCATTTTCTTCATAGCCTAATTCTCTACTTCCTCTCTCTCTCAGTTTTTTAGATTCTACCAATCATTTTCTTCTGCATCCTGTGCTTAGCCGATTATCCCCTATAGCATTCTTTTCAAAATTTCCTTTTTTTTCTAGTGATAGTTGAATACCCCTTTTCCCTTTTCTCTCTTTCCCTCATTCCATTCTGTCGGTTCTCTACGTTTTGTGTTAGCCAAACATTCCATCTCAAGGGTGCGATTATTCCATCTTGCCTCTATCGTTCTTTGTACCTTCGAATTTTGTGCGGGTGTGGCGATTGATTCTTTTCTTCTAATCTGGACTTTGTGTTGTTGGTAAGTGACTTCTCGTCTAGTTCAAACTGTTCAATTGTTTGATTGTTGATAAGTGTTGGTTGGAATGCAAATAACCCCTAAGGCCTATTGATCAATAGCTTGCGATGGTTTAAACGAGTGATCCACAATCGTTCGATCAAGGCAAGTATAAATCATATCTTGGATAGTGGTTTAGAAAGGGATTGTTTAATCCTGTTGTTAAAGGACTAATGGTGAATCGTGTTGGTTATAGGTTCTATGCTCATTGACTATTGCTTTTCTCCAACAAGGTGTGTACACACACACCACTCCAAGTAGATCGAAAAATGCCAAAAAGTCGAAATACTGGCGAATGATGCCTGGAACGGTGGAAATGTGCAAGTGTACACAATCGCAACAAGTAATAAAGTGACAAGTAAATGTCGAGTTATCATACCCACAAGGACTGTAAAAAAATTATTTATGAAAGTAAGTTTAAACACTTTGGTGAAGGAAAAATATTTGGATTTGGGAAATGATTAAAAACTAGAAAACAAAGTAAAATAAAATGAAATAAAATAAAGTTCTAATGCACGATTTCAAAAGTTGATTTTAATCAAAATCATGTAATTGTGTTGGATTATTACATTTCTTAACTTAGAATTATTAAACTCATGCTTATACTTGTTACGAATAAATTCACGGTAAGTCGCTAATTTGCTAACTTATGAACATATTTACAAATCAAAAATCCATTCAGCTCTTGTACATATTCCTATGTCAATTCGATCGATTGAATAGATTTATAAAGGTAAACATGCTATTTCACATAAACACTTATTAAATTAAAAAATCTCTCGCATATTCCTATGTCGATTCAAATGATTAATTCAACCTAATAAGCATATAAAAGACTATGTGAGGTAACAAAGTATCCTTACCTTGAAACAGTTTAATCACCATAATCTTGCAAGTTATGCAAGGCATATGTATCGCCAAATACAATGCTAATTTAATCTTCAGCTACCTTAGAAAAATTAAACATGCACTGACTAAGTACTGTGTCCATTAATTACAATTTCAATGCGTTTAAATAATTAATTCTTTAGTTATCTAAACAATTATAATGCCAGAATAACTTAATCATGATTTTACTTAATCAAGCATTTTACCGAAGCCTATAACAGCATAAACATAATTTTAATAATTTAAAAGGACGAAATGCAATCAACCCAACATGAATTAAATTCAAGCTGATTAAATTAACCATTCCAATAGCATAAATATTCATAAACATGTTTGTCAAAACAACAACGAAATTTAAAGAAATAGGGAACAAGAAGCAAATCCGGTGTTTCTCCGTGGCTTGACTGATTGCTCCATTCTTCGTCCTCTATTGTCCTCGGCTATCAAGGTGGCTTATGAACACTCTAATTGCTGCTCAATGATGGCTGAAGAATCCCCCTTTCCCAAGAGGAGAAATCGGGACAAGATCAAGGAAATAGGAAGATGGAAAGTTGAGAGAAAGTGAGAGAGAAGAAGAGAGAATGAGATGTGAATGAGAGATGAGGGGATGAGGGATGCTTTGAATGATCAGCAAGGGGTGGCTTTTATAGCTGATTGTGGCTGCTAAAAATATCAAATTCCATCAGCCAAAGAGACCCCATTGGCTGGCCATCGATGTGGCAAAGTTGATGGCTTCAACTTTGCTAAATATGGCATGGGGAAAATCTACAAAGCCACAAATTGTGGAGGGGGTTGAATGCAACTTTGACAAGTCTTCAAGGGCCTCTTTTCAAGCTTAATTAATTAGCTAATAAGCTGATTTGGGTCAGCATATGGACGGTTTGGGCTACCCAATTCTTTGATCGGTTTGGTTCAATTGGTTTGGTTCAACTGGTGCGGTTCAACTGGGCCCTTTTTTCATAATTAATTAAGATTAATTTATTTAGCCCAAATTAAATTAGGAATAAATTAAAATTAATTAAATAATTTATGATTTAATACACATATTTGGGCCGTCTTAGGCTGGAAATTATTTTTCCTTGTTACTTCAAATTGCTTCTCGGTTTTGTTCTTCAAGCAGTGTCTGCCGAGCCAATTTTCGCCCTTTGTATGAATCTGTCAAAAATAGTCAAAATAAATCAAAATTAACTATAAAATTAATTAAAATTCATGATGTTCATATTTTAACACAATTTAATTATTTTATAATATTTAATTATTTTTTGATAATAATTTAACCGAAATAGCATGATTTTAAGTTAAAAAGGGCATGTAAAAACCCATAAATTTTCGTGTTTCCACACCCCCAAACTTAATTCATTGCTCGTTCTAAGTAATGCAAAAATTTGAAAAGAATTTTCTTGGAAACACTTTTGAAAAACTCCTTCAAAACAACATTCTTCCCCAAATCATGAAATCAATATACTTATGCTCAAAAATAAGAAATTTGATAATTATGCTACTAAAGTACATATATCGTTCAAATTAATCTCAACAATTACTACAATAGCAAAATTAGACTAGATGTTTCTTGATAAAGACATGTTAATCCCTTCCAATTTGATTTTAATCCCTTATTCAAAATGAAATTGCAATCATTAAGTTTAACTGATGTCTTCATATGTTGAACAGAGCAATTTCTCTCCACTAATGTAGGTAACATTGGAACTTTGAATCAATAGGTCTTTAACAAGGCTGTAACGTGGCTGGGCTTAGGTGTAGGTAAAAGATAGATAATTTTAGGTTTAAAACCCTAGGCTCAGCGTAAAATTGAACCTTCAAAATTTTTACCCTTGATACACCAACTTATTTTACTTTCACATGCTCTTTTGTACATCTATTTTCTTTCGAGTACATGTGTTTTTTTAAATCAAACTCGAGCACTTACTTCATGTACTACAGTTTTCGAGAAATTGATACTTCTTTTCAACTCCCCCAAACTTATTTTTAAATGATATTCTTAATAGTATTGAGTCTAGTGTTTGGAACAATTTTAAAGATAACGAAGAGAAAAGTGATGGCTAAATATTGTAAAGGTCCAAATAAAACTAGGCCATATAGTCTCAAAGTTGGGTTTCAAAGGATAATTTTATCAGGGTTGGCTTGAAAGGATCAAACGGTCCAAACAATAATTACCTAAATCATTTTCAATATTCCATGCTTCCTAGGATTTTGCCTCAAGAAATTACTAAGTCAATTCTAAAGACTTAAACTTTCATGCATGCCTAATTTTTTCGTAGGGAATAAAAATTTTACGGTACAAATTTATATACTTTATTAAAAATACATTCATATCATTATTAAGCTAACATAATAACTTATTGAAATAATAGAACTTTATTAATACTGAAGTTTAACATACTTAACAAAGTTTCAACTTTTTGAACAAAATATATCCTAATCATAATTAAAAGAAAATTTTATTCTGAGTGGAATTAATTTAAATTTTCGATCCCTTTACCTAAAGTGAACAATGTCCTCATTGTTTAAAGTGAATAGATACTATACACCAGGTAGGATTTTAGAAAAGAGGAGGTGAGTCAAATTGACTGCTTAAGTACCAACCTCTCTCTAAATCCAATCCTAGACATGTATATACCTATTACCACACTTTAGCCTTTGTGACTTGTTCAGATTTTATTCATGATTCCTATCTCTTGTTTTATTGTGCAAATAAAAATAAAAATTCCTAATTAACCTAATCCTAAAATGACTTAAGAATAAAAATAAACTAAAGTTGAAATCCTCCCTTTTTATTTGTTTGCTGATCCTTCCGAATTTGACTCATCTTTTGCTCCATCAGTATTGCCTTTGCATGAATCGCCTTGCTCCCTCTTCGATAATGAAATCCATGGTTCAAATATGAAATCTAGAAACTCAGGCAAAAAAATAAATGGGTCATTATAAATTTTCTTAAGGGCACTCTTCATCGAGTCATCCCTTATTTTTGAGTATCTCTAGTAGGCTTGTTGCTGCCATTGCATGTGTTGCATTAAGTCCATCAGCTTTAATAGCTCATCACAAAGATCTGGGCTAGGCAGTGGAGCTCCAAACATTGAAGTTTCAATATCAGGTTCAGCTTCTAGTTCCATTGGTTCTGCCTCATTAGGGACATCAATTGATTGCTTTGGCGGGATCTCTGTGGGGTCATCTTCTGCTTTTTTGGGATCCTCACTCTCTTCAACTCATTGCTGTAGAACATAATCTCCAGCTACTTGGTAGAGGTCCCAATCGGTGATTGTGCCTTGACTATACCCTGTCATCTTTACTTTTGCAAGAATTTTGCTTTTAAGCACAGAATTGTTATCATAAAGGGGAAATAGGCAGGGCCAGAACGTCTAATGGCACAATTTTGCATTTCTCTTAGGATGATTTTGCCCACATCAATGGTCTTTCTAGTTAGAATCGAATATAATAGGACCATTCGCTCTAATGAGATGGTAGTCCCATGCGAACTAGGCATAAGGCTGAAACGGATGAAATAGAACCATTCCTTCGCAAGTGGTGTCAAATACTCTCTTTGACACATGTGGATTCCTTGCTTTGACACAGTCCACCTAGAATCTGGAACTGTAAGTCCCTTGAGAATTTATTGCAGATTTTCAGGCTTAATGTTGCTCAACAGAGAAGAATATTCATCATTTTCAAAATCAGGTAGTTCAAATAACTCATTAATAGCATTTGAATTTATTGGCACCTTGATTCCGCTAACTGGAACTTCAATCAATTCACTTGAGGTTAAGTTCTCATAAACTTCACGAACTAGTTCCTCATCCACATTTGGTCTCTTTTCACAAAATAATTCCCAATTGAGGGCTTCAGCAACTTGACGAATACGTGCTATAAAGTCTCTGTAGTTGCTTTCTTTCAATGTAAAGCCTTTCTCTAGATGCATCTGTTGGTTTTTGAAGATACTTTCGTATCTTACTTTGGCTTCTTCACAATGGAACTTATTTTACGTTTCATCGATTTGAGCAGAAGCACGAGTTCTCTTGCGAGACATGATTGACCTAAACATGAGATGGAAAAAATTATTTTCTCAAAAATTTAATTAATAAAAATTACTAATATTTCAATAAATTGAAAAATTAAATAATTGAATAAAATTAAAACTTAAGAAAAAAATTATTCTTACCACCTTCCTTGTAAAAACTAAGAACTCCTAAACTAAAATATACTTATGAAACAAAAGATGGAAATTCAAAAGGAAGGTTGAAGACTTAAGGGCTTGATATGTGGGTGAAAGAGATGTGATGGTCGGGTGTTGGAAGGCTACTAGGTACACGAGCAGATGGGTGCGGAATCGAGCTACAACGCGTGGTAGAGGTTGCGCGCAAGCAGCAGCGTGCAAAACCTTAGGCAAGCAGGCCACGGGCATGCGCAGGTGCGACGCATAGGAGCAAGACATGGCCTGGGTAGCTAGGCTAGAGCAGCAAGTGTAGCGGCACAGGGAGGCCACTGGCCCGCCTATGTGCGCGAGCTGCTGGACACTTGGGCGTGCGACTAGGTGCTTCAGCTAGGAGGTTTCGGCACTTGGGTTTTAGGTTTTTGAGTGATGAATGAATGGGAAAAGGCATGGTTGGAATTTATAGTGAGAGTAATAGGAATTAGAGTAAAAATCTTAGAATAATTTAATAATTAAGAATTTCTAATTCAAATCCTACTCAAAGATAACAGAAATTAATAATATGCATGTGAATTTATCAATTGCTATTAAATTATTAACATAAACATGAAATAAAATTAATCCTATTTCTAAGCTAAGTTGAAAAAATTTATATATAGATTATAAGAGATATAATTATATATTAAAGTTTATCATATTATTATTATATAAAATATATTAAGTAAAAATATTTATTTTAAATGCCTTTTAGAAATATTTAAAAAAGAGGCACCTATTTTTTATTATATACGATAATAGCAACCAAAATTTAAAAATAATTCAATTAAGTCCCTAAACTTAATGAAAGTTTGAAATTGAGTTGCAATTTAAAACTTGGGTCAAAATTGACCTTTTTTATTTACAAAAATTATTTTTTTATTTAGGGACTAATTTCTAGGAAAGTTATGTAAAAATTAATTCCCAGGAAAGATTGGAGGGGTCACAAGCAGTCTCGCTTAAGTTCCAATCTCCTAGATAGAATTTATTTAAACATAATAAACCCGAAAATATACCCTAAATAATTTATTAAAAACAAGAAAATTTAAATATTTGATAAACTGAACAAGATTTGATCCCGTTCTGGTCTTTCTCTGTAGTAACGATTCAAACGTTGAGCATTGACTTGAAAATTACCTCCCTTACCTTGGAGTTCAACAACTCCATACGGATAGACGTGATGTAACAACCCGATTTAGGGGCTATTCAGAATAGTGGTTTCGGGACCACTAAACTAAGATTGGGGAAAATTATTTTTGATGTTATTTTATGTGTTGTAGTATAATTATAAGGCTATGAGAAAATTTTTGTGCATTAATTTGAGTGATAGCATGCTTAATTATGAAAAAGGATTAAATCTCATTAAGTGAGAAAGTTCTATTTTATATGGTAACGGTACCTAATAGCTGCAAAATATAATTTGGAGGTCTTTAAAGTGCAATTAGGTCATTTATCTAGTGATGGCCGGCCATATAGGAGCTATGGAGACAAGATTTTAATGTTGGTCAAAATTTAATGGATATTAGGTAATAAAAATGAATAAAATAAGATGAATAAAGATGTTATTATCTTTTCACTATTCATCCCCTTCATCCACCGAAAATTTGAAGACAAAACAATGGTTTTGAAGCTCAAACTTTCAGCAAACATATTCCCTAGCAAGTAAGAGATTTTTGAAGTTTTTCTTGATGATTTTTGTGTTTTTGGAGTCCCCAAAGCTTATGCTAGCTAATGTGGGGACCAATTTGTAATATGGTTGAAAGTCTAGGGACTTGCCATGAAAGAGTTTATGTTGTTAGCTGAGTTTTTATGGAAGAAAATGAATGTTAGGAAGATGAGAAACAATTTTTGTGAAAAGTGTTAGTATGAAACCACCTAAATAGGGCTTAAATGCAAAGAATGAATTTATGTCATAAATGCATGAAATGGTTGGAATGGTGAGTAGTTGTAAGAGAAATAAATGTTCAGCTAGACTTGTTTATTGATAAAATATGTTGAAAAATGATTTATGAGCCTAAGGGTAGAATCGTAATTTTGCCATAATGCAACAGAAAAATGTTCATTTTTGCCTAAGTGTAGATTTTGATGCATTATGATCATTAAATGATATAAATGAAAGAATCTTATTGTTATAGATCAATAAGAACGCGGAATTAACCTTGATCGAGGATAAGGCAAGGTTACGGAGTAAACCGCAATTCAATACGTTTTGCACCAACGTAAGTTTATGTGTAAACAATGCATTTTATATACATTCATGTTACTAGTTGGTGCATGACACAATTGAGAACATGTATGATTCATGTGGGTAAAATGTGGTAGTTATTGAATAACTCTAGTATGAATGATGGAATTGATATGTAAATATGTTATATCAATATTTGATGTGGGCTAAGTGCGATACCACCTTAATACTTAATTACGATGGGCTATGTACGATACCATCTACTATTTACTAATTGGTGGGCTACGTGCGATACCACTGTAACTAACCCCTTTGGTGGGCTATGTGCGATACCACCCTAATAAAGACCTATGGTGGGCTAAGAGCGAAACCACTCAGTAATTCGATTATGAGTGGATTAATCAGAGATGACCATGAGAATCAAACACGGGCGTGTGTATAGGCCGCGTGAATGAATCAGAATGCCAAGTTTGGCACACGGGCTAGGGCCACGGACATGTCAAGGCCGTACGAATTTAGTCAGTGTCGACCACGGGTGGAAGACACGGGCATGTCTTAGGGGCACACGGGCATGTTCGTAGACCAACACGGAGTGTGACCCCTGTTTAGGAAAAAATTTTCTAAGTGTTCGCAAAGTTTCGGTTTGGTCCCGCAACATCCCAAGCCTGTGTAAGGGTCTTGTTGACCCATGATATGGATGTTATGATGGTGAATGAAAAGTTTTAAATTGGATAACATTTTTATAGCCTAAAATGGAATGATCAAGCAAGTCAAGTCCGGTAATGCCTCATGCCCAGTTTCGGTAGAGAACCCGGGTAAGGGGTGTTACATTTAGTGGTATCAGAGCTATGGTTTGGTCGATTCTCAGACTACCATATCATGTGTAAGAGTCTAGCTATACATGCCATAAGCGTATAATGATAGGGTGGTGGATTTTGATGATTCTAAACTTTGTTTTTATGTAGTATATGGATCTCGATCAATCAGCTGCTAATGATGCAGCTAGTAATACGATGGCTCCCGCGTAAGGGATCGTGCTCTATGCAGAGTGGACCCGAGACTAGGGTTTAGAGAGAAGAGGCTCGGAAAGCCTTTCTCCGAATGATAAGTAATTGGTACATGGAATATGTACGAGTAAACCCCAATGCTCAACCTCTTCCACCCCCTCCTATACCTCAGCCAGTTCCTGTGGCTCCTTAAGGTATAGAATTAGTGAGGACCACTAAACCCTCGGTGGACAAAATTTGAAAGCAAGGGGATAAAGACTTTTGATCTAATATAGATGATGACCCTGAGAGGGCAGAGTTCTGCCTTAAGAACGCGATGAGAGTATTTGACAAACTCTCCTGTACCCTTGACGAGAGCTTAAAATGTGTCGTATATTTGCTGAGGGACTCGACATACCATTGGTGGAAGACGTTGACATCTATAGTTCCAAAGGAAAGAGTGATGTGGGACTTCTTTTTGGAAGAGTTCCAAAAGAAGTATATAAGCTAGAAGTTTGTGAACTAGAAATGAAAGGAGTTCCTCGAGTTAAAGCAGGGAAAAATGACTGTGGCGGAATATGAGCACGAATTTGTTAAGCTCAGTAAGTACGCACAAGAGTGCGTGTCTACAGAAGCCATTTTATGCAAGAGGTTTAAAGATGGGCTAAACGAGGATGTCAGACTTTTAGTTGGGATTTTAGAACTAAAAGAATTTGTGGTATTGGTGGATAGGGCCAATAAGGACAAAAAATTGAGTAAGGAAAATAGGAAGGCCGTGAGTGAGGCCTGGGATGCAAAAAAAAAAAAGCTGATGAGTAAATCCTACCAACATCAATCAAAGAGGTCCAAGAAAGTGAGCCCTCGGACGACTACATCAGTTAGGTATTCATAAGGAGAGCGAGGCAACACGTACTCGGGTTCAAGAGTTCAGGCCACCTCGATGGCTAGTGTGGGCAATCTAAAGTCCAAATTGTAGTGCCCAAGTTGTGGCAGACATCACACTAGGGAGTGTTTGGGAAACAATCGAAATTGTTATAAGTGTGGGCCCCCAGACCATTTCATCTGAAACTACCCCAAAAGGGATGACAAGGAGAGGAAGCAAGAGGTTAGATCAAACAGTGTATCCTCTAGGGGTAGGCCACAAAAGAACCCGGGATGTGGGACTAGCAGCAGAGGTGCATCACGAGACTTTATTTTGAGGCCAGAGGGTCGGGCGCCAGCGAGGACATACGCTATTCGCACTCGAGAATAGGCATCATTGCCAGATGTAATAACGGGTACTATCCCTCTTTATGACACCTTCGTTATTGCTTTGATTGATCCAGGGTCTACCCATTCTTATATTTCTATGAGATTTGCATCTAGTTTGAGTATGATTGTTAAGTCTACGAAATTTGTGGTAAAGGTGTCAAACCTGTTAGGTAAACATGTGTTTGTTAATAAGGTGTGTAGGAAGTGTCCTTTGATAATTAGGGTCATTATTTTCCAGCAGACCTTATGTTGTTGCAGTTTGATGAATTTGATTTGATTCTTGGTATGGATTGGTTGACTACCCATAGTGTTTTAGTGAACTGTGGTAGTAAATTTATTGAATTGAAATGTGAAAATATAGATGCTATTCGGGTTGAATCAGGTGGGTCAGATAGTTTACCAGTGATGATTTCTTCCATGGTGGCTGAGAAATATTTGAGAAAAGGGTACAAGTCTTATCTCACTTTCGTTTTAAATACTCAAGAGTCTATAGTAAATATTGAAATAGTGTCGGTTGTATGTGAGTATTCGGATGTAATCTCGAAAGAGTTACCTAGATTACCTCTAGTTAGAGAGGTCGAGTTCGGGATTGAATTAGTTTTGGGAATGACACTTATTTCGGTTGCTCCGCATAGGATGGCACCCTTAGAGTTGAAAGAAATGAAGTTTTAGTTGCAAGAATTGATGGATAAGGGTTTTGCAAGACCGAGTTATTCACCATGAAGTGCTCTGGTGCTTTTTGTAAAGAGGAAGGATGGGTAATGAGATTGTGTATAGACTACAGACAGCTCAACAAAGTGACTGTGAAGAACAAATACCCTTTACCAAGGATAGATGATCTATTTGATCAACTAAATGGAGCTACAGTATTCTCCAAGATTAACATGAGGTCTGGTTATTACTAGTTGAGGGTTAAGGAGCAAGATGTGCCGAAAACGGCATTCCGAATGAGGTATGGCCATTATGAGTTTCTAGTCATGATGTTCAGTTTAACAAATGCTCCTGCAGTCTTCATGGACTTAATGAATCGTGTCTTCCAACCCTATTTAGACAGGTTTGTAGCTGTCTTTATCGACGACATATTGATCTATTCACAGGATGAGAGTGATCATGCAAAGCATCTCAGAATTATTTTGTAGACTTTAAGAGACAAGCAGTTGTATGCTAAATTTAGCAAGAGCAAGTTTTGGCTCCGAGAGGTCGATTCTAGGACACATCGTGTTGGGTGATGGTATTAGAGTTGACCCAAGTAAGATATCGACTATTGTAGAGTGGAAAGCACCGAGAAACGTGTAAGAAGTTAGAAGCTTTTTGGGTTTAGCGGGGGACTATTGACGGTTTGTGAAGGGATTTTCCATGATTGCTACTCCGATGATGAGACTGTTGCACAAAGATGTTAAGTTTGAATGGACTGAGAAATGTCAACAGAGTTTTGAGAGATTGAAAACATCATTGACGGAGCTGCTGGTTTTGGTTAAACCTGAGTCGGGAAAAGAGTTTGTGGTCTATAGTGACACGTCATTTAATGGTCTCGGTTGTGTGTTGATGCAAGAGGGTGCGATAGTCGCTTACGCCCCGATGCAGCTAAAACCGCATGAGTAGAATTATCTGACTCATGACTTGGAGTTGGCTATGATTGTGTTCGCGTTAAAAATTTGGCGACATTATTTATATGGTGAGAAGTGTCGAATCTTCACAGATCATAAGTGTTTGAAGTACTTGATGGATCAAAAGGAATTGAATTTGCGACAACGGCGGTGGCTTGAATTATTTAAGGACTATAAGCTAGTAATAGACTATGTAATATCCTGAAATTAAGGGCTCTACATTATTGTGTGTTGCTGTGTGTTGGCATGTTTTGTTTGTTATTTTGGTGTGTTTGGGGGGTTTCGGGAAGGCTCGGGGTTAAGCTTGAGCCTTGGTGAAAATTTTGTTTTTAGGCACTTTAGGGGGGAACTAGCAGAGTCAGGTCTTAAGTATGAATATTTGCATCTGTTGACACAAGAAAAGAAGTGGTAAAGTCGCAAGGAGGCACCACTTAGCATGCAGGGAAGTGGTGTCACATGGGAGTTGCAGCAAGGCCTCACTTTAGAAGCTTTATTTTTGCACCTAGGGAGCTAGAGTGGTGGATTCAGCAAGGGTTCTTCAAGGAGGGGTGTTGAAGGAGTCAAACCATTTGAATGGATGGCCATGAGGGATTTGGGGAGTTTGAACTAGTCAAACAATTCGAATAAGTGATGGGGAGCATTCGGTGGAGGAAATCAAAGAGGTGAGTGGGTGTTTGAGTGTTGGTTGAAAGTTGGAGAAGGAGGGGAGGAGAATTACGGCTATGTGGTGCATGGGGTTAGTGAATTTCGACATTATGGGAGTGATAGCAAAATTGAGAGCCTTAGTGTGTGGGTGTTGATTTTGCAAGCCTTTATGAGTCTCTTTTCTTATTTGTTTTTCCTTTTTTTCCTATTTCTCATTGTGCTGAAATTCTCTAGGAGTAGCTGGTTCTTTCTTTGCAATTTGGCATTGATATTTCAACTTGTGTAAAACTGAAACTTCAACTTTCTCTTGGTATTCTCTTTTTCTTTTGTTTTCTTTCTCCTTTCATCTTTTTATCTTCAACCGAACCTAGTGCCCTAATTTCCTTTTCACCATTTGTTACTTGTTTCTCATCTACCAAAAGCCGAAACACCTCTTTGCTTCATCTTTCTTCTTCTTGTTTGACATAGTCGAATCTCCCTGGTCATTTGCTTCTTGTTTCTTGATAGCCGAATTTGTAAGTGTCTTAGTCGAAACTCATTTCCTTCTTTTATCTTCTTTCTTCTCTTCTTTATTTCATATTTCTGTAGAAGCCGAAACCCCTTTTTACGTCAAGTGTAGGTACCCATTCTATCAGTTTGCTGAGAGCTAAACATAGACCCCTATTCAGCATACTCTTGCTTTTGGTAAGGAGCCTTCTTTCCCTTGTGTTTCTATTCGTTCCATTATTTTTCTCTTTGGTTTGGTTAATCAAAGGTTCTGACTCACTCCTTTAGGCATGGATCGATTGTAGAGGAACATACTTTCATCATCTGTCAAGAGGATCTTGGTAAGTGGTTGGTCGAATGGGTATTAAGGGGGCTCATATCGATTTGTTAGGCCGAAAGGCCACTTCTTGTTGTTCTATTTTGGAAACTGATTTTAACATGGTAATTATATAGGGGCTCAATCGGTTTCCTAAGCCAAGTCTGTTAGCATTCAGCTTCTGTTGATCAAGGTAAGGGACTTCATCGATTTGAGTTCTTATTTTCTCTGTTATCTTTCAAAGCCTTAACCCTATTTCCTGATCAAGAACCTTTCATGGATTCGAATGCCAATCAAGTGAAGGGGAGGGTTGGA
Source organism: Gossypium rotundifolium (assembly GCA_025506655.1). NCBI lineage: Eukaryota > Viridiplantae > Streptophyta > Magnoliopsida > Malvales > Malvaceae > Gossypium > Gossypium rotundifolium. The sequence continues at coordinate 92,765,721 of CP106727.1, forward strand.
CTCGTAGTCCCCGCCGCTAAGTTTAAGAAACGTATAGTATCAGCAGACGAGACTTTCCACTAGGCTGTGGTAGAGAGCCAACGTCTGCTTGGAATAGGCAGATAGCCGTCGTCCCTGCTAGTGAAAGCATCGACATAGAAATCTTAGTATTACACGTTATCAGGTGTGTATTACTCACACGCCTTCTTTATTATTTTGTTATTAATTGTTAAGGCTGAAAGCAAAAATGGTTGATGTGATAAGCAAAATGCCCTTATAGGTAAGGTTGGAAACGCCGGGTAAGTTCTTGATAATGATATTGTTGTTAATATGTATGTATGTAAATTTTGATGTTTATATGTATGAAATATGATCTGATACACACTGTGATATTGGTTGCATACATATTGTGCACGAAGTGAAGAGCATGGGCTCGGGATTGATTGAAAGGTGAAGGGGAATGAGTGACTATTGTCACGAGTGACTACTGTCACGAGTGGTCTAAGTACCACGGTGGTTGAAACCATAAATGATTTAATTAGTGACTTATCTCGGTGGTCAAGTACCACAATGGGTTGGCCCCACGTATATGTAATTTATCAAAGATCGTCACGGTGGTCAAGTACCACAGTGGGTTGGCCCCACGGATATATATATATATAAGTGACTATTATCACGAGTGACTAATGTCAAGAGTGGTCTAGGACCACGGTGGTCAAGAACCATAGTGGCTTAAAGCCACGAGCGTTTGGAGGGAGAGCTAAACTGGGTTGGGTCGCATTGCATACATTCTTAATATGTTATATTCTGTGGGCTTAAAGCCAGATTGCGTTATAAGGGGATTTACACACTGAGTCTCAATGACTCACCCCTCTGATAATTTTTGTAGGTAATCAGTAGATGGCGGGTTTTGGAGCTGGGATGGACTCCAAGTGGCCATGCGTTGCTATTTTTCTCGTAAATTTCATCACTTTATTTTGAACTGAGCTTAATTTTGGATTTTATTATGTAATAAGTCCGCTTTAACTTAAATTTGGGGTTTGGTTTTAAATGTTGATTTTTATTTATGTTATAAACTGTCAAAATGGGGTTTCCTAAAAATGTAAATCAAGGTTTTCCAAATATTAACAAATGGCTCACAAGAAATAAGTAATTAAAACTTGAAGCTTTCTTAGAACTACTAATAGTATCTCTATTTATCCCTTTTCTCCAAAAGTCACATTATTCAATAGTATTTTAAACAAAATTTTCTAAGGTGTGGTTTTATGAATTTAACCCGATTTCTACTTCTGGATATTTTAGTAAGCAGTGGTTACAACATAATACACCCTAATCAATCCCCCTCAACTTGGATTTATCAAACAGAAAAAAATGTTTTCTCAAATTGCAATGTTCCGTTAAATGATTTTCAAACCTACCTTTCCGGTAGCATACCAGATTTGGTCGTAACATATTGACTAGGTTTGGGGTGTTACAGACTACCACCCGGGGAAGGCGAATGTAGTTGCAGATGCCCTGAGTAGGAAATCCCTGTATGCTTTGAGAGCTATGCGCACGAGCTTAGAATGGCCTAACGATGGTGCTGTATTATCCAAGTTGAGAGCTAGGCCACTATTTGTTCAACAGATATGTGAAGCTCAAAAGAATGATAATGAGATGCAAGCTAAGAGAGCTAAGTGTGAATCGGAAGATGATTCTGAATTTTGGATAAGTTCGAATAGTTGTTTGATGTTTCATGATAGGATTTGTGCACCTAAGAATGATGAATTGATCCGGAAGATATGAAATGAAGTACATAGTGGTTATTTGTCAGTACATCTGGACAGTACGAAAATGTACAATGATCTGAAGAAATTTTATTGGTGGCCGGGTATGAAAAGAGACATCTCGGAGTTTGTAACAAGGTGTCTGATATGTCAACACGTGAAAGCTGGGCATCAAGTGCTTTCGGGATTGCTTCAGCCAGTGATGATTCCCGAGTGGAAGTGGGATCGGATCACCATGGATTTTGTGACAGTTTGCCTATGACTCCTAAAAAGAAAGATGTTGTGTGGGTTATCATTGATATACTAACGAAGTCGACTCACTTTATACCGGTGCATGTTGATTATTCGCTGGATAAGTTGGCTGAGTTGTATATTGCGGAAGTGGTAAGATTACATGGAGTGCCTGTATCCATTATCTTAGATAGAGATTCGAGATTTACTTCGAGGTTTTGGAAGAAGTTACAAGAGGCCTTAGGTACAAGGTTGAATTTTAGTACTGCATTCCATCCTCAAAATGACGGTCAGTCTGAAAGAGTGATTCAAGTTCTTGAGGATATGCTCCGATGCTGTGTGTTGGAATTTGAAGGTAGTTGGGAGAGATACCTACCTTTGGTTGAATTTACCTAAAACAACAGTTATCAATCGAGTATACGGATGGCACCATATGAAGCCTTGTATGGTCGTAAGTGTCGAACTCTTTTGTATTGGACCGAGCTGGGTGAGAAGAAAATTCATGGGGTCGATCTGGTTAAAGAGAACGAGGAGAAAGTGAAAGTGATTCGGGACAGTCTAAAAGCTGCTTTAGATTGATAAAAGTCATATGCGAACTTGAAAAGAAAGGAAATCGAGTTTAATATGTGTGACATTATTTCTGAAAGTGTCCCCGTGGAAGAAAATATTGAGATTTGGTGAAAAGGGAAATTGAGTCTGCGGTTCATAGGGTCGTATAAGATTACTGAGAGAATTGGGCCAATGGCATATCGGTTGGCCTTACCGGTAGAGTTAGAGAAAATTCACAACATGTTTCATGTATCGACGTTAAGGCGTTATCGCTCCGATCCTTCACATGTGATTCCTCCAACAGAAATTGAGGTACGACCAGACATGACATATGAGGAAGAGCCGATTAAGATTATGGCTCGAGAAGTGAAATAGTTGAGGAATAAAGATATAGCTTTAGTAAAAGTGTTATGGCAAAAACACGGTGTAGAAGAAGCTACATGGGAACCGAAAGAAGCCATGAGGGAGCAATATCCAAACCTCTTTACTAGTAAGATTTTCGAGGGCAAAAATCCCTAAAGGAGGGGAGAGTTGTAACATCCTGATTTAGGGGCTAGTCAGAACAATGGTTTCAGGACCACTAAACTGAGATCGGGGAAATTTAATTTTGATATTATTTTATGTGTTGTAGCATAATTATAAGGCTATGTGAAAATTTTGGTGCATTAATTTGAGTGATAACATGCTTAATTGTGAAAAAGGATTAAATCGCATTAAGTGCAAAAATTCTATTTTTATATGGTAAAGGTACATAACAGCTGTAAAATACAATTTGGAGGTCTTTAAACTGCAATTAGGCCATTTATCTAGTGATGACCGACCATATAGGAGCTAGGGAGACAAGATTTTAATGTTGGTCAAAATTTGATGGATATTAGGTGATAAAAATGAATAAAATAAGATGAATAAAGATGTTATCGTCTTTTCACTATTCAACCACCTTCATCGACCGAAAATTTGAAGAGGAAACAAGGGTTTTGAAGCTCAAACTTTCAGCCAACATATTCCCTAGCAAGTAAGTGATTTTTGAAGTTTTTCTTGATGATTTTTGTGTTTTTTGAGTCCCCAAAGCTTATGATAGCTAATGAGGGGACCAATTTGCAATATGCTTGAAAGTCTAATGACTTTCCGTGAAAGAGTTTATGTTGTTACCTGATTTTTTATGGAAGAAAATGAATGTTAGGAAGATGAGAAACAACTTTTGTGAAATGTGTTATCATGAAAACACCTAAATAGGACTTAAATGCAAAGAATAAATTTGTGTCATAAATGCATGAAATGATTGGAATGGTGAGTAGTTGTAAGAGAAATAAATGTTCAGCTAGGCTTGTTTATTGATAAAATGTGTTAAAAAATGATTTACGAGCCTAGGGGTAGAATCGTAATTTTTCCATAGTGCAAGGGCAAAATGGTCATTTTTGCCTAAGTGTAGATTTTGATGCATTATGATCATTAAATGATCTAAATGAAAGAATCTTATTGTTATAGATCAAGAAGAATGCAGAATTAATCTTGACCGAGGATAAGGCAAGGTTACGGAGTAAACCGCAATTCAATACGTTATGCACCAAGGTAAATTTATGTGTAAAGAATGCATTTTATATACATTCGTGTTGCTAATTAGTGCATGACACAATTGAGAACATGTATGATTCATGTGGGTAAAATGTGGTAGTTATTGAATAAATCTAGTATGAATGATGGAATGGATATGTAAATATGTTATATCAATATTTGATGGTGGGCTAAGTGCGATACCACCTTAATACTTAATTACGATGGGCTATGTGCGATACCATCATCTATTTACTAATTGGTGGGCTACGTGCGATACCACCATAACTAACCTCTGGGCTATGTGCGATACCATTGTAACTAACCTTTTTGGTGGGCTATATGCGATACCACCCTAATAAAGACCTATGGTGGGCTAAGTACGACACCACCAAGTAATTCGATTATGAGTGGATTAATCAGAGACGACCAGGAGCATCAAATACGGGCGTATGTAAAGGCCGTGTGAATGAGTCAGAATGCCAAGGTTTGGCACACGAGCTAGGGCTACAGACATGTCCAGGCCAGGCGAATTTAGTTAGTGTCGACCACGGGTGGAAGACACATGCATGTTCTAGGGGCACATGGGCGTGTCCGTAGACCAACACGGGCGTGGGACCCCTATTTAGGAGAAAATTTTCTAAGTGTTCGTAAAGTTTCAGTTTGGTCCCATAATATCCCGAATGGATGTAAAGGGTCTTGTTGACCCATGATAGGGATGTTATGATGGTAAATGAAAAGTTTTAAATTGGAGAACATTTTTATAGCCTAAAGTGGAATGATCAAGCAAGTCAAGTCCGATAATGCCTCATGCCCAGTTTTGACAAAGAACCCGGGTAAGGGGCGTTACACGCGATGAATCATGAATAGACTGGACCAACGTGATTTTAACTTACCTGGGAAGAACTACAATCTGGAATTAAATAACAAGACTTGAGTCTTTCCTTGAGTCAAACTTGATTTTAACGATACGCGTGTGTATAGGCCATGTGTATAAGCCGTGTGAATGAGTCAGACTTGATTTTGACTTACATCTAACGTGATTTTAACTATACGCGTGTGTATAGGCCGTGTGAATGAGTCAGACTTGCTGACCTGCTTCAAATTCTCCAACTCAAATGTGTTTGTCATGCCATTTCTTGAGTCTTTCCTTAAGTAATTTGGCATTTTTGTATGAAAACATTCAGAATTCTTCTAGCTCGTTGAGTTGGAGCATCTGTTTCTCTCTAGCAAGCTTAAGATCCAAGTTGAGTCATTGAAGATCCCAATAAGCTTTGTGCTCTAACTCTAGAGGTAGATGGCAGGCTTTCCCAAAGACCAATTTGCAGGGTGACATTCCCAAAGGTGTCTTGTATGATGTTTTGTAAGCCCATAAAGCATCATCTGGTCTCTTAGGCCAATCTCATCGATTCGGGCAAACTCCCTTCTCAAGTATGCCTTTGATCTCTTTATTCGCTAGCTTAGCTTTTCCATTTGTATGTGGATGGTAAGCTGAAGCAACCTTGTTTTTCACTCCATGTTTATCTAACAACCATTTTAACCACTTGTTCACAAAGTGGGTCCCTTCATCGATGATAATAGCCCTTAGGGTTCCAAACCTTGTGAACACGTGTTTTTGCAAGAACTTCATCACGACCTTAGCATCGTTCGTCGGATAAGCTTCAGCCTTGACCTATTTGGACACATAGTCTACTGCTACCAATATGTATTTGTGACCAAAAGATGGAGGGAAAGGTCCAAGAAAGTCAATACCCAAAACATCAAACAATTCTACATCAATGATATTTGTTCGAGGCATCTCATTTTTGTTGGTGGCATTCCCAACCCTCTGACATCGATCAAAAATTTTTACGTAAGTGTATGCATCCTTGAATAGTGTTGGCCAAAAGAATCTGGCTTGCAATACTTTGGCTGCTGTACGTGTACCTCCAAAGTGTCCCCTACTTGGAGCTAAGTGACAATGGTATAAAATCTTTGGTATTTCATCTTCTGCCACACATCTCCTGATCATCTGATCTGCACACTTTTTAAACAAGTATGGCTCTTCCCAAAAATAGTACTTCGCATCATGAAGAAACTTTTTCCTTTGTTGATATGTTTTATCAATCGGCATCAAACCACAAGCTAAATAGTTAGCAATATCAGCAAACCAAGGAATATTATGGACATGATTTACCTTTAGTATGTGCTCATCTGGAAATGTCTCCTGAATCGGTACAAGTGGAGAATTTCCCTCTTGCGGCTCCAATCTAGACAAGTGATTTGCTACTTGTTTCTATACTCCCTTTCGATCTTGAATTTCTAGATCGAACTCTTGAAGTAGTAGTACCCATCGGATCAATCTCGGCTTAGTGTCTTTCTTGGCTAGTAAATATTTGATTTCCGAGTGGTCCATATAGACAATCACTTTGGTACCTACAAGATAAGATCGAAACTTGTCAAAAGCAAACACAATAGAAAGTAACTCTTTTTCCATTACCGTATAATTTAGTTGAGCTCTGGTTAGAGTTCGACTTGCGTAGTAATGGGATGAAAAACTTTGTTCCTTCGCTGGCCCAAGACAGCTCCAATTGCGAAGTCACTTGCGTCACACATCAATACGAATGGCAAATCCCAGTTTGGTGGGACAATTATGGGTGTCGTGACTAATTGACTTTTCAAATCATTGAAGGCTTTTAAGCATTACTAATCAAACTTGAATATCGAGTCCTTCTCCAATAATTTACATAAGGGTTTAGCAACTTTGGATAAGTCCTTGATAAATCTTTGATAAAACCAGGCATTATCCGATGGCCTAAAACAATTCCTTCTCGTACCATGAAATGGCACTTTTCCCAATTAAGTATGAGGTTCATCTCTTCACATCGCCTTAGTACCTTAGCTAGATTGGCTAAGCAATCATCGTAAGTATCTCTGAATACTGAAAAATCGCCCATAAAAACTTCCAAATATTTCTCAACCATGTCAGTAAAAATGGACAACATACATCTGTGAAATGTCGCAGGTGCATTACATAAACCAAATGGCATGCGTCTAAATGAAAACGTACCATACGAGAAGGTGAATGTCATTTTTTGTTGATCTTCTAGTGCTACTGTAATCTGATTATACCCTAAGTATCCATCGAGAAAACAGTAGAAACCTCATCCTGTGAGTCTATCCAGCATCTGGTCCAAGAACGGCAAAGGAAAGTTATCTTTCCTAGTTCCCTTGTTCAGTTTTTGATAATCTGATGCAGATTCTCCATCCTGTAACCATTCTAGTCGATATCAACTCATTGTTCTTGTTCTCTACGACTGTGATACCTCCTTTTTTTGGCATGCACTAGATTGAACTTACCCATGAACTGTCTGAAATGGGATAGATAATACCTGCATCTAACCACTTTATGATCTCTTTTTTTACTATGTCCTTCATGATGGGGTTCAGTCTCTATTGTCCATTGATCATCCCTTTTTTTCCATCTTCCAGGATGATCTTGTGCACGCATACAGACGGACTAATACAGCAAATATCGGCTATGGTCCATTTGATGGCCTTCTTGAATTGTTTCAAAACTAAGATAGGTTTCTCTTCTTGCTTAGTGGTCAATTCTGCTGAAACAATCACAAGCAGAGTAGAAGTGTTACCTAAATAAAGTATTTTAAATGAGAAGGTAATACCTTGAGTTCTAATTTAGGTGGCTCCTCGATCGATGCTTTTGGCTGGGTGTAATCCCTCTTTTCTAACTCCAAAGATTCAAAACTGGATTACGGATTAAATCCCTTTTGATTAACTCCTTGCAGAACTAAGTATTCAACCTCATCTTCCTCATTTGGGGGATCCGATGTCAAAATTCTTTCTAGTGGGTCCTCAACACAGTTGAGTTCCTTCTCCACTATTAATTCCTCTAAATCGGATACTACAAAACAATCATCCATTGTGTCTGGAAATCACATAGACTTAAAGACGTTAAATGTTACCTGATCATCCTGAACACGCATGTCAGCTCACCCTTCTGCACATCAATAAGGGTCCTCCCAGTTGATAGGAATGGCCTTCCTAAGATGATTGGTATTTTTTTGTCTGCTTCAAAATCTAGAATTACAAAGTTAGCAGGGAAGATAAACTTATCTACACGTACTAATACATCCTCTATTTTCCTTCTGAATGTGCTAAGGATCAATCTGCTAGTTGAAGCGTAACTGTAGTTGGTCTAACTTCTCCTATCCCTAACTTCCTAAATATTGACATAGGCATCAAGTTCATACTTGCACCTAAGTCACATAATGCCTTACAACAATAGGTTGCTCCAATGTTGCACAGTATGGTAAAACATCCAGGATCCTTCAATTTTGGGGGTAGTTTGTCTTAAAGATATGCACTACATTCCTTCGTCAGAGCTACTGTCTCAAATTCTCCAAGTCTTCATTTCTTAGACAAGATATCTTTCATGAACTTGACATAGTTCGGCATTTGCTCAAGTGCTTCAAACAATTCGATATTGATATAAAGTTGCTTGAGTACATTAAGGAACTTCTTAAATTGAATCTTTTGCTTCTGCTTCTGAAGTCTTTGAAGGTAGGGTGGTGGTGGTTTCATTACTGGAACTGCTTTTGGTTGATTCGCCTTTGGCGGTAATTCTGCATCTAACGAAGTTGTTAGTTGATAAAAATTAGTTGGTCCTGAGGTTACTTTGTGGTTCTGCAGATTCTAGTTCTGGTGCAACTGGGATTTTAACACTTGGTTGAACTTCTTCTGAGTCTTGAGCATCAGCTTGCTCCTTTTTAGCTTCAACGGTATCGGAATCTATCATCTTTCCACTCCTCAGTGTCAACGCTCTACAGTGCTCCTTTCCCAGATTTCTCAAATTTTTCGTATCACTGGGTAAGGTACCCTGTGGTCAGTTCCTAAGTTTAGTTGCAAGCTGGTCCACTTGATTCTCCATATTCTTCACTGTAGCTGCTTGGCTCTGGATTAAGGCATCATTCTTTACCATGTATGCCTTCAACGAATTCTCCAAGCTATTGGATGCTTCAGCTTGACCTGGTTTCTGAACTTGTTGAGGGAAATTAGGCAGCTGGGTTGGTCTTGGTTAGGTGTAAGTGGTATTGGTTTCAGCCCCTTGGTTACTCCAGGGGAAATTCAGGTGGTTTCTCCATGATGGGTTATAAAAATTGGACTGCAGCCCTTGCCTTCCTCGGTTTTGGTTCTGATTACCCATGTAGTATACTGATTCTGGGTTCGACAGACATTCTTCAAACAAATGTCCCTCCCCACAACAGACACAGGCTATATTCTCAAATTTATTTGGCGGTTGTGCTGCAAAACTATTAGATCCATTAGTAGTAAGATTTTTAAGCATCGAGGATATGGATGATACCTGAGATGCGAGTGAAGTAAGAGCGCCTACTTCATGTATTCCAGTGACTCATCTTCCTGATGCTGCTCGACTGGTTGGCCATTGATAATTGTTGCTAGAAATCCTATCAATAATTTCATAAGCCTCATTATAAGACTTAGAAAGGAGAGCACCATTAGCAGAGGCGTCCACTACCATCCTTGTGTGAGCGTTGAAACCATTATAGAATGTCTCAAATTGAATGCAATGTGGGATTCCATGATGAGGGAATTTTCATAATAACACTTTAAATCTTTCCCATGCCTCATACAAGGACTCATCATCCATTTGGTGGAAGGCAGTGATCTCGTTCCTTAGCTTAGCATTCTTCCTCGGCGGGAAATACTTCATGAGGTATCTCTTGGCTAATTCTTGCCATGTAGAAATGGAGTTAGGTGGAAATGAGTTCAACCAAGCATGAGCTCAGTCCCTTAATGAATATGGGAACAACTTCAATCATAAGGCGCCTTCAGTAAATAGTCTTAAGTGAAGATGAGGATCTTCAGTAGGCATTCCACTGAATTGGCCCACTGTCTGAAGCATCTAGAACATGACTGGCTTTAGCTTGAATTGTTGTGCCTCGATTTCAGGTCTTCTAATACCCGGATTAAGATCATTGAACACTGGCACAACATATTGTCGTAAAGCTCTATCCCTATCATCAGCAATAAGGATAGGATTTTGAGTAGGGTTTGCTCCGTTTCCTTGGTTCATATTCTCGAAGTTCATCTCATCGGTCCTTCCTGGTTCGCTTCTCTTCTTCGCTGTCGAAATGTTTGTTCTATCTCAGGGTCTACATGGAGTAAGTCAATAATCTGGTCAATACTCATAAACACATGAAATAATCACAAAAAAATCAAGTAAGAAAAATTAAATGGAAAAATAAAACAAATTGTAAGACTAACAAATTCACAAATAATGACTTTCGAAAAACATTCCCCGGCAACGACGCCAAAAACTTGGAATGGTGGAAATGTGCAAGTGTACACAATCGCAACAAGTAATAAAGTGACAAGTAAATATCGAGTTATCCTACCCACATGGACTGTAAAAGATTTATTTATGAAAGTAAGTTTAAACACTTTGGTGAAGGAAAAATATTTGGATTTGGGAAATGATTAAAAACTAGAAAACAAAGTAAAATAAAATGAAATAAAATAAAGTTCTAATGCACGATTTCAAAAGTTGATTTTAATCAAGATGATGTAATTGTGTTAGATTAATTACATTTCTTAACTTAGAATTATTAAACTCATGCTTATACTTGTTACGAATAAATTCACGGAAACTCGGTAATTTGCTAACTTATGAACATATTTACAAATCAAAAATCCATTCATCTCTTGTACATATTCCTATGTCAATTCGACCGATTGAACAAATTTATAACGATAAACATGCTATTGCACATACATACTTATTAAATTAAACAATCTCTTGCATATTCCTATGCCGATTCAAACGATTAATTCAACCTAATAAACATATAAAAGACTATGTGAGGTAACAAAGTATCCTTACCTTGAAAAAGTTTAATCACCATAATCTTGCAAGTTATGCAAGGCATATGTATCGCCAAATACAATGCTAATTTAATCTTCAGCTACCTTAGAAAAATTAAACATGCATTGACTAAGTACTGTGCCCATTAATTACAATTTCAATGTGTTTAAATAATTAATTCTTTAGTTATCTAAACAATTATAATGCCAGAATAACTTAAGCATTATTTTACTCAATCAAGCATTTTACCGAGGCCTATAACACCATAAACATAATTTTAATAATTTAAAAGGACGAAATGCAATCAACTAACATGAATTAAATTCAAAATAAGCTGATTAAATTAGTCATTCCAATAGCATAAATATTCATAAACATGTTTTTCAAAACAACAACGAAATTTAAAGAGATAGGGAACAAGAAGCAAATCCGGTGTTTCTCCGTGGCTTGACTGATTGCTCCATTCTTCGTCCTCCGTTGACCTCACCTATCAAGGTGGCTTATGAACACTATAATTGCTGCTCAATGATGGCTGAAGAATACCCCTTCCCCAAGATGAGAAATCGGCACAAGAGCAAGGAAATAGGAAAATGGAAAGTTGAGAGAAAGTGAGAGAGGAGAAGAGAGAATGAGATGTGAATGAGAGATGAGGGAATGAGGGAATGAGGGATGCTTTGAATGATCAGAAAGGGGTGGATTTTATAGCTGATTTTGGCTGCTCAAAATAGCAAATTCCATCAGCCAGAGACCCCCCTTGGCCGGCCATCTATGTGGCAAATTGATGGCTTCAACTTTACTAAATATGGCATGGGGCAAATCTACAAAGCCACTAATTGTGGAGGGGGTTGAATGCAACTTTGACAAGTATTCAAGGGCCTAGTTGCAAGCTTAATTAATAAGCTAATAAGATGATTTGGGTCAGCATATGGATGGTTTGGGCTGCCCAATTCTTTGATCGGTTTGGTTCAATCGGTTTGGTTCAACTGGTGCGGTTCAACTGGGCCATTTTTCCATAATTAATTAAGATTAATTTATTTAGCCCAAATTAAATTGGGAATAAATTAATATTAATTAATTTATGATTTAATACACATATTTGGACCATCTTAGGCTGGAATTTATTTCACCTTGTTACTTTGAATTGCTTCTCGGTTTTGTTCTTCGAGCAGTGTCTACCGAGCCAATTTTCGCCCTTTGTACGAATCTGTCAAAAATAGTCAAAATAAATCAAAATTAACTATAAAATTAATTAAAATTCATGATGTTAATATTTTAACACAATTTAATTATTTTATAATATTTAATTATTTTTCGACAAGAATTTAATCAAAATAGCATGATTGTAAGTTAAAAAGGGCATGTAAAAACACGTAAATTTTCGTGTTTCCAATGCCACATGAGCATGCGATCGCACGTGTGGTGGACCGAGCCCACGAATATGGGCATAAGATGGTCGAGGCCACCATGAGCGTTCTGATGGGCTTAGGCCATTTTGGGCCACGTTGGGTCAAAATGGGCCTAGTGGGCCCAATGGACCCTTGGGCCCTACGCGAGTAAATTTTGTGGATGGATAGGAAATAATGAGCTGGCCATGACGATCACATGGCCAAAGGCAGTTTTGGGCTAAATGGGCCACACGAGTGGGTGGGCCATTTGGGCTGAATAATGGGCATTAGGCCCAATTACACCATTATGACCATATATGTTATATGTGTCGCTCGAGGCGACTGTAGAACTTTGGGAAGGTCGCAAAATGACCGAAATACGCCTGAAAGGTAAAATGATCAAAATACCCCTGAAAGGTAAAATGATCGAAATACCCCTAGAAGGAAAATAACCAAAATATCTTTGGAGGGTAAAATGATCGAAATATCCTCATAGGGTAAATGACCGCTATGCCCCCGAAGGGAAAAGTGACCAAAATGCCCCTTCGTGTTATATGATTGTTATTGTATGCTATTTATGTTATGTCTGCATTCATGTGATATGATGCTACATGGGGGACGGGATTATTGATACGGAGGAAGTATATGGCTTGTTAGGGTCGCATAGTCGCTTGACGACTGTGGATCCACCGATGGCTTTAAACCGATTATGTGATTGGCAGCTCTGCTGCAATATTGGTTAGTGCCGCAACCGGTGCTACATAATGAGTGTAGGGATGGGTGGGTCGATTAAATTCTCATAAGAATGCAATGTTGGATAGGAGACAGAGTGCAGGGTTGGTGTGGGCATTAATGCATTGCATACACTTGTTCTATTATTGATATAGGCTTAGGCCCAAATAGATGTGATCGGTGACTTTTGATATAGGCTAAGGCCCAGCTGAGGCTATTATAGGCTAAGGCCCAAATGCCACCGTTACTGTATTGGGTTAAGACCCAACTGAGGCTATTATGGGCTAAGGCCCAATTGCCACTGTAACTGTGTTGGGCTTAGGCCCACATTGATTACTGTAATAGGCTTAGGCCCGGATTGATTTGATGCATGCTTTTTGACCAATGAGGGTTGTACACACTGAGTTTTCGTAAACTCACCCCCTCTTTTTAATTTTTCAGGTAATCTTCAGTAAGCAGTTCGACGTACGGGAGGACTTGGAGGTGGCCACACTACGAACAGCTTTAAATTTTAGTATGCTATTTTAATTTACTTAAATCGCTTTATTATTGGGTTGTAATAAGGCCACTTTTAATTTTTGATTTTTAATTTGGGATTTTCAGTTTATTACGATTTATATCTGCTAGTAGTAGAATGTGGTTTCCCAAAGCTATTACTATCTTCAAAATACTACGTTTTTGCAATGCAATTTTTGTTAAACATCACGTTTTCACAAATCATTTGTTTTAAATTAATCTTCTTCAACAATAAGTTTTTGAAGGCAATAACTTTTTAATAAATCTTGGGAAAAAGTAAGAATAAACTAACGTAACTAGGTTTTACCTCAAACTTTTAATTAAGAAGGGTTTTTAATAAAAACACGAATTTTAAAAAAATACTTCAATGTGGCACGCCAGATTCGGGCCTAACTTTTAGGCTGGGTTTGGGGTGTTACATTTAGTGGTATCAGAGCCCGATTGCAGAACTTGAGCTGTGAAATGGGCTTTAGTTTTTATTTTAAAGATGTTTACAAATGATTTTGAAGTAGTTGTGAAATATTTTTGTGTGGCACACCGAGTCTCCGGCGTCGGACCAAGTAAGTTCTCTTGATACTAAAATCTGTTTTAAACTGTTATACTGTAAATAGCTACTGGGCTTAATTTAGATGATAGACTATATTGAAACTCTTAGTTAGAGTAAAACTGAAGCTCGTAGGAGACTAAAACTGTAGTGAGCATACGAATGCGAAAACAACTCTTACCTACTTCCATAAAATGTTTGTTTAATTATTGAAACTATGAGCTAAATTCATAAAATTTCTAATCCAAATATGCATGAAGCAATAGTGAACACTAAAAGAGGTGCAACAGGCCACGGCAGAGGCCGTAGAAGTGCTAGGGCGGGATCTTCGGCATCAGGCCATATGCTCAACATTGAAGCGAGAGAGGCTCCAGCTTCACCGATAACCGAAACAGGGTCATTCAACCGAGCTACTGGGGAAGACTCACTGTCTCAGGCAATGCTTCATATTTTGGAAAGAGTTGTTGGGTCTATTAGGCCTAATACCATTATTGGGGCCGTGGATCGGTTACGGAACAACTCTGGTCCAATGGAGCAGAGATCTTCAGGGGAGTTTTTGGGGTGGCCCCAAGTGTGGCAGAGTATTGGTTGGAGGCCACCGAAAGAATTATGGACGACCTCGACTGTACTCCAAAATAAAAATTAAAGGGTATGGTGTCCTTCCTAAGGGATGAAGCCTACTAGTGGTGGCTTACGGTAAAAGAGGGTACCCCATCTACTCGATTGACTTGGGAATTCTTCAAGTCCACATTTCAAGAAAGATATGTGGATGCTAGCTATGTCGACACTCGTAGGAAAGAATTTCTAAATCTGGTTCAAGGTGACAAGTCTGTGGCTGAGTACGAGGCAAAATTTTTTGCAACTTAGCCGGTATGCTCAAGAAATTGTGGCAACAGAGTATGAACGTTGTGTTCGATTTGAGGATGACCTCAGAGACAGTCTCTGAGTGTTGATAGCTCCACAGAAGGACTGAAATTTTGCAGCATTGGTGGTGAAAGCAAAGATCGTTGAAGATGTAAAGCGCTCTAAGTTCCTAAACTGAGAAAGAGAAAGGGGCAGAAATAAGAGGGACTCTGAGCACTCCAATTCTGATTAGAGACCTCTCAGAAGGGCTAGAATGGATAGGCCAGTTAGAGCTGGGCCCCCTGTTGCTACTACTGGGTTACCACCTTGTGCTATTTGTGGGAAAGGTCATGTAGGCGAGTGCTGGAGAAGGACGGAAGCTTGTCTGAGTTGTAGTTCCATGGAACATCGTCTTAGAGAGTGTCTCAGAAGATTAGATCAGATGCAAGCCTTTGGTAGGGGTAATGTACAGCCCGAGGGGTGGACAACAGCCGTCTAAGGCCATGGACAGGCCAAGGGTGGAAACGATTTAGGTCATGGAGATCTAAGTAGAGGTGCTAGTCTTGCGGAAGCGAGGCAGCCAACTTTGGTTTATGCAGCACATCAACGAGAGGACGGAGAAACTCCAAATCTAAATACGGGTACGTACTTTACCCATAGTGTACTATTTACCTAATTTGTAATTAGGGTTAGTGTGCGCAGCAAAAGTGTGATGGTGTAACCTGTGTTGTGTGACAAATAGATAGTTGCAAATTTTGAAGACAAAATTTTTTTAAGGGGGTAGAATTGTAACACCTTAAAGTTGGGTCAAGTAGAATTGGGCCTATTGGGCCTTAGCCAAGGAGCATTTATAATTTTTGAGAATAAGAGAAAGGCACAAATGCATGTTTGATCTATTAGGTTAGTGATTTTGGAAGGTTAGGGGGGCTTCTATGAAGTCTTGGGTTTAAGCCATGTCATTTGGAGAATTTTTTTTTAGCATTAGGGGAACCCTGACTCTTGGTATTAAGCCTTTTGAGTAATTTGTGATTTAAAAGAGGCATAAAGAGAGCCTGTGGTGGAGTGCATGTGGCGTGACAGGAGTGGCAAGGGGGACAGAGGTTCAAGTCTCACTGCATGCAAAAGAGATTATTTATTTTATTCATGTGTGGGCTAGAGTTTGTGTTGGATTTGAACTCTGTATTAGAGAGTTTGAATAGGTCAAATGAGTGAATTAAGGAGGGATCATGGAGAGATAAGGGGAGGAAATCAAGGAGATTTGTGGTTGGAGAAGATTTGGTGCCGAATGGGATTTGTGGCACTCAAGAAATTCGTCCAAAAGGGGATGTGGTGCATATTTCGGTTTTTTAATGTTGTTTCTATTTTCTTTTAGGTACT
Organism: Gossypium rotundifolium; assembly: GCA_025506655.1. NCBI lineage: Eukaryota > Viridiplantae > Streptophyta > Magnoliopsida > Malvales > Malvaceae > Gossypium > Gossypium rotundifolium. Next base: position 92,782,080 of record CP106727.1, read on the forward strand.
TTTCTCTTTTTTTGGATGCTGTCGAAACTGCACTAAAAGTGACCTCTTGTGTATTCTTTTTTCTCTATTTTCACTCCATTTTCTCCATAGCCGAATTCTCTCCTTCCCCCCTCTCTCAGTTCTTTAGACTCTACCAATCCTTTTCTTCTACATCTTGTGCTTGGCCGATTATCCCCTATTGTGTTCTCTTCCAATTTTTCTTTTTCTTTCAATGATAGTTGAATACCCCTTTTCTCTTTTCTCTCTTTCCCGCATTTCATTCTGTCTGTTCTCTACGTTTTGTGTTAGTCGAACATTCCATCTCAAGGGTGTGATTATTCCATCTTGCCTCTATCGTTCTTTGTACCTTCAGCTTTTCTGTGGGTGTGGCGATTGATTCTTTTCTTCTAACCTGGACTCTGTGTTGTCGGTAAGTGACTTCTTGTCTAGTTCAAACTGTTTAATTGTTTGATGGTTGATAAGTGTTGGCTGGAATGCAGATAACCTCTAAGGTCTATTGATCAATCGATTGCGATGGTTTAAGTGAGTGATCCTCAATCGTTCGATCAAGGCAAGTATAAATCATATCTTGGATAGTGGTTTAGAAAGGGATTATTTAATCCTATTGTTAAATGACTAATGGTGAATCATGTTGGTTATAGGTTCTACGCTCGTGGGCTACTGCTTTTCTCTAACAAAGTGTGTACACACCTACCACTCCAAGTAGATCGGCAAATGTCAAAAAGCCAAAATACCGACGAATGATGCCACACAGCGTGAGATCGCATGTGTGGTGGATCGAGCCCACGGAATATAGGCATAAGATGGTTGAAGCCACCATGAGCGTTTTCATGGGCTTAAGCCATTTTGGGCCACATTGGGCTAAAATGGGCCGAGTGGGCTCGTGGGCCTTATGCGAGTAAATTTTGTGGATGGATAGGAAATAATGAGTCGGTTGATGATCACATGGCCAAAGGCAATTTTTGGCTAAATGGGCCACACGAACGTGCAGGCCCATTTGGGCCAAATAATGGGCCTTAGGCCCAATTACACCGTTATGACCATATATGTTCTCTATGTCGCTCGAGGCGAGTGTAGACCTTCTGAAAGGTCACAAAATGACTAAAATACCCTCAAGGGTAAAATGACTGAAATACCACTAGAAGGTAAAATGCCCGAAATACCTCTAGAGGGTAAAATGACCGAAATACCCTTGGAGGGTAAAATGATCGAAATACCCCCATAAGGTAAATGATCATTATGCCCCCGAAGGGCAAAGTGACCATAATGCCCCTACATGTTATATGATTGTTATTGTATGCTATTTATGTTATGTCTGCATTCATGTGATATGATGCTGCATGGGGGATGGGATTATTGTTAGGGTCGCATAGTCGCTTGACTACTATGGATCCACTGATGGCTTTAAGTCGATTATGTGATTCACAGCTCTGTTGCAATATTGGTTAATGCCGCAAGCAGTGCTACATAAGGAGTGTAGGGATGGGTGGGTCGATTAAATCCCCACAGGAGTGCAGGGTTGTACAGGAGACAGTACAGGATTGGTATGGGCATTAATGCATTGCATACACTTGTTATGTTATTGAGATGGACTTTGGCCCAGATAGATGTGATCTGTGACTTTTGATATAGGCTAAGGCCCAGCTGAGGCTATTATGGGCGAAGGCCCAAATGCCACCGTTACTATATTGGGTTAAGACCAAACTAAGGCTCTTATGGGCTAAGGCCCAAATGCCACCATAACTGTGTTGGGCTTAGGCCCACATTGATTACTGTAATGGTCTAAGGCTCGAATTGATGTGATGCATGCTTTATGATTGATGAGGGTTGTGCACACTGAGTTTTCGTAAGCTCACCCCCTCTTTTTAATTTTTCAGGTAATCCTCAGTAAGTTGTTCGGCGTACAGGAGGACTCAGAGGTGGCCACACTACGAACAGCTTCAAATTTTAGCATGCTATTTTAATTTATTTAAATCATTTTCTTATTGGGTTGTAATAAGGCCACTTTTAATTTTTGATTTTTAATTTTGGATTTTCCATTTATTACGATTTATATCTACTAGAAGTAGAATGCAATTTTCCCAAAGCGATTACTGTCTTCAAAATACTATGTTTCCGCAGCGTAATTTTTATTAAACATCACATTTTCACAAATCATTTGTTTTAAATTAATCTTCTGCAATAATAAGGTTTTGAAGGTAATAATATTTTAATAAACCTTGGAAAAAAATAAGAATAAACTGGCGTAACTGGGTTTTTACTCAGGCTTTTAATTAAGAAGGGTTTTAAATGAAAACACGATTTTTGAAAAACACTTCCATATGACACGCCAGATTCGGGCCTAACCTCTAGGCCGAGTTTGGGGTGTTACAATAACTTTGGATGTTTTCTTTGCCTAAGTATGTTATGTTTTGTGCCTTTGAATTGGTGTAAGTGTATGTGTGAATATGGGTGGAAAATGTCTTGGTAAATAGCCTTTATTTTGTCCACATGGCATGTGTCTACGCCGTGTGTGACACACGGTGTACCCCACGAGCATGTGTTTCAGCCGTGTGTCCCCTGCACCTTAATTTTGAGAAACAAAATGTCCAGAATTTAGCACATGGGTAGAGGTACGGGCGTGTGTCTCAGCCGTGTGTGCAACACAACCTAACACACGGGCATGTGGCAAATCCGTGTGGCATAAGTTAGAGAGCACCCTAAATTGAACACTGTCTGAAGCATGGGCATGTCCCAAGGTCACACGGGCGTGTCCCTTGGACCATACATGCGTATGAGCCCTATAGTTTGCAAAAATTTTCTAAGTTTTGTAAAAATTTCCTAAGTTTTCGGTTTAGTCCTGAACCACTTCTAAAGTATGTTTTGGGCCTCATAGGCTTGTATTAGGGACTTTATGATTGAATATGAATAGATTTTAATTTGGATGCAAATTTATGACTCGAAATTGTGTAAATACTTGTGTTGTAAGTTCGATAATGCCTCGTACCCTGTTCCAGCGTTGAATATGAGTAAGGAGTGTTACAACTAGAGCTGGGCTCACTATGGAATTTGTCTATATATTCGACTAGCGCTGGGTGCAACTTTTGTCAGCTTGTCTAACTAGAGCTGGGCACACAATCGTCAGTATAACTGACTAGCGCTGGGCGCAAATACCATTGGTTTATCCAACTAGAGTTGGGCTCACTATGGATTTTTTCAATATATTCGACTAGCGCTAGTTGCAACTTTTGTTAGCTTGTCTGACTAGTGCTAGGCACACAATCATTAGTATAACCGACTAGCATTTGGTGCAAACATCATAGGTTTACCCAACTAGAGCGGGCTCACATTCAATATCGTCGGCTAATCCGAGTAGCGCTGGGTGCAAACTCTTTTACGGTTTATCCGCTAGGCACCAAGTGCCATGTAACTAATAGACCACACGGCGAGGTTATATGAATTATCAAAAGAGTTGGTCATAGGTATTATTAAAGAATAATCAAAATTTTTATTTGGTTGAGGTATGACATCATATGATTTGGTTAATCTTATGGTTAGTTTTATGAATGAATTTTTTTAAATATGATTTGGTTTCCATGTTTGTAGGTTAGATAAATAGTAGGCTGGGACTCGGCATACTGCAAGAATCACAGACTCAACATTGGTGATGTTTTCTTTTGTAAGGTTGGCATGTACCTAGGGTGTGAATATGTCTTTGAAGTTGAATCTTTTGATTTTGTGATTTTGGGTTTGTATATATAGATATATGTTTCTGTAGCATGTTTTGTTGATGGTTGAATTTGCTTGTATATATGTTATATGTGATGAATTCAATGCAATTAGTTATTTTGAGAATGAATAGTATAGATTATGCAATTACCAAATTATGTTATTTGATTACTTGAAATTTGTTTGAGGTACTTATGAATGGTATATTGGTTGTTGATGGATGAAGTAAATGTGGTGTCAATGAGGGCACATTGTTTAGGCACTTAAGATGTTTGTTTTAGTATGTTTTTTAGCATGTTTTATTGTGTTTTGATGATACTTAAGGTCCCTTTTAAAATGTGCCTAGTTAGGTTGAATGGTTATGCTTGTATTGGTTTTGAAAGGGCTTTTTTTAGGTGATTTTTGGTCCACACTACCTAAGACACGGGTGTGTGCCTCAGCTGTGTATGACACATGGCCTCACAACATGGCCATGTGTCCCCTGTATGTTCCTTTGCATGCAAGTCAGGAAGTTACACGGCCTAGCACACTAGCATGTGGCTTGGCCGTGAGACCCAAGTCAAAGAGTTATATGGGCACAAACACATACTGGGACACGTTCGTGTGTCCCTATTTCAAAATTCACACAGCCTGAGACATAGGTGTATGTGTAACCTCCCAAACCCAGCCTAGACATTATTGCTAGATTGAGAAGGCTACATTAGCCACCGAAATGGCTAAGCTAACTTACGTTACTTTTTAAGACTTTAAATAAACTCATTTTAGAGAAAACCGTAGTTGTACTTTGAGTTAGCTTAAAAGCATTAATTGATTAGGTTTTGTATGATTATGATTCATTTTATTGTTGACAGTGCTATTTTAGAAAAACCATTTGCTTGTCGCTCTTCTTTAAAAAAAACTCGAAGTTAAACTAATGTAGCAGAAAAACCATTTTCAAGTCATTTTGAAAAATTAGTTGCCTTATCCATTTGCTTTTCAAAAACAGATCCTTTGCAATGTAGTGGAAACTATAGAACAGTATCAAATTTTACTTAAGCCTGATATCATGCATTATCCAGTTATTATGCTTGAGTAATCCATGCATGCAAAAATCCCCAAAAGAAAAGTTACCAAGCCACAGGCCAGAAATAATTAAAAATTACAAGCCAAAACCAATAAAGACTTACTAATACTTAATTAAAATAATAATAATCCGAGGACCAAATTGATTCTCTGAATGTCAAGTCTAGTCCTAATTTTTAGGTTTACCTAAAAAGTTAAACACTATTGGGGTTGAGCTTATGAAAAGCTCAGTGTGAGTCGAATAATAATTTAAATGGGCAAAAACATCAAATACAGTGAAACATATTAGCATTAACAGAGGAAAAAAGAACCATCATAGGAATTTCATGTCATTACATAGCCATTATCAAATTGATGTAAAATGGTGTATGAGCATAGGTCATCATTCATTTGAGTAACAATCATTAATTTTGATACCATTCAATACAACAAAATAAAATGTGTAGCATAAATCAATAACATTCAAATATGTCGTGCATAGGATGCAATGCAAAAAGGTTCCTACCCATACCATCCTCTACACACCACGAGTTCCCCTAGAACCCGTCTGCCAAACTCCAAAACATTATGAGCATAGCTCGATGTGGTAAAACCACCAAATAATCAATAATGCAAAAAATCTGTTGGATACCAAATAGTGCGATACAATCGCCAATAACATATAATATACGATAAAATTGCCAATCCCCTCGGTACTCTAGGTGCAGTGCACTGACTACAAATAATGCAGACTTAATATGCAGCCAGTACTCCATGGAACTCCTCCGTCAACCACAAAATCCCAACCCAATGCATATGCAATATGTCACACAATCTCATACATAATCATATCGCAATACTTTTAACATTCATTTGACATGCTCAACATGTCCTCAATAATCACAAACATTCAATAAATGGAAACAGTGTTCCGAGCTTTCAAATTACCATTGTGTAACACCCCAAACCCGGCACAAACACTACAATCGGATCTGGCATGTCACTAGAAAATTTTAATAGAACAATTCAGGTTACCAGAAAACCCTAAGTGAAATTTTATATAAAATACCTTTAGGAATAAAATCCCAAATCTAAATACATGCCTTAGTTTAATTAAAGTAAATCTTTGAATGAAAAAAAAACAATAATAAATAAATAAAACCCATAACAAAACCCAAAACATAAATGGGTTGCCCATGGCCTTATTACCAACGGTGTTCAAATCCATAAAATAAAATAATTAAAAAAAAACTACTAAGTTGAGACTTTCTGCCGGATCCACATATTCTTTTGCATGGCCACCTTGCGCTCCTCTCCGGCCCATTCCGATGCACTGTGTGTCACCTGAAAGGTTAATTTAATTGGGTGAGTCGCGAGACTCAGTGTGCAACCTTCATGCACCACTAGGTTTGGGCCTCATAAAACATAATAATAATCTCATTTATATAGATAACAAATAATATGCAAAACCCAACCCGTTTGCCTAGGATTCCATCCACTACATGCCCCCGTACCAACCGTTCTCTCCATTGGGGATTTCTACAATCGACCCATACTGCTACACGCCAAAATAGCAGTCATGCTGCTCATCAATATATTATCGCCCATGGCCCTTATAATAGATCACGGCATTAGCCGCTATAGCATCTCATGGTAAAAACCGCTACACATGTACATATAACTTCCTCCTTTCATTACCCAACCCATGCAATCACATATAAACAATTTTCTTATAACATTTAATCAGATTATTTACTAACCTGGTGGTCCGCTTACCCTCTTTGGGTTTCCATCATTAAACCGAGATTTCGGCATTTATCATAACATATAAAACTTATAAGCATTAATAATCAGATCTAGATGGTGGGGAAGTATTACACACCTGATTCTCGTACTAATGCTTTCGTTATGTCTATGCTACTATCACTCGAGACTACCACAATCGGCCCACGATCTGGCTTCGATATCGGCCCACACCCCGAAGGCCAATCTCGCACTACCAAAATAGATCGCTTCTTGTATTTAGGTGTTGGTTTTACAGATCCAACCTTTTCTGCCTGACTGTTATTCGAGTCCATCATAATCCCTTAATCACTAAACCATTTAAACGATGAGATCTAATTACTTAAATAACTATAACACTTAAATCGAACTCTTACCTAGTTATTCAATCCGAATGTCGTTGAGAACACGTCACCTCCTTCCTACATTCGCCATCACCAAAAATATTAAACCCTTACGATGATCGCAACCAACCGATTACCATATGAAATTCGCAAAGGAAAGGAATTAAAAGTGGCCATTAATTTGAACCTACCATTGACCACCTACCTTGGCTTTTCACAAATCGGACTACTGAGATCTCGAAGAAAGGATCCAGCTTCTAAGATTAGAGAGCGAACATCAATCGAGACGTTAGAGGGGTAATTCGGTTTAAGAACAATATGAGAAAGGAGGAAAGATTGTAGAAACAAATCACAAAGAACTTACTGAACTAAGAAGGTGTAACCGGCTGTGGTGCACCTTCGGGAAAACAAAACCACCCTTGTAGATTCGGCTATGGGAGATGAGGGTATGAACAAAGGGGATTCAGCTTTTAGAAGGGATCTAGAAGGAAAAAGAAGAGCTAAAGAGTTTTCGGTTTCCAAAGATGAAGGTTCGGCTAAGGTGTGATTTCGGCTATGAATAAAGATGAAATTTTTGGCTTTTGGAGAAAAAGAGGAGAATAACAACGAGAGTTCAGCTAAAGTGTTTTGAAAAGCACGAGAAAAGAGTCATCAAAGTATTTGGCCAACTAGAAAAAGAAAAGAAAGAAAAACTCAGAGGGAGAATGAAGTGGAGATTTCAGCAGAGAAAAGAAAAGATGGAGAGAACTAGTTAGCAGAATTTCAGCTACTACAAAAACCTATACTAAATCGTTTCCCCCCTGTAGTTAAGTTTTGGCCAACTCTGCAATTCTTTGGATAGCTCACATCCTTATCCCTTATCATGATCTACTAACTTATTTAAAATAGTCTCTATTAGATCCAACTCCTCACCCTTTATCAGCATTAAATCACTATAAACTCCTAAAAATTTGCCTTGTGCCGTCCCCTCCTAAGGCTCCCAAGTGCCAAATTTTTGACCCAAAACTTGGGCTTCTGGTGGCCACAAATTGGGCCTCTTCCCCTTTTCTTTTGACGCCAACTCCTCTCCCTCCTTATGGCATCATTTCCTTCTGGGCCACAAGCCCAAAATGTTCATTAAACTACTTAAAACTTTATTTTAACCCAAGTACGCTTAAATAGAATATTTAATTTAGGCCTCAGCTCTAAACCTAAATTTTCAAATTTTAATATATGAAAGAAATGCCACATATAAATGCACAAGCCCACCTTTAGGATGTTACAGTTCTACCCCCCTTAAAATAAATTTCGGTGTAACACCCCCAAACCCAGCCCACGAGCCTTGACCGGATTTGGTTGTGTCACTGTGGAAAGACGGTTGAAAATCTTTTTTTTTTTTTGACTTTAGAATAAAACATGAAAATATATCAACTTTTGAAAACCAAGCCCTTTTAAAAGTATAAGTAAACTTTAACGTTACAAAATATTTGAATAACCCTTTGTCATGTGCTTTTAGTAAATAAGTTGTCGAAATTAAAACATTTCCCGAATAATAGCTTATTCAACAATCCAATTTAAAACATAGTAAAATCCGTGAATATCTCAAATGGCCCTTATTACAACCAATACTTAAAGAAAATAATTAATATTAAAATCCATAAAATAATTAAAACATCTTCTTCGGCATGGGCCACCTTGCATCCCCTCCAACCCGGTCCAACTTTACGCATCACCTGAAATGGTTAAGAAAAACTGGATGAGTCCACAGACTCAGTGCACAATCATTACACACGTTTCCACATGTATGGGCTTAACCCATACCCACACAGTCCATACCAATAGATATGCAAATATGATCCAACCCAACCTAGGTCCCTCCATTACGCCAACCTTAGCAGACTCCCTACTTAAGGCCGTGGCTAATCCACCGATCACAACCGAGTGATCCCATATATCTTACCTAGGCAGACCTGCTGCACAAGGCCGTGGCTGAGCCACCGATCACATCATGATCCTGATAGTAATCTGTCTACGGAGATGTACTCAGCTATCAACCGCCGAGATGGGCACCTAGCCACACCTCCCTTGATGTAGCACACGGCTACTCATCAAGCGCTAATGTAGCACGAGGCTAACATTAGACCACGTACATCAATGTGTACACCCATCCTTCCTTGGTCACATCCAATCCCCATGCATAAGTGTCAATGCATCATGTCAAGTCAATCATATCGAATAAGTATACATCACATGCTCATTACCATATCACACATACACCATAAGTAAATTTAATAACATAATTTACCAACCTGATAATCGATTACCCCACATATGGGTATCCATCACCTTATCCTTTAATGTCGGCTATCACACAAAGATACATACGGTACACATTAATAAGCGATTAATCGATGAAACGGTCGATGATTACGCACCTTATCACCAAGTTCTAAACTCTCGATCCCAACACTATCGCTAAACGAGACTACATTTATCTGCCTAACTTGCGCTCGACATTTGGCCCACACCCCGGCGGCCAATCTCAAACCGCCGAGATAGCTATTTTCTTGAACTTCCGGATAGGGACTTTCCCTTGCTCCCCTTGACTGGTACTTGCCTCCATCAACACACTTAATCAGAGAAATCGGTTAAACCTCCAAGCCATAAATCCAAATATTGAACCTTTACTAAAAATTGCTTACCAAAACCACTTGAATCCCGGATGCTATTTTAGGCCTCTGCAAGTGCTGACTATATGCCTCCCGAAAAGGTCTCCTGCGCTAGGCTCTGCCTCCCCTACAATCGGCCTTAGCACACTTAAAAGAAATCTAGGGCCATTCGGCCAAGACAAGAATCCTTAATCAAAGAAAAAGCTATCGCACCCTTACCTTGCTAACCACTCCCCTTTTGCTCTAACAAGAATCGGCCACCACAAGAACTAAGGTTTGGCTTCAGGGACTTGTAACCAAAGCGGAGAGAATGAAAGAGTGACAGAGTGATTCGACAATGACTCTTAGATGGAGTTGGGATATTCGGCAAAGGTAACCTTCAAGGGTGATTTTGGCTTAAGAAGAGTTTAAAAGAGAAGTGTGTAGGAAGGGAGAAAATAGATGCACAAACTTTTAGTTTTGGCTTCAACAAAATAAAAGGAAAAGAAAGGGTGTTTCTTTGACTTACTTTCGACAAGAGACTAAGGGAAGAAAAGAAATAATTTGGCACAAGGGGAATGGTGAAACAATTTTGGCAAAGGGGAACAAATGGGGGAAAGGGTGGCCAAAAGGGTGAGCACCCCCTATTTATACTACTAGCTTTCGGCACCCACCTAACACCCTCAACAAAATCGAAAATGCCCTCCCCTCAAGCTCCCCAAAACCGGCCACTAGCTCCCCTCCTCCTAAATCCCAAGATTTCCTCCTAAACTTCCTCCCTAACACTCATTCAAAAAGTTTGAATGAGTCAAATCTTAATCCTACCTTCCTAGTCGAATTCAAAATGGAAGACCAAGTCTTCCCTCATCTTTTCAGCGTTCAAAAACCGCCCAACACCTTACCTCTTTGATGCAAAAACAAAGGCCAAAGTGCTACCCTTGTAGTTCGAACATGAGACCCCTTAGCACCCATGAGGTGTCACCTTCCCAAAGCCCCAAGTAGCGCCTCCATGCCACTCTACCAAAGAGATTCTTGTGCCTTAACCTCCCAAATATTTCTCTTAAGACCCTAATAGCCAAGCTCCCATTCTTACCACTAAAAACCAAAAATTTCCTAAGGCCTCTCTTACCTTCTAGGCTTCTCCAAACCCCTCAAAACTCATCCAACTTCACCATAAACCTACCATCACTTGAGTTATGCCCTAAATGCATAACCCTAGAGCCAGGGTGTTACAATTCTACCCTCCTTAAAATAATTTCGTCCTCAAAATTACTTGGCTAAACTAAACAGGAATTACTGCTGCGCACTTTGATCTTAAAAAACCACCATATTTCTAGGCACAGTTCCTAAGTGCATACTCAAGGTACTAGATATTTTACTAGCAATAAAAACAAATAGCCACCATAGCGAACAAAACAAAAAAGAATAACCCAAACATAAGAACTTACCCGCTGACACATCCGGCACATCATTATCCTCCTTGCGATGAACTGCATAAACCAGACCTGGCTGTCTTGCCTCAGTGCTACCATTACCGCGGCCTAATGCCCTACGACCTCGGTCAGAACCATTCCCTCCATGGTTTGGACCACAACCTCTTGTCGCTTCGACAACCTCTCGCTGGTCAGCACATAACCACGCCTAACGTCCGAGTCCTATTCGGATTCTGGGGACAATCCTTAATCAGATGAGACTTGGACTTGCATCTGAAGCATTCTCGATCCCGATTCGAGCACTCGCCAATATGATATCTTCCACACCGAGCACATGGATGATCCGGATTCCCAGCACGGGCAGAATTCTCAATCCTCTGTCTTTTTTGAAGACTCCCAGACAATTTTGACGGTCCATAACTCCTCTTATCCCGGCTCCTTTCTCTATCTCTATTCTGCCTCTCGGTCCTCTTGACCTCCTCCGCTATCCGAGCTTTCTCCACTAAAATGGCGAAGTCTCTCTCTCGTTGTGGAGCAATCAAAACTCGCAGCTCATCCCGCAGCCCATCTTTAAATCTGACGCACCTCTCATAATCAGTAGCCACGATGCCCTGAGGCGTACGGGCTCAACCACAGGAACTCAACCTCATATTTCGCTATTGACTTGCCTCCTTGCACCAAATTGAGGAACGCCTTCCTCTGAGCGTCCACATAACTCACTCCGATATACTTCCCTTCAAACTTGATCTTGAAGTAACCCCAGTCCACTCGATCGGCAGGGGTACATTCCTTAACCGTGAGCCACCACTGGTAGGCCTCATCCCATAGCAACGAAACAACACCCTTAAGCTTCTCCTCAGCAGTTAAATCCAAGTCGTCCATAATCCTTTCAACTGCCTCAAGCCAGTACTCTACCACGTTCAGAGCTACCCCAGACACTCCTCTGAAAACCTCGGCTCCATTCAACCTAAGTCTTTCAGCCACTGACTTCTGAGTCCCATTGCCCACATTGGCTCCTGCCACTCTTCTCCCACCACCACGCCACATTGCTCGCGATCATCAAGGTCGTCTCCTCCGGTCTGATCCTGATGTTTAATCTCAATAGCTGGTGGCGGCGGCACATCGTTCCCTGCCCATGGCCAGACCCAACCGGTTCGATACTGCCATCCTACCTCTACCACCTCCGAAAAATTGTGACCACGCCCCCTAGAACTCATATCTAGCGTCACGATTTAGTCTGTTTAAAAAGTTTTATGGCATCAGAAATTTTTGTTTCACTGTTTATCCACGAGCAAATTTTATGAAAAGGAGTTTCCTGAAGTTGTTCTTTCGATCAATCAAAGTTTCATCTAAAGTTCTCTATTCTAATTCAAACATCCACATTCTTCACTAAAGACACATTCATCCATCCATGTCACTTTCTTGAGCATTCCCAACCTAGGGGTAATTTCGTCATTTTCCTATAGGGGTATTTCAGTAATAAATTAAGGTCAATTTGAAAATAGTTTTCAAATTAAAGATATTTTAGAATTTACAAATCTCGGGGGTCATCTTGAAAATTTATTTCTCAAACCAGGTGTGCTGTAAAAATTTCAGAAATCAGGGTTATTTCCGTAATTTTGGAAGTCAAGGGTATTCTTGTAAATTTCCAAATCTGGGTATCCCAATATTTTGCAAAATAGAATTTTCTGACATTTGGTAATATAGGAATATTTTAGTAAAAGTCGAGAGTAATATGAAAATTTAGAAACTAGGGGCATTTTGGTAATTTTATCAACCAGGGGTATTTTCGTAAATTTTCCCAAACCAAAATATCTTAATATTTTGAAAACATGAGATTTTGGTGTTTTTGTAAAGTAAAATCATTTTAACAAAATTTGAGGGTAGTACGGTAATTTTACAATAGAGGGGCATTTTTTGTAATTCTACAAGTAGGGGTATTTTAGTAATTCTATAAATCGAGAAAACGTCTTTCCTAACTCAGGTTTAGGGTTTACAAACCAAAGGGGTAAAAAAAAACCAAGGGTTTTAAAACAGTAAGGCTAATCCCTTTCGGGTTTTAATAACTGGTTTAGCCTACGAACAAGTCCTCTTGGTTAAGGTGAACCGTAGCTACGCACCAGGTAGGATTCGAGTAAAGAGGAGGTGAGTCGCTAGGACTGCTTAAATACCAAGCTCTTACTGAATACCACTCCTAGACATGCGTACAGTGATTACCACACCTTAACTCAGCGACTTACTTCACCGGTTTGTTTAGCAATCTTTAAATCTTATGCATGTGTTTGAGTAGACTAATCCTAGGGTCCAAAAGCCTTAATATTCTAACCTACGAGCCCAATCAAGCCCATAATAAATCACACAACAAATCACTTCAAGAGCTAGGAGTACTTATCTGGTGGACTTCGGGCCGGAGGTACAGGTGCCATGCCAGAATAACCTGAAAACTTTTTATAAAAGCCCATATTTTGAAAAGCCCATTTTGAAAACTGTTTGTGGGCCCAAACCCTCAAAGCTGAGTTTTGAATCGGGCTCTGATACCAATTTGTAACACCCCCAAACCCGGCCCACGAGCCTTAACCGGATCTGGTTGTGTCACTGTGGAAAGACGGTTGAAAATCTTTTTTTTTTTACTTTAGAATAAAACATGAAAATATATTAACTTTTGAAAACCAAGCCCTTTTAAAAATATAAGTAAACTTTAACGTTACAAAATATTTGAATAGCCCTTTGTCATGTGCTTTTAGTAAATAAGTTGTCGAAATTAAAACATTTCCTGAATAATAGCTTATTCAACAATCTAATTTAAAACATAGCAAAATCCGTGAATATCTCAAATGGCCCTTATTACAACCAATACTTAAAGAAAATAATTAATATTAAAATCCATAAAATAATTAAAACATCTTCTTCGGCATGGGCCACCTTGCATCCCCTCCAACCCGGTCCAACTTTACGCATCACCTGAAATGGTTAAGAAAAACTGGATGAGTCCACAGACTCAGTGCATAATCATTACACATGTTTCCACATGTATGGGCTTAACCCATACCCACACAGTCCATACCAATAGATATGCAAATATGATCCAACCCAACCTAGGTCCCTCCATTACGCCAACCTTAGCAGACTCCCTACTTAAGGCCGTGGCTAATCCACCGATCACAACCGAGTGATCCCACATATCTTACCAAGGCATACCTGCTGCATAAGGCCGTGGCTGAGCCATCGATCACGTCATGATCCCGACAGTAATCTGTCTACGGTGATGCACTCAGCTATCAACCGCCGAGATGGGCACCTAGCCACACCTCCCTTGATGTAGCACACAGCTAATCATCAAGCGCTAATGTAGCACGAGGCTAAAATTAGACCACGTACATCAATGTGTACACCCATCCTTCCTTGGTCACATCCAATCCCCATGCATAAGTGTCAATGCATCATGTCAAGTCAATCATATCGAATGAGTATACATCACATGCTCATTACCATATCACACATACACTATAAGTAAATTTAATAACACAATTTACCAACCTAATAATCGATTACCCCACATATGGGTATCCATCACCTTAGCCTTTAATGTCGGCTATCACACAGCATACACAAGTACACATTAATAAACGATTAACTGAAGAAACAGTGCAATGATTACGCACCTTATCACCTAAAGTTCTAAACTCTCGATCCCAACACTATCGCTAAACGAGACTATAGCTATCTGTCTAACCTGCTCTGACACTGGCCCACACCCGGCGGCCAATCTCGAACCTCCGAGATAGCTCTTTTCTTGAACTTCCGGATAGGGACTTTCCCTTGCACCCCTTGACTGGTACTTGCCTCCATCAACACACTTAATCAGATAAATCGGTTAAACCTCCAAGCCATAAATCCAAATATTGAACCTTTACTAAAAATTGCTTACCAAAACCACTTGAATCCGGATGCTACTTTAGGCCTCTGTAAGTGCTAACTATACGCCTCCCGAAAATGTCTCATGCACTAGGCTCTGCCTCCCCTACAATCGGCCTTAGCACACTTAAAAGAAATCTAGGGCCATTCGGCCAAGACAAGAATCCTTAATCAAAGAAAAAGCTATCGCACCCTTACCTTGCTAACCATTCCCCTTTTGCTCTAACAAGAATCGGCCACCACAAGAACTAAGGTTCGGCTTTAGGGACTTGTAACCAAAGCGGAGAGAATGAAAGAGTGACAGAGTGATTCAGCAATGACTCTTAGATGGAGTTGGGATATTCGGCAAAGGTAACCTTCAAGGGTGATTTTGGCTTAAGCAGAGTTTAAAAGAGAAGTGCGTAGGAAGAGAGAAAATAGATGCACAAACTTTCGGTTTTGGCTTCAACAAAATAAAAGGAAAAGAAAAGGTGTTTCTTTGACTTACTTTCGGCAAGAGACTAAGGGAAGAAAAGAAATAATTCGGCATAAGGGGAATGGTGAAACAATTTCGACAAAGGGGAACAAATGGGGAAAAGGGTGGCCAAAAGGGTGAGCACCCCCTATTTATACTACTAGCTTTCGGCACTCACCTAACACCCTCAACAAAACCAAAAATGCCCTCCCTCCAAGCTCCCCAAAATCGGCCACTAGCTCCCCTCCTCCTAAATCCCAAGATTTCCTCCTAAACTTCCTCCCTAACACTCATTCAAAAAGTTTGAATGAGTCAAATCTTAATCCTACTTTCCTAGCCAAACCAAGTCTTCCCTCATCTTTTCAGCATTCAAAAACTGCCCAACACCTTACGTCTTTGACGCAAAAACAAAGGCCAAAGTGCTACCCTTGCAGTTTGAACATGAGACCCCTTAGCACCCTTGAGGCGTCACCTTCCCAAAGCCCTAAGGAGCGCCTCCATGCCACTCTACCAAAGAGATTCTTGTGCCTTAACCTCCCAAATATTTCTCTTAAGACCCCAATAGCCAAGCTCCCCTTCTTACCACTAAAACCCAAAAATTTCCTAAGGCCTCTCTTACCTTCTAGGCTTCTCCAAACCCCTCAAAACTCATCCAACTTCACCATAAACCTACCATCACTTGAGTTATGCCCTAAATGCATAACCCCTAGAACCAGGGTGTTACATTCGGCCTCAAAATTTATCTGATCAAAAACGATGGGGATACTGTTGGTGTATAACATTCTCTGACTCCCACGTCGCCTCTTCTGCGCCATGGTTTCGCCACAGAACTTTGACCAAAGGAAAGGACTTCCTTCTTAACACTTTTACATCTCGATCTAGAGTTTGTACTGGTTCCTCCTCAAAAGACAAATCCAACCTTACTTCTATCTCTTCTACCGGCACTACATGCGATGGATCAGATCGATAACGTCTTAGCATTGAGACATGGAACACATCATGTATGTGCTCCAAGTCCGAAGGCAACTCCAAACGATAAGCCACTGGGCCCACACGATCTAATACCCGGTAAGGCCCAATAAACCGTGGACTTAACTTCCCCTTTCGTCCAAACCTCATTACCTTCTTCCAGGGGGATACCTTCAAGAAGACTTGATCCTCTACCGCAAACTCCACCTCTTTTCGCTTTAGATCCGCGTAAGACTTCTGTCTATCAGACGCTTCCTTTAACCTAGCCCGTATTAACTTAATTTTCTCCTCCATTTCCAAAACTAATTTTGGACCTAACAACTTGCGTTCACCCAACTTCGTCCAACAAGTTGGAGTACGACATCTCCTTTCATATAATGCTTCATAAGGCGACATCTGAATGCTAGCTTGATAACTATTATTGTATGCAAATTCTGCTAAGGGCAAATACTCTTCCCAACTGCCCCTAAAGTCGATAATGCAACCCCTTAGCATATCCTCCAAGATTTGAATTACCCTCTCGGACTGACCATCAGTCTACGGGTGGAAAGCAGTACTAAAGTCTAACCTTGTTCCCATTGCTTGATGAAGAGCCTTCCAAAATCATGACGTGAACCTAGGGTCCCTACCTGATATGATTGACACTGGCACAATGCAATCTTACAACCTCAGCCACATACAATTTAGCCAACTTTTGTAGAGAGAAGTCCACTCGAACCAGTATGAAGTGAGCAGACTTCGTCAGCCAATCTACAATCACCCAAATTGAATCCTTCTTGGTGGGTGTAAGGGGTAACCCACTAACAAAATCCATCGTGATTCTCTCCCATTTCCATTGGGGAATCTTCACCGGCTGCAACAATCCTGAAAGCACTTGGTGTTCAGCTTTGACCTGCTAACACGTCAAACATTTTCCTATGATTTTCGTTACCTCTTTGTTCAGACCTGGCCACCAAAATTGCTCTCGTAAATCATGGTACATCTTGACTCTTCCAGGATGCATAGCATAAGGGCTACTATGCGATTCCCAAAAAATCTTCTGTCTTAACTCATCATCTTTAGGCATTCAAATCTTCCCATGATAACATAGAACTCTATCATTGTTTAGACTATAGTCCTCCATTCCACCATCCTTCACTCGCAACAGTCGAGACCCAGGTCTTTATCTCCTAACTGTTTGTCCCTAACCTGACTTACCCATGTTGGCTTTACTTGCAACTCAGCCAGCAAATTCCGTCGTCGAATAAACTCAGATGAGTGAACATGGCTCTTAGTTTCGATACTACCTTATGGCTTAACGCATCCGCCGCAACATTCGCCTTACCAGGGTGGTATTCGATCGAACAATCATAATCTTTCAAGAGCTCGATCCATCTACGTTGTCTTAAATTTAGCTCCTTCTGGGTAAGAAGGTACCTCAGACTTTTATGGCCGGTGTAAATTACCAACTTCTCCCTATACAAGTAGTGCCTCCAAATCTTCAAGGCAAACACTACCGCCGCCAACTCCAAGTCATGCGTAGGGTAGTTCAACTCATGTGGTCTCAACTGTCGAGATGCATACGCCACCACTTTTCCTTCTTGCATCAGCACACACCCTAAACCCGTGTGTGACGCATCACAGTAGACGATAAATTCCTCTCCTGCCTCCGGCTGAATTAATAACGGTGCTTCCGTCAGGATTTTCTTCAATTTCCCAAAGCTCTCTTGCTATTTTTCGGTCCATACAAACGATACTCCCTTCCTCAACAACTTAGTTAGAGGTGCCATTATTAGAGAAAACACTTCAACGAACCTTCAGTAATACCCTGCCAAACCTAAGAAACTCTGAACCTCTGCCACAGACTTTAGCGTTTTCCAATCCAGTACCGCCTTTATCTATCGAGGATCCACCCTGATTCCCTCGACTGAAACTACTTGCTCTAAAAAAGTCACTTCTTTCAGCCAGAACTCACACTTACTGAACTCTACAAACAACTGCTTCTCCTTCAGAGTTTGCAACACCACACGAAGATGTTCATCATGTTCCTCCTCTGACTTAGAATAAACCAGGATGTCGTCAATAAACACTATGACGAACCGATCAAGATATGGTTGGAACACCCGATTCATCATATCCATAAAAGTCACTGGGGCGTTCGTCAACCCGAACAGCATTACCAAGAACTCATAATGCCCGTAACGAGTCTGAAACACCGTCTTATGATTGTCTCCTTCTTTAACCCTTAATTGATGATATCCGAACCGTAGGTCAATCTTAGAAAAGACCGATGCTCCTTTGAGCTGATAGAACAGATTGACGATTCTTGGTAATGGATACTTGTTTTTAATCGTCAACTTATTCAACTGACGATAGTCCATGCACATATGCATGGATCTGTCCTTCTTCTTCACGAATAGAACCGGCGCTCCCCATAGAGACACACTCGGTCGAATGAACCCTTGATCCAATAATTCTTGAATCTAAGCCTTGAGCTCCACCAACTCCTTCGGCGCTTCTATAAGGAGCAATGGATACTGGAGCTGTACCCGGAAGTAGGTCTATTCCAAATTTTACCTCGCGATTCGGGGGTAATCCTGGCAATTCCTCTAAAAAGACATCCGCGAAATCCTTGACTGTTCGAACCTCATCAACAGTTACCTCCTTAGCATCCAACGCACCAATAAAGACTAGAAATGCAATACATCCTTTCTGAATCATCTTAATAGCTTTTAAAGATGATACCACGTTGGACAAGTAATTCCTCCTTTCTCCTAACACAACCACCTCCCCGCCTTAGGTACTCAACACCATCGCTTATTCCCACAAATCCAACTAGGCACAATGCTTAGTCAACCAATCCATTCCTAAAATAAGGTCAAACTCTCCAAGCGGTAATTCCATTAAATCTGCTGAATATCGCCTTGAGTCTCTAAAGATACATCCCTAAACAGTTTGTCCACTACCTTATATTGTCCTAAAGGACTAACCACAGTCATCTTTCTAGTGGTTGTTTTAGAGTCTATACTTAGAGTCTCAGATACTGAACATGCAACATAGGAGTGGGTTGACCCAATATCAATCAGGGCAAGTAAAGGATTATCAGTAACAAGAAATGTACTGATTATAACATCTGGTGCGTCACTATCCTCCCGTCGATAAGCTGCATAAACTAAACCCGGCTGCCTTACATCTACATTACCTGTACCCCTACCAAGTGCTTCACGACCCCGACCAGATCCATTTCCCCCTCTAGCTGCACCACGACCCCTTGGTCCAGACCGATCACCTCTCCTAGTCTGATCAGAACCTCAGCTCACCGACTGCCCCTGATCCATCTGAGGACAGTCCCTCATCAAATGTTCTGTGGATCCACACCTAAAGCATCCACCGATTTTCATTTTGCACTCCCCATAATGAGTTCTCCCACATGTAGAACATGCTTGACTTTGACCCGATGGAGCACGAGCTGGCCCATCAGTCCTAGGCCTCTTCTAAAGATATCCAGTTGCTCTAGAGGGTCCAAAACTTCTCTTACTCCTACTCCGATCCCTATCATTCTCTTGTCTCTCTACCCGTTTCACTTTCTCAACTATTTTGACCTTATCTAGCAAAACCGCGAAAATTCTCTCTTGTTGTGGTGCAATTAGAATCCTTAGATCATTTCGTAGCCCATCCTCAAACCGAACGCATCGTTCATACTCCGTTGCCACCATTCCCCGAGCGTAATGACTTAAACGCAGAAACTCAACCTCATACTCAACCACAGACTTACTCCCCTGCACCAAGTTCAGGAATGCTTTCCTTTGAGCATCCATATAACTGGCCCCAACGTACTTTCCCTGGAATGACTCTTTAAAGAAATCCTAGTCAATCAGGTCTGCGACCGTACCCTCTTTCACGTTGAGCCACCATTGGTAGGCCTCGTCTCGAATAAGAGACACGACCCCCTTTAGCTTCTCCTCTACCGTGAAGTCTAGGTCATCCATTATACGTTCCACTGCCTCCAACCAATATTCCGCAAAACTTGGGGATATGCCAGAGACTCCCCTAAATACTTCGGCCCCATTGTTTCTCAGCCTCTCTAGCATAGATTTTCGGGCTCCTACGCCCATACCAGCCTCAGCCACTCTTTCCAAAACTCTTAAGACCGCCTGTGAAACCACGTCATCTCCACCCATCTGGTCTTGAAATTCTACCTCGTGGTGGTAGAACTGGTATCTCACTCTCGAACCCATGACCCGATCCTACGGGTTCTGACACGGTCATCCTACCTCTACCGCAACCACGTGGAGGACGTCCTCGACCCCTTGTACTTATTCTTCTGGTTTGCGTTTATCTAATTTAAAAATTTTATGAGTCATTAGTTGTTTCCACTAATTATCCCTGAACAATCTTATGAAACATAGTTTTTAAAAGTGATTCTTTCGAATTCGAACCTATCTACAGTTTTCAGTCTTCCTAATTCTAGAAATTATGCACACACAACATTCATACAAGTAACATCCATCACCTAGGGTATTTTCATCATTTCGCTACCCAGGGGTATTTTCGTAATTTTTTTTCAAAATATGGTTTCTGGTGATTTTGCGAAATAAAGGTATTTTGGTAACTTTTCAACTCGGGGGTATTTCGGTAATTTTACAAGTTAAGGGTAATTTGGTTATTTTACAAATCAGGGGTATTTTGGTTATTTTTCAGACAAGGGGTATTTTTGGTCATTTTGCAAAACCAGGGTAATTCTTACGAATCAAGGGTAATTTGGTGATTTCAGAACTAAGGTTTACTTTAGGATTTTACAAAACAGGATGGCTGGTCCCGTTCGGGTTTTAATTGTAAGTTTTGGCCTGTCAACATGTACTCGTAACTAGGGTGAATAGTCACTATGCACCAGGTAGGATTCTAGTGAAAAGGAGGGGAGTCATTAGGACTGCTTAACTTTCCCTGGATCCACTCCTAGACATGCATATGCCTATTGCCACACCCTGCCATGGCTAAAGTGAACAATCACTATGCACCAGGTAAGATTCCAGCGAAGAGGAGGTGAGTCACTCGGACTGCTTAAATACCAAGCTCTTCTGGATCTACTCCTAGACATGCATATGCTTGTTACAACACTTAAGTCTTGTGACTTGTTTACAGGTTTCATTTAAAGAAGTTAAGTCTTATGGATTTTAGGAGTTGTTTGTCTAAGCCTAGAGTCCATCAAGTTCTAACCTAAATAGTCTACGTCCCAAAAATCCATTAAGCCCACATTTATACCATAATCAGGAGTTCAGAATACTTCCCTGGCAAACTTGGGCCAGAGATGTAGGTGCCATGCCGAGCTAACAAACCTTTACTAAAAGAAATCCATGTTTCAAAAGCCATTTTCAGAAAATCTTTTGAGCCCAAAAACCCCCAGATCCAATTTTTGAATCGGGCTCTGATACCAATTTGTAACACCCCAAACCCGGCCCAAACACTACAACTGGATCTGGCATGTCACTAGAAAAATTTTAACAGAACAATTCAGGTTACCAGAAAACCTTAAGTGAAATTTTATATAAAACACCTTTAGGAATAAAAGCCCAAATCTAAATACATGCCTTAGTTTAATTAAAGTAAATCTTTGAATGAAAAAAAACAATAATAAATAAATAAAACCCATAACAAAACCCAAAACATAAATGGGTGGCCCATGGCCTTATTACAACGGTGTTCAAATCCATAAAATAAAATAATTAAAAAAACTATTAAGTTGAGACTTTCTGCCGGATCCACATATTCTTTTGCGTGGCCACCTTGCGCTCCTCTCCGGCCCGGTCCGATGCACTATGTGTCACCTGAAAGGTTAATTTAATTGGGTGAGTCGCGAGACTCAGTGTGCAACCTTCATGCACCACTATATTTGGGCCTCATAAAACATAATAATAATAATCTCATTTATATAGATAACAAATAATATGCAAAACCCAACCCGTTTTCCTAGGTTTCCATCCGCTACACGCCCCCGTACCAACATTCTCTCCATTGTGGATTTCTACAATTGACCCACACTGCTACACGCCAAGATGGCAGTCATACTGCTCATCAACATATTATGGCCCATGGCCCTTATAACTGATCACGGTATTAGCCGCTACAGCATCTCACGGTAAAAACCGCTACACATGTACATATAACTTCCTTCTTTCATTACCCAACCCATGCAATCACATATAAACAATTTACTTATAACGTTTAATCAGATTATTTACTAACCTGGTGGTCCGCTTTTACCCTCTTTGGGTTTCCATCATTAAACTGAGATTTCGGCATTTATCATAACATATAAAACTTATGAGCATTAATAATCAGATCTAGATGGTGGGGAAGTATTACACACCTGATTCTCGTACTAATGCTTTCGCTATGTCTACGATACTATCACTCGAGACTACCACAATCGGCCCATGATCTGGCTTCGATATTGGCCCACACCCCGATGGCCAATCTCGCACTATCGAAATAGATTGCTTCTTGTATTTAGGTGTTGGTTTTACAGATCCAACCTTTTCTGCCTGACTATTATTCGTGTCCATCATAATTCCTTAATCACTAAACCATTTAAACGATGAGATCTAATTACTTAAATAACTATAACGCTTAAATCGAACTCTTACCTAGTTATTCGAATCCCGAACGTCATTGAGAACACGTCACCTCCCTTCATACATTCGGCCATCACCAAAAATATTAAACCCTTACGATGATCGCAACCAATCGATTACCAAATGAAATTTGGCAAAAGGGAAAGGAATTAAAAAGTGGACATTCGGTCGAACCTACCATTGACCACCTACCTTCGGCTTTTCACAAATCGGCACTACAGATCTCAGCAAGAAAGGATTCAGCTTCTAAGATTAGAGAGTGAACATCAATCGAGACGTTAGAGGGGTAATTTGGTTTAAGAATAATATGAGAAAGGAAGAAAGATCGTAGAAACAAATCACAGAGAACTTACTGAACTAAGAAGGTGTAACCGGCTGTGGTGCACCTTCGGGAAAACGAAACCACCCTTGTAGATTCAGCTATGGGAGATGAGGGTATGAACAAAGGGGATTCAGCTTTTAGAAGGGATCTAGAAGGAAAAAGAAGAGCTAGGGAGTTTTCGGTTTCCAAAGATGAAGGTTCGGCTAAGGTGAGATTTTGGCTATGAATAAAGATTAAATTTTCAGCTTTTGGGAAAAAGGAGGAGAATAACAATGAGAGTTCGGCTAAAATCTTTTGAAAAGAATGAGAAAAGAGTCGTCAAAGTATTCGGCCAACTAGAAAAAGAAAAGAAAGAAAAACTCAGAGGGAGAATGAAGTGGAGATTTCGGCAGAGAAAAGAAAAGATGGAGAGAACTGGTTAGCAGAATTTCGGCTACTACAAAAGCCTATATTAAACCGTTCCCCCTGTAGTTGAGTTTCGGCCAACTCTACAATTCTTTGGATATCTCACATCCTTATCCCTTATCATGATCTACTGACTTATTTAAAAGAGTCTCTGTTAGATCCAACTCCTCACCCTTTATCAGCATTAAATCACTTAAATTAAAGCACTATAAACTCCTAAAAATTTTCCTTGTGTCGTCCCCTCCTAAGGCTCCTCAGTGCCGAATTTTTGACCCAAAACTTGGGCTCCTGGTGGCCACAAATTGGGCCTCTTCCCTTTCCTTTTGACGCCAACTCCTCTCCCTCCTTATGGCA
Organism: Gossypium rotundifolium; assembly: GCA_025506655.1. Lineage (NCBI taxonomy): Eukaryota > Viridiplantae > Streptophyta > Magnoliopsida > Malvales > Malvaceae > Gossypium > Gossypium rotundifolium. The sequence goes on from CP106727.1 coordinate 92,806,045, forward strand.
TCATTTCCTTCTGGGCCACAAGCCCAAAATGCTCATTAAACTACTTAAAACTTTATTTTAACCCAAGTAAGCTTAAACAGAATATTTAATTTAGGCCTCAGCTCTAAACCTAAATTTCCAAATTTTAACATATGAAACAAATGCCACATATAAATGCATAGGCCCACCTTTAGGATGTTACACATTGTGTTTGTATCAATCAATATCGTTCAATTTCATGTACTTAACGGATTTTTATTGTGCATAAATAGCACCCTTTTTAGTACACAATATAAAAAATATCTCATGCGTTTAAAATCATACATAAGCTTAATATATCAACACATTATATCATCCAGTCAAACATTCTCATATCTCATAACTCAAATATGCAATTACAAACTCAATCAAACATCCATAATATCAAACTAGCAATTTTGTCAACATGTCAATCTTTAAGGCTCAAAACATACCTGGTTCGGCCACTTACAAAGTAAAAAATTTGGCTATTAAGACAATCCAATCAGAAAGCTAATTTATCACATTTAACATGTTATTTAACATTTTCAAACAATTTTATGAGTTTAGGACCCACACCTTATTTTTTGCTTCCTCGCAGCACACTAGCGAATCTTCGTTAATAATTCCGTAAACGAACCTAAACCAAAATTCAGTATGAATTAAATAAATTTACCATTAAACCAGCCCCAAAAACCCACTTATGAGTTCAAACCAATCGTTGAAATTATAACTATTTTATGAATCCAAACTAGTTAGATTCCTTACACTGTATCGATGCAAACCGTACGTACAATCGTTCTTCGCCTTTACGGATGGTTTGGGGCGTTTGGGTCAGAACCTAATTCAATAATATACTGGAAAATAAGTATCTAATTAATGATTAAATTCCTTAATTTAATCAATTCATAAACTTTACCCAACAACTATGTCAAAGTAGCAAACTAGTTACCCTTAATTGCACTTACGCTTCACGATTTGTGGGATCTGAATGGCCAATCGATCAAGAATGTTTTTCCCTAATTGAAATGGGTTTAAAAGATTATTATGAGGGTTTAAGAACTCAAATTAATTCTGGAAAAATATATGCAAGAACCAAGAAACAAAATAGCCCCCTTTCTTGCACATAGGCGCACGCACCACCACCCATGGTGGCCAAAATTGAGGCTAAGTTTTAAAACGGTTTGAGATCTCATTAAATTCTGGAAAAAATACATTTGAAATAATTTAAAATCTCCCAAATTCCAGGTCTGGAATTTTAGGTTTTTAATGGACAAAAATTGAAGAGAGAAGAGACCTTACCCAAGCTAGTCGAGAGAAACGGCAATGGCACTTTCTTGGCAATGTTCTAGATCGATATTGGATTTCAAGATTTCAGATTTGGGGCTGGTTTTAATGAGAAAAAATGACAGAAATATGGTGAAGAAAATGTTAACAAATCTTTTGGCAAAAAGAAAAAGAAGAAAGAGATGGTAAAACTAGGTGTAGGTGATGACAACAATGGGAGAAAGAAAGAAAATTGAAAAGAAAAGAGGAGAGGAAGAGGGTGAAAGGCTTGGGTAGGTAAAAGTTGAATTAAAGGCTGAAAAATAAAATAAAAATTTATACTTAAGGTTCAAGGGTATGGATGGCACACACATTAAGAAAACAAGAAATTTTGCAAAATTTAATTATTTCACAAGCGAAGGGATTCGAACTTGAGACCTCATTTAATTTTCCATGATTTCTCATATTTATTTTAACCATTAGGCTTTTTCCTCATTCTTGAAATAGTTTTGCAATATTTATTTTAAAAACAAGTCATGTCGTATACTAGGGTTTAAGGCAAAATTTGCAAAATAATAAAAATGATGAGAGAAGGGATTTGAGCTTGGGTTTCAAGAAACGTTACACAAACACTTAACCAAGAAACCAATACCTCATTTATTTCCTAAAAATGAATAGATAATTTAAAAAATTAAGGCATGATCACACTCTCTCGATTCACAAATCCGATTCTACTAACCCCAATTTTGGGATGCTATAGTGTGTCTCAGCCGTGTGAGCCACACGGCCTTGTGACCCCTGTAGTCAAAATTTTCCAACTTTTTCTTAAATCTTCCAAATGATTTCAAATTGGTCCCGAAATGTTTCTAAGGTATTTTTAGGGCCTTAAAGGCTCGATTTAGGGACGATATGCATGTAAATGATTGGATTATAATATGTTTATGATTATATATGAATTGTATGTTTAATTGTTCTAATTGTGTTGTAATGTTTTGTAACCCTAATCCAACGACGGATACGGGTTTAGAGGCGTTACATTAAGTTTCAATCTAATTTATTCAATTTATTTTCTTAGTTTCTTTGATCTATAGAAATCCATAATTTATGCTAATATCTCTTTCAAGCATAAGAGCAACTAACTCTAAGTTGATTAATTAAAATTTCTTTCTAATTAAAGCACCTATTATTGCATTAATTCACTCTATGGATCCCCCTATTAGATTTGAATCTAATTCAGTACATTTATGTCATCCTATTTCTAGGGTTGCATGAAACTCTATTCAATTATGCAAAATCTAATCACAAAAATTATCTATTAAACCTCAAACTTATGCACATCAAACATGGTTTAATATTGCCACACCTTAAATTTGATAGATTTAATTTGAGAGAATAATGTATGCACATTAACTATTTTGGCATATTATAGTAGCATGATCCACCACCAAACTAATTCATTAGCAAAATAAAGTATCGGCTCGTTCTAGCATGAAAGTATGTGCCCATTTTAGTATCTAAGAAGTCAGTCCAGCATATATTTGAGTGAAGAAAGATTACGCCTTGAAGTTTTCAGCTAAAACACAAAGAGGCTGTTAATTGTATGGGAAAATTGTAGGAAAAATTAATTGTCTTTAAGATCATGCCATATGTACATTTGGTTTACATGAGCATTATTATAGTTGGTTTTCAAAATGAGGTTAGTTAGGAGTCAATTGGATTGATTTGAACCTCCCCTTGACTGGTCGAAGAATAATGTAACAGCCCGATTTATGGGCTAGTCAGAATAGTGGTTTTGGAACTACTAATCCAAGGTTGAAGAAGATTATTTTAATATTATTTTATGTGTTATAGCATGATTATATGGGTGCATGAAAATTTTGGTGCTTTAATTTTAGCGATTCCATGCTTAATTGTGAAAAAGGACTAAATCACATAAAGTGCGAAAGTTATATTTTACAAGCTAAAGGTGTCTAAAAGCCATATAGTATTATTAGAGGCCCTTAATGTGCAAATAGACCCTTAGAAAATAGAGTGACAGGCCATAGGGGACAAACAATGTCAAAATTAGTCAAAGTTGTTAGATTAGGTGGATTAAATTGAGAAAATAAAAAAAAAGAAAATATATCATCTTTTCTCTCTTATTCTCCACCGAAATTTTTAGCAAAACAAGGAGTTTGAGAACTCAAAAATTTCAGCCAAGCTTTGTAACACCCCAAACCCAGTCAACACACCACGACCAAATCTGGCATGTCACAGAGTGAAAACGTTTCGAAGGACACGAGTTCTTGGGTTTATTTTCAAATGAAAAGCTCTTTGTTTTTGAGTTGGCAGAAACCCGGTGCATGTCTAGTTGAAATCGTTAAGTTTCTTTGAAATCCCAAAAGGCTTTTTAAAACTCGTTATCATCCATTACTTAAGAAAAATGATAAAGACTATTGAAACCCAAGTGAATTTCTTACTTGGTTACTCTAAAACCGTTTGATTTTGAGCATGGAAAACTTAGATTTTGAAAATCATTTAGGTTAACTTTGTTATCCTCTTGTAAATATTGTTACCCGATGGTAAGATTTAGAAAACCCGTTGTGTAGTATTATTTTCGAAAACCTTGGTTATCAGGTTATTTAAAGCATGTTAAACAGTTTACTTAGCAACATTTAGAAAATTAAAGCAAATATAATAAAACCCTAAATAAAAATACTAAAGGCCTTATTACAAACCCAAATGAAATCTGAATTTAAAATGAAGGTACCCAAATCGAAAGTCCAAGTAAAATCGAGAATAAATGTCGCATGGCCACCTCGAGTCCACCTGACTCCTCATCCGCGATCTACGAGTCACCTGAAAAGATAAGGGAGAAGGTGAGTCACCAAGACTCAGTGCATAATCCCCCTCCCCATTATAGCAACATTCTTACACAGGTCATAATCAAGCAAACATATCATGCACCCAAACCTAACCATCCATAACTCCGTTTTCTACCTCGTGTGGTACCAAACCAATGGTGGTGCCAAACCACTGGTGACCCAAAGTCACTGATATCAATAATAATGTGGTGCCAAACCACTGGTGACCCAAAGTCACGAATAATCTATATGTGGGAACAACCCACGTTGTGATACCAAATCACTGGCGACAATCCTGTTTTATCAAAAGTGGGGTCAAACCACTATGGTGCGAAGCCACTAGGACGAGTCGTTATGAGGTGTCAAACCACTGGTGACCCAAAGTCACAGATATCATTCTTCCCCCTCCTCTCATATCACCCACAATAATGCACATGCATATATATACCATGCCAACATGCTTAATCGTCAAACATATATCGAACATAACATAGATAATAGCATCAGCAATCATGCATCTTAAACTCATCAAACGGACTTGCCCGAAATCCTTGCTCATACCCATAAGGGTATCGTATCGTAATCTACACAATTTTTAGCTTTTAACAAAGTTTAGGTTATTAGCACATTTACATGGATTATGAAGTGTGTAAGATACACACCTGGTTACTAACGAGACTAACGGATCCCAACAAACAAGATCTACTCACGAACTGAGTGAAACCCGAGAACCTAACGTTTGATCTCCCCCTTCCTATATTAAATCAATACAACATCATTAGTACAAAGCCATTCGGCTTAACCAAGAAATCCAGCACAAGACAACCAATCTTACCTTAACACCTTACGATCTAAAAACAAAATCTCGAGGCCACACGATGAGCCTCCCCCTACAATCGGCCAAGAACTACCACCATTGGGTTAAAGCCTTCGGTATTAACATAATAGGAGATGTCGAAATAGTAAAAGTACTTACCCCATCACTAACGAGATTGACTAAGTGTGATGACGAATAGCCCACCGAATCTGTTGACACAAAACACGAAAGAACATTCTATGAATACCAAGAGAAGTTGGTTTCATGGATGCCTAAGAATCATGGCAACCAAATGCCAAAATTTAGCTTTTGTGTCATGTGAGTAGATGAAGAAAGAAAAAGAGAAGATAGGAGAGATTTGGCCATAACAAAGTTACCTCCTTCAAATCGAAGTCGACTCACCAAACCGAGAGGACACTTGTCTAATATTCAGCCAAAAGGATTAAACAAGAAAAGGAGAGTAGAGAGGTTTCGGCTAACAAAGAAGGTTCAGCTTATGATTCTAAGAGAGAAGAAAAGAAGAAGAAATCACAAGGGATGAGGAATGGTGCTGTCGAATGGAAAAAGAGAAGAAAGTTGGGTATTTCAGCACAAGAAGATTGATAGAAAAAGTCAACTAGAGCCTAAGGGTTTCGGTTTTGCCTCAAACAACATGCCTCAAAGCTTGCTTAGCCGAAAGTGCCTGCCTAGAATAACTATGGAAAATCGGTACCTCTCCTAAGTCTCCCAACCGATTACTCCTCCTCCCAACAGTCCATACTTCGGCCAACACCTCAAGCCTCTCCTGACCACTCATTCAAATCAGTTTGAATGAGTCAACCTCCATAATTTTCTCCTCTCCATCCTTTTCAAATCTGTTGACTCTATCCACATCCTCCCAAGAGAGTCCTTCCTAAAACCATCTCCTCCTTGCTTCTGGCATAAAAAATAATTACACAAGGGGAGATTTCTATAGCTCGAACCAAGGCTCCCCTTCCCTGCATGTGGCGTCACTTGCCAAGGCCCTAAGTGGAGCCTCCTTGCCACTTCACCAAGGCCTTTCTTGTGCTACAGTTTACCACAAAATATTTTTAACCCCTAGCTCCTTCAGCTCCCCTGAACCAATGCTTGAAAATAAAATTTTTCCTATAGTTTGGGCCTACCCTTGGCTCATACCCAGACCCCAAGACACCTTGATTAACAACAAAATCCAGCCATTCACATAGAATAAATGCAAACATAATAGCCCCTAATTAAGGATGTTACAATTCTACCCCCTTAAAAATAATTTCGGCCTCGAAATTACCTGGTCAAAAGAGTTGAGGGTATTGCTGTCTCATCACATCCTCTGGTTCCCACGTAGCTTCTTCCATGCCATGGTTCCGCCATAACACCTTCACTAATGGAACTGACTTCCTGCGCAAAACCTTCACATCCTGATCTAGAATCTGTATTGGTTCCTCTTCCATGGTCAAATCTGGGCTCACCTTAATTTCCTCCACCGACACAACATGCGATGGATCTGAACGGTAACGCCTAAGCATGGAGACGTGGAATACATCATGTATCCGATCAATTCTCTGGTAACTCGAGTGATAAGCTCTTGGTCCCACTCGTCTCAATACCGATATGGGCCAATAAACCTTGGGCTTAGCTTGCCTTTCCTTCCAAACCTCAAAGACTTTCTTCCATGGCGAGACCTTGGAAAAACCACATCACCCATCGCAAACTCAATATCTCTTCACTTAAGATCGGCATATGACTTCTGCCTGTCTGAAGCTTCCTTCAAACAAGCTCGGATCAACATGACCCTATTCTCAGTCTCAGCAACCAACTCCGGTCCCAACATCAAACGCTCACCCAACTCTGTCCTGCATGTAGGTGTACGACACTTCCTACCATACAATGCCTCATATGGTGCCATCTTAATGCTTGCCTAGTAACTATTGTTGTACGTAAATTCAGCTAATGGTAGAAATTCTTCCCAACTACCCCTGAAGTCTAAAACATAGCCTCTCAAAATATCTTCCAAGATTTGTATAACCCTTTCTGACTGTCCATCCGACTGCGGATGAAATGCCATTCTAAAATCCAACCGTGTACACAACGCCTGATGCAATGCTTTCCAGAACCTCGACGTGAATCTGGGATCCCTATCCAAGATTATTGATACTGGCACACCGTGCAACCTCCCTATCTCTGCCACATACAGCTTAGCTAACTTCTGAAGCGAGTAATCAACCCTCACTAGTATGAAATGAGTTGATTTCGTCAACCGGTCCACAATCACCCAGACTGAGTCCTTCTTACAAGGCGTAAGGGGTAGCCTACTGACAAAGTCCATAGTGATCCTTTCTCACTTCCACTGAGGAATCTTCACCGGCTGAAGAAAACCTGACGGCAACTGATGTTCAACTTTGACCTGCTGACACGTCAGACACTTACCCACAAACTTAGTCACTTTCCGCTTCAGACCTAGCCACCAAAATTGCTCTCGCAAATCTCGGTACATTTTGCTACCTCTAGGATGCATAGCGTATGGGCTGCTATGTGTGTCCTGAAGAATCCTCTACCTTAACTCGATGTCCTTCGGCATACAAGCTCTCCCTTGAAAACACAACACTCCATCATTGGTCAAGCTGTAACCTTCCAAACCACTACTCTGTACTTGCAACCTCCGAGCATTCAAACCCTCATCCACTAACTGTTTCTCTTTAATCTGCTCTACCCAAGTTGGTTTAACCTGCAATTCTACCAAAACACTCCCATCTCATACAAGATAAGATGAGCAAACATCGCTCTCAGGTTCGACACTACCTTACGACTCAACGCATCTACAACCACGTTAGCCCTGCCCGAATGATACTCAATTGAACAGTCGTAGTCCTTCAACAGCTCAATCTATCTGCACTGTCTCAAATTTAAATCCTTCTGTGTCAAAAGATACTTTAAACTCTTGTGGTTCGTGTAGACTATCGACTTCTCTCCATCAAAATAGTGTCTCCATATCTTCAGGGCAAAACCACTGCAGCCAACTCCAAGTCATGTGTCAGATAGTTACCCTTATGCGGTCTCAACTGTCGAGAAGCATGCGCCACTACTTTCCCTTCCTGCATCAGCACACATCCCAAGCCAGTATGTGATGCATCACAGTAGACCGTGAATTCCTTTCCTACCTCAGGCTGAATCAAAACCGGAGCTTCCATTAGAATCTTCCTCAACTTGTCAAAACTTTCCTATTGTTTCTCAGACCACACAAATGGAACCCCTTTCCTCAATAACTTGGTCAACAGTGCCGCGATTAGAGAAAATCCTTCCACAAATCTCCGGTAATACCCTGCCAGACCTAGAAAACTCTGAATCTCCACAACTGACTTAGGAGGTTTCCAGTCCAACACCGCCTCAATCTTGCGAGGGTCCACTCTAATCCCTTCAGCTAACACTACGTGACCTAAGAAAGTCACCTCCTAAGCCAGAACTCGCACTTACTAAACTTGGCAAATAACTACTTTTCCCTCAGAATTTGCAATACTACCCGCAAGTGCATATCATGATCCTCCTCAGACCTTGAGTACACCAATATGTCATCTATAAATACCACGACAAACTGGTCCAAGTACTGCTGAAGCACCCTATTCATCATATCCATGAATGCTATCGGCGTGTTAGTCAATCCAAACGGCATTACCAGAAACTCGTAGTGCCCATATCAAGTGTTAAATGCCGTCTTATGGATATCAGCCTTTTTCACCTTAAGCTGATGATACCCCGACCTTAGATCGATCTTTGAGAAGACCGATGCCCCCTTAAGCTGATCAAACAAGTCGTCTATCCTCGTCAACAGATACTTGTTCTTGATCGTCACTTATTCAATGGCGGTGAGTCTATACACATCCGCATTGTACCATCCTTCTTCTTAACAAAAAGCATCAAGGCGCTCCCAAGGCGAAACACTTGGCGGATAAAACCTCGATCCGGCAACTCCGAATCGAGCCTTGACTCCACCAATTCCTTTGGCGTCATCCTGTACGGGGCAATAGACACTGGCGTAGTTTTGGGTAATAGATCTATACCGAATTCAACTTCCCGATCCAAAGGCAGACCTGGAAGTTTTTCTGGAAATACGTCGACAAATTCCTTCACCATTCAGACATTCTCTACGGCTGACTCTTTGGCCTCCAAGGCACACACACGAACCATAAATGCCTCACAACCCTTCATGACCATTTTCTCAGCTTTCAAAGAAGACACAACGTTGGATAGATAATCTCTTCTATTACCTATCATCACCACTTCTCTACCCTCAACCGTTTTCAAAACCATGCGCTTAGCCGCGCAATCCAACCTCGCTTGGTACTTCACCAGCCAGTCCATCCCAAGGATTAGATTGAACTCCCCAAACGGCAGTTCCATCAGATCAGCCATAAATACTACCCCTTAGATTTCTAGGCGTACATCCCTATACAACTTATTTACTTCTACAGAGTGACCTAGAGGGCTAATTACTGTCATCTCCCTAGAAGTAGTTTCAAAGTCTAGGTTCATAATCTCTATTATGCTACTGACAACATACGAATACGTCGAACCAACATCTATCAAAGCAGTATATGGTAATTCAAAGATTAGGAACATACCGGTTATGACGTCCAGTGCATTGCCTTCCTCTCGACGCCTCGCTGCATATACTAATCCAGGCTATCTTGCTTCAGTGTTGCCTACACCTCTGCCCGGTGCTCCATGGCCCCAACCAGAACCATTACCTCCTCTACCAGAACCACGACCCCTCTGCGGTTGCGGTCTCTCGTGCCTGAACTGAGCATGGCCCTGACTCTCAGACTGAATCCTAGCTAACTTCCATGGACAGTCCCTCACATGATGATCCAGTGACCCACACTCAAAGCATCCTTTGCCATCGTTCCAACATTCTCCCTAATGAGACTTTCCATCACCGATTACACTGCGTTGGTCCCTACTTAGTAGCAACAGGTCTCCCAGATTGATTCAGCCCACCATACCTAGTCCTTTTTTGAGAATTTCTGGCTAATCCAGATGATCCAAAACCTCTCTTTTGTCTATTCCTATCTAAATTTTGTCTCACAGATTCCTTGACCCCTTCGGCTACCTTAGCCTCCTCTACCAACACGGTAAACTCCCACTCCTGCTATGGAGCAACCAGCAATCTCAGTTCATCACTCAGTCCGTCCTTGAACCTAACATATCATTCATGCTCCGTAGCCACGATACCTTGAGCATACTGGCTCAACCTTAAAAATTCTGCCTCGTACTCCGCTACGGACTTACTGCCCTGAACCAGCCTCAGAAATGCCTTCCTCTGCGCATCAATATAACTAGACCCAATATACTTCTTCTGATACGCCACCTTGAAATAATCCTAAGTGAGATCATCCACTGCAGCACTATCCCGAACCGTGAGCCACCACTGGTATGACTCATTCCGGAGAAGCGACACTACCCCTTTCAGTTTCTCCTCAGCAGTCAGATCCAAATCGTCTATGATTCACTCCGTCATCTCCAACCAATACTCAGCCATATTGGGCGCCACACCAGAAATACCTCAAAATACCTCAACTCCATTGGCTCAGAGTCACTCAGATACAGATTTCTAAGCTCCCATACCTCCACCTACTCCAGCCACCCTCTCAAGAACTCGCAGCATCGCCTGCGATACTGCATCATCCCCCGTCTGATCCTGATACTCAACACCAGCAGCTGATGGTAGTGGCATCTCATTCTTGGACCCTTGACCAGACCTAACTGGTTCCAATACGGTCATTATGCCTCTACCACGCCCACGCACATTACGACCACGTCCCCTAGAACTTATGTCTATAATCGCGATTTAATCTACTTTAAGAAATTTTATGCATTAGCTTCTATTCCACTGATTAGCCACGAACAAATTTTATGTAAAGAAGTTTAGTAGTAGTTCTTTCGATCATTACAAAGTTTTCGTTTCAAGTCTTCTACCCTAATTTAGAAAATCACATTCATTCCTCAACAACATCCACCACGCACACTCACCACTTGTAGGTGTACTCTCGTCATTTCACTACCAGGGATATTTCTGTAATTTGTCCTATAGGAGTATTTTGGTAATTTTTCCAAATCAGGGGTATCTTGTAATTTTGCAAAATAGGGGTATTTTGGTCTTTTTTGTAAAATGGGGATACTTTGGTAAAAATCGAGGGTAGTATGGCAATCTCATAAATTGGGGGTATTTTAGTAATGAATTGGGGAAATCTTTACAAATTATAGGTATCTTAGAAATTTTAGAAATCGGGGTATTTTGGTAATTTCTTAGATCTAAGGTAGTTTTTACAAATCAAGGGGGTAATTCGGTGATTTCAAAACTAGGGTTTTTATAAAATAGTGTAGGTAGTCCCTTTCGAGTTTTAATTATTGAATTTAGCCTGTGAATAAGTCCTCTTGGTTAGGGTGAACCGTCACTACGCACTAGGTAGGATTCGAGCGAAGAGGAGGTGAGTCACTAGGACTTCTTAAATACCAAGCTCCCCAATCCAATCCTGACATGCACAACTGTTGCCACACCCTTAACTCCTGACTTACTCACAGGTTTGCTTGATTGATCTTTAAGTCTTATGTAATTTTTGTGTTGGAGTAAGCTAATCCTAGGGTTCAATAGCTCTTAATCTACTAATCTACAATCCTCCATATACAAATCACACAATGATTCGAGGAACTTACCTGGGCAGATTGGTGCCAGAGACTCGGTGACATGCTTCTCAAACCATGTATTTCCCACAAAACTTTTTTTCAAAAACCTTACTTTTAAACATTTTAGGCCTCGGGCCCATAGTCGAGCCTTTGAACTTGGCTCTGATACCAAAAATGTAACACCCCAAATCCAGTCAACACACCACGACTGAATCTGGCATGTCACAGAGTGAAAACGTTTCGAAGAACACGAGTTACTGGTTTATTTTCAGCGAAAAGCTCTTTGCTTTTGAGTTGACAGAAACCCTGTGTATGTCTAGTTGAAATCGTTAAGTTGCTTTGAAATCCCAAAAGGCTTTTTAAAACTCGTTATCATCCATTACTTAAAAAAAACGTTAAGGTTTATTAAAACCCGAGTGAATTTCTTACTTGGTTACTCTAAAACCGTTTGATTTTGAGCATGGAAAACTTAGATTTTGAAAATTATTTAAGTTAACTTTGTTATCCTCTTGTAAATATTGTTACTCGATGGTAAGATTTAGAAAACCCGTTGTGTAGTATTATTTTCGAAAACCTTGGTTATCAGGTTATTTAAAGCATGTTAAATAGTTTACTCAGTAACATTTAGAAAATTAAAGCAGATATAATAAAACCCTAAATAAAAATACTAATGGCCTTATTACAAACCCAAATGAAATTTGAATTTAAAATGAAGGTACCCAAATCGAAAGTCCAAGTAAAATCTAGAATAAATGTCGCATGGCCACCTCGAGTCCACCTGGCTCCTCATCCGCGATCTACGAGTCACCTGAAAAGATAAGGGAGAAGGTTAGTCACCAAGACTCGATGGCATAATCCCCTCCCATTATAGCAACATTCTTACACGTGTCATAATCAAGCAAACATATCATGCACCCAAACCTAACCATCCATAACTCCGTTTTCTACCCCGTGGTACCAAACCACCGGTGGTGCCAAACCACCGTGACCCAAAGTCACCGATATCAATAATAATGTGGTGCCAAACCACTGGTGACCCAAAGTCACGAATAATCCATATGTGGGGCCAACCCAGTTGTGATACCAAATCACTGGCGACAATCCCATTTTATCAAATATGGGGCCAACCCACTGTGGTGCGAAGCCACTGGACGAGTCACTATGAGGTGCCAAACCTCTGGTGACCCAAGTCACGAATATCAACTGTCGTACCAAACCACTGGTGGTGTCGAACCACTGGTGACCGAAAGTAATAGATATCATTCTTCCCCCTCCTCTCATATCACCCACAATAATGCACATGCATATATATATCATGCCAACATGCTTAATCGTCAAACATATATCGAACATAACATAGATAATAGCATCAGCAATTATGCATCTTAAACTCATCAAACGGACTTACCCGAAATCCTTGCTCATGCCAATAAGGGTATCGTATCGTAATCTACATAATTTTTGGCTTTTAACAAAGTTTAGGTTATTAGCACATTTACATGGATTATGAAGTGTGTAAGATACACACCTGGTTACTAACGAGACAAATAGATCCTAGAAAATAAGATCTACTCACGAATGGAGTGAAACCCGGGAACCCAACATTTGATCTCCCCCTTCCTATATTCGGTCAACACAACATCATTAGTACAGAGCCATTCGGCTTAACCAAGAAATCCCGCACAAGACAACCAATCTTACTTTAACACCTTACGATCTAAAAATAAAATCTTGAGGCCACACGATGAGCATCCCCCCTACAATCGGCCAAGAACTACTACCATTGGGTTAAAGCCTTCGGTATTAACATAATAGGAGATGTCGAAATAGTAAAAGTACTTACCCCCTCACTAACGAGATTGACTAAGTGTGATGACGAATAGCCCACTGAATTTATTGTCACAAAACACGAAAGAACATTCTATGAATACCAAGAGAATTCAGTTTCATGGATGCCTAAGAATCATGGAAACCAAATGCCAAAATTCAGCTTTTGTGTCATGTGAGTCGATGAAGAAAGAAAAAGAGAAGATAGGAGAGATTCGGCCATAACAAACTTACCTTTTCCAAATCGAAGTCGACTCACCAAACCCGAGAGGACACTTGTCTAATATTCGACCAAAAGGATTAAACAAGAAAAGGAGAGTAGAGAGGTTTCCACTGACAAAGAAGGTTCGGCTTATGATTCTAAGAGAGAAGAAAAGAAGAAGAAATCACAGGGGATAAGGAATGGTGCTGTCGAATGGAAAAAGAGAAGAAAGTTGGGTATTTCGGCACAAGAAGATTAAAAGAAGAAAGTCAACTAGAGTGTAAGGGTTTCAGTTTTGCCTCAAACAACATGCCTCAAAGCTTGCTTAGCCGAAAGCTCCTACCTAGAATAACTATGGAAAATCGGCACCTCTCCCAAGTCTCCCAACCGATTACTCCTCCTCGCATAGATCCATACTTGACCAACACCTCAAGCCTCTCCCGACCACTCATTCAAATCGGTTTGAATGAGTCAACCTCCACAATTTTCTCCTCTCCATCCATTTCAAATCTGTTGACTCTATCCACATCCTCCCAAGAGAGTCCTTCCTAAGTCCATCTCCTCCTTGCTTCAGGGTCAAAATAATTACACAAGGGAGATTTACAATGAACCAAGGCTCCCCTTCCCTGCATGTGGCATCACTTCCCAAGGCCCTATGTGGTGCATCCTTGCCACTTCACCAAGGCCTTTCTTGTGCTACAGTTTACCACAAAATATTCTTAACCCCTAGCTCCTTCAGCTTCCTTGAACCAATGCTTGAAAATAAAATTTTTCCTATAGTTTGGGCCTACCCTTGGCTCATACCTAGACCCCAAGACACCTTGATTAACAACAAAATCCAGCCATTCACATGCAATAAATGCAAACATAATAGCCCTTAATTAAGGATTTTACAAGCTTTCTCCTTGCAAGTAAGCATTTTAATGGTCATTCCTTGATAATTTTTGTACATTTGAGATCCTTGTAACATGATCTAGCTATGGAGGGGACTATTTTGCAAAATGGTTAAGAGTCTAGAGTTTTTTCATGTGAATAATTATGTTGTTTGCTGAATTTTTATGAAAGAAAATGAATCTTGGGTGTTAAAGACACAACTTTTGTGAAAGGTATTTCCATGAAAACACCTAAAAGGACCTTTTTGTAAAGGATGTAAAATAGGTGTTAAATGTGTGAAATAATGAGTTTTGGGAGTTGCTATAAGAATAATAAATGTTTAGCTAGGCTCGTTAAAGGAAGAAATTTGATTAGAATTGATTTACAAGCCTAGGGGTAAAATCATAATTTTGTAAATGTCTAAGGGCAAAATGGTAATTTTGCCAAAGTATGATTATTGAAATGTTGATTAATGAGGTAATTAAATGATCTAATTTATTATTATAGAGCAAGAAGAATGAGGAATTAACCTTGACTGAGGAAAAGGCAGGGTTTCGGACTAGATCGCAAAATTTCATATTTTGGTATTGAGGTAAGTTTGTGTGTAATAAATTCAACATCATGTTATTAAGTTTTAAAATGTTTGATATTCATGAAGATGTATATTATTTCTATGAAATTGAATAATGATGTTAAATGAGAAAATGATAAAAATTTATGATGTTGAAGTCCTAGTTGGACTTTAAGAAGTGAGAGGATATCATCATCAAGACATGAGATTGGTAAGGTCTCGTATAAGACCTTGTCTGGGATATGGCCTTGGCACCAAATTGAGATTCTGTATAAGACCATATATGGGGTATGGCATCGACATCGGGATGTGATCCCATATAAGACCATATCTGGGATATGGCATTGGCGTCGTGTTTATGTATATGATGATGATTGTGTATCCTTGAGTATTTCAAGTGATTCATCGGGATAAATAGTTAAGCTTATAATAGAGATAAAATTAGTGCTAAAGCTATGTGATGAAGTGATACATGTACATGTGAGTAATTCACGAGAAATGTTTACAATATGTGACATGACATGTAATCGGTAAGAGTAAGCATGAGCAAGTTATGGCAATGTGCTTGAGACCTTGTGTTTTTATTCAATACAATGGATGGATAACATTATAAGTCTTTATGTTGCTATTAATTTCATGCAAACTTACTAAGCTTCATGCTTACCTCTCTCATTTCCCTTTTTCTTGTAGTATCACAAAGCTAACTCAAGGATCGTGGGACGTCAGAGTTCGGAATCACACTCCCAACTTCTCCTTGGTATAGCAAAGTTTGTTTAATTTTGAGTATGGCATGTATAGGAACTTGGTTATTTTGTGTTATGTCATATTTGTTAGCCAATGTGTGGCTATTAATGTCATTAAATTCATTTTTTAAATGGCTATTGGAAATTGGCCAATACTTGAAAAGTTTATATATTCAATGATGATGAAGTTCATGAAGAGCATGCTTATGTGATGGGATGAGTAATGAGTAGAGTATACATATGATGAATGTAGTGTAAAACTATGTGTGGATGTCTTAATTTTGGGTATTAGAAGTACCTGATGGTCATGATGTATGATGCATTGAAGTGGTATAAGTGTGGTTTCTTTGTAGGGTGGTAATTAGCTTGGTAGATAGCCTTATAATTGTCCACACGGGTAGACACAAGGGCGTGTGTCTAGGCCGTGTGTGACACATGGTTAGCCCCATGGGCGTGATGATAGGCCGTGTGTACCCTTGCATGATAAGTTGGTAAGTCAGTATGCCTAGTGGTAAACACACGGCCTGAGACATGGCCGTGTGTCTCAACCGTGTGGAGGACACGGCCATAGAACATGGGCTTGTGCCAAGGCCGTGAAGTCTGCACCTGAAATTAGGAATTTAATTTGACACACGGTCTAAGGACACGGGCTTGTCATGGCCGTATGAGGGACACGGGCTATGGACACGGACATGTGTGAGGCCGTGTAAAAACTCGTGCATGTTCAAAATGAAAAATAAAATCCACACGGACTAGGGACTGGGCGTATGTGATTACACAGCCTGCCCACACGAGTGTGTCCCTCTTCAGACGGGCGTGTGGCCCTATTTTTTGTAAAAAATTTCTATGTGTTCAAAAGTTTATAGTTTAGTCCCAGACCATTCTATATGTATGTTTAAGGTCTAGTAGACCTATAGGAGGGACGTTATGGTTTCGAATAAGAAGTTTTAAGTAGGAATTAGATTGTATGTTTGAGTAAGTTAAGTACAGTAATACCTTATACCCGGTTTCGACGTTGGATATGGGTAAGGGGTGTTACAAATAGCATAGATTTTTGTTCGATTTTCTTTTACCTACCCTTAGATTTGGTAGGAAATCTAGGGACAAATTCAGATAATATTGCCACTTGTCAATATCAACTATAAGGTTTTGGGAGTATATATATATGGTGAATAGGTGCATTCAAATTATTTTTCTTTTCTGATTGCATTTTTATTACTTCTTTACATTTTAAACATACTCTTATTTTTCTTTAGTAAGCTAAAGCTAAGGTTCTATAAATCAGTAGATGATCAACCTCCTGGTAAGTTCGATAGCTCTACATGTTATGAAAGTAAATAGTAGGGATGTGTAAAATATGTAAGAACAATATGTTTTGAGTGGAAGACCCTATGGGGGTCATGTATAGATGAAATGTTAGTAACCTATTAGTAAATAAGGTTTTTAATGGATGTTCTATGATCTATTTAGCAGTGGTTGCTTCTGGATCGGGAAGGATGATTGAAATAGTCATTCCAATTAAATGTAAAGGTGAGTCTCTAGAACCAACTTCTGTATGTCATTTTAATTCGAATAAATGGTTAATGCCTCTATAGATAGGTATGTCTCCTTGAAAAAATATCTAAATAGATGAAAAAGAAGAATATTGATAGTTGTTTGAATACGAAGTGGCATGATAAGTGTCTCTGTTGTTAGAAAGTTGGTACGTCGTCTTTAGAATGTATGGATGATAGTAATAATGTTACATGAATGTATGGTAAATGTATAAGTAAAAGGACATTTGATGTGGTAGGAGTCCAATACAACCGAGCCTATTATATGAATAAATGTGAAGATGAGATATATTGTGTAGCCCCCGATAGGGTAGATATATTGCTAACCAGACAGGCAGATCACTGTAAAAATGGAGATTTATTATGTAGCCATCGATAGGGTAGATATATTGCTAACCAAACTAGCAAATTGTGGAATAAATTTATGGAAAGTTTGTGGCCATAGAATCATATGATAATTCGCCAAGAGGGCATGAAAGTATAAGAACATGTGGGAGAGGCCCCATGGCATTCACAAAGATGGTCCGTCGGGACAGTAAACACAGATTATCTGAAAATCCTTTGTGGCAAGAAACCTAAAAAGCCTTTATGGCGAGATACTTGAAAAGCCTTCGTGGTGAGATACCTGAAAAACCTTTGTGGTGAGATATTCGAAAAGCCTTTGTGGCATATTACAAAGAAAGGCTTAATGGCATAGCAATCTGTAAATCTTTGTAAGAATTATCTTAAGACCTTGCATGAAAAATTTTGTAAATTTTATGTCGGGTCTTATATGGAGAACCTTGGTGACAAGCCATCTGGAAAACCCATGTATTGAATTCTAACATACGAGCCTAATTGACAAGTTATTAGACAGCCGTATGGTGAAATGTGGGCATGTCTTCAAGGCATTTTTTGAAAAAAAATTCAAACTAAGTGATGGAATAGAGAATTCGCCATAGTGATCACTAGGATAGAGAAACTTTGAGTATCTAGAATTAAAAGTGGTCTAAGTTGCCCACCATACCTAGGAATTTTCATGTCTTGTATGGAAGTCATTTGGAATTCTATTGTGTAAATTAAAATGTTATATTCTTTTAAGTAAGTTTGTTGTTTGGGCTTATGCAAAGTTATAAGGTAATTGGTGTTTTGATAATTGTTGGAGTCTGTAAGAGAATCTGCCAAGAGTAGAATCTAATGAATATTGTTTTAAAGTGGGTATCCAACTACTATCCTCAAAGAGATTGTGAAGAAGGATTTTAAATATGGTTTGAAGTTTGGAATCCTTCATTCAATCGAAATGTGCATAAGGTGGTTAAGTGTAGAGTTGGCATATAGTTATCCACCAATCAAAAATCAAAAAGTATCAGCCAAAGTCTGAGAGGGAATCAAAATATTAAAATCGAGGATTTCAACATTGATCGTGTCAAACAGTCGAGTTTTAATATTCATAAAAAGAACGATCGAACCTGTAGACTAACTATGACAACTATAGAGGCAAGTGCACCTATCGAACATTAGTATAGTTTAGGCAAGATTATTTTATCGAACCTAAAGGAACCTAAAAGTACTACTGCTCACTTTCTTTCTATTATTTAGCCTATAATATGGAGTGATTGGTTTATAAAACTAATGAAATATTTTAAACTAAATGCAAAGACGAAAGAATGAATTGGAGAAAGACTCTTGGAAAACTCAGTTGATGAAGACGATACCCTCGGGAAGAATCCACCTATGACTTCACTTATTATTTATCCCTAAACCATATGATTTCTTTACTTAGCTTAATCCGTGAGACTCCCTAACCTATATTAAACCCTCTCTCGAGGCGAATAACATCTAACCTTAGGTTAATTAGTGGAACTCTCATTCTCTTATAATAACCCCTAAGGAAGCAGTAAATCGATCAATTGATTCCCATATTAGGTTTCACTCTAATCCGACAAAATCTCGTAACCCTATCTCCAGGCGCCCGATCAACTCCACTCAATTATGCTAGATCTATTCTTAGGTAGGGTCTATTCCTCCTCCACCTAAGCACATCAGATTAAATTAAGAAACATAATTAAGAACAAACTAAGTACTTATCATATAATTTAGAAATCAAATAACAAAATCCATCATAGGTTTCATCCCCTTCAGGTATCTGAAGGGTTTAGTTCATAACTAAATAAGAAAACATCTCAAGAGAAAAGATAAAACAAAACATAAGAAATCCCTAAAACTTCCTCAAGGAGTTGAAAGAGAGATCCTCCGTCTTGAATAGAGTTCTGACTTCTTGAGATGGATCAACTGACTATCTTCAAGTGATTCCCTAAGAGATGAAAGCTTCGGCAAAAGCCTCTGCCAAAAACCCTCTCTGTTTCGGCTTCTGCTGAACTCTTTTTTTAGTTGCTACCTTGGGTGTTTATATAGTCTTTGAGATGCTTTTACTTGGATCCTAAGTATCCTAATTCAAGTAGAATTCCTCCTAGGATCTTTAAGTAGACTTAGGAATCTATTTTTTTGCCTTCAAGCATCCAAATTCAAGTGAAATTACTATTTCCCACGGTAGGGTCACGGCCATGGTACATGCCCGAGCTCGTAATACGCTAGCTCCCGTGCAAGGGACCACGCCTGTAGAAAGTAGACCCGAGACTTTGGGTCAAGGAGAAGAGGCTCAGAAAGCCTTTCTCCATATGATGAGTAACTGGTACACTGAATTTGTATGAGTAAACCCTAATGCTCAACCTCCTCCACCCCCACCTATACCTCAGCCAATCCACATGGCTCCTCAAGGTATAGATTTGGTAAGAATGACTAAACCCCTGGTCGATAAGATTTGAATACAAGGGTCCGAGGAATTTAGAGCCAACATAGATGATGACCCTGAGAAAGCAGAGTTCTGGCTCAAAAATTCTATGAGGGTGTTTGAAAAACTTTCTTGTACACCCAAGGAAAGCTTAAAATGTGATGTGTCATTACTAAAGGACTCGACATACTGCTAGTGGAAAACACTAATATCTGTAGTTTCAAGGGAGAGAGTGACATGGGACTTCTTCTTAGAAGAGTTCCGAAAGAAGTATATAAGTCAGCGATTCATTGATCAGAAGCGGCATGAGTTTTTTGAATTGAAGTAATGCAAAATGATCATGGCAGAGTATGAATGTGAATTCGTCAAACTCAGTAAGTATGCTCAAGAGTGTGTGTCTACAGAAGCTATTATGTGCAAGAGGTTCAAAGATGGGCTGAATGAGGATGTTAGATTGCTAGTTGGGATCTTGGAGTTGAAGGAATTTGTAGTATTGGTCGATAGAGATTGCAAGGCTGAAGAGTTAAATAAGGAAAAGAGAAAAGCTATGATTGAGGTTCGAATGCAAGGAAGAGGCCTATGAGTAAGTCGTTCAAAACCCAATCAAAGAGGTCAAAAGAAATGAACCCTCGGATGACTACTTCATCTGGGTATTCACACCAAGATCAAGGTAACACATATTTAAGCTCAAGAGTTCAAGCCACCTCGATGGCAAGCGTGGGCAATGCGAAGTCAAATAAACCGGAGTGTCCAAATTGTGGTAGATAACATACTGGAGAGTGTTGGGTAAACAATCAAACTTGCTACAAGTGTGGTTCACCAGACCACTTCATTCGAAACTGTCTTGAGAAGGAGGAGAAAGATAGAAAACAAGAAGTAAGAGCAAGTAATGTACCTTTGAGAGGTGCGCCTAGAGGTTCTGATGTGAGATTAGAGGGTAGAGCACCTGCAAGGACTTCTGTCACTCACCCTCGCGAAGAGGTATCATCTATAGATGTGATAACGAGTACTTTTTCTCTTCATGATATCTCTATTGTTGCTTTGATTGATCCGAGGTCTACTGATTCATATATTTGCATGAAATTGGTATCTAGCATGAATATGATTGCTTGGTCTACAGAATTTGTGATAAAAGTGTCAAACCCGTTAGGCAAACACGTGTTAGTTGACAAAGTGTGTAGGAATTGTCCTTTGACAATTAGAGGTTATTATTTTATAGCTAATCTCATGTTGTTTCCGTTTGATGAATTTAACCTAATTCTTGGCATGGATTGGTTGACTGCTTATACTGTTTTAGTAAACTTTGGTAGTAAGTTTATTGAACTGAGATGTGTAAATGGTGATATTATTTGGGTTGAATCAGTAAATCAGATAGTTTGCCTGTAGTGATTTCGTCTATGGTAGCTAAGAAATACATGAGGAAAGGGTATGAGTCCTATCTTTCATTTGTGTTAAATGCCCAAGAGTCAAAAGTGAAGATTGAATCAGTGCATGTGGTGTGCGAGTGCTCGGACATGTTTTCGAAAGAGTTACCCGGATTGCCTCCAGTTAGAGAAGTCGATTTTGGCATTGAGTTAGTTCTGGGTACAGCACCTATTTTGGTTTCCCCATATAGGATGGCACCGTTAGAGTTGAAAAATTTGAAGGTTCAGTTGCAAGAGTTAACGGATAAGGGTTTTCCAAGAACAAGCTATTCACCGTGGGTGCTCCAGTACTTTTTTGTGAAAAAGAAAGCCGGGTCGATGAGATTGTGTATAGACTACAGACAGCTCAACAAGGTGACAGTGAAGAATAAGTATCCTTTACCAAGGATAGATGATTTGTTCAACCAATTAAAGAAAGCCACGGTGTTTTCTAAGATAGACCTGAGATCTGGCTATTACAAGTTGAGAGTTAAGGAGCAAGATGTGCCAAAAACTGTATTTCAGACAAGGTATGGCCATTACGAGTTCCTTGTTATGCCCTTTGGCTTAACGAATGCTCCTGCAGTATTTATGGATTTATTGAACCATATTTTTAGACCGTAGTTGGATAAATTTATAGTTGTTTTTATCGATGACATACTAATTTGTTCTCGGGATGAGAGTGAGCACACGGAGCACCTGAAAACTATTTTACAAACTCTAAGAGACAAGCAGTTGTATGCTAAGTTTATCAAGAGTGAGTTTTGGGTCTAAGAGGTTAGATTCTTAGGATAGATTGTGTCGGGTGATGGAATTAGAGTTGATCTGAGTAAGATCTCGACTATTATTGAGTGGAAACCACCGAGGAATGTGTTAGAGATTAGGAGCTTTTTGGGCTTAGCGGGTTACTATAGACAGTTCGTTAAAAGGTTCTCCATAATTGCTACGCCGATGACAAGACTGCTACATAAAGATGTTAAGTTTGAATGGACCGAGAGATGCCAACAGAGTTTTGAGAAACTAAAAACTTTGTTGACTGAAGAACCAATTTTAGTACAACCGGAGTCAGGAAAATAGTTTGTAATCTACATTGACACATCAATGAATGGTCTTGGTTGTGTACTGATGCAAGAGGGTAAAGTAGTAGCTTAGGCCTGGAGATAGCTAAAACTGCATGAAAAGAATTATCCGACTCACGATTTGGAGTTAGTTGCTATCATTTTTGCTTTGAAGATTTTGCGTCATTATTTGTACGGTGAAAAGTGTCGAATCTTTACTGATCACAAAAGTTTGAAGTACCTGATGAACCAAAAGGATTTGAATTTGCAACAACGGCAGTGGCTCGAATTATTGAAGGATTATGAGCTAGTAATCGATTACCATCCGGGGAAAGCGAATGTGGTTGCGGATGCCTTGAGCAGAAAATCCCTGTATGCTTTGAGAGCTATAAGTATGAGTTTAGCATTGTCTGATGATGGTGTTATATTGGTCGAGTTGAGGGGTAGACCATTATTTCTTCAGTAGATACGTGAAGCTCAAAAGAATGATAGTGAGATGCAAGTTAAGAGAGCTCAGTATGAATCGGGAAAAAACTTTGATTTTTGGGTTGGTTCAGATGATTGTTTGATGTTTCATGATAGAGCTTGTGTACCTAAAGATGATGATTTGATTCAAAAAATTTTACATGAGGCACACATTGTTTGTCAATGCATTCGAGTAGCACAAAGATGTATAATGATTTGAAGAAGTTGTATTGGTGACTAGGTATGAAAAGAGATATTTCTGAGTTTGTTACTAAGTGTTTGATCTGTCAACAAGTGAAAGCCAAGCATCAAGTACCTTCAGGATTACTTCAGCCAATGATGGTTCCTATGTGGAAGTGGGATTGAATTACGATTGATTTTGTAACGGGGTTACCTATGACTCTGAAAAAGAAAGATGTTGTGTGGGTTATCCTTGATAGATTAATGAAATTGGCTTACTTTATACTGGTACATGTTGATTACTCACTTGACAAGTTGGCTGAGCTGTATATTGCAGAATTTGTAAGATTACATGGGGTGCCTATATCCATTATCTCGGATAGAGATCCAAGGTTTACTTAAAGGTTTTGGAAAAAGTTACAAGAAGCCTTGGCTACGAAATTGAATTTTAGTACTGCGTTTCATCCGCAAACCGATGGCCAATCCGAAAGAGTGATTCAAGTTCTCGAGGATATGCTCTGATGCTGTGTTTTAGAGTTTGAAGGTAGTTGGGAAAAATATCTACCTTTGGTTGAATTTTCCTACAACAACAGTTATCAGTCGAGTATACGGATGGCACCATATGAAGCATTATATGGAAGCAAGTGCCGGACTCCTTTGTATTGGACCGAGCTTAGTGAGAAACAAATTCACAGGGTTGATCTAGTTAGAGAAAGTGATACGTGATAGTCTGAAAGCTATTTCAGATCAATAAAAGTCATACGCGAAATTGAAAGGAAAGAAATTGAGTTTCAGGTGGGCGATAATTTATTCCTGAAAATATCCCCATGGAAGAAAATACCGAGATTTGGTCAAAAGGGTAAATTGAGTCCGCGATTCATGTGTCGATGCTGCGACGATATCGTTCCAATCCTTCGCATGTGATTCCTCCGACCAAAATTGAGCTACGACCGGATATGACTTATGAAGAGGAACCAATTAAGATTTTGGCTCGAGGGGTTAAACAATTGAGGAACAAAAGTATAGCATTAGTGAAAGTGTTGTGGCAAAAACATGGTGTAGAAGAGGCTACGTGGGAACTAGAAGAATCCATGATAAAACAGTACCCAAACCTCTTTACCAGTACGATTTTCGGGGACGAAAATCTCTAAAGGGGGAGAGTTATAACAGCCTAATTTTGGGGCTAGTCAAAATAGTGGTTTCAAAACCACTAATCCGAGACCAAAGAATTATTTTTAATATTATTATATGTGTTATATCATGATTATATGGGTGCATCAAATTTTTGGTGCATTAATTTTGGTGATTTCATGCTTAAATGCGAAAAAGGACTAAATCGCATAAAGTGTAAAAGTTTCATTTTTCAAGCTAGAGGTGTCATATAGCTATAGAGTTTTAATTGGAAGTTTTAAATGTGCAATTAGGCCTTTTTAAAGGCAATAGCCGGCCATAGGGGGGACAAGAAGCTTAATATAGTCAAAGTTTGGTAATGTTAGGTGATTAATGAATAAAATAAGAGAAAAATAAGGAAAGAAAAGATATCATCTTTTACTCATTCTCCCTACCACCAAAAATTTTAGCAAGAGAAGGGGTTTAGAAGCTTGAAAATTTTTAGCCACTTCAATCTTTACAAGTAGTGATCTTAATGGTTTTTATTGATAATTTTTTGTACTTTTGGAACCCCTAAAGCTTAAGCTAGCTAAAGAGGGGACTATTTTGCAAAATGGTTGAAAGTTTAGGGTGTTTCCATGAGAGTGCTTATATTGTTTGCTGAGTTTCTATGGAAGAAGATGAATCTTGGGTGTTAAATACACAAATTTTGTGAAAGGTGTTTATATGAAAATACCTAAAAGGACCTTTTTGTAAATGTTATAAAATAGATGATAAATGTGAGAAATAATTGAAATCTTGAGTTTCTATAAGAAAGAATATGAATCAGCTAGGCTTGAGTGTGTAGAAAAATGAACACATTTCATTTTATGAGCCTAGGGGTAAAATCATAATTTTGTAAAACTCTAGGGGCAAAATGGTCATTTTTCCAAAATAAGAATTTTGGAGTAATTTGATTAATGTGATTATTTAATGAGCTAAATATGTCATTATAGATCAAGAAGAACATGGAATCAACCTTGACCGGGGAAAAGGCAAGGTTTCGGACTAAACCTCAAATTGACATATTTTATATCGAGGTAAGTTAATGTGTGAACGATACATCCTTATTACGTATGTTTTTACCTATTAACGCATTGTGTGAATGTAAATGCTTATTGGTGAGATTTATTGAAAATGGTAGAAAATGGAGAAATTCTAGGAATAACCTTCAGAATAGGAATATGGGTATGAATAAATATCTGTAAATATGTAATTATTGGTGGGTTGTGTGCGATACCACCTTGTTATTTATTAACGATGGGCTGTGTGTGATACCATCATATTTATTATCATTTTGGTGGGCTGTGTGCGATACCACTGTAATTATCATTGTTAGTAGGCTGTGTGAGATACCACCCTATTATTGATTAATGGTGGGCTATGTGCGAAACCACATCGTATCTTCTATCATCCTAAAGGGTTCATCGAGAAATTGTCTAAGTGAAATTACTTGTGGCTTTGTGGTGATAAGTGCAGGTAAATGTATATGATATATGTATGGGATGCGGTGAGGTTTGAAAAGAGTAAGTATGGTTATGAATACTTGAATTGTTTTTATTTAGTATGTGATGTTATTGATTGATAAAGATGTGTTATGATGTATATTTTTTACATATAGACTTACTAAGCTTAAAGCTTACTCCCTTCTTTTTCCATTGTGTTATAGTGTCGAAGAGCTAGGTCGGGATACGGAGATAATCAGAAGATCACCCACACTATCAGCACATTTGGTATAGTTAGACTTAGCATTTTGAGTATGGCATGTATAGGGACTAGACTTAGTTGAATGTCATATTGTTTTGGCCAAATGTGTTGCCTCATTCAAGGATGAATTCTTCTGTATAAGGCCATAGTTGATGGCCCTTTCTTATTAATCTATGAAAAGATGAGGTTATTCATGAATGTGTAAGTTGCATGGTTGATTTACTTGGTTTAATTATGCATGAATGAGTTGATGATTTGAAGTGATTTATGTTTGTATGAGTTGGGGTGGCAAAAAGAGCTTGGAAAATAGCCTTGTTCTTGTCCACACGGGTAGACACATGACCGTATGTCTAGGCCATGTGTGAAACCCAGTCAGCCTCATAGGCGTGTGGTTAGGCCGTGTGTCCCCCTTGCATGCTAGGTTGGCAAGTCAGTATGCTCAATAGTAACCACACGGGCAGAGACATGGCCGTGTGTCTCAACCGTGTGGAACACACAGCCATAGTACATGGGCATGTGCCCGGGCCATGTGAAGTTTGAACCTGAATTAGGAATTTAATTTGCCACGTGGTCAAAGGACACGAGCGTATGCCTTGGTTGTGTGACATTTATGGGGTGATGACATCAGAAACAGAATGCCATGGTTTTTGCACAAGGCTAAGACACTGGCATGACGTGGCCATGTGAGGGACACGGGCATGTGTCCGTCCATGTGAAAACCCCTGTAGGTTAGAATTGAGAAATAAATCCACACAGGTTTGGAACACGGGCATGTGATATGCCACACGGGCGTGTGGACTGTTTGATAAAAATTTTCTAAGTCTTTCTAGAGATCTTTAAAAGAGTTTGATTTGATCCCAAACCATTCTGAATGTGTGATTTGGGCCTCTTAGGCTTGTTTAAGAGGTGTTATGAAAAGCTTTAATTTTGAGTGGAAAGTCATGTCTCAGTATTGCATAATTGATTGTATATAAGTCTGGTAATGCCTCGTACCTTATTTCAGCATCAAATACGGGTAAGGGGTGTTACAGAGAAGGAGTGGAAGACATGCCATAACTTATAATATTCGAATGGCATGGACGTATTCCACAAGTATCATAAAAAAATAAGGGAGGTTCCCTTTTCCTTCATAGTAGAATTTGTGCCAAGTTATCATTGGTGTTGTGAGGCCATGTTGTTTTAATAGAAGGGACTTTTTGGGAATTCACCTATAAAAGAAGATCATTCATCTGATGACCATTGAGACTTAGTTCTTGTAGATAGTACTTTAAAACATGTCCAACAGTGACAAACTCTCCCAATTTTAGGATACTCCTCATCCTTAACCGTTTAAATTGTTTCCAAGTAACCCATGAGTCAACAGTCTAACTCTGTAAGTATATATATTCTCGAGGTAAAAACCAGTAGGTGGGGAATCCAAACCCATGAGTGCAATACCGTACTCGTTAAGCATTGAGTAGAAAAGGGGTGTAACGGCGGGTGGAAGCCAACCTCGAGTAGGAAGAGTGGAAGAATAAAACCCACTGTGTTGTCACTCAGATGACATTCCCTCAGACTATTTCGAAGTTGTAAGCTAAGTTAGGTAGAAGAATGCCTCGGGCCCCTAAGTAATGAACTAGCTCTTCATAGGAGGTGTTACATTCGTACAAAAGAGCAATCACACATTGGGTACTATCAAGACCTCTAGGTCCGATCTTAAGAACGTCTCTGGGGTCGTCATTTCTACTGCTCTAGCAACATCCTCCACGAGTAGTTGTTCTAAAAATTTTGAGTAAATGAAGAGAAAAAATAAGGAATTACCTCGAAGGGAATGTGAACTGATGATGGAAAGGAGGGAGAGACTTTGACAAAAAATCAAAACTATGGCTCCGATGATATAGTAAAGTGTTTAAGAATTCGTCAAGGCTAAGACTGCAAGATGTTTAAAAACACGGGAGTACCCGTTATTTTCCCTTGTAAGCCTGGAAATCGCCAACTAGGACTGTGTGTCTACACTTATGCCATTGAAATCTTTAAGGCCTCCACCACTGATTATAACAGCCCATTTTTCAGTGAAATCGGAATAGTGGTTTTGGGACCACAAATCTGATCCGAAAATAAAATTTATTTTTATTTTATTACATGGTCCGTATTATGGTAGCGATATCATATGAAAATTTCGATCAAAAAAATTTATTGATTATGTGTTTAATTAAGGACAGGACTAAATTGAATAAAATGAAAAAGTTGAATTTTAGTAGCTATAAAGATTAAATAGCTATGGAATTCAAAACTTGAGGTCCTTATATGGTAATTAGACCATTAAAGAAAAGTATGTAGATATTTTGGTAACTTATCCATGGAAATTTAGAAAAAGGGCATGGATTAAATTAGAAATTTAAATAATTAAATTAATTAAAAGATGATAAAAGAAATATCATCTTACTTTCTCATCATCTTCCCCAAAATTCTATGGAAACCTTAGGAGAGAGAGAAGAAACTTTTATGGCTTAATTGGGTAAGTTTTCTTGTCCCGTTTTTAGTAATTTTGATATTTTTTAAACCGGGATAGCTTAATCTATCTATTTGGGGGATCAATTTGAAAAGATATCAAAGTATGAAATTTGGGTCATGGATGAATACGCTTAAAATTTGAAATTTATGATAGAAAATGAAAGGTTGTTGATAGATAAATAACTTTTACAAAGTGATTTTTGATGAAAACATGATTTAGAGGCTAAAATGTAAAGTTGCGAAATTTGATGAAAAAATTCTGAATTTTTGTGAAAACATGTGCTATAAATTTTGTGATGGAATTTTGGTTAGGCTTGGAATAGGGAGTAAATTGCACAAATTCATTTTTCGAGCCTAGGGATGAAATTAGAATTTATGGAAAATTTAGGGGCAAAATGGTAATTTTGCCTAGGATGTGACTTGAGTCCATTTGAATACGAAATGTGTGAAATTGATGATTAAATTCATTTATATAGATCCGAACAACACAAATTAGAGGTTAGATCGAGGAAGAGAAAAAGTTTCGGATTAGTAGGTTTTTAAATGCGAACAAGTGTCGAGGTAAGTTCGTGTAACTTAATTGAGCTTGTAAATATGTTAAATTGAATATTGTGTTGTATGGAATGTGTTTTATATTTATGTGAGTTAATTTGAATGTTATAGCATACGAAATAATTACATGTTCGGAAATGTTAGAAAAGGGTTAAGTTCCGATTGAATCTTAAATTTCGATGGATAAATATGATAGCCTTGTAAAATGAGGTCTGAATTTGTTATGGATGGAATTTAGCTCAGACAAGTAATCCTATTGACCTCAGTATAGAAAGGATTTAGCTCGGATGGGTAATCCTAATATAATACCTCTCGAGTATACGTTACAATTAGGATTTAGCCTAGACTAGTAATCCTAATTGAGCTCTTTGAGAATATGTTACAAAAAGGATTTAGTGTGGACTGGTAATCCTGTTACATGATATGTGGCTCGAGAGTGTATTCTTTAATTAGTTCCCTAACAGCTACTCTTGAATATGAATTGACGGGTTGTTGAATTGTACACCTTGAGTTTACTACTTGAGCATCCATTAGAATTTCAAGGATTCAATGAACAAAACTCTTATCATGATGAGAGAATTATAAAATGAAACGAATAATGTCATGAAAGATTATTGCTTGATGATCTCATCTGAGTTATTTGTTGAATATGAGAAATTTGGTGACTAACATGTTTGATTGAATGCTTATATTTAGGAAACTTTTCCAAGTTGATGGAAAACTTGTTATTGTATGCTTAGATTTAATAAACGGGATTGGTAAGTTTAGTTTCTGTTGTATGAACTTACTAAGCATATAATTCTTACTCTGTCTTATTTTCTCCTATTTTATAGTGCTCAAAAGCTCGCAAAGGTTGGAGACCAGTTGGAGTATCATCACACTATCCACTAGCTTATTTTGGGTATATATATAGCAAATCATTTTGGTATAATGGCATGTATAGGTTAACTTGGCCTTAATTGGCTTGATAATGATGTTTTGTACCCTAGCCATTGGAATTGCTAGTAATGGTCTATTTTGGTATTATGAAGTAGATTATTATGTTAACCATACATGTGATTTAAGTGAATGTGATAAAGATGTTAATGCCTAGATTAAATTAAGGTAAGAATATAAACATGTATGCCATGTTGAATGATGGAAATTGCTTAATTTAAATGCTTGAATTGGTTGTTACTTGGATGTAAGCATTAGTGCAGGTCGTTGGTGTTACTTTTGGGTGAGAAATGAAGCTAGAAATGGCTTGATTTCATCCACACGGCCTGGTACATGGGCGTGTGGTTAGGCCGTGTGTCCCCTGCACCTTAAATTCGAGAAAACAGAATACTTAGAATTAAGAACACAGGCAAAGACATGGGCATGTGTCTCAGCCGTGTGTGCCACATGGCCTAGAACACGGGCGTGTGTCTTGGCCATTTGAAACCTACACCTAATTTTATGAAAATTGAATTAAACACACGGCCTAGCACATGGGCGTGTGGCATGGCCGTGTGCACAAGTCAGAGAGTCACACGAGGTAAGACACGGCCTGAAGCACGGGCATTTCTAAGGGTCACACGGGCGTGTTCCTAGACCACTCGGGCGTGTGAGCCCTGTACTTAGGAAAAATTTTGGAATTTCACTAAAAATTTCCTTAAGTTCCCAATTTAGTCCCGATTCGGTTCTAAAACTCATTTTGGGCCTTGGGGTCCATATAAGGGACGTTATGAATAATCTCAGACAATAAATAGTGATTGACATGAAATATCTGAAAATATTCTAAAAACTCCGATAATGCTCCGCAACCTTGATCCGGGACGGATATAGGTTAGGGGTGTTACACTGATAAGCAGTATGTTATGTTTATATTTGGGCGTTTCATCAAACCATAAACATTTGATTAAAGGAGATTGACCACACATCATGGGTGGTGGTGTTAGCAAGAAGATAGAAAAAGAAATTTCGAAGACGAAATTTTCTAAAGGAGGGAAGAGTTGTCACACCCCAAATTCGACAAATCCAATTATAGAGAATAATATATGCACATTAACTGTTTTGGCATATTATAGTAGTATGATCTGCCACCCGTCTGATTCATTAGTGAGTTAAAGTATTGGAGCATTCTAGCATGAAAGTATTTGCCCATTGTCAGTATCTAAGATGTTGCTCCAAGATATCTTCAAGTGAAGAAAGATTACACCTTAGAGTTTTTGGCTGAAAAATAAATAGTCTATTAAGTGTATGGGAAAATTATAGGAAGAATTAATTGTCTTTAAGATGACGCCATATGAAAGATACCGTCAAGATGAAGTACGCTCGGTTTACACGAGCACTATTTTAGTTGGGAGTCAATTTGTAACAGCCCGTTTTTTAGTGGTGACAAAATAGTGGTTTCAAGACCACGAATTTTCATCGTGTCGACATGTAAATATTATTTATAGAATATTTATGGAGTCATTAGGGTTGTATTAAAATTTGGTTAAGAAATTTTAATGTTTAGATAGCTAATTAAATAAAATTGACTAAATTGTAAAAGACGCAAAACTTACTAATTATTGCATTTAGATGATTTAATAGCATAATTAATAAACGTGGAAGGGGCAATAAGACAATTAGACCTTAGATAAAATAAGTGGACGGTCAAGTGTGGTTTTTGATGAAATTTTAATTAATTTTAAAGGTTAAAAAGGTAAATAATTATTAAATAAACAAAACTAAAATAGGGAATTCTCATATTCTTCCTAAATTCATCATGTCTAACCAAATGTCTATGGTCTCTTAAGCTTGGAGAATCGGCCAAGTTCAATTCTTTGCATGTGAATGATTTCCTTATCCGTTTCTTGTAATTTTTATATTTTTGAGATCATTTCAACTAAGTCCAGCTAACCCATACCTTTATTTTTGAATCTATTAAAAATTTTAGTAGTTTTCATTGATTAATCTTGAATGATTTTGATGATAAACATGTGTTTGAAGCTTTGATTGTTCTATTTAGTTGTTTTGTGAAGTGATTTTTGTTAGATTTTGATTTAAGGATTAAATTGTTAAAATGTCAAAATTTCAAGGTTTGATGGAGAATTTAATGTTTAATAGGGACTGTATTAGGGCCTAGAATATTTGGCTATAATCTAATCTTGAGGAAAATGGTTAATTTGATGATTTTTGGGTTAAGGGACTAAATTGAAAAAGTTAGGGGCAATTGTGTAAATTTAAAAACAAAAGGGTATAAAATGTAAAGTAAATTGGAATGTGAAATGTAAGTTAATAATTTAGAAATTTTACATTTTAGATCAAGACACTGTTGATATATGTGGAAAAGGAAAAAAATTACGGATTAGTCCCTAAACTTCTGTAACTACTACAATTCAGTCCAGGTAAGTTTGTACGATTTATGATTTAACATCTATATGAAATGTTTGATGATATAAAATAATATAATAGGTATAATTATTTTATTGTTGATATAAAATTGTTGAGAAATATTATTGAATTTCAATACTTGGATCGGATGAACGCGAGATAGAGTACAATCGAATGATTGTGTGTTATGTGGGGATTGGAGTGGAGATTGATGTGGTGTGATATATATATATCATTCCTAAGTATGCCAAGGTTTAGCATTTGTTACGAACTCTCGTGTTATACTCCATGTTTTGGTGTGGTTTAGGTTGGACTAGCTCTTTGGAGCAATTGGCGTGTTATCGGGTAGATTAGCTCTTATGAGCCTTTGGTGAGATTTCGGTTGGGCTAGCTCTTTGGAGCAATTGGTGTTTTATCGGGTGGATGAGCTCTTATGAGCATTTGGTGTGTTTTCAGATGGAATATTATGTTCGTATATGTAAGTCATTCATCAGATTGTAAAATATGGTATTATACTTATAATGACTTTGAATGGTTCGATACATAAATGATATCGATAATTGAATCTATTGTGGATATATATATGTTCTCGGAGAGTATTATTTGAATCTTGTTTTGAATTGTGAAATTCATCGGTTAACATTGTGTATGACAGAATATACATGTAATTGAGTTATTATTGAATGATTTATTATATTTACTTCAATAAGATTTATTGTTCTTGTATGTCAAACTTACTAAGGTCCAATGAGCTTATTTTTTTTTATTTTCTGTTCTTGTAGATACTTTTGAAGGTTGGACGGTCAGATCAACACTCAAGTCACACTATCCACCTATTTTCGATAGTTTTTGGAATGTTGATTTTGGGATTATATGGCATGTAATAGGCTTGTTTGACGTTATTATTGTTTTGGTATATAAATCTTTAAAGAGTGATATTAAGTGCAAATAGTTAAGTTATATGATATATGAGAATGAGGTAAGATGGTTTTTTTAGTACAAGTTTTTAGCATGTGTTATATTGAGATGTTGTGATTTGAGGTGCCTATGATAGGCATATTGTTTAGGTGTTAAGTTATATGAATTGATAATTTGTGATTGATGATACATATTGATGTATAATTGCGTATACTTGTGGTACCAATGAAGGTACATTGGTTAGGCACTTAGGATGGTTGATTTAGCATGTTTTAAGCTGGTATAATGTCATTTTGAATAGGTTTAATAGCTGGTAAATGGGTTACTTAGATCCAAGTAAGCTTGAAATGGTAAACTTGTTGTTTAAGGTTCATTTACGCGTACACGACTTGGGAGACGCCCTTGCTACTTGGCCATGTGCCATACACAGATTGAGGCACAGTTGTGTGTTTTAAGTCAGTGAGTTACATAGCCTAGCACACAACCTAGGACATGGCCATGTGTTACAAGTCAGAGAGTTAAACGGCCTGCGACACGACTGTGTGACCCAACTCAGTGAGTTACACGGGCAAGGACATAGGTTGAGACACGGCCTAAGGGCTTTCCACACGGCTGTGTCCTCTGTTTTGGAAAATTTTTAACTTTTTCTTAAAACTTATGATTTGATTCAATTCAGTCTCGGATTGCTTATAAGTTAGTTTTAAGGCCTCGAAGGCTCTATTTAAGGACCAAATGATTGTGTATGATATAATTTGAATGAGATTAAATTATTGAATGTTCTGTTGTTAAATATTTTACGATTGATCCATAATACTTCGCAAAAGTAATCCGATGATGAAGACGAGTTAAGGGTGTTACACAATTGGATTGATTTCACCTTCCTCATGACTGATTGAATAATAATGTAGATTTTTGCAGGATTTTCTTTTATCTAACCCTAGATTTGGTAGGAAAATCGGTGGACAAATTCAGTTAATATTGCCACTTGTCAAAATCCACTATAAGGTATTGGGAGTATATATATATGGTGAAGGGGTGCATTTAGATGGTTTTTCTTTTCTGATTGCATCCCAATTACTTCTTTTCATTCTAAATGTTCTCTTATTTTTCTTCTATTAGCTAAAGCTAAGGTTCTGTAAATCAGTGGATGATTCAACCTCTTGGTAAGTTTGATAGCTCTGCATGTTATGACAATAAAGAGTAGGGATGTGTAAAAGATGTAAGAACAGTATGTTTTAAGTGGGAGACCTACGTGGGGGTCGTGTATAGATGAAATTTGTAACAGCTCGATTTTGGGCCTAATCAGAATAGTGGTTTCGAGGCCACAAATCCAAGGACAGAAAAATTATTCTAATATTATTTCAAGTTCCATGGCATGATTATATTAGTGTTTGAAAATTTTGGTAAATTAATTTTAGCAATTTCATGCTTAATTTTGAAAAAAGACTAAATCACATAAAGTGCGAAAGTTTTGTTCTATAAGCTAAAGGTGTTAAATAGCTATGGAACACTAAAGTAGAGGTCCTTATTGAGTAAAAAAGACCAATAAAATTAGTGGTGGCTGGACATGGAATTCAAAAAAAAATCATTAATGGTCAAAGTTGGTGGCATTAGGTGAGTAAATGAATAAAATAAAATAAAACAAAGAAAAATTTATCATCTTTTCCCATCTTCTTCCTCTCCCACTGAAATTTTCAGCAAAAATAAGGGTTTTGGAAGCTAGAAATTTCAGCAACTCTTCACCCTTGCAAGTAAGTGATTTTAATGGTCATTCTTGTTATTTTTTGTACTTTTGGGACCCTTGTAGCATAATCTAGCTAATGAGGGGACTATTTTGTAAAATGGTTGAGAGTCTAGGGTCTTGCCATGAGAGTATTTATATTGTTTGCTAAAATTTTATGAAAGAAAATGAAACTTGGTTGTTTATTTGTGAAAGGATTTTTCATGAAAACACCT
Organism: Gossypium rotundifolium; assembly: GCA_025506655.1. Lineage (NCBI taxonomy): Eukaryota > Viridiplantae > Streptophyta > Magnoliopsida > Malvales > Malvaceae > Gossypium > Gossypium rotundifolium. Next base: position 92,841,402 of record CP106727.1, read on the forward strand.
AAAAGGACTATTTTGTGAAGTTTATAAAATAGGTTGTAAATGTGTGAAATAATTGAAAATTGTGAGTTGCTATAAGAGTAATAAAGGTTCGGCTAGGCTTGGTAAAGGAGGAAATTTGATTAAAATCGTTTTACGAGCCTAAGGGCAAAATCGTAATTATGTGAAAGTTTAAGGGCAAAATGATAATTTTGTCAAAGTAGGAATTTTGGAATGCCTTGATTAATGTGGTGATTAAATAAGTAAACTTTGTCATTATAGATCAAGAAAAATGGAATTCGGACCTAGACCGGGGAAAAACCAAGCTTTTGGACTAAATTTGGACTAGTCGCCCATATTTTGTATACCGAGGTAAGTTATACGTAAATAATACAACTTTATTGTTCTTATGTATTGAAAAATTAATATGGCATAAAGTGTTTGATTATTTTTGTGAATATGCATGGTGAGAATCGATGTAGTAAAAACTCTCGGTTGAACATTAGGAAAAGGTTGGATATACATGCCATGACATTTGAGTGATATGTGAGCTAGTGTAAGACCATGTCTGGGACATGGCATCAGCCTCGATATATGAGCCAGTGTAAGACCATGTCTAGGACATGGCATTGACCTCGATATGTGAGCCAGTGTAAGACCATGTTTGGGACATGGCATCGGCATCGTACCCTCTTGTGTGAGGTTTGTCGAGTATCCTTTGGTATTCCAACTGGTTCAACAGGTAATTTAAAGCTTGTGTCAAAAGTGAGAAAAGTTACGACTATGTTATAAGTGAAACAGGTACCTACACGAAAATGATTAGTAAGGATGAAAATGAGTAAGTTATGCCTTTAATCATTTGAGAATTATGTGCAATTTTATAATATGTTATGAGTATGATAATGTATGGTAATTGTTGTTAGTTATTTACATGCGACTTACTAAGCTTTATGCTTACTCCCTCTCTTTTCCATTTTTTTATAGTGCTGCCAAGCTAGCTCGGGGATAAACAAATGTCGGAGGCATGGATCACACAATCAATTGAAGCATTTGGTATAGTTAGTCTTATTATTTTAAGTATGGAATGTATAGGGATTGGGTCTTTTTGTTAGGTGGCATATTGTTTTGGCCATATGTGTTGGATTGTCATGAAGTTGATCCATTTTGTCTAAAGCCATGGATAATGGCTAATATTTGTTGTTGATTTATTCAAATGATGATGTTTTGAGCAAATTGCATGGTTGAGTATTTGGTATATTAATGCTTGAATTAGTAGGTTGCATGATTGGATTGATAAAGTATGTGATAAGTTTTGCATGTGAATGGAGTGTAGTGGCCTTGATGTGTGTATGCCTTGGTTGTGGCTAATTTGGTCAGATGTTTATGTGTGGATTGGTGTTACTTGGTGTGGCTTATGTTGGTGCAAGTAAGGGTGGCAAAAGGGCTTGGTAAATAGCCTTGTTTTTTGTCCATACGGGTAGACACACGGGTGTGTGTCTAGGCCGTGTGTGACACACGGTCTACCCCATGGTCGTGTAGTCTGGCCATGTGTCCCCTGCACATTAATTTGGTAAAACAGAATGCCCAGTAGTAACCACATGGGCTAAGGCACGGTAGTGTGTCTCAACTATGTGGATGACACGGCCATAATACATGGGCATGTGCCCAGGCCGTGTGAAGTCTGCACATTAATTTTGAGAATTAAATTCGCCGCACGGCCTAGCACACGGGCGTGTGCCTTGGCCGTGTGACCCTAAAATATTGTTGACATTAGAAACAGAATGTCAAGGTTTTAACACACGGACTGAGACACGGGCGTGTCATGGCCATGTGAGGGGCACGGGCCATGGACACGGGCGTGTGCCAGGATGTGTGAAAACCCCTGTAGGTTTGAATTGAAAAATAAATCCACATGGCTAGGGACATGGGCGTGTGTGACTACACGGTCTACCCACACGAGCGTGTCCCTTGCCACACGGGCGTGTGCCCCTATTTTCAGTGAAATTTTCCAAAGTTTTTTAAAGTGCTTGGTTTAGTACCGAACCATTTCTAAAGTATGTTTTCGGCCTCGTAGGCCCATATTAGGGACTTTAAGATGAAATTTGAAAAGTTTTCAATTTGAACCAAATTTCATAACCCAAAAATGTTTGAATGCATGTTATTAAGTTAGGTAACGCCTCGTACCTTGTTCCGGCATAAGATACGGGTAAGGGTGCTACAAAATGTTAGAAATCTTTTAGTAAATAAGGTTTTAATAGAGGTTCTATGATCTTTTGAGTAGTGGTTGCTGCTGGATTGGGAAGGATGATTGAAACAAGCGTTTTGAATCAAGGTAAGGTGAATCTCTAGAAGCGACTTCTGTATATCATTTTATTTCGAATAAATGGTTGATGCCTCTATAGATAGGTATGTCTCCTTGAGAAAATATTTTTGTAGATGTAAAAGAAGAGTATTGATAGTTGTTTGAATATGAAGTGGCATGATAAGTGTATTTTTTTGTTAGAGAGTCGGTACGTCATCTCTAGAATGTGGGTGATAGTAATCAGTGTTACATGTGTGTATGGTCAAAGTCTAAGTAAAAGTGTAACAGCCCGATTTAGAGGTTAGTCAGAATAGTGATCTCGAATCACTAATTTGAGGTTAGAGAAAATTATTTTCATGTTATGTTATGTGCTAAAATTTGTTTATAAGGGTACATGGAAATTTTGGTGCTTTAATTTTAGCGATTTCATGCTTAATCGCTAAAAAGGACTAAATCGCATAAAGTGTGAAAGTTTTATTTTATTTGCTAGAAATGCCAAATAATGCATTAATATTTGGAAGTCTCGATTGTGTAATTTAGCCTTGTTAAGTGGCTTGGTCGATCAAAGAAGCTAAGGGGACAAGAGCATTTATTGTGATTAAAAGTTAGTGATATTAGTTGGAGAAAATTAATAAAATAAGATGATATAAGAAAAAGTTATCATCTTTTTATTTTTTCTTCTCCTCCAATCGAAAATATCATCCATGGGAGGGCTTTGAAAGCTTAAAATTTCCAGCAAGTTTTTCTCCATTCAAGTAAGTCAATTTGATGGTTGTTTTGATTATTTTTTAGTATTTGGAGTCCCCAAAGCTTAAGCTAGCTAATGGGGGAACTAAATTGCGACGTGGTTGAAAGTCTAGAGACTTACCATGAGAGAGTTTGTGTTGTTTTCTGAGTTTTTATGGAAGAAAATGAATGTTAGGAAGATGAGAAACAACTTTTGTGAAACATGTTGTCATGAAAATACCTAATTGGGACTAAAATGTAAAATTTGTAATTCGTTCATTAAGGCATGAAATAGTTGGAATTGTGAGTAGTTGTAAGAGGATTAAATGTTCAGCTCAGCTTGTTTAACAAGAAAATGTGACAAAAATTCATTTATGAGCCTAGGGGCAAAATCATAATTTTGCCAAAGTGTAAGGGCAAAATAGTCATTTTTGCCTAAAGTGTAGTTTATGGTTAATTTATGAATTATAAGTGATTAAATCAGTAAATTTTATTGTTCTAGATCAAAGAAAGTGAGATTCGGACCTAAAACGGGTGAAAAGAGAAATGTAGGCAAAAAGTCCCTTTCGGCCATTTTGACATCGAGGTAAGTTCATGTGTGAATGTGACAATTACGTATGAGTTTATTTAGTATTCCAATGTTGTTTGGAATGTATATTTACTCGACGAATGTATGAAATATCTTTTAATGAGATGTCAAGAGAATTGAATTTGGGAGTAATGGGAAATGGATATAGCATTATATAATGATAATTATAGTTTCGTGTAAGACCATATTGGAATATGGACTCGGTGTAAGAATTCGTATAAGACCATGTCAAGGACATGTCATCGACATGTTAATTTATGCAAGACCCTGTTAGGGTATGATTTCAATGAGAACTAAGTGTATGAGACTCAAGAAAGTTATTTAATAATTTGAATGATTCAACGGATATGTTGAATGTATGTGATTGTACCACGAGAAGCACAAGTATGTGTTAGAACTGAATTGATACGAATTCAATATATGATGAACCCTAGTGGGATATGTGAAATTAATGCACTTTAGTTGCATGATATAGATTTGTTAGTGCATTATGTGAATGCGAATGAGAATCGTAGAAAGTTAAGCAAGAATGATAGTGAGTGAGGATGCCTACGATGAACATTTGAATTAGGGAAATGTATGTGGATAGATATTTGTGAATGTATAATATTGGTGGGCTGTGTGCGATACCACCTGATATATTGTTAATTGATTGGCTGTGTGTGATACCATCAACTATATTATTATCGGTGGGCTGTGTGCGTTACCACCTGATTAATTAGTAATCGATGGGCTGTGTGCAATACCGTTGCTTATAAATGATTGGTGAGCTAAGTGCGAAATCACCATATGTGTAAATGATTGGTGAGCTAAGTGCGAAATCACCATAGGTGTAAATGATTGGTGGGCTGTGTGCGATACCACCCTATAAGAGATTCAATGGTGAGCTAAGTGTGAAACCAGCGAGAAATTAGTAGTATGAGTGACTCATTGAAAATGCTTGATATGTTGTTTATATGATCATGTGGTGATCAGTGCAGAAATGTATGCTAATTAAATGAGCAATTGGCTAGTGGCATGGTAAGAATGTGGTAAGAGATATAATGAGTAAGTTTCAAAAGTGGTTAAGTAAGTAATCATGAATTTATGAGAAATTTTATTATAATACCTTGTAGTCATGGATATTCGATGAATATTAGAAATTGTCAGTTATATGCAGATGAACTTACTAAGCATATTGCTTACTTTTTTTCTTTTCCCATCTCTTATAGGTTATTTTGATTAGCTCGGGTTAGAGGCTACGAAAGATGTTTTCACACTCTCGAGTAGACTCCTGGTATGATGTTTCGAGCTCTTATGAGTCATGGCATGTATAGGGATTCTTTTAAAGTTGATTAATTTCTAATTGATGTATTCAAATTGTGTTGGCCTAAGAGAACTTATAGTTGTATGTGTATAGCCATAGATGATGGCTTAAATTGGTTGTAATTATATGGGAAATAGTTCCCTTAGTGTATGGGTTGAAGACTTTATTTCTCTTATGATTAAATGTCTTTAAACCAAGAATTATAATGATATTACTAGAAGTTATGTGATGATGAATGAATGTATGCAAATGAGAGTGGTATTTGGCTTGGAAAATAGCCTTCATGTGCCCTGCACAGTGAGACACTGCAGGCAGTGTGTCGGCCGCATCGCATTCCTACACCTTAGTGTTTTAAGTCAGAATAGACCACGGGCTAACCCCACGGTCGTTTGTATAGGTCGTGTGTGATACACGGTCTAAGGCCACGGACGTGTCAAGGCCGTGTGTGAATTGGCAGTGTCGACCATAAGCGAAAGACACAGCCATGTCTTGAGGGTACACGGGCGTGTCCCATTCCACATGGGCGTGTGTCCTAGCCGTGTAAGACCAGGCTAAGGCATGGCATCGGCATCGACAATCAAGCAAAGTTATCATGTAAAACCACATGAAACGATATGATGTAAGACCAGGATAAGGCATGGCATCGGTAATCAAGCAAAGTTATCATGTAAGTCCAAGACAAGTCTTGGCATTGAAAAGTTATCATGAGATTGAGATATCATGTAAGACCATATCTAGAATATGGCATTGGCATCGAGACACATGTGTATATAGATTCAATATCCTCGGTCATTCATAGTAATTTAATGGGCAAACGAGTAAAGCTGTTATCAAGTTATGCTAGTTAAAGCTGACTAAGAGTATTATTCATGTTATGAATGATGATATTGAGATTATGCATATCATCACAAAGTATGCTGATCTATGTGATCAAGTAATACAGGTATCTTGTTTACCTTACAAGCATGAGATTAGTAAGTACCATGAGGTATGTACGAATCAGTAAGACTAAGTAGGCAATTGAGATTTGTGATGCTATTTTTTATGATAAATATGTCCACATGTTTAAATCTTACATGTGGATGTTGAAGTGGAAAATGTATAATGTTTTGTTTTATGACTGTTATGAAGTCACACAGATTATAGTGTGGGAGTTAAATTGAGAATGCTTGACTAAGTAAAATGCAAGAGATGAGTACGATCGTGTAGTGATAAAATGATGGATAAGACCATGGTTGGACCATGGCGGCACATGTGATCCCATATAAGACCATGTTTGGAACATGGCTTCGAGGTTGATACGTGTGCTAGGGTAAGACCATGTCTGGGACATGGCTTCGGCACAAAAGAAAGATCTCGTATAAGACCATATCTGGGATATGGAATCGACATCAAATAGTGATTTCGTGTAAGACCACGTCTGGGACCTGGCTTCGGTATGAAATTGTGTAAGACCATATCTTGGATATGGCATCAATGTTGATATAAGATCCCATATAAGATCATATTTGGGATATGGCATTGGCATCAACATGAGTTCCATGTAAGACCGTATCAGGGATATGGCATTTGTATTGATATGAGATTTCGTGTAAGACCGTAGCGAGGCTATGGCATCGTGATGACATGTAAGGAAATAGCTGGGCTATGACGCATGATACGAGTAAGACCATAGTTGGACTATGACACTCAGGTAAACGACGTACTCAAAACCCATAAGACAGTCTCTAGATTGATAAGCAATAGTAAGAGAAAGTAAAATCAAATGTGAAGTATTTATGTAACAGTCCGAATTTGACCCTAATTGGAACGGTGGTTTCGGGACCACGAATCTGAGTTTGAGAAATATTTAAATATTATATTTCGTGCTTATTATGTGTGAATTAATGTGTATGAAAGTTTCGTAGAAAAATTTTATCGTTTGAGTGTTTAATTTAACAAAAAGGATTAAATCGCATAAAGTGAAAAAGTTGCATACTATAGTGTAAAGTGCTAGAATGATGATGGCTTTTTAAAATGAGGTACTAAAAGGGCAATTGGTCCATTTTATAAGGTAGTGGACGGCATGTACCAACAATGCCCTTATTTGTATGCTATGTATATTATATATATAAGGTTAATTAAGTAAATAATGAAATATCATATTATATGTTAAATAAAACATGAGAAAAAAATCATTATCATCTTTTATTCTTCTAATGGTCGAATGTACTAAATAAGAAAGGAGAAGTTCAAGCTTAGGTTTCGGCATTTGTAAGCTCAAATCTAAGGTTAGTTTGATTTCGCTTTTGATAATTTTTACGTTTTTGAGATCGTTGCTTAGAGTATTAGGCGACCCATCTTTGAAATTTTTGTTATTAGTACATGAATGATATTCGCCATTAACATACTTTTGTGGTTTTGATATTTGATGAGTTTATATAAAAGATATGTTAAAGATTAGCATGTTTTGTATTGGAAATTTTAGTGAATTTGAGTATTTGGGTTAAATTGAAAAAAATAAAAATTTAGAGGGACTTATTTACAAAATAAATGAAAGAAATGGACTTGTAAGGTCCCTAGGGGTATTCGACCATTGAGTATTATTGAAAAATTTTGTGCATTTTGTGTTTTATGCAAATAGGACTAAATGGTAAAAATGTGAAATATTAGGGGTAAAATGGTAATTTACCCATTTATGTGCTTTGGGACTAAATTGAAATGAAATGTACTTGAATGAGCTTATTTTTAATATGTTTAGATCAAGAACAAAGAAAAATGGATTTGGATCGAGGAAAGACAAAGGTTATCGAATAACCGGATTACGCGGTTCGTCGACAGTCGAGGTAAGTCCTTAAGCTAAAATATATCAAAGAATTATTTATGAACCCGTTAAATGATGATATTCGATAAATTTGAGTGTATATTATTGTAAAAGCTGAATGTATATGGGTTAAATTGGCTTGAATGCATAAATTGACAATATGATATGAATGTGTATCTTTGATATTATATTTGGGAAAAATGTGAAGTATGTGATTGGTCTGTGAAATCAGCTTTTAGAAATGTGTATTATAAGAATAATTACATTGTATTTTAGGCTTTGTGCCTAGCAGGCCTCGTGCTGCTGATGTATTTCGGGCTTTATGCCTAGCAGGCCTCGTGTCGGTGATATATTTCGGGCTTATTGCCTAGCGAGCTTAATCTTTGGTGTTATGATTTTGGACTCGAGTTCAAGAGGCTTAGTCTTAGTGTGTGAGATTCGAGTAATGTTTAGTAGGTTCTAGCTATTGAATTACTATTTTAAGAGAAAATTAAGTGCTAATGATTTTGGTGGAGTGAATTAAGTATGCCTAAGCATGTGCAAGTGAATTTGTTAATTTGGTAGTAAGGTATGTGTTATTCCTACTTAAGTGTTCTATGAATATGCATATAAGTGTATAGATGTACGTATGTGATGTTATTGAGAAAAGAAAGATCAAAGTGATAAGAAAATTGGCTAAATGAAAGCATAAGTAGTTAAAGGTATTATATATATGCATATTTGGCCATAATGTATATATATATATAAGATAAGAACTATTTATTAAGGTTATGAGTTGATTGTTTAAATGTTTTACCATTGAATGTGATAATGTTTTTGCTTAAGACTTACTAAGCTAGCATGCTTACTGTGTGTATTCTTGTCTACTTCTATTTTATAGATTTTTTATTCAATCAACGGACTCGAAGGATCTTTGAAGAAGTCAACCACACTATCAACTCTCTTTTGGTATTGATAAACTTAGTTTTTGATTCGAAAAGGCATGTATAGGCTAGACTAAGCTATATTACTAATGATACTTAATCATATATATATATATATATTTAGCCATGCGAAGATGGCTATCTATTTTGGTTAAACTTTGTTCATGTGTTTTGATGAAATGGCTTGCTCATGCTATGAATTATCGTTTGTATTCGGATGTGGTTTAGGTATTATTTAAAATGTGAATGGGTGATACGAATGATATGTATTTTGTTGGAGAAACACTTGACTTGGGTCATTGTTGCTTAATATAGTTGATTCGGTTAGGTGATAGTAGTGATCTTATAATCAAAGTTTGTGTATGTAAGTTAACTTGTTGGATTCATTGTTAATGATAAGTATAAGTAGTTACAAATTATGGAAAAGTGGTAATGAATGTTCGGTCAAGGCATGGTTTATATGCTTGTGTTTTTAGGTTAAGTTGGTTTTGAGACCTATGTTTATGTATGGTCAATTGTAGTACAAATAAGTAACATAAATTTTGCATGAATTATGGAAGTTTAGTTGGTACATTTAGTCTTTGATCTATGCATATAACATGCAAAGTTATATTGTGGTTATGCATTAAAATCTAAGGTTATGCATATTCAGATATAGGTATGTAGATATATATATATGAAGTGTATTGTCTCTTAGTCCATAGGTGTAATGTCAAGTGATGTATGTAACATCCTTAAAATGGGGCCTCTGCATTTTTCATGTGTTGCATGTGTTGATATGTCTGCTGTGCTAGTTTAGCATAATTTGGGGTCTAAGCATGACCTCGGGTTAGGCCTGAGTCATGGTCAAACATTTTTGTTTTTGTACTTAGTGAGAGGGAGCTAGGAGAATTAGGGGTTAAAAGGAATTATTGGGAGTTTTAGACACAAGAAGTGCCTTGGTAAAGTGGCAAGGAGGCGCCACTCAAGTCACAAGGAGGTGGCGCCACAAGGGGAAAGGAGGACCTTGGTTGAGTAGCAAAATCTCACTTTCGCTTAATATTTTGACGCCACAAGCAAGGAGGAGGAGTGCTCAAGAGGGCTCTCTTGAATGGATGAGGATGTGATCATCAGATTTGAATTGGATAGATGAAGGTGAGGAAAGTTAGGAGCTTGAATCGTATCAAACGCATTTGGGAAGAGTTGGCCGAATGGTGGACTGTGGGCAAGGGGGCTATCGATTTTGGGGAGCTTTTGGTGTAGCCGAATGTCCCTCTAAGCTCTTTAATTTGATTTCTTTTTTTTCCCTTCTCAAAGTGCTTGGCCGAATCTTCTTCACCCCCCACCTCTCTCTCTTTCTCTTTTTCTTCTTCTCATTCTTGCACAAAACCGAAACTCAATACCCTCCCTTCTTTTCGTTACCTTGTGGGTCATTCATTGTTAGCCTATATTGCCGAATCCACCATCTCTATTCACCTTTTCTCCTTCCTATTTTGCTCTAGCTGAAATCAACTTTCTTATTTTCCATTCGGTATCTTCTTCACTCTTTCAAAACCTTTTGTGCTGGAACCCCTCTCAATCACCCTTTGCCGAATCTTTTCTCCTCCATTGCACTTACCCTTCATCATATGCACCTTCAAAGCCGAATCTAATTCTTCCTTTTGGGGTTGCGGCCGAATCTCTTGGTAAGTAATATCTTTTTCTTTTCTTGACCGATTTGTGTAATGCCCGAAACTCACTTCTTTTTCATCTTTTTTCCATTTTAGATTTAAGTATTAAAACTCTATTTTTGTTCATTTAGGGTGTGCCGATCCTTGGTGCATAGAGGCCGAATCAGTTGTAAGGTAAGGATGTGACAACTTCTTGGTTTCGGGATTTATGCCATGACCGAATGGCCTTATGATTCATAATGATGTGTTAAGGCCGATTGTAGGGAGAAGTGCAGTCTAACGCAGTGGATCTTTGGGTTTTGATTTCTGATCCACGTAAGGGTTCAACGTTTAGATCTATTCCTTATTCGCTCAAAGGCCGAAGGCTAACCATTTGTGTGTTCTAGTTTCTGGCTGATTGCAAGGGGGATCATTACGTAGCTTCGGGATTTGGTTGGAAAACAAATCGGCATTAAGGTAAGTACTACCTTCTTGCGACACAATTTTGGGATTTTGTGAGTAAGCCAAATGGCTTCAGATCTAAAGGGGTGATGTTGGCCGATTGTAGGTGCAGTGAGGGCATACGTTTTGGGATCTCGTAGTATCGTGTAGTTTCGGGATTTAGCATTAGATCTATATATAGTCAGGTGTGTAACGCTTACACACATTATTAGTATAATATGCCTATTATGTTATTGTTATAGCCAATGAAATCGGTGAGTATGCCTTGTGGGTATGAGCTTGGATTCCGGGTAAGTCCCCTGTTATGTGATTTTTGATATACATCATCATGATATTGATATATGTTATGCTATGCGTTATTGTATGATACATGATATTATGACATGTATGATATGGACATGATGATGGGATTGATGAGAGGAGGGAAGAAATATTTGGACCGCACCGGTGGTTTTGACCATACGACGGGTTGGCCCCGTCTTGATATTATATTTTGTAACTAAGTCCCAGTGGTTTTGACCACCAGTGGTTTTGACCACATATGAATATTGTGACTCGTCCCAATGGTTTGGTACCATAGTGGGTTGGCCCCACATGTTGATTAAGGGATTGTCATCAGTGGTTTTGACCACGATGGGTTGGCCCCATCACTTGATTTGTGACTTCGGTCATCAGTGGTTTTGACCACACCGTTATATATATATTGTGACTACGGTCACCAGTGGTTTTGACCACACGGGGTAGTTGAAGGAGATTGGATAGATAGGTTATGGGTTGCATGATTTGCATGATTTGCTAATGATCTGTGCAAGTGCGTGCACTATCGGGTGATGATTTACACACTGAGTCTTAGTGACTCACCCCTTCCCTTATATTTTGCAGATGAGGCGTAGATTGTGGATACGGAGCCGGGGAGGACTCGAGACGGCCATGCATGTTCGATTGGGTTTTGATTCCTTTTAGTTCTACTTCAATTTTATTAATTCTCTTTAAATTCGGTTTTGGGATTTGTAATAAGGCCGCTAAGTATTATTTCAGGTTTTTATTATTTGCTTTTATTTTGATTATATTATACCTATGTTGGATATATGAACTTGTTAAATTAATCGGTAAAAAGCAATGTTTTCAAAACTATAACTCCTTCGGGTTTTTAAACGTTACCATCGGGTAACAAAATTCACAAGATGATAACAAAGGTAATTTGGATGTTTTCTTAAACTTGAATTTTTTTAAACAACTTCAAAAACAAAAGATTTGAACTTTTCTACGCTCAACTCACTCAATTGTAATAGTTATCTAAGGATTTTTATACTCTAAAATGATAAAGAGTTTTCAATCAAATTTAACCGGTAACTCGTTTCTTTAAAAAATGTCTTCACCCCGTAACATACCAGATTCGGTCGTGATGTCCTGACGGGGTTTGGGGTGTTACAATTTTGGTATCAGAGCCAAGTTCAAAAGCTTGGCTGTGGGCCCGAGGCCCAAAATGTTTTAAGGTAGGGTTTTGAAAAGTTTTGTGGAAAAGGGTACATGGTTAAACAGCATAGCACCGAATCTCCGGTACCAATCCGCCCAGGTAAGTCTTCCTAACTGTTGTGTGAATTATATGTGGGGGAAATGGGTGTTTCGGGATCGTAGATTAGTAGATTAGGAGATATTGAACCCTAGGAATAGCTTACTCAAATACAAATTACATAAGACATAAAGATCCACTAAACAAACCTGAGGGTATGTCGCTAAGTTAAGGGTGTGGTAACCATTGTGCGCATGTCTAGGGTTGGATTCAGGGGGAGCTTGGTATTTAAGCAGTCCTAGTGACTCACCTCCTCTCCTCGAATCCTACACAGTGCGTGGTGACGGTTCACCTCATTTGAGACGATTTATTCACAGGCTAAATTTAATAACTAAAACCCGAAAGGGACCAGCCATTTTGTTTTGTAACACTCTAAAAAAAATTTACCTTGGTTTCAAAATTACCCCAGTATCTTTTATTTAAGATATGACCAAAATACCCCTAATTTGTAAATTGACCAAATTACCCCTGACTTGTAAAATTATCGAAATACCCTCGGTATGAAAAATTGCCTAAGTACCCCCGAATTGGAAAATTCCCAAAACACCCTTACTTCATAAAATCACCTGGAACCATATTTTTTAAATTACAAAAATACCCCTAGTTTATGAAATTACCAAAATAGCCCTGATTTATGAAATTACCAAAATACCCCGATTTTTAGAATTTCTAAAATACCTATGATTTGTAAAGATTTCCAAATTAACCCTGATTTATTACTGAAATACCCCGATAAGTTAATTACAAAAATACCCCTAGGTAGTGAAATGACGAGAATACCCCTACACGTGGAATGGGGGTAGAGGACTGGAAGCGAAAACTTTGTGATGATCGAAAGAACTACTACTAAACTTCCTTACATAAAACTTGCTCGTGGGTAATCAGTGGAACAAAACTAATGCATAAATTTTTTAAAGCAGATTAAGGCGTGAGCATAGTCATGAGTTCTAGGGGACGTGGTCGTAATGTGCGAGGTCGTGGTAGAGGCAGAATGACCGTATCGGAACCCGTTAGGTCTGGTCAAGGGTTCGAGAATAAGATCCGTGTCGGTATCAAGCGGGGAAGATCACGATGTCACAGCGATCTTTGCGAGTGCTAGAAAGAGTGGTGGAGCGGTGGAGGTGCGGAGCTCGAAAATCAGATCTGAGCGACTCGAACCAATGGAGTGAGGTATTAGGAGTATCGGTGTGGCACCAATCTGGTGAGTATTGGTTGGAAGCGACGAGCGAATCATGGATGATTTGGATCGGCGGTGAGGAGAAATTAAAGGGAGTAGTGTCGCTTCTCCGTGATGAGTCATATCAATGGTGGCTCACGATTCTGGATGGTGCTGCAGCGGATGATCTCACATGGGATTACTTTAAGGTAGCATATCAGAAGAAGTATGTAGGGACCAGTTACATTGATGCACAGAGAAAGGCATTTTTGAAACTGGTTCAGGGAAGTAAGTTCGTATCGGAGTACGAGGCGAAATTCTTAAGATTGAGCCGATATGCTTGGGGCATCATAGCTACGGAGCATGAGCGATGCGTCAGATTTGAGGACGGATTAAAAGATGATCTGAGGTTGCTGATTGCTCCACAGTAGGAGAGAGAATTTACTGTCTTAGTGGAAAAGGCCAAAGTTATGGAAGAAGTGAAGCAGTCGGTTAGACGGAATCAGGACAAGGGTTGGAATAAGAGAAATTTTGGATCATCTGGGTCTACCGAGAATCAACAGAAATGGGGTAGATATAGTGGGCCGAATCAAGCTGTTAGGCCTACTACTGCTGATATTTAGTGGCTGCGACGATGTGCTCGATGTGGAAAGTCTCACACGGGAGAATGTTGGACTGGAAATAGGGGATGCTTTGAGTGTGGATCGATGGGGCACCGAGTGAGGATTGTCTAAAGAGGTCGACTAGGTTGCGATCTGGGATTAGAATCGTACTCGAGAATAGGAGGGATGGTCGGCTGACCACGGAGGGGCCGTGGTCTTTGCTAGGGAGGTAATGGCTCTGGTAGAGGCCGTGGAGCACCGGGCAGAGGTGCAGGTGGTACAGAGGCAAGACAGCCTGGACTGGTCTATGTAGGGAGAAGTTAAGAGGAGGGTGACGCACAGGACATCATAACCAGTACGTTCCTAATCTTTGGATTACCATATACTACTTTGATAGATGTGGGTTCGACGCATTCGTATGTTGCCAGTAGTATAGTAGAGATTATGAACCTAGACTTCGAGACTACTTCTAGGGAGATGACTATAATTAGCCCTCTAGGTCACTCTGTATGAGTAAATAAGCTGTATAGGGATGTACCTCTAGAACTTCAAGGGGTCGTATTTTTGGCTGATTTGATGGAACTGCCATTTGGGGAGTTCGATCTAATTCTCGGGATAGGACTGGCTGGTGAAGTACCAGGCCAGTTTAGATTGCACGGCTAAGCGCATGGTGTTGAGGACAATGGAAAGTGAGGAGGTGGTGATGATAGGTAATAGGAGAGATTACTTATCCAATGTGGTCTCTGCACTGAAGGCGGAGAAAATGGTAAGGAAGGGTTGTGAGGCATTCATGGTGCATGCTTGTGCTCTGGGAGCCAAGGATGCAGCTATAGAGAGTGTCCTAACTATGGGGGAATTTGATGATGTATTCCCAAAAGAACTTTCGGTGCGCCTCGGATCGGGAAGTAGAATTGATATAGACACATTGCAGGATCTGCCAAAGTGTCTATAGCCCGTGTCAAATGGCGCCAAAGGAATTGGTGGAGTTGAAGGCTCAAATCTAGGAGTTGTTGGACCGAGGTTTCATTCGACCAAGTATATCCCCTTGGGGAGCACCTGTGCTCTTTGTTAAGAAAAAAGATGGTACAATGCGGATGTGTATAGACTACCGCCAGCTGAACAAGTTGATGATCAAAAACAAGTATCCGTTGCCCAGGATTGATGACTTGTTCGATCAACTTAAGGGTGCATCAGTTTTCTCGAAGATAGACCTCAGGTCGGGGTATCATCAACTCAAAGTGAAGGAAGCTAATGTTCATAAGACGATATTCCGTACTCGGTATGGGCATTACGAGTTTTTGGTGATGTCGTTCGGGTTAACCAATGCACCGACAGCATTCATGGACTTGATGAATATGGTGTTCCAGCAGTACTTGGACCAGTTTGTCATAGTATTCATAGACGACATATTGGTGTATCAAGGACTGAGGAGGATCATGATACACACTTGCGGGTGGTTTTGCAAATTATGAGGGAGAAGCAGCTATTTGCCAAGTTCAATAAGTATGAATTCGGCTTAGGGAAGTAACTTTCTTGGGTCACGTAGTGTTCGCGGAAGGGATTAGAGTGGACCCTCGTAAGATTGAGGCGGTGTTGGATTGGAAACCGCCTAGGTCGATTACAGAAATTTAGAGTTTTCTAGGTCTGGAAGGGTATTACCGGAGATTTGTGGAAGAATTTTCTCTGATCGCGATGGTGTTGACCAAATTATTAAGGAAAGGAGTTCCATTTGTATGGTCAAAAAAACAACAGGAAAGTTTTGACAAGTTGAGGAAGATTTTGACGAAGCTCGGTTACGATGTACGACTGAGGCGGAAAGGTATTCACGGTTTCTTGTGATGCATCACATCTTGGCTTGGGATGTGTCTGATGTAGGAAGGAAAGCGATGGCATATCGTCTCGGCACCGAGACCGCATGAGGTTAACTACCCGACACATGATCTGGAATTGGCTGCAGTGGTTTTCGCCCTAAAAATATGGAGACACTATTTATACGGAGAAAAGTCAATAGTCTACACGGACCACAAGAGTTTGAAGTATCTTTTGACGTAGAAGGATTTAAAATTGAGACAGCCAAGGTGGATTGAATTGTTGAAGGACTACGACTGCTCGATTGAGTACCATCCGAGTAAGGTTAACGTAGTAGCTGATGCATTGAGCAGTAAGGTGGTCATGAACTGCGAGCAATGTTTGCTCACCTTAGTCTGTATATGTGATGGGAGTTTGTTGGCGAAATTGCAAGTAAAGCCGACTTGGGTAGAAGCGATTAAGGAGAAACAGTTAGTAGATAAGGGTTTGAATGTTCGGAGGTTGCAAGTTCAGAGTAATGGGTTGGAAGGTTACAGCTTGTCTCACGATGGAGTGTTGTGTTTTCAAGGGAGAGCTTGTATGTCGAAGGACGTCGAGTTGAGGTAAAGGATTCTGCAGGATGCACATAGCAGCCCATACGCTATGCATCCTAGAGGTAGCAAGATGTCTTAGGATTTGAAGCGATTACGGTGGCAGGGATGAAGCGGAAGTGGCCGAGTTTGTAGGTAAGTGTCTGACGTGTCAACAGGTTAAAGCTGAACATCAGTTGCCGTCAGGTTTACTTCAGCCGATGAAGATTCCTCAATGGAAATGGGAAAGGATTACTATGGACTTTGTCAGTGGGATACCCCTTACGCCTACTAAGAAAGACTCAGTCTGGGTGATTGTGGATCGTTTGTCCAAATCAGCTCATTTCATACCGATAAGGGTTGATTATTAGCTTCAGAAGTTAGCTAAGTTGTATATGGTCGAGATAATAAGGTTGCATGGTGTGCCAGTGTCAATTATCTCGGATTGGGATCCGAGGTTCACGTCGAGGTTCTGGAGAGCTTTGCATCAAGCTTTGGGAATGAGGTTGGATTTCATTACAGCTTTTCACCCGCAATCCGATGGACAGTCTGAAAGAGTAATTCAGATTTTAGAGGATATGCTAAGGGGCTGTGTTCTAGATTTGAGTGGTAGTTGGGAGGAGTATCTACCATTGGTAGAATTAAACATAATAATAGTTATCAGCGGTATCCGAGATGGCACCATATGAGGCACTATGTGGACAAAATGTCGCACTCCTACGTGTTGAACAGAGTTGGGTGAACGGCAGATATTAGGTCCGAGTTGGTGGCAAAAACTAAGGATAAGGTTAAGGTGATTCGGGCTCGTCTTAAGGAAGCGTCAGACAGGCAGAAGTCTTACGCCGATCTAAAACACCGAGATATAGAGTATGCAGTGGGTGATAAGGTTTTTCTGTAGGTATCGCCATGGAAGAAAGTGCTGAGATTTGGGCGAAATGGAAGCTAAGCCCTAGGTTTATTGGGTCGTACACGGTGTTGAAGCGAGTATGATCGGTAGCTTATCAGCTCGAGCTACCGGCAGAGTTAAGTCAGATTCATGACGCCTTCCATGTTTCGATACTTAGGCACTATCGGTCAGATCCGTCACACGTTGTGCCAGTTGCAGAGATTGAGGTGAGCTCAAACTTGTCTTTCGAGGAGGAACCAGTACAGATTTTGGATCAGGAAGTCAAGGTCTTGCGTAGGAAGTCAGTTCCCTTGGTGAAAGTTTTATGGCGGAACCATGGTACAGAGGAGGCCACGTGGGAACTAGAGGATGTAATGCGACAACAATACCCTCAACTCTTCTGATCAGGTGATTTCAAGGTCAAAATTATTTTTAAGGGGGTAGAATTGTAACATCCTTAAAACGGGGCCTCTGTATTTTTCATGTGTTGCATGTGTTGATCTTTCTGCTGTGCTAGTTTAGCATAATTTGGGGTCTAAGCATGACCTCGGGTTAGGCATGAGTCATGGTCAAACATTTTTGTTTTTGTACTGAGTGAGAGGGAGCTAGGAGAGTTAGGGGTTAAAAGGAATTATTGGGAGTTTTAGACACAAGAAGTGCCTTGGTAAAGTGGCAAGGAGTCGCCACTCAAGTCACAAGGAGGTGGCGCCACAAGGGGTAAGGAGGACCTTGGTTGACGGTAGAAATCTCACTTTCGCTTAATATTTTGACACCACAAGCAAGGAGGAGGAGTGCTCGGGAGGGACTCTCTTGAATGGATGAGGATGTGATCATCGATTTGAATTGGATAGATGAAGGTGAGGAAAGTTAGGAGCTTGAATCGTATCAAACTCATTTGGGAAGAGTTGGCGAATGGTGGACCCAAGGGGGTTTGTCGGTTTTGGGGAGCTTTTGGTGTGGTGAATGTCCCTCTAACCTCTTTAATTTGATTTCTTTTTTTTTTCCCTTCTCAAAGTGCTTGGCCAAATCTTCTTCTCCCCCTACCTCTCTCTCTTTTCTTATTCTCATTCTTGCACAAAGCCGAAACTCAATACCCTCCCTTCTTTTCGTTACCTTGTGAGTCATTCATTGTTAGCCTATATTGCCGAATCCACCATCTCTATTCACCTTTTCTCCTTCCTATTTTGCTCTAGCCGAAATCTTATTTTCCATTCGATATCTTCTTCACTCTTTCAAAACCTTTTATGCCGGAACCCCTCTCAATCACCCTTTGCCGAATCTTTTCTCTTCTATTGCACTTGCCCTTCATCTTAAGCACCTTCAAAGCCGAATCTAATTCTTTCTTTTGGGGTTGAGGCCGAATCTTTTGGTAAGTAATATCTTTTTCTTTTCTTAACCAATTTGTGTAGTGACCAAAACTCACTTCTCTTTCATCCTTTTTCCATTTTAGATTTAAGTATTAAAACTCTAATTTTGTTCATTTAGCGTGTGCCGATCCTTGGTGCATATAGGCCGAATCAGTTGTAAGGTAAGGATGGGACAACTTCTTGGTTTCGGGATTTATGCCATGACCAAATGGCCCTATGATTCATAATGATGTGTTAAGGCCGATTGTAGGGAGAAGTACAGTCTAACGCAGTGGATCTTTGGGTTTTGATTTTGATCCAGGTAAGGGTTCAACGTTTAGATCTATTCCTTATTCGTTCAAAGGCTGAAGGCTAACCATTTGTGTGTTCTAGTGTCTGGCCGATTGCAAGGGGGATCATTACGTAGCTTCGGGATTTGGTTGGAAAACAAATCAGCATTATGGTAAGTACTACCTTCTTGCGACACAATTTTGGGATATTGTGAGTAAGCCGAATGGCTTCAGATCTAAAGGGGTGATGTTGGCCGATTGTAGGTGTAGTGAGGGCATACGTTTCAGGATCTCTTAGTATCGTGTAGTTTTGGGATTTAGCATTAGATCTACATATAGTCAGGTGTGTAACTCTTACACACATTATTAGTATAATATGCCTATTATGTTATTGTTATAGCCAATGAAATTGGTGAGTATGCCTTGTGGGTATGAGCTTGGATTCCGGGTAAGTCCATTGTTATGTGATTTTTGATATACATCATCATGATATTGATATATGCTATGCTATGCGTTATTGCATGATACATGATATTATGACACGTATGATATGGACATGATGATAGGATTGATGAGAGGAGGGGGAAGAAATATTTGGACTGTCACCAGTGGTTTTGACCACATGACGGGTTGGCCCCATCTTGATATTATATTTTGTGACTAAGTCCCAGTGGTTTTGACCACCAGTGGTTTTGACCACCAGTGGTTTTGACCACATATGAATATTGTGACTCGTCCTAGTGGTTTGGTACCACAGTAGGTTGGCCCTACATGTTGATTACGGGATTGTCATTAGTGGTTTTGACCACACGATGGGTTGGCCCCATCACTTGATTTTTGACTTCGGTCATCAGTGGTTTTGACCACACCGTTATATATATTTTGTACTACGGTCACCAGTGGTTTTGACCACCAGTGGTTTTGACCACACAGGGTAGTTGAAGGAGATTGGATGGGTAGGTTATGGGTTGCATGATTAGCATGATTTGCTAATGATCTGTGTAAGTGTGTGCACTATCGGGTGGGGATTTACACACTGAGTCTTGGTGACTCACCCCATCCCTTATATTTTGCAGATGAGGCGTAGATTGCGGATACGGAGTCGGGGAGGACTCGAGGCCATGTATGTTTGATTGGGTTTTGGTTCCTTTTAGTTCTACTCCAATTTTATTAGTTCTCTTTAAATTCAGTTTTGGGATTTGTAATAAGGCCGCTAAGTATTATTTCAGGTTTTTATTATTTGCTTTTATTTTGATTATATTATACCTATGTTGGATATATAGACTTGTTAAATTAATCGGTAAAAAGCAATGTTTTCAAAACTATAACTCCTTCGGGTTTTTAAACGTTACCATCGGGTAACAAAATTCACAAGATGACAACAAAGGTAATTTGGATGTTTTCTTAAACTTGAATTTTTTTAAACAACTTCAAAAACAAAAGATTTGAACTTGTCTACGCTCAACTCACTCGATTGTAATAGTTATCTACGGATTTTTATACTCTAAAATGATAAAGAGTTTTCAATCAAATTTAACCGGTAACTCGTTTCTTTAAAAATGTTTTCACCCCGTAACATACCAGATTCGGTCGTGGTGTGCTGACCGGGTTTGGGGTGTTACTATGTATGCATGTAATCGTAATGATGCTTATTAGTAGTTCCAATTACAAGGTTCGGTATGCTTTGGTTTAAAATGAAATGGTACATGAGGCATGTTTGCATGAAATGTATACAAAGGGGTGGTACTAAATAGGTGTTTGTATCATAGAATAAAATAGATAAATATGCTAATAATGAGGATAGAAGTATATTGTTTGATCATTTTGTATTTGTGGATGATTACATTGAATATGTTTTAACTTGTATATTAAGTATATTTATATATACATATGTATATATATATTATGCCCATGTGCTTTATCTATTTAGGATATGAATTAATCAATTGAAAAATATTTGGCTATTGGTAACGCATGTAACCCTAATCCGGTGACGGATACAGGTTAGGGGTGTTACATTTTATTGGTATCAGAGCTTACGGTTTAGTCTATTCTAGGACTACCGTAGCGCTTGTGAGTCTAGTTATACATGCCTTTCTATGATATATGATAGTGTGGTGACTTCTAATATTCTGAAATATGTTTTATATAGTAAATGGACTCCGATCCTGATAGAGCCGTAGCAGATGATGTAGAAAGTGTAGCACCTAATCATGCACGAGGATCAGTTCCAGTAAACTCTCGGCCAGTTACGGGTAGCCATGAGGGGGAGGCTAAACATGCCTTCTACCAGATGATGAATGAATGGTTTACCCAGTTTGTTCAGAATAATCCGACCGTACAGCAACCTCCACCCCCGAATAATCCAACTCTGATACATTCAGCAACCCCGTTGATAGATCCAATGAGATCTAGTAGGCCTCCTGTTGATAAAATCAGGAAATATGGGGCCGAAGAATTTAAAGCCAATGATAATGATGACGCAGAGCGAGCAGAGATGTGGCTTGATAATACTATTCGGGTACTTGATGAGTTATCCTGTACTTCAGAGGAATGTCTAAAGTGTGCTATATCTTTACTTCGGGACTCTGCCTATCACTGGTGGAAAACACTAGTATCAGTAGTTCTGAAAGAAAAAGTGACTTGGGACTTCTTCCAAATTGAGTTTCGAAATAAATATATCAGCCAGAGATTCATTTATCAAAAACGTAAAGAATTTCTTGAACTGAAACAGGGGCGAATGACCGTGATAGAATATGAGCGAAAATTTGTCAAACTCAGCAGATATGCTAGAGAGTTTGTTTCTTCTGAAGCCATTATGTGCAGAAGATTTGAAGACGGTTTGAATAAAGACATAAAGTTTCTTGTGGGCATTCTTGAGATTAAAGAGTTTGTGGTACTGGTCGAGCGAGCTTGCAAAGCTGAAGAGCTCGGAAAAGAGAAAAGAAAGGCTGAGACAGAAGCTAGAGATACTCATAAAAGATCGTTGAGTAAAAATTTCCATTCAACATCTAAGAAGTTCAGAGATGATTTTAATCGACACAAGACTACTCCTGATCTGTCTAGACGAGATCGACCTCCAGTGAGTTCTCGAGCCACTTCGATGGCTATTGTTGGCAATGTTCAACAGGATCGAATTGAGTGCAAGCATTGTGGAAAATGGCATTCTGGGAGTTGTAGATTTCGTGATCGGTCTTGTTTTAAATGTGGATCGTCAGATCATTTCATTCGAGAGTGCCCGATGCTAGCCGAGCAAAATACGGCTCAGAACACTAAACTGAGTAACGCGTCAGTACGATGTAGACCACCCAGACATTCAGGGAATGTAGGTGGCAGTCAGAGAGGAACGAGGGACACTGTAGTTTGATCAGAGGCTCGAGCACCAGCTAGAGCTTATGTTATACATGCTAGAGAGGATGCTTCTTCCCCCGATGTTATTATCGGTACTTTCACACTTTATGATACTACTATAATTGCATTGATTGATCCTGGTTTGACTCATTTATATGTATGTGAAACTCTGGTACATAGTACGACTCTGCCTGTTAAGTCTACTGAGTTTGTGATTCATGTGTCCAACCCCTTGGGTAGATGTGTACTTATTGATAAAGTGTATAAAGGTTGCCCATTGATGATTCGAGATTCTTACTTTTCGGCCAATTTAATGTTATTACCCTTTGATGAGTTTGATATAATTTTGGGAATGGATTGGTTAACTTTACACGATGCAGTGGTGAATTGTAAAAGAAAGATCATTGATTTGAGATGTCAGAACGGTGAGACCATCTGAGTTGAATCTAGTGATTTAAATGGGTTACCTACAGTAATATCCTCAATGTTAGCCCGTAAATATGTGAGAAAAGGATGTGAAGCTTACCTGGCTTATGTGCTGGATAATAAAGTGTCCGAAAAGCAAATTGAGTCCGTACCAGTTGTGTGTGAATACCCTGAGGTGTTCCTTGATGAATTACCGAGTTTACCACCAATTCGAGAGATTGAGTTCGACATTGAATTAGTACCAGGGATGACTCGATTTGATAACCGTGTCGATGGCACCTACTGAGTTGAAAGAGTTGAAAGCACAGTTGCAAGAGTTGACAGATAGGGGTTTTGCACGACCGAGTTTTTCTCCTTAGGGTGCGCCAGTTCTGTTTGTGAAAAAGAAAGATGGAACTATGCGAATGTGTATCGATTATCACAGCTGAATAAGGTGACTATAAAGAATAAATACACGTTACCTCCGATTGATGATTTATTTGATCAGTTGAAAGGAGCTTCAGTGTTTTCGAAGATAGATTTGAGATCGGGTTACTATCAATTGCGAGTCAGAGATTCTGATGTGCCAAAGACTGTATTTCGGACGAGGTACGGCCACTTTGAGTTTCTGGTTATGCCTTTTGGACTTACAAATGCACCCGCTGTATTTATGGATCTAATGAATCGGGTTTTCAGACAGTTTTTAGATCAGTTTGTAGTAATGTTTATTGATGATATACTAATCTACTCTAAAGATGAAACCAAATATGCTGAACACTTGAGATTAGTGTTATAGACTTTATGAGATTAGTAGTTGTATACAAAGTTCAGTAAGTGTGAGTTCTGGATGAAGGAAGTCAGCTTTTTGGGTCATGTTGTTTCAGCTTCAGGTATTCGGGTTGATCCGAACAAAATATCGGCTATACTTGATTGGAAACCACCAAAGAATGTCTTCGAAATTTAGAGCTTTCTGGGACTTGCGGGATAATACAGACCATTCGTCAAAGGCTTTTCCATGATAGCTACACCTTTGACAAAGCTGTTATAGAAAGATGTTAAGTTCGAATGGTCAGAAAAATGTTAGAGAAGTTTTGATGAGTTGAAAGCCCTTTTGACCGAAGCTCCAGTGTTAGCTCAACCTGAATCGGGTAAAGAATTTATTGTTTATAGTGACGCTTGTTTAAATGGTTTGGGTTGTGTTTTGATACAGGAAGGCAAAGTCATAGCCTACGCTTCGAGACAATTGAAGCCCCATGAAAAAATTATCTGACTCATGATTTGGAACTTGCAGCTATTATTTTTGCTTTGAAAATATGGCGTCAATACTTGTTCGGCGAAAAATGTCATGTTTATTGAGATCACAAAATCCTGAAGTACTTATTGACTCAAAAATATTTGAACTTAAGATAACATAGATGGTTAGAGTTGTTGAAAGGCTATGAACTTGTGATTGACTACCATCCGAGGAAAGCTAATGTTATTGCAGATGCATTAAAGTCGAAAATCATTGTTTGCTCTTCGTGCGTTGAACGCACATATGGTTATGTCTGGTGATGGTTCGATCATAGCCGAGTTGAAAGCAAGACCGATGTTTATTCAGCAAATTTATGATGCGCAAAGAATGGACAAAGACTTGATTGCTAGACGAGCTCAGTGTGAAAATGATGCAGAGTCAATGTTTCAAATTGATGCAAATGATTTCTTGAACTTCAAAGGCTGAATATGTGTCCCGAAGAATATGGAATTGATTCAGATGATTTTGAGCGAGGCTCATAATTGTCGATTTTCGATACATCTGGCTAGCACGAAAATGTATAATTATTTGAAACAGTTCAATTGGTGGCTCGACATGAAACGGGATATATCTGAATTTGTTTCAAAGTGTTTAATTTGTCAGCAAGTAAAAGCAGAGCATCAAGTGCCTTCTGGGTTGCTTCAGCCGATCATGATACCTGAATGGAAATGGGATAGAATCACTATGGATTTTGTATCCGGTTTGCCTACGACACCGAGCAAGAAGGATGCAGTCTGGGTTATAGTAGATAGACTGACCAAATCAGCTCACTTTGTGCCAGTTCATACAGATTATTCGCTCGATAAGCTTGCTAAATTGTATGTATCTCAAATTGTGTGATTACATGGTGTACCAAGTTCCATTGTTTCAGATAGAGACCCGAGATTTACATCGCGGTTTTGGAAGAAGTTGCAAGATGCTTTAGGTACTAAACTCCACTTTAGCACAGCCTTTCATCTGCAGACAGACGGTCAGTCCGAGAGAACCATTCAGATACTTGCGGACATGTTAAGATGTTGCGTTCTCGAGTTTGAAGGTACGTGGGAATGATACCTACCTTTGATTGAATTTTCTTACAATAATAGCTTTCAATCTAGTATCAAAATGGCACCCTACGAAGCTTTCTACGATCGCAAGTGTTGAACACCATTATACTGGACTGAACTCAGTGAGAACAAGGTACACAGGGTCGATTTGATTAAAGAGACAGAACAAAAAGTGGCTATAATCAGAGATAGTTTGAAAGCTGCATCAGATCGTCAAAAGTCTTACGCTGATTTGAAACGTAAAGACATTGAATTTCAGGTTAGAGATCGGGTATTCTTGAAAGTTTCTCCGTGGAAGAAAGTACTCCGATTTGGTCGGAAAGGCAAACTAAGCCCGAGGTTTATTGGATCGTATGAACTCATCGAACGTATTGGGCCTGCTGCTTATAGATTGAAGTTGCCCTCTAAATTAGAAAAGATACATGATGTATTTCACGTTTTGATGCTTCGTAAGTACAGATCAGATCCGTCACATGTGATCACTCCGTTAGAGGTTGAAATCCGATCTAATATGACGTATGAGGAAGAATCGATCCGTTTTTAGCTCGGGAAATAAAAGAGTTGAGAAATAAGAGAATTCCATTAGTGAAAGTATTATGGAATCAGAATGGAGTTGAAGAGGCTACGTTGGAGCCTGAAGATTTAATGAGGCAACAATATCCGACTTTATTTAATGGTAAGATTTTCGGGGACGAAAATCCCTAAGGGGGAGAGTTGTAACATTCTGAATTTCACCCTAATCGGAACGGTGGTTTCGGGACCACGAATCCAAGTCTGAGAAATATTTAAATATTATATTCCACGCTTATTATGTGTGAATTAATGTGTATGAAAGTTTCGTAGAAAAATTTTATCGTTTGAGTGTTTAATTTAACAAAAAGGATTAAATCGCGTAAAGTGAAAAAGTTGCATACTATAGTGTAAAGTGATAGAATGATGATGGCTTTTTAAAATGAGGTACTAAAAGGGCAATTGGCCCATTTTATAAGGTAGTGGATGACATGTACCAACAATGCCCTTATTTGTATGCTATGTATATTATATATATAAGGTTAATTAAGTAAATAATGAAATATCATATTATATGTTAAATAAAACATGAGAAAAAAAATCATTATCATCTTTTATTCTTCTAATGGCCAAATATACTAAATAAGAAAGGAGAAGTTCAAGCTTAGGTTTCGGCATTTGTAAGCTCAAATCTAAGGTTAGTTTGATTTCAGTTTTTGATAATTTTTACGTTTTTGAGATCGTTGCTTAGAGTATTAGCTGACCCATGCTGAAATTTTTGTTATTAGTACATGAATGATATTCAGCCATTAACATACTTTTGTGGTTTTTGATATTTGATGAGTTTATATTAAAGATATGTTAAAGATTAGCATGTTTTGTATTGGAAATTTTAGTGAATTTGAGTATTTGGGTTAAATTAAACAAAATAAAAATTTAGAGGACTTATTTACAAAATAAATGAAAGAAATGGACTTGTAAGGTCCCTAGGGATATTCGGCCATTGAGTATTATTGAAAAAATTTGTGTATTTTGTGTTTTATGCAAATAGGACTAAATGGTAAAAATGTGAAACATTAGGGGTAAAATGGTAATTTTCCCATTTATGTGCTTTGGGACTAAATTGAAATGAAATGTACTTGAATGAGCTTATTTTTAATATGTTTAGATCAAGAACAAAGAAAAACAGATTTGGATTGGGGAAAGACAAAGGTTATCGAATAGCCGAATTACGCGGTTCATCTACAATCGAGGTAAGTCCTTAAGCTAAAATATATCAAAGAATTATTTATGAACCTCTTAAATGATGATGTTCAATAAATTTGAGTGTATATTATTGTAAAAGCCGAATGTATATGGGTTAAATTGGCTTGAATGCATAAATTGACAATATGATATGAATGTGTATCTTTGATATAATATTTGGGAAAAATGTGAAGTATGTGATTGGTTTGTGAAATCAGCTTTTAGAAATGTGTATTATAAGAATAATTACATTGTATTTCAGGCTTTATGCCAAGCAGGCCTCGTGCCGGTGATGTATTTCAGGCTTTATGCCTAGCAGGCCTCATGCCGGTGATGTATTTCGGGCTTTATGCCTAGGAGGCCTCGTGCCGGTGATATATTTCGGGCTTATTGCCTAGCAGGCTTAATACCAGTGTTATGATTTCAGACTCTGAGTTCAGCAGGCTTAGTGCCAGTGTGTGAGATTTAGGTAATGTTTAGGTTCTAGCTATTGAATTACTATTTCAAGAGAAAATTAAGTGCTAATGATTTTGGTGGAATGAATTAAGTATGCCTAAGCATGTGGAAGTGAATTTGTTAATTTTGTAGTAAGGTATGTGTTATTCCTACTTAAGTGTTCTATGAATATGCATATAAGTGTATAGATGTACGTATGTGATGTTATTGAGAAAAGGAAGATCAATGTGATAAGAAAATTGGCTAAATGAAAGCATAAGTAGTTAAAGGTATTTGTAAAGGTATAAGGAAATGTACAAGTTGGTTATATATATATGCATATTCAGCCATAATGTATATATATATAAGATAAGAACTGTTTATTAAGGTTATGAGTTGGTTGTTTAAATGTTTTACCATTGAATGTGATAATGTTTTTGCTTAAGACTTACTAAGCTAGCATGCTTACTGTGTGTATTCTTGTCTACTTCTAGTTTATAGATTTTTTATTCAAGCTACGAAATCGAAGGATCTTTGAAGAAGTCAACCACACTATCGACTCTCTTTTGGTATTGATAAACTTAGTTTTTGATTCGAAAAGGCATGTATAGGCTAGACTAAGCTATATTACTAATGATACTTAATCATGTATATATATTTAGCCATGCGATGATGGCTATCTATTTTGGTTAAACTTTGTTCATGTGTTTTAATGAAATGGCTTACTCATGCTATGAATTATTGTTTGTATTTGGATGTGGTTTAGGTATTATTTAAAATGTGAATGGGTGATACGAACGATATGTATTTTGTTGGAGAAAAACTTGACTTGGGTCATTGTTGCTTAATATAGTTGATTCGGTTAGTTGATAGTAGTGATCTTATAATCAAAGTTTGTGTATGTAAGTTAACTTGTTGGATTCATTGTTAATTATAAGTATAGGTAGTTACAAATTATGGAAAAGTGGTAATGAATGTTCGGTCAAGGCATGGTTTATATGCTTGTGTTTTTAGGTTAAGTTGGCTTTGAGACCTATGTTTATGTATGGTCAATTGTAGTACAAATAAGTAACATAATTTTGCATGAATTATGGAAGTTTAGTTGGTACATTCGGTCTTTGATCTATGCATATAACATGCAAAGTTATATTGTGGTTATGCATTAAAATCTAAGGTTATGCATATTCGGATATAGGTATATAGATATATATATGAAGTGTATTGTCTCTTAGTCCATAGGTGTAATGTCAAGTGATGTATGCATGTAATCGTAATGATGCTTATTAGTAGTTCAATTACAAGGTTCGGTGTGCTTTGGTTTAAAACGAAATGGTACGTGAGGCATGTTTGCATGAAATGTATACAAAGGGGTGGTACTAAATAGGTGTTTGTATCATAGAATAAAATAGATAAATATGCTAATAATGAAGATAGAAGTATATTGTTTGATCATTTTGTATTTGTGGATGATTACATTGAATATGTTTTAACTTGTATATTAAGTATATTTATATATACATATGTATATATATATTATGCCCATGTGCTTTATCTGTTTAGGATATGAATTAATCAATTGAAAAATATTTGGCTATTGGTAACGCCTGTAACCCTAATCCGACGACGGATACGGGTTAGGGGTGTTACAATTGAAGTAGATATTAATGTGGAACTTGAGTAAGTAAAGTCATTGTTCGAAAGTATGAGTGATAGAAACAATTGTAGCATGAAAAATGTGAAAACTCACTTGGAGTGAGTTGTGTGATTATGATGATGAATGTTAAATCATATGTATGTGGTCACGAGAGTCAAGTTATGGGGCGCTACGACCTCACCCCTTACCACTGTTTAATTGTGATGAGATGTTATGAGAGTTAAGTTGAGTAAGTTTGCATTTGATTAATGCAATAATTATGTTAGCATAATTGAGAATGCTTTGTATCACGTTGATACATGATACTCTACTAAATAGAGTAATTATTGTTGAACATGAGGTTGAAGTCCTAGGGGACTATAATAAAAAGGTTGTCATTGAGATATGAAATAGATAAGGTCCCGTATAAGACCACGTCCAGGACATGGCCTCGGCACCAAGTTGAGATCCCGTATAAGACCATATCCGGGATATGGCTTCGGCAATGAATATGAGAGTCGTGTAAGACCATATTCAGAATATGGCATTGATACATGATGTGGAAGTCCATATAAGACCTTATTAGGGATATGGCATTGGCATTTAGAGGTGACCCCATATAAGACCACCTCGGGGATGTGGCATTGGTTTTGTACTTACATGAATGACAATAAATATATGTCTTTGACTATCCCTAGTGACCAATGGGATTAGTAGATGAGTTAAAAGTAGAAATGAAATCAGTACTAAAGTTATGTGGATGAGTGAATGCAAGTACTCGTGAATGAATCACGAATAGATGATTACGATATGTGGCACAGAACGTGTTATATAAGGGCAAGTATAAGTAAGTTGGCTTGAAGCCTATGGCTTGTGCATGGTTGGTTAATGTCATGGATGGGCTATAATAATCTCTTTTAGTATTATGTATTAATATCTGTTTCCCCTTCAGGGGTGATGTGGTTTCTCTTTTCACGAAATTGTGATTGTGTGAGAATGTTAGCTGACTGAAAAATCAGACTAAACGATTGTCGATATAGTTAATTGGAATCGACATTTCTTTATTTCCTCATAACCCTATTCAGGTACTTTGAGGAGGAAATTGGGAATGATTTTAGTATAATAAGTGAAATCACAAGTTTTATATTGTGCGATGGGTTTTCGGGCAAGCCAAATAGAGTTAATGAATTTGATCGAGATGTCCCTACTATCATGAGATATGACGATAGTAAAAGTTCAAGATTTGCATAGCAAGAGAAACTCATATGAGAGTGTGCTTAAATATGTTCTCAGTAGGGAGAAAAGAGTAGATTAATGTATTGAGATATGATTCAAGTTCTGTGTATATTCACGCATGGATCAGTAAAAGAATAAATTTCTGTGTATACGCGAGTAGGGAGCATAATATAAAGGTATGCTCATCGAGATGTTCAAACTGTGATAGTGGAGCTGAAAGCTATAGAAGGAACTATTAATTGAAAGTTCTAATACTGAGTCAGTCTGAATCGAGAAAAAGAGTTGACAGGTTGGTGATCCAAAGATGGTCACTTTTGTGTCTGTGTTGTGAGTTAGATGTTTTGTAATGATACATGGGAAAATCGATGTGTATTTTTTGAATTTTAATGAGTGAGGGTATCTTATACTACAGGAGATTTTAAAGATGAAATAGTGGAAACGACTTGAGCTATTAAAATGGTGAGTATAGTTATTGTAATGCTTCTCAGATAGTAGACATAGTACAAATGACTGAATGAAAGATACATGCTAAACAATGCGAGTTAGTTGCTCGGTTGATCTTAGTTGGTAATATCCTAGTTTTAGCGAGGTCAATGACTAGTGCGAGTCTTCTTTCAGAACAAAAGGGTTCAGAATGAGCTTATTTAAGATGAAAAAATACAAGTTGGATAAGTTTTCTGTTGTTGATGCTTTCTCGAGATAAAATTTGAATGATAATGAATCCAAAACTTATACAGAAGCTTTGGTATGAGGTTTAGTAGTATCATAACTACTAATGCAAGAATGAGGAAGTACAGTTATGTGCATAAATGTTTTGACACTAGAATACATTTCACGATATGATTGAGTTTATGGCCAGAAGTAGTTGACCCCTAAAAGCTAAGTTTTTAAAGCGTACAAGTCAAGAGTATTAAAGTAGGTGAATGCTTTGATGAGAAAGTGAGATAAAACCTTATTGATTTCAAATTCGGCTTGACAAAATTCCCAAGAAGGGGAAATGTCATTCGAATTGTAGTAAATCAATTGGTAAAGATATGAATGATCATTTAGACGTGTACAGAGTTCTAAATTAGTGGATTACTAAGTATACGCCCTGGAGGAAGAAATACCTAGGTCGCAAGTGATGCTTCGACCTTGTGTATGATAGCTTAAAGGGTTGTTGACAAGAAAAACTTGAGGATAAGTGGATTTGCGATTTTGAAGAGTTATGGAAATGTTTTAAGGATGTGAGCAGCAACTCCTCCTGATAAGATTTTCGGGGACAAAAATCCATAAGGGGGGACAATTGTAATAGCCCGATTTAGGGGTTAGTCAGAACAGTGATCTCGAAATCACTAATTCGAGGTTAGAGAAAATTATTTTCATGTTATGTTATGTGCTATAATATGTTTATAAGGATACATGGAAATTTTGGTGATTTAATTTTAGCGATTTCATGTTTAATCGCTAAAAATGACTAAATCGCATAAAGTGCAAAAGTTTTATTTTATTTGCTAGAAATGTCAAATATCTATGGATTAATATTTGGAGTCCCAATTGTGTAATTTAGCCTTGTTAAGTGTCTTGGCCGATCAAAGAAGCTAAGGGGACAAGAGCATTTATTGTGATTAAAAGTTAGTGATATTAGTTGAAGAAAATGAATAAAATAAGATGATATAAGCAAAAGTTATCATCTTTTTATTTTGTCTTCTCATCCAACCGAAAATATCAGCCATGGGAGGGCTTTGAAAGCTTAAAATTTCCAGCAAGCTTTTCTCCATTCAATTAAGTCAATTTGATGGTTGTTTTTAATGATTTTTGTGTATTTGGAGTCCCCAAAGCTTAAGCTAGCTAATGAGGGGACTAAATTGCAACATGGTTGAAAGTCTAGAGACTTACCATGAGAGAGTTTTTGTTGTTTGCTGAGTTTTTATGGAAGAAAATGAATGTTAGGAAGATGAGAAACAACTTTTGTGAAAGGTGTTGTCATGAAAACACCTAATTGGGACTAAAATGCAAAAGTTGTAATTCGTTCATTAAGGCATTAAATAGTTGGAATTGTGAGTAGTTGTAAGAGGATTAAATGTTTAGCCAAGTTTTTTTAACAAGAAAATGTGACAAAAATTCCTTTACGAGCCTAGGGGTAAAATCATAATTTTGCCAAAGTATGGAGAAAAATAGTCAATTTTTCCTAAAGTGTAGTTTATGGTGAATTTATGAATTATAAGTGATTAAATCAGTAAATTTTATTGTTCTAGATCAAAGAAAATGAGATTCAGACCTAGAACGGGTGAAAAGAGAAATGTGGGCAAAAAATCTCTTTCGGCCATTTTGACATTGAGGTAAGTTCATGTGTGAATGTGGCAATTATGTATGAATTAATTTAGTATTCCAATGTTGTTTGGAATGTATATTTACTCGATGAATTTATGAAATATCTTCTAATGAGATGTCAAGAGAATTGAATTTGGGAGTAATGGGAAATGGATATAGCATTATATGATGATAGTTATAGTTTCGTGTAAGACCATATTGGAATATGGCCACGGTGTAAGAATTCATATAAGACCATGTCAGGGACATGGCATCGACATGTTAATGTATGCAAGACCCTATTGGGGTATGATGTCAATGAGAACTAAGCGTATGAGACTCAAGAAGGTTATTTAATAATTTGAATGATTCAACGGATATGTTAAATGTATGTGATTGTACCACGAGAAGCACAAGTATGTGTTAGAACTAAATTGATACGAATTAAATATATGATGAACCCTAGTGGGATATGTGAAATTAATGCACTTTAGTTGCATGAGATAGATTTGTTAATGCATTGTGTGAACGGGAATGAGAATCGTAGAAAGTTAAGCAAGAATGATAGTGAGTGAGGATGTCTACGGATGAACATTTGAATTAGAGAAATGTATGTGGATAGATATTTGTGAATGTATAATATTGGTGGGCTGTGTGCGATACCACCTAATATATTGTTAATTGATGGGCTGTGTGGGATACCATCAACTATATTATTATCGATGGGCTGTGTGCGTTACCACCTGATTAATTAGTAATAATGGGTGTGTGCGATACCATCGCTTATAAATGATTGGTGAGCTAAGTGCGAAATCACCATAGGTGTAAATGATTGGTGGGTTGCATGCGATACCACCCTATAAGAGATTCAATGGTGAACTAAGTACCAAACCACCGAGAAATTAGTAGTATGAGTGACTCATTGAAAATGCTTGATATGTTGTTTATATGATCATGTGGTGATCAGTGTAGGAATGTATTATAATTAAATGAGCAATTGGCTAGTGGCATGGTAAGAATGTGGTAAGAGATATAATGAGTAAGTTTCGAAAGTGGTTAAGTAAGTAACCATGAATTTATGAGAAAATTTATTATAATACCTTGTAGTCATGGATATTTGATGAATATTAGAAATTGTCAGTTATATACAAATGAACTTACTAAGCATATTGCTTACTCCTTTTCTTTTCCCATCTCTTATAGGTTATTTTGATTAGCTCAAGTTAGAGGCTACGGAAGATGTTTTCACACTATCGAGTAGACTCCTGGTATGATGTTTCGAGCTCTTATGATTCATGGCATGTATAGGGATTCTTTTAAAGTTGATTAAGTTCTAATTGATGTAGCCAAATTGTGTTGGCCTAAGAGTACTTATTGTTGTATGTGTATAGCCATAGATGATGGCTTAAATTGGTTGTAATTATATGGGAAATAGTTCCCTTAGTGTATGGGTTGAAGACTTTATTTCTCTTATGATTAAATGTCTTTAAACCAAGAATTATAATGATATTACTAGAAGTTATGTGATGATGAATGAATGTATGCAAATGAGAGTGGTGTTTGGCTTGTTAAATAGCCTTCATGTGCCCTGCAGGTGAACACTGCAGGCATGTGTCGAGTAAAATCGTACCCTACACCTTAGTGTTTTAAGTCAGAATAGACCACGAGTTAACCCCACGGCCGTTTGTATAGGTCGTGTGTGATACACGGTCTAAGGCCACGGATGTGTCAAGACCGTGTGTGAATTGGCAGTGTCGACCACGAGTGGAAGACACAGGCATGTCTTGAGGGTACACGGGCGTGCCCTATTCCACATGGGCATGTGTCCTAGCCATGGGAACTTTGGCAGAATGCTGGGGTTTTTAGGCACGGTTTGGGCACGTGGGTGTGTGATACCACACACGGGCGTGTGTGTCATCTAACACGGGCGTGTAATCTCTATTTAGATGGGAAAGAAATTTTTCGGAGTGTAAGAGTTCCCGATATAGTCTCGAGAGCCCTCGCATGTAGGAGTTAGGGTCTCGTAAGTCAAAAAGAAAAAAAATTGTTGTAGTGACTCACGAAGAGTAGTCGCGTTGAGTCTAAGTGGTGATTAAGTAGTTTTATATGGTAACGCCTCTTGCCCGACTCCGACGGGGATTACGACTAAGGGGTGTTACAAAAAGGACTTTTGATACGATATGAGTCCAGTACAGGCAAGTCAGTGATCTAAATAAATGTGATGAGGAGATATATTGTGTAGCCTCTGGTAGGGTAGATATATTGCTAACTGGACAAGCAGATCATTGTGAAAATGGAGATTTATTGTGTAGCTTCCGATAGGGTAAATATATTGCTAGCTGAACTAGTAGATCACAGAATAAATTTGTGGAAAGTTCATAGCCATGGCATCATATGATAATACTTCAAAAGGGCGTGAAGGTATAAGACTATGTGGGAGAGGCCCCATGGCATCCACAGGGATGGTCCGCCAGGATATTTTTTTTTTTATTTGATGAAGTTTTATTTTATTTTATTTCCCAATAAAATATGAGCAAATTGATTATAATAGATGTTT
Organism: Gossypium rotundifolium; assembly: GCA_025506655.1. Classification (NCBI taxonomy): domain Eukaryota; kingdom Viridiplantae; phylum Streptophyta; class Magnoliopsida; order Malvales; family Malvaceae; genus Gossypium; species Gossypium rotundifolium. The sequence goes on from CP106727.1 coordinate 92,876,352, forward strand.
TAAGATGTAAGCTTTAAATTTTATAAAAATTTATTTGAATATTTAATTAGGGATGAATCTACTTACACCGATGTAAAACTATTACACCCTTCGTATCTCCTTGTATAATTAATATTTTAGCAATTCAATTGTCAAATTTATCGATATAATTGTACTTGTCATGGATGTAAATTTTTAAACCAAACTGAATTTTCTATCATATTGATCTAAAATACTATATATATATATATATATATATATATATAATAATTATTGAATGATTGAAATTTTTTTACATAAAACAAATAGTTAAAAATTTTATTTTATATCAAATTTGACATGCATGATCCATATAAATAAAATATAAAATGCAACGATTGAATTGTTAAAATATTATTTATACAAATAGATATAAAAAGGTGTACAATTACTCTAGTTACACCAATGTAGATGGATCTCTCCCTATTTAATTAGTATCGTCATTATATATTACTAGAATGTTTTGTTTGCGATTTTCACGGCTTCAATTTTATATAATTTTAATTATATTATAAATATTTATTAGATATTCATTAAAATTTTAATATATTTATTAAAATAATTATAATGAGTGGAATTATTTATTTACTTCAAAAAATTTAAATAAAATATTTTTTAAATCCAACATTTCATTAAATTAAATGATGAATGGTTAAATTAGGTATAAATTCTTTATAGTCAAATTATGGTTATGATTCCTCTATTATGTTAATATTTAGATCTATACTTTAATTTAACATAATTTGATTAAGCTTATTTTATAAAATTATTATTTTGTTAAAATAGTTGACACCTTAATTATTCTAGTTAAAATGTTGAGGTCAGATTTTTTCTTAAAAATACATATAATATAGTAAAAATTACCTAATTTTATTCTCTGTCGTCGGAAGCCGAAGGGTCCTATCCCTTTTTGGCGATTTTTTTGGCCACTTTTCTAAAAAACCAACCCCATATTTGGATTCTAGGGGTCAAAAAGATCAAAGGAGGGTTTTTCTAAAAATTTTGGCCACCGGAGATGGCGGTCACCGTCATTGGTCGATTAGGTGGTCGATAACCTGATGATCCACGAGTCAATGGTCGAAGCCATGGTCAGATATTAGGCAGTGCCCAAAGAGGAAAGAAGAGAAAGAAATTTTTTTTCTAAAAAGGAAGCAAATGATTTTCTTCCTTAAAATTTCTGCTTTTATAGCATTCCAAAACAGCGTCGTTTTGGGTTTCATTTCTAGACGCCAAAACGGCGCCGTTTTGGCCTCTAACCCAATTGCCAACCCGAGACCTGACCCAAACTGCGCAAGATCCGCACGTTTTTGACATGGGGGTAATTGTTCCATGGGTCCTTCCGCTTTTGGGCCTATTTTCAATTTGGTCCTGATTTCTTTTTTTTCCTTCTTTTTAGAACGCACCACTTAATTTTAAATTCCTTTCAATTTGGTCCTCAGACCGGATGCATTTGTTTTTAGATTAATTTCTTCTAAGCCCTCGAAACTTTGCATCGTGTTTTAATTTAGTCATTTATGTTTTTTAATTCAGACCTTAGATTTCAATGGACATTCAATTTAGTCCTTATTTTACCTTTTCTTTTATTATTTTGCTATTTATAATTTGATTTTATTTAAATTTCAATTTAATCCCTTATCTATTTAATTTCAGCTCTTCATTAAATATTTTTATTATTTACTTATTTATTTATTTATTTTCAACTTTTCATTAATTAATTAATTTATTTATTTATTCATTTATTATGGTAATTTCACCTTTCAATATTTTTTTATTTGCTTACTTATTTATTATTGTCTTGCTTTTTATTATTTTGAATTTTGTATTGTTGATTTTTGTATATTTTGTCATATTATCATTATTACTTCATTTTTAAAATATTTTATTTATTTTATTCTTAGTACTTTCATGTCTTGTCATGCCTTTTTTTATTTTAAATAATCTTATCTATTTTATTATTATGATTACATTATGATTATAGTACTCCTTTATTTACTTATTATTTATTTTCTACTCACATAGCCATTTTAAATTATTTCTAAGTATTTATCCACAGTATATTATACCCAAATAAGCTAAATACACAATATTTTAAATATTGTATTAAATCTTTACACGAGGCATAAAAAGAAACTTTTTTAAATCAAAGTAATGTTCATTATCTTGGAATTAGAAAAGTCGTGTTCTTAACTTACGGAATATTTCTTCTTTCTAAAATCAAGATAGTCGAATATTCACTTTAAAATAAATAAAAACGAGATTTAAGTGATGATTAAATGGCGTTCATTTTTGTTCTCGAGGATCTAAGACATTGTATCCTAACTTATAGAATGTGATCCTTTCTTCTCAATTAACTTGAAATAAGCCCTTTTTCATGAAAATTAATTTAATTAAGTAATGTCATAATAAATGATCGTATTTTAAAATCTCTTCAAATTTTTAATTTTCGACACTAAAGACATCAAGTAATCAACTAGGTACCAATTTTGGGCGTTGCGAGGGTGTTAATCCTTCCTCATGCGTAACCGACTCTCGAACTCATTTCTCGAAGTTTATAGACCAAAAATTGTTGTTTTAGTAAATCAAACCGTTTATTAAAATTATCAAATTACGAGGTGATCCGATCGCACCTCATATAAAAAATGATTGGTGAAAATTCCATTTTTTTTAACAAAAAGTCGATTTCAAAAAAAAGGGATTTTGACAGCTTGGCGACTCCACTAGGGAAAAAAATAAGAGAGTCAAGCCACGAGTTGATTACTTCTTGTCTTTTTATCAAAAATTGATAATTTGATTTAAATTTATGATCATTTCGTTGCATTTCGTTTTTATGGTTTGCATCATTTTGATATATTTACTTCATTGGTTCGAGCCTTTGGATATATTTTCGCATATTACATTACATAACCGGTCGGTTACACCTTTTTAAGTGGGAGTGGGAAACTATTCCTTCATGAGGTCTTCACCTCCGTATAGGATAGTGGATCGCTTTTGGGATACATCCGTACGTATGTCTTTGTGAGATTTTCATCTCCGTATAGTCATAGGGAAATGTATTCCCTTGAACTAAACTCGATCCATATGAGCCTATAATGGGTGAGGATCGGGGAATCTGCCGGTTCAGGTACCTTTACTTTGTAACCGCACAGCATATAATGAGCCCTAAAAGCTTACCCTAGGTAGAACCACACCAAACCCTAGTGGTCACCCGAATAGGAGTTCTATCTATTATTTCTTATTTGCTTTAAATTCTAGCTTGGTATGCAATGTACTGACTTGTTTTATTTTGTTTTAATTGTGATTGCATGACATTTTCATCATAAAAAAGGTGCTGATTCACGTTCAGTTACTAAACAGAGAGCTTGTCATGGAGAATGGGTTTCTTGATAAAGTGGAAGACAACATGGCCGTGCGAATATGGTCTGAGAAAAGGCAACAAGAGAAAGTAATAGCTTGTGAGAGGGGCAGGTCAGAGATATAGACTATGTTATGGGCGAAAGTTTGGTCCGAGTACGAGAAGTGGCTGACCACTTACAGACCCCAGTCGTTCAAAGTCTGAAGTCCAAATCAGAGTTGGATCGGAGCTGAGAATTAGCTTTGTTTCTTGGGAAATTTAAGGTTTTAAGTGTGAAGGCGAGGCCGTACATGTATCCACTTTATGTAAAGAAACTTGTTTTCTAGTAAAATTATTCTAAAGGAATTGAACTAGAATCAACGCCTTTTTGCATGCATCTTTTCCATTCATTAACATTACATTTCATTGCATACAATAAATTTCATAAAATCCAAAAGTGCATAGAGCTCAGAGCACTAGTACAGAGCCTGATGGATAATAAAGAGTTGGAATTCTTTAAAGATATCAAAAGTTCGGAAGGGAAAGATGTTTGTGCCTTTGAAGAAGGAACTAAAAAAACCTATCAAGAATTTGTTCTTACATCCCCGAAAGTTTTCTGAACAACTGGACTGTGGAGGAGATTCCTGTAGTTTTTAGGACCATTTTAGAATAATATTTAGAACACACCTGTTTCTCTAAGCCTGGGAGCAATAGAAATCCTTTTGTGAAAAAGGCACATGTCCACTTTTTTTTATTTTAATAAAATGCATCTTTGCGTCTCGTTTTGGCAAACATTCTTTTGTTCCTTCCATTTCATTCATACTTATACCACACATGTGGATGCTTAGATTCATTTGTTCTTTGGGTCTTTCTTAGATTCATTTGTTCTTTAGGTCTTCCTTCATTCCTATAGTAGGTTTCCAGATATTAATGATATGAATGACGCTGCTACTGACTCAGAATCTCTTTTTGAACAAGATATGTGTTTAGAGGAACCTTAGGACTTTGAAGGTAATCAAGATTGTAAACTGTCTCTTGATTTGTTAAGGATGGAAGAACAAGAGGAGAAACAGATCTTACCTCATAAAGAGTCAGTAGAAATTGTGAGCTTAGGAGATGAAAAAGAAAAGAAAGAGGTGAATATCGAAGCTTGTATCACTGCAGAGACAAAGTGAGACCTCATTGAGTTACTCCATGAATTCAAGGATGTCTTCGCATGGTCATATCAAGACATGCTCGAGTTAAGTGCTGATATCGTAGTACACTGTCTCCCCATAAAGAAAAAGTGTAAGCTATTTCAACAGAAGCTCCGAAGGATAAGACCTGACATTTTGCTGAAAATAAAAAGGAGGTTAAGAAGCAATTTGATGTTGGTTTCTTACAAATTGTTAAATACTCATAATGGGTAGCTAATATCGTCCCCGTCCTTAAAAAAGATGGAAAAGTACGAATATGCGTAGACTACAGGGATTTAAACAAAGCTAGCCCGAAGGATAATTTCCCATTGCCTCATATTGACACCTTAATGGACAACACGGTAGGTTACTCACTGTTCTCCTTTATGGATGGTTTCTCGAGATACAACTAGATAAAGATGCATTCTGAAGATATGGAGAAAACCACATTTGTAACCATATGGGGAACATTTTGCTATAAGGTGATGCCATTTGGACCGAAAATGCGGGAGCAACGTATCAAAGAGCCATGGTAACCTTTTTTCATGACATGATCGAGGCTTATGTCAATGATATGATCGTAAAATCTCGAATAGAAAATGAGCATATACAAGTCCTGAGGGGATTTTTCTTGAGATTGAGAAAATTCCAACTAAAGCTCAATCCAGCAAAATGTACCTTCGGGGCTAGGTCGGGGAAACTGCTAGGATTTGTAGTCAGTGAAAAGGGGATCAAAATCAACCTGGACAAAGTCAAGGCTATACAGGAGTTGCCTCTGCCACGCACTCAAAAAGAGGTCCGGGTTTTCTGAGGGAGATTAAATTATATCGCCCAGTTCATTTCATAACTGACCGAAAAATATGACCCCATATTCTGTCTCCTTAAGAAACATAATTGAGGTGTATGGGATGAGGAATGCCAGAAAATTTTTGACAAGGTCAAACATTACTTGTCCAATACCCAAGTACTGATGCCACCTAGCCCAGATAAGCCGCTGATACTGTACTTGGCAATATTTGGGAATTCCATAGGATGCGTGCTTGGCCAACATAATGAGTTAAGGAGAAAAGAAAGAGAAATATACTACCTCAGTTAAGAAGTTTACTGAATGTGAGACAAGATATTCGTCAATCGAGAAGTTGCATTGTGCCTTAATTTAGACAACCCGAAGACTGAGACAGTACATATTGTACCACACAACTTGGCTCATCTCAAAACTGGACCCTCTAAAGTACATGATGGAGTCGACTGCTTTGAATAGGAGAATGGCCCGATGGCAAATTCTACATTTCGAGTTCGATATAGTCTATATGAACCAAAAGGCGATAAAAAAGAGTGCAATAGCAGATTTTCTAACCAGTAGAGCTCTAGAATATTACGAGCCTTTGAATTTTGATTTCCCAAATGAAGATCTGATGTATGTTGCAACCATTGAAGAAGGTGCTTAAGAAGAACATCCCTCGAAACTAAACTTCGATGGGGCCTCTAACGCTATGGGTAACAGAATTAGAGCTGCAACATCCCGATTTAGGGCCTAGTGGGAATAGTGGTGTGAGACCACAAATCCAAGGTATATGTATGAGTTTTTAACGTTTATGCCATGTTTGCATGTTAGTGTGAAAGTTTCATGAAGCAATTTTATTAAATTGCGGTTGAATTTTCCAAAAGGACTAAATTGCAAAAGTTACAAAATGTGAGATTCTAGAAGCTATTTGTGTAAAATAGTTTTGAATTATCAATTAGAGGTCCTTAAATAGTAATTTTCCCAAATTCTAATTTTTTAGGCATGAATGGGTTAAAATTTCAAAGTTTGACAAAAAGAGCATTTTGGTCATTTGTCAATTAAATGATTAAAATGAGAAAAGATGATAGAATTTCATCCATATTCTTCTCCAAGCTGTCGAAAATTGAGAGAAGTCATTGTTAGGGCTCTTCAACTTTTCAAGGTAGCTAGTAAGTGTATTCTAGTTCCGTTTTTAATATTCTTTGTATTTTTGAAGTTCTATTAGCATGAGTAAGCTATTTTTAGCTATATATTGAGCTAAGATGGATGTTAAAAAATCTAATCATGAATGACATGCATGTATTTTGATGTTTTTTGGAAGAATATGAAAGCTTACTGTAGTAGAAACATCTTTTGCTAAGTGAATTCCATAAAAAAATGCATGTAGGGACTAGTTTGTGAAAGTCTTGAGATTGGCCATACATGTGTGATTTAGTGAGAATTGATGATTGCTTTAGTTGAGTAAATGGTTTGGCTATGCATGAAAGGCTAGAAAATTGAATGAAAATCACTTTACGAGCCTTGGGCCAAAAGTGTAAATATGAGAAAGTTTTAGGGTAAAATGGTAATTTTTCTAAAGTATGATATAAGGGCCAATTTAGGCAATGTGTGTATTGAATAAGTTGATTTATTCATTATAGATCAAGAAAGACGAAGCCCGGATTGAAACCGAGGCAAGAGTAAGGTGGTGGACTAAATTGCACATCTCTATACTTTTGAGTGCCGAGGTAAGTTTATACGTAAATAATGCATTCATACTTACAATTTGTTGATGCTAGTTAGTGTATAGCATGACTGAGAATGATTGAGAACTGATGTGGTTCAAGTGGAATAGATGTAGTAGATGTTGTGAATGGATGAATGAATTGTAAAGTAGACAAGTGAATGTGTAGTGATAATACTTGATGGTGGGCTAAGTGCGATACCACCCTAATACTTAACGACAATGAGCTGGGCTATGTGCGATGCTAACATTAAGTATATTATCTAGTGGCTAAGTGTGGAACCACTATGATTACTTTGTTGGTAGGCTAAGTGCGATACTACCCTATAATTTGATTGTGGTGGGCTAAGTGCGAAACCACCAAGAATTTAGCGGTGTGGTTTAGCTGTGTGGATGTATAATTGACTAAATTAGTTGTGTGGATGTATTATTGAGAAATAACTGTGTGATGTATGATGAGTAAATGTGATATTGAATGTAGGGGTGCATGTCAATAATTATGAGTATGCGACTCATGATGTGTTGGAAATGTGGTAAGGGATAGAAAGAATAAGCATAGTTGTGATATGAATTTATTTGATAGTACAATGCTAATTATTGTTTAGCTTATACTAGAATTCTTAAATCGTTATGTGTAATCTTACTAAGCTCAAAGTTTACTCCATTTCTTTTCCCTTGTCTTATAGAGAAAAAGGGTTGATTCAAAATATGTGGATCAAACGGAAGATCGTCCACACTATCAGCACACTCTGGTACATTAGACTCAATGTTTCGTATATGGCATGTATATGGGCTAGACAAGTTAGTGAATTTTGTTGTAATGGCTAAGATGTGTTGGCCTTTAGATGGATAATCTATTTTGTGTAATGCCATGGTTATTGGCTATCTTATTATATGAAAAGATGTAGATAATGAGATATTATGTTTTAAGATGAATTGTTTATGGATGAGTTGAATGAGTATATGTTGTATGAACTTGAGGGGTGAGAAGAGCTTAGCACATAGCTTTGTTCTTGTTCATGTGGATAGACACACGGGCATGTGTCTAGGCCATGTGTGATATACGGTCAGACCACGGGGTGTGCATTGGCAGTGTCTCTTTGGCAGTTTCAAGTAGTATAGGCCACAGGCTAGCCACACGGGCATGTGTCTAGACTCTAGGCCGTGTAAGGTAGTTAGTGTTCAGCACGGAAGGTGAGCACGGGTGTGTGCCCTAGTCGTGGGGCATTGGCAATATACTTGGGTTTCCATGCATGGGTTGAGGGCATAGGCGTGGGTGACCTCCACGGACGTGTCTCACCTTACGCGAGCATGTAGCCCTGTTTAGGCAGAGAAATTTTAAAATTGTAAAATTTTTTGATAAGGCCTCGAGAGCCCTCGTGAGTTTGAGTGAGGCCTCGTAAGCAAAGAATGAGGTTGTTGAGGTGACTTAAGAGAGTGGTCACGATGAGCCTAAGTGGCGACCATGTAGTTTTAATATCGTAATGCCTCGAGCCCAGTTCTAGCAGGAATTACGGGTAAGGGGTGTTATAGAGGTAATCCTGGTATCCCCAAACGGAGATCATTATCCTTTTACTAGTAAATTGGATTTTGATTGCACAAATAACATGGCAGAATATGAAGCATGCATCATAGGCATCCGTGCAGCCATAGACCGCAAGATCAAAGTACTAGAGGTATATGGCGATTATGCACTAGTGGTCTATCAACTCAAGGGAGAATGGGACACAAGAGATCCCAAGTTAATCAATTATCGAAGGTTGGTTCTTGAGTTAATTGAGGATTTTTATGACATCACCTTCTATTACCTCCCACTAGATGAAAATCAGATGGCTGATACCTTAGCTACTTTGGCTTCGATGGTTAAAGCGAACAAACAAGAGGATGTAAAGCCTATTCAGATATGTATTTATAAGACTCAAGCTCATTGTTACAACATCGAAGAAGAAGAAGAAGAAGAAGAAGAGGATGGTCACCCTTGGTTCAATGATATATTGCGATATGTGAAGAATCGTGAATACCTTACCCAAGCAATTGAGAATGATAAAAGGATGTTGAGAAGACTGGCCAACAACTATGTCTTAAATGAGGAGATCCTATATAAAAGGAGAAAGGATCAGGTGCTACTAAGATGTGTATACGCTATCGAGGCTAAGAAAACCTTGGAAGAAATCCATGAAGGGGTCTACGGAACACATGACAATGGTTTTATAATGGCTAGGAAAATCATGAGATTCGGGTATTATTGGTCCACAATGGAAGGAGATTGCATCAATTAGACGAAGAAATGTCACAAGTGTCAAATTTATGGAGATAAAATTCATATACCTCCCTCACCTCTTCATGTTATGACTTCTCCGTTGCCTTTCTCTATGTGGGGCATGAATGTCATTGGGCCGATTTCACCCAAAGCTTCTAACGGGTATCAGTTCATCTTCATGTTCATCGATTACTTTACAAAGTGGGTAGAAGCCGCTTCATATGTCAATGTCACGAAGTTAGCAGTCAGCAAGTTCTTAAATAAGGAGATCATATGGCGATATGGAATCCAGAAAGGATTATATCTGACAATGCACTAAATTTGAACAACAGCACGATATCAAAAGTCTGCAGTCAGTTCAAGATCAAACACCACAACTCATCACCATATCGCCCAAAAATGAATGGTGCAGTGGAGGCAGCCAATAAGAATATTAAGAAAATTGTGGGGAAAATGACTAAGACTTATAAAGATTGGCATGAGAAGCTACCATTTTCCCTCTATACTTATCGAACATCTGTTAAGATCTCAACAAGGGTGACGCCTTTCTCTTTGGTTTATGGAATGGAGGCGATTTTACCTATTGAAGTCAAGATTCCTTCTCTCTGAGTTTTGGTATAATTGAATTTGGATGAAGCAGAATGGATCCAACCCCGATATGATCAGCTAAACTTGATTGAAGATAAAAGGTTGAAAGCCATCCGTCATGGTTAGATGTACCAAAAGCAAATGATGCAAAAAGGTCCATCCTAGGGAATTCCATGAAGGAGACCTAGTATTGAAAAAGATCTTGCCCATACAAAAAGATTTCAAAGGAAAATGGATGCCAAACTGGGAAGGACCATATGTGGTAAAGAAAGCTTTTTCCGGATGGGTGTTTTGAGACCAAAGGGGTTTTGAATTGAAAATCCAGGAAAAGGGCAATTTAAATCTTAATCAAAGATGGGGCATGTGGTAGTCTTATTATCCCTAAATGAACAAGGAGGAGAGATGCTACCTCTTGGGGCATCAACAAAGTATTTTGGATCTCCGAAACATATATCAAGTTCAAAAGGGTCTTCGAGAAGTTAGTGCGAAGAAGTTCATACTATGATATCTAGGGCACCTATTTTTGTATTTTAACAATGTTTTTTATCTTTGATTAATTTATCCATTTCAAGCTTTGTTCCCAATAAATTTCAACCTTGTCCATTATTAAAATCTTTTTCAAGAATTTTTTGTCGAAATAACGATTAAATTCAAGTAAAAGGATTTCTTGCATATTGCTCTGAAAGTTTTCTAAATAGTACAATGACCTGAAACAAGACCACTAATCAGAATTAACCAAACATAAAGGTTAGAGACATTTGAGAAAGAATGGTCTAAATTGTGACTATTTCTTTGGACTTTCTGCCAAAGATACCAGTGGAACAAGAAGGCATGGTAACACATCGGTGATAAAACCTCGATGAGCAACGAGTGATGACAACCTAAGCCTTAAAAAGGGTATCATTCTTGAAAACTATATTCTGCATTCATGCAAATATCATTCATACGCATCTAGTAGGAGCATTTCATTCATTCTAATCATAACAAGGCCCATGAAATGGATTCTATAGGTCATGTTCCCTACAGAATGGTGTAATAGATCAGTGAAATCACAAATCCTATACCCCTGAAGTTGCAGTTGGACGGATCAAAGTTATCATGGCGAATCTTATCTCCCTAAAGTTGCAGTGGAGCATATTAAAGCCATAAATGCTATACCCCTGAAGTTGCAGTGGGACAGATCGAAGTTATCATGGCGAATCTTATCTCCCTAAAGTTGTAGTGGAGCAGATTAAAGCCACAAATCCTATCCCTGAAGTTGCAGTTGAACAGATTAAAGCCACAAATCCTATACTCCTAAAGTTGTAGTGGGATGGATTGAAATCATTATAGCAAATCTTATCTCTCTAAAATTGCAGTAGAGTATATTAAAGCTATGAATCTTATCTCCCTGAAGTTGTAGTGGAGCAGACTGAAGATAGCAAATCTTATCTCTCTGTAGTTGCAGCAAAGTAGATTATAGCTATGAATCTTATCTCCTTGAAATTGCAGTGGAGTAGATCGAAGATAGCAAATCTTATCTCTCTGAAATTGCAGTAGATTAGATTAAAGCTATGAATCTTATCTCCCTGAAGTTACAGTGGAGCAAACTAAAGATAGCAAATCTTATCTCTCTGTAGTTGCAGTAAAGTAGATTAAAGTTATACACCTTATCTCCCTGAAGTTGCAGTGGAGTAGGTTGAAGTTACAAGTCTTATCGCCCTGAAGTTGCAGTGGAGTAGACTGAAGATATCGAATCTTATCTCCCTGAAGTTGCAGTGGAACAGACTGAAGATAGCAAATCTTATCTCTCTGAAGTTGCAGTAGAGTAGATTAAAGCTATAAATCTTATCTCCCTAAAGTTGAAGTGGAGTAGATCGAAGATAGCAAATCTTATCTCTCTAAAATTGCAGTAGAGTAGATTAAACCTGTAGCACCCCATACTCGAGTCCAATGCTAAGGTTGGATACGAGACATTACTATGCTTGAATTCACTAAAATCATGTACTTACGGGCTATAAAATATTGTTCTAAATTAAAAACTTCTCTTTCTTAGTCTAATCATACATTTCATGGGCCTATAAGGCCTTAAACACGTATCTAGGAACTTTCGAAACTCAAATGAAAACTTTCTTTAAAACAGGGGTCACACGCCCATGTGACTTGGGACATGCCCGTATCTTCCACCCTTGGTCGACACTGACTAATTGCACACGGCCTTGACACGCCCGTGGATGTAAACCGTGTGCTATACCTTGATAAACTGACTTATTCACATGGTTTGGGGCACACGCCCATGTTCTGACTGTGTATCACACATGGCCTAAACAAACAACCGTGGGATTTGCCCGTGGCCTATTCTGACTTAAAACACTAAAGTGCAGGGTACACACGGCCTAGACACACACCTGTGTGTCTAACCGTGTGGGCACTTAGAGGCTATTTACCAAGCCAATTGCCACCCTGAAATAAAGACCAAACTCATGCTCAATTCAATACATTTTTATAAATATTACTATATACTTCATTGATCTCCATAAACATACATACTTAGTTAATTTTGGCCAATCACTTTGCCATATACAAAAGAATAATAAACTTGATAATCTATACAATAACCCTTCTTTAAACATATTCTCAAAATGAAATGCTTCATATACATGCCATACTCAGTAAAATAAATTAGCTATACCAAAATAGAAATTCATAGTGTGCTATGAGCTCCGACTCCAATGATCCACAAGTTAGCTTGGCGGGACTACATAGAAATAAATAATTAAAGACGTAAGCATTTAGCTTAGTAAGTTTGTATGTAAAACACATATTAATAAACTTGCTTAATATAAACCATTTGACATAACAATGGTATCATAAATACAGCTATAGAGTTTACTTACTCATACTGATGCTTACATGTCTCATGATACTTACTATTCTCATACTTGTAAGGTAAACATGGTACCTGTATCACTTGATCACATTGATCAACATACTTTAACATAATAATCATGATCTCTAGTTCATCATTCATAACATGAATGATACTCAATTTCAACTTGGTAATAGCTTTGCTTACCTAACTTTCTTATTAACTCATTTTAACTCTACTCATTTGCCCGATGAATTTATGCGAATAACCGAGGACACTAAATCTCATCCCACATATCTTGATGCCAAAGCCATATCCTAGATACGGTCTTACATGGAATATCTCATCTTGGTTTCAAGGCCATGTCTTGACATGGACTTATATGAAGCCTTTCTTGTTCTCACCAATGCCATGCCTTGGGTTGGGCTTACATGGGATTTCTTTCTCTTGATAGCTTTTCAATGACAAGCTTGCCTTGGACTCACATGATAACTTATTCAATGCCAAGATTGTCTTGGACTTACATGATAACTTGTTTAATGCCAAGCTTGCCTTGGACTTACATGATAACTTATTCAATGCCAAGCTTACCTTGAACTTACATGATAACTTATTCAATGCCAAGCTTGCCTTGGACTTACATGATAAATTATTCAATGTAAAGCTTGCCTTGGACTTACATGATAACTGTGCTTGATTGCTGATGTCATGCCTTGGCTTGGTCTTAAACGGACTTTCTTCTCTCTTGTGGTAGATCAAGTATCCTAGGAAATTCATCTTCAATCGGGACTTGCTGATACTTAATCTCATTGATTTCTTTATTTAACATAACATTAAGCATTCCATGATAATAATGTACATTATACTAAGGAATTCAATGATAAAATTCATAAAGCTTAGAAATCATACAAACTTACCTAAATATACAAAATGTATGTCGATTTGCAATTTAGTCCTCGACTTTGTTCTTGCCTCGGTTTTGATTCGAGCTTTGTTTTTCTTGATCTATAATCATAAATAGATCATTTAATAATCACATTGACTAAATTGACTCATTACTCATACTTTGGAAAAATTACTATTTTGCCCATAAACTTTCTCATATTTGCACTTTTTCCCAAGGCTCGTAAAATAATTCTCATTTAACTTCTTAAACTTCATGCTTAGCTGATTCATTTTCTCTACTATAACAATCATCAATTCTCACTATTTCTAGTATGTATGACCAATTTTCATAACTATTACAAATTAGTCCATACTATCATTTTTCATGAAATTCACTTAGAAAAAGATGTTTATCTAACATCAAACCCTCATAAACTTCCATAAAACATCATTTAACAAGCATGTCATTCATGAGTAGATTTTTGAACATGCATATTAGCTCATTTTATAGCTAAAAATAGCTAATTCATAATACGAGAACTTTAAAAATACGAAGAATATTAAAAACAGGCTAAGATAAACTTACTAGCAAGCTTGAAAAAAATGAAGAACCCTAGCTATGGACTCTCCAAATTTTCGGCAATGTGAGGAAGAAGATGAATAGATTTTTATCATCTTTTTTCTATTTTAATCATTTATTAGACAAATGACTAAAATGCCATTCTCTTTAAAATTTTCTATTTTACTAACTCATGTCCAATTTTGTCCAAAAATTATAATTTGGGCAAGTTGCTACTTAAGGACCTCTAATTGATATTATAAAGCTATTTCATACAAAAAGCTTCTAGAAACTCATATTTTGTAACTTTTGCAATTTAGTCCTTTTTGACCATTCAACCTCAATTTAACAAAATTGCTTCATGAAACTTTCACACTAGCATGCAAACATGGCATAAACCTTAAAAACTCATAAATTCACCTCGGATTCATGGCCTTGCACCACTATTTCGACTAGGCCCTAAATCGAGCTGTTACACTTCTCCCCCTTAGGGATTTTCATCCTTGAAAATCTTACCGGCAAATAAGTTCGGGTACTGGTTTCTCATGCTCTTTTCTAGTTCCCATGTAGCTTCCTCTATCCCATGCCTTTGCCACATTACTTTCACTAGAGCAATACTTTTATTTCTTAGCTGCTTGACTTCTCGAGCTAAAATTTTGATTGGTTCTTCATCATAAGTCATGTCGGGATGAATCTCTATCTCTGACAGGGTAATTACATGGGAAGGATCTAATCGGTAGCGTCTCAACATTGACACGTGAAACATATCATTTATATTTTCTAACTCTGATGGCAAATCCAATCTGTAAGCTACCGGCCCAACTTTCTCGATAATCTCAAATGGTCCAATAAAACATGGACTTAACTTGCCTTTCCGGCCAAATCTGAGAACTTTCCTCTAAGGTGACACTTTCAAGAAAACTTTATCCCCGACTTGATACTCTATCTCTCTTCTCTTTAGGTCCGAATAAGATTTTTGTCTGTCTGATGCAGCTTTTAAACATTCTCATATCACTTTCACTTACTCTTCAGCTTCTCTAACCAAATCAACCCCATGAATTTGGTTTTCTTTGAGTTCAGTCCAATATAAAGGCGTTTTGTATTTACGCCTATATAAAGCCTAATAAGGCGCCATCTTTAAGCTTGACTTAAAGCTATTATTGTAGGCAAATTCTACCAATAGGAGAAACTTTTCCCAACTGCCTTGGAATTCTAGAACACAACATCGAAGCATATCCTCGATTATCTGAATCAACCTCTCTAACTGACCGTCAGTTTGAGGATGAAAAGCTGTGCTAAAACTCAATTTTGCACCCAAGGCTTCTTGAAGCTTCTTCCAAAATCTAAAGGTGAATCTTGGATCTCTATCCGATATGATTGACAAAGGAACTCCATGAAGTCTTACTATTTCAGAAACATATAAGTTTGCCAGCTTGTCGAGTGAGTAGTCAACTCGTACAGGTAATAAATGAGCTAACTTCGTGAGTCTATCAACTACAACCCATATAGCATCTTTCTTGCTCGGTGATAATGGTAATCCCGTTACAAAATCCATAGTGATACGATCCCATTTCCACCCGGGTATCATAATTGGTTGAAGCAAACCTGAAGGTACTTGGTGTTCAGCCTTGCTGACAAATCAAACATCTTGAAACGAACTCTGAAATATCTTTCTTCATTCTCGGCCACCAATACAATTGCTTCAAGTCATTATACATCTTAGTACTACCCGGATGAATAGATAAACATCCGTTATGTGCCTCAAACAAAAGTCTCTAAATAAGCACCTCTTTTCTCGGTACACAAACTCTATCTTTAAACATCAAGTATCCATCAGAATTAATCCGAAAGTCTGATTCAACATCTGACTCGCACTGAGTTCTCTTGGCTTTCAACTCTTTATCTTCTTATTGAGTTTCAGTGATCTCTTGAAGGAACATTGGTCTAGCTTTTAATTCAGGTAGAATATAACCATCGTCAGATAAGGTCACCCGTGAATTCATTGCCCTTAATGCAAAAAGGGACTTCCTACTCAAAGCATCGGCAACAACATTCACCTTTCCTGGATGGTAGTCAATGACCAATTCATAGTCCTTTATCAACTCTAACCATATCCGTTGCCTTAAGTTCAACTCTTCCTGCGTCATCAAGTACTTCAGACTTTTGTGATCAGTAAAAATCTGACATCTTTCACCATATAAATGGTGTCTCCAAATCTTCAAGGCAAAGACTATGGCAGCCAGCTCTAAATCATACGCCGGATAATTCTTCTCATGAGGCTTCAACCGTCTTGAGGCATAAGCAATCACCTTGCCTTCTTGCATGAGTACATAGCCTAATCTGTTTAAGGATGCATCGTTGTAAATCACAAATTCTTTCCCTGTCTTGGGTTGTACTAAAACCGGAGCTTCCATCAACATTGCTTTTAATTTCTCAAAACTTTGTTGGCATCTTTCTATCCACTCAAACTTTACATTTTTCTGTAATAATTTAGTCATCGGGGTTGCGATCATAGAAAACCCCTTGACAAATCGTCGGTAATAGCCGGCTAGGCCTAAGAAACTCTTAATTTCAGAGATATTACTCCGTGGTTTCTAGTCCATTATAGCCGAAATCTTGTTTGGATCCACTCAGACTCCATCTCCCAAGACAATATGTCACAGAACTCTTACTTTGTAACATCCTGATAATTAGGGGCTATGCATTTTACTTAATTGAATGATGTTGCATGCTTAATTATTATTAAGTGTATTTTTGGAAGTTAATTGAGCTTCATTAATTAAGTGCATGCTTAGTAAAACTTTTAATTCCTATTAATTAGAGAGAGTTAAGCAAGTTAGGCCTTAAGAATTAATGATAAGAAGTTTTAGCATAAGTTAAGTAATTGGCAAGGTGGTTAAGATGCATGGATGTGTGCTTGGGGAGTGAGGTTCGAATCTCCTAGCTAGCATAAGGGAGGATTTTGTTTTTTTTGTTTTCTTCCCTATAAGTGTCGGCCAAGAATGTTCTAGAGTGGATAAGCATTCATTCATTTTTGGCTATTTGACCATGTGAAAAAGGAAGCTAGGAACTTATGGTATGGAATCATAAGTTGATGATAAGATGAGGGGGGACAAAAGGCATGATATGGGGCAAGGTTTTGGGAGTTTGTTCATGGTCATTTGACCATGAACCTAGACGGCATGAAGGGCTAAAGGGAGTGGTTTATTGTTGATAGCAAATCAAGAGTTGATGGGGAAGAAACAAGGAGGAAAAAGCGGATAATGTTGGCATTGATTTGGTCAATTTTTGCTTTGCCATTAGGGGAAAAGTTGGCCAAAAGTCTTGCATTTTTTGTTTGTCCATCTTTTATCATTTCTCCAATAGTTTCTCTCAAGCGAATTTGTCATTGAGTTTAGGTAAAAAATTTCTTTTGTTTTAGCTTTCTTCTTTTGACCAATTTTCTCCAAAACTCCCACTTTGGCGAATGTACCTTAGGCACTTTGGTACACTTTTACTTTTGATTTAGCCCTCAATTGTGTTTGAACCAAATACAATTTTCTTTCTCCATCTTTTTTTGAAACCAAACTACAAAGTTCAAAGAGCCAATTTCTTCATTTCTTCCTCCTTGGCAGAATGTGCAAAGACTCTAAACACATTTCTTTTCATTTGAGAAATCACCATCATCATCTTCTTCTCCTTTTCTCTTTTCTTCCTTCTCTTTTCCTTCTCTTTTCATTCTCTTTCTTATTTTTTTCAAAACCGAAACCATCATATTGAAACCACCATTTCTCTTCTCTTTTGTTAAGGCCAATCATCATATTCTTTTCTTCTTATTCAAAGCCAAACCTTGAAGAACTCAAAGTAAGGTTTTGTCAATCGTTTTCATCATTTCTTTTTACTGTGGAAAATTTAGAATCATAATCTTTTATTTCTCTCCTAGGCCGAATCTTTTGAAAAGATTTTTCAAAGATTTTTGTTGAAGACAACCTTTAAGTGGCCATTCGAAATCATCAAGGTAAGGTTATTAATTTAGATCATATCGATTTATTTAGATAGATTACTAATCGATCGTTATTTTAGGGACGATTTAAGATCAACAAGATAGGTAAGAAAAGAGCCGTACGGAGTGTTTGGAAGAGAGGAAGTATTCCTTTACCATCAAACTTCAAGCGAAGGCGATATCGGTGTTAGAGACTTTCCATTGGGTTGTGGACCCTCTCGCTAACGAGGATCGGTTATTTGAAGTAGTCGTACAACCGAACCACTTTACATTGGTGGAATATCGTGGGTTTTGATCCATCTAGTGGAGAAAACCACAAATAACTGCTGCTTCGAGAATCCGAGGGTAAGGAATTAGATCTCTCGTCAATAATTACAATTTTATTAGCAATAGTTTATACTAACCAAGCGTGTTAATCAAATAGGTGTTGACGAGCGAGAGAGCATTATTCTCACTTGTCACTAGGTGTGTAACCTTACATTAAAATTTCCATAGATCTATATTTTTAAAAGTGATTTTATGACAATATGTTTGTTTGTGGATACCAATCATTGGTATACAAAATCGAATATGTTTACCCCAATATTCCGTTTATTTTTGCTATATGCATAAATATGAAATGAAGTATGATTATATTATGTTTTGTGGGGTAAATAGCATGAAAATCGATTTTATATGTATGTGCATGGGCATATGGGTATTGTTGATAAAGGAGGAAGTATTCGGTGGTTTTACCACATTTCGGTGACTTGGTCACATATTTGACTCGGTGACTTGGTCACATATTTGACTCGGTGACTTGGTCACATATTTGACTCCGGTGACTTGGTCACATATTTGAACTCCGGTGACTTGGTCACATATGTGAATCTGGTGACTTGGCCACGTATTTGAAATTTGGACTTGATCGGTGACTTGGTCACATCTGTTTTGGTGGCTTTGCCACAATATTATAAGGCGATGTGCATGTTGACCGTAAGAAGCGCCTTCGATGGTGTGTAGCGGATGGAGGTCGATTTAGTAATCCCACGGTGTGTTGGTTGGTACGGTGGTGTGTAGCGGATGGATATTTAGGTGGTAGGGCTTGCATTTCATTTCATATCGTAACCATGTAATATTGAATGTTTATTATTTGATCTGCTATGAAATGGGCCTTTGGGCTAAACATGAGCTAAATGGGCCTTTGGGCTAAACATGAGCTAAATGGGCCTTTGGGCTAAATATGAGTTAAATGGGCCTATGGCCATATGTGAAATTTTGGACTTTAAAGCATATGATAAAATGGACTTTTTAGTGTATGTGTTATACATTGAGTTTATGACTCACCCTTTTGTGGGATAAACTTTTGAGATAATTCATAGTGCGATGGATCGAATTGACAAGTATTTCGAGGTGGCCAACGCAGTATCAAGTATTATGGAGATTTCCCAACTTAAACTTATTAATTTAAATTTTATTACTTAGACTTTATTTTGGGTTTGCTATTTTTGTAATAAGACCACTACAACCTACTTTTAGATTTTGTGTTTGGATTTATTTTAAATTACGCCATGAATAATTATCAATTAAATAACTAAATGGTTTTCGATAAATAATTTAAAAAGGTTTTTGTCAGTAATATATATAAATATGTTTTAAGAAATTACAAATCTATTTTTCAACTAAGCCCAACTCGATCTTTAAGTTAATCCGTTTTACTTAAAATCATCAAGTTTTCTTGAACAAAACGATATTCCGCTAAAGTTTTACTCGAGGAACATACCAAATCCGGTTAGGCTTTTTGGGCCGGGTTTGGGGTGTTTTAGCTTGGTATCAGAGCCCAGTTTTAAACTCTCGGCCTTGGGTTTTGAAGCCCACAACATTTTCAAAAGTTGGCCCAAATGATTTTCTTAAAGTTTTCTTAAGTTAAATGATTTTATAAGAGCATGGCACTCGAGTTCTCGGCCTAGATCCATCAGGTATGTATTTTATCGATATGTGATATGTATGATAGTTTAAACTTAAACTATACTTTAGAGACATGGACCTTAGGTGTATGTGTGCTACTACGGAAAAACTACTGAATATCTATTTCATAAAACTTTCCTTTAATAAAAAGTGAAAAGACTTTAATACATAAGACTTTTTCATAAAAACAGATAAGATACGTAGTAGACATGAGTTCTAGGGGACGTGGTCGTCGTGGACATGGAAGAGGAAGGATGATCGTTTGAAACCGATTCGATCTGGTCAAGGTTTCGAGAATGAAGCTCATACCACCTACTGTTAGGGTGGACTTTCAAGAACAAAATGAAGGAGGTGACGCAGATATCACAAGTCAGATCTTGAGTTTTAGAATGAGTAGTGGAAGCTAGTTCTGGAAATGGGTCTCGAAAGTCTGTAGCTGAGAGACTTAGATCGAATGGAGCTGAGGTTTTTAGAGGAGTATCTGGAGTAGCTCCTAATGTAGCTGAATATTGGTTGGAGGCAGTCGAGAGAATCATGGACGATATAGACTGCACTGATGAAGAGAAATTGAAAGGTGCTATTTCACTTCTTCGCGATGAAGCCTACCAGTGGTGGCTCACTATAAAGGAGAGTATCCACGTGGATCGTGCGGATTGGGGTATTTTAAGATTAAATTGAAGGAAAATATGTTGAAGCTAGCTACATCGACTCCCGAGGAAGACATTTCGAATTTGGTCCAAGGAAACAAGTCGATAGTGAATATGAAGCGAATTTTTACGACTTAGTTGTTATGCCAGAGGGATAGTGGCTACGGAATATGAACGGTGTATCAGATTTAAAGATAGACTTAGAGGCAATTGCAGTGATGATTGCTCCACACCGTGAAGAGATTTTGCAATCTTAGTGGAAAGGGCAAGAATTGCCGAAGAGGCTAAACGGACTGAGAGACAGAATCGGGACAGAGGCCAGAGCAAGAATAAGAGAAGCTTTGGGTCCTCGTGGTCGTCAAAAATTTTCGGAAGAAATCAAGAAGTGATGGTCCGCGAAATCAACAGACTACTACTGTGGACAAAATCGTACTTGTTCTCAATGTGGGAAAATGCACTCGGAGAATCTTTGGAAAAGACCGGCGGATGTTTCAAGTGCGGTTCAAAGGATCATATGATCAAAGATTGTCCGATGAACTCGGAGAAGAATCGTCCCACAGAAGTCGGGTGCTAATCGGTGACGAAGCGAGCAATGACGATATAAGGGCCGTGGTCCAAATGGAAGGGTAATGGCTCGGTAGAGGCCGTAGAACTTCGAGCAGAGGCGATGGTAGCTCGAGGCGAGATAGCCGTGTCCGGTATATCGTTAAATCATGAGAGAAGACGATGGCCTTTTGATGTTATCACGGTACGCGTTCGATTTACGGGTTGCCCTTTATTGCTTTGATAGATATAGGGTCAACTCATTCCTATATCGCTAGTGAAGTATCTGGAACTTTGCATGTGACTTCAAATCAGTACCTAGGAAGATGATGTACTTAGTCCTTTAGATGACGGAGTTGTAGACAAACTTTTTAAAAAAGTACCTTTAGAAGTTCAAGGGATACAATTTCCGGCTGATCTAATGGAGTTGCCATTCGGAGAATTTGACCTAATCTTAGGCATGGACTGGCTTGTGAAGTACCGTGCAAATGTGGATTGTGCTGCTAAGAGAATGCCTTTAAGAACTTTTGATGACAAGGAAGTTGTAGTGATGGGCAAAAGACGGAACTACTTATCTAATGTAGTATCCGCTCTTAAGGCAGAAAAGATGGTTAGAAAGGGATGTGAAGCCTTCCTGATGTTAGTGAATGCTTTGGAGGCTAAGGAAGTAACTGCTAATGAAGTCGGAGACGATGAAGGAATTTGTAGATGTTTTTCCTAAGAACTTCCGTGTTTGCCTCCGGATCGTGAAGTAAAATTCGAATTGATTTATTGCACAGAGCGGCACCGCTTCTATTGCTCCATATAGAATGGCACCAAGGAATTGGTTGAGCTTAAGTCTCGATTCGGAGTTGCTTGATCGTGGATTCATTCGACCTAGTGTGTCTTCATGGGGAGCACCGGTCCTATTCGTGAAGAAGAAGGACGGATCGATGAGGATGTGTATAGATTACCGTAGTTAAATAAGTCGACCATCAAGAACAAGTATCCTTTGCCAAGGATCGACGACTTGTTCGATCGACAAGGAGCTGCGGTATTCTCAAAGATTGATCTAAGGTTGGGGTATCATCGACTTAAAGTGAAAGAAGCGGATATCTATAAGACGGCTTTCGAACTAGATATGGGCATTATGAATTTCGGTAATGCCATTCGGATTGATGAACGCCCATTGCGTTCATGGATATGATGAACCGAATTTTCCAGCCTACTTGGATCAATTCGTTGTGGTATTCATAGACGACATCCCGGTGTATTCTAAGTCCGAAATGGAACATGACGAGCATCTCTGAATTGTGTTGCGAGTTTTAAGGGAAAAGAAGCTGTATGCCAAATTCAGCAAGTGTGAATTTTGGCTAAAAGAGGTTGCGTTTTTAGGCCATGTGGTGTCTGCAGAAGGGATAAGGGTGGATCCTCAGAAGATTGAGGTCATGCTAGATTGGAAACCACCTAAGTCCGTGAATCGAGGTTCGCATTTCTTGGGTTTAGTGGATACTGTGAAGATTCGTTGAAGGATTTTCATCGATAGTCGCACCTTTAACGAAATTGTTAAGGAAGGAAGTACCTTTTGTGTGGGTGATAAGCAACAAGAGAGTTTTGAGAAGCTCAAGAAAGTTTTGACGGAAGCTCGGTTTGATCCAACTGAGGCGGAAAGGATTTCGTGCGTGTATTGTGACACTTCTCACGGGATTAGGATGTGTTACGATACAAGGCGGAAAGGTAGTAGCGTATGCGTCTCGGCGATTGAGACCGCACGAGGTCAATTACCCGACGCATGACTTGGAGTTGGCGGTGTAGTCTTTGCTCTTAAGGTTTGGAGACATTACTTATACGGGAGAAGTCGTTGATATACACGGACCACAAAAGTCTGAAATATCTCTTGACTCGTAAAGAAGCGAATCTGAGGCGTGAAGGTGGATAGAGTTGTTGAAAGACTACGACTGTTCTATCAAGTACCACCCGGGCAAGGCGAACGTGGTGGCAGACGTTCTAAGTCAGAAAGTGGTGTCAGACTTGAGGGCGATGTTTACACATCTTAGTCTTTTCGATGACGGAAGCTTATTGGCAGAACTTCAGGTTAAGCCGACATGGTTAAGTCAAGTGAAAGAGAGGCATTTAGTAGATGATGATCCGAGTGAAAAGCTTGACAGTGCAGTGGGAAATTGGAAGATTTTGGTATTAATAAAGGACGGGTATTGTGCTTCAAAGGTAAAGTATGTATGCCAAAGGATCAGGAGTTGAGGCAAAAGATACTTCAGGAATCACATGGTAGCCCCTCTGCTATGCATCCTAGAGGAAGTAAATTATACCGAGATTTGCGAGATCAATTTTGGTGGCCTGGACTTAAGAGGGAAGTTACGGAGTTTGTAGGGAAGTGCTTGACGTGTCAGCAAGTCAAGGCTGAACATCAAGTACCATCGGGGTTGCTTCAACTGATAAAAATTCTGCAGTGGAAGTGGGAGAGAATCACCATGGACTTTGTTAGTGGGCTTCCTCTTATGCCTACTAAGAAAGACTCTGTATGGGTGATAGTGGACCGATTGACGAAATCTGCACATTTTATCCCAGTTCGGGTTGATTACTCTTTGCAGAAACTGGCGAAGTTATATATGGCTGAGATTGTGAGATTGCATGGAGTGTCGTTGTCGATAATTTCGGACAGAGATCCGAGATTTACGTCGCGATTTTGGAAAGCATTGCATCAGGCTTTGGGTACCAGATTGGACTTTAGTACGGCATTTCATCCTCAATCGGATGGTCAGTCTGAAAGAGTAATCCAAATCTTAGAAGATATGTTAAGGGGATGTGTGATAGATTTCAAGAGAAGTTGGGAGGAATTCTTACCGTTGGCAGAATTTGCGTACAACAACGATTTCAATCCAAAGATATCTGGATGGCACCGTATGAAGCACTATATGGACGGAAGTGTCGCACTCCTACGTGTTGGACAGAATTAGGGGAACGTCAGATTTTGGGTCCAGAGATAGTGGCTGAATCCGAAGAAAAGGTTAAGATAATCCGGGCTCGGTTAAAGGAAGCATCTGATAGACAAAAATCATACGCAGATCTTAAGCGGAAAGAAATAGAGTTTGCTGTGGGGGACCAAGTTTTCCTAAAGGTTTCACCTTGGAAAAAAGTGATGAGATTTGGACGCAAAGGGAAACTAAGCCCCAGGTTCATTGGACCTTATCGGATTGTGAAGCGGGTCGGATCTGTGGCATATCGATTAGATTTGCCTTGAATTGAAGCAAATGCATGATGTGTTCCATGTTTCAATGTTACGCCATTACCGTCAGATCCATCTCATGTAGTGCCGATTGAGGAGGTGGAATTAAGATCGGACTTGTCATATGAAGAGGAGCCAATTCAAATTACGAGCGAGATGTAAAGGTTTTACGGAGAAAGTCGGTTCCTCTCGTCAAAGTATTATGGCGTAATCATGGATCAGAAGAAGCTTCGTGGGAACCGGAGGAAGCAATGCGACAGTAATACCCTCACTTATTCCAGCCAGGTAATTTCAAGGACAAAATTATTTTAAGGGGGGTAGAACTGTAACATCCTGATAATTAGGGGCTATGCATTTTACTTAATTGAATGATGTTGCATGCTTAATTATTATTAAGTGTATTTTTGGAAGTTAATTGAGCTTCATTAATTAAGTGCATGCTTAGTAAAACTTTTAATTCCTATTAATTAGAGAGAGCTAAGCAAGTTAGGCCTTAAGAATTAAAGATAAGAAGTTTTAGCATAAGTTAAGTAATTGGCAAGGTGGTTAAGATGCATGGATGTGTGCTTGAGGAGTGAGGTTCGAATCTCCTAGCTAGCATAAGGGAGGATTTTGTTTTTTTTTGTTTTCTTCCCTATAAGTGTCGGCCAAGAATGTTCTAGAGTGGATGAGCATTCATTCATTTTTGGCTATTTGACCATGTGAAAAAGGAAGCTAGGAACTTATGGTATGGAATCATAAGTTGATGATAAGATGAGGGGGGACAAAAGGCATGATATGGGGCAAGGTTTTGGGAGTTTGTTCATGGTCATTTGACCGTGAACCTAGACGGCATGAAGGGCTAAAGGGAGTGGTTTATTGTTGATAGCAAATCAAGAGTTGATGGGGAAGAAACAAGGAGGAAAAAGGGGATAATGTTGGCATTGATTTGGCCGAATTTTTGCTTTGCAATTAGGGGGGAAAAGTTGGCCAAAAGTCTTGCATTTTTTTGTTTGTCCATCTTTTATCATTTCTCCAATAGTTTCTCTCCTAGCCGAATTTGTCATTGAGTTTAGGTAAAAAAATTTCTTTTGTTTTAGCTTTCTTCTTTTTGACCAATTTTCTCCAAAAACTCCCACTTTGGCCGAATGTACCTTAGGCACTTTGGTACACTTTTGCTTTTGATTTAACCCTCAATTGTGTTTGAACCAAATACAATTTTCTTTCTCCCATCTTTCTTTTTGAAACCGAAACTACAAAGTTCAAAGAGCCAATTTCTTCATTTCTTCCTCCTTGGCCGAATGTGCAAAGACTCCTAAACACATTTCTTTTCATTTGAGAAATCACCATCATCATCTTCTTCTCCTTTTTCTCTTTTCTTCCTTCTCTTTTTCCTTCTCTTTTCATTCTCTTTCTTATTTTTTTAAAAAACCGAAACCATCATATTGAAACCACCATTTCTCTTCTCTTTTTGTTAAAGTCGAATCATCATATTCTTTTCTTCTTATTCAAAGCCAAACCTTAAAGAACTCAAAGTAAGGTTTTGTCAATCGTTTTCATCATTTCTTTTTACTGTGGCAAATTTAGAATCATAATCTTTTATTTCTCTCCTAGGCCGAATCTTTTGAAAAGATTTTTCAAAGATTTTTGTTGAAGACAACCTTTAAGTGACCATTCGAAATCATCAAGGTAAGGTTATTAATTTAGATCATATCGATTTATTTAGATAGATTACTAATCGATCGTTATTTTAGGGACGATTTAAGATCAACAAGATAGGTAAGAAAAGAGCCGTACAGAGTGTTTGGAAGAGAGGAAGTATTCCTTTACCATCAAACTTCAAACGAAGGGCAGTATCGGCGGTTAGAGACTTTCCACTGGGTTGTGGACCCTCTGCTAATGAGGATCAGTTATTTGAAGTAGTGCGTACAACCGAACCACTTTACGTTGGTGGAATACCGCGGGTTTTGATCCATCTAGTGGAGAAAAACCACAAATAACTGTTGTTCGAGAATTCGAGGGTAAGGAATTAGATCTCTCGTCAATAATTACAATTTTATTAGCAATAGTTTATACTAACCAAGCGTGTTAATCAAATAGGTGTTGACGAGCGAGAGAGCATTGTTCTCACTGTCACTAGGTGTGTAACCTTACATTAAAATTTCCATAGATCTATATTTTTAAAAGTGATTTTTATGACAATATGTTTGTTTGTGGATACCAATCATTGGTATACAAAATTCAGGTATGTTTACCCCAATATTCCGTTTATTTTGCTATATGCATAAATATGAAATGAAGTATGATTATATTATGTTTTGTGGGGTAAATAGCATGAAAATCTGATTTGATATGTATGTGCATGGGCATATGGGTATTATTGATAAAGGAAGAAGTATTCGGTGGTTTTACCACATTTACGGTGACTTGGTCACATATTTGACTCGGTGACTTCGGTCACATATTTGACTCCGGTGACTTGGTCACATATTTGACTCGGTGACTTCGGTCACATATTTGAACTCCGTGACTTGGTCACATATGTGAATCTGGTGACTTGGTCCACGTATTTAAAATTTGGACTTGATCGGTGACTTGGTCACATCTGCTTTTGGTGGCTTTGCCACAATATTATAAGGGATGTGCATGTTGATCGCAAGAATCGCCTTCGATGGTGTGTAGCGGATGGAGGTCGATTTAGTAATCCCCACGGTGTGTTGGTTGGTACGGGTGGTGTGTAGCGGATGGATATTTAGGTGGGCTTTGCATTTCATTTCATATACATAACCATGTAATATTGAATGTTTATTATTTGATCTGCTATGAAATGGGCCTTTGGGCTAAACATGAGCTAAATGGGCCTTTGGGCTAAACATGAGCTAAATGAGCCTTTGGGCTAAATATGAGTTAAATGGGCCTATGGCCATATGTGAAATTTTGGACTTTAAAGCATATGATAAAATGGACTTTTTAGTGTATGTGTTATACATTGAGTTTATGACTCACCCTTTTGTGGGATAAACTTTTCAGATAATTCATAGTGCGATGGATCGAATTGATGAGTATTTCGAGGTGGCCAACGCTCGTATCAAGTATTGTAGAGATTTCCCAACTTAAACTTATTAATTTAAATTTTATTACTTAGACTTTATTTTGGGTTTGCTATTTTTGTAATAAGACCACTACAACCTACTTTTAGATTTTGTGTTTGGATTTATTTTAAATTCTGCCATGAACAATTATCAATTAAATAACTAAATGGTTTTCGATAAATAATTTAAAAAGGTTTTTATCAGTAATATATATAAATATGTTTTAAGAAATTACAAATCTATTTTTCAACTAAGCCCAACTCGATCTTTAAGTTAATCCGTTTTACTTAAAATCATCAAGTTTTCTTAAACAAAACGATATTCCGCTAAAGTTTTACTCGAGGAACATACCAAATCTGTTAGGCTTTTTGGGCTGGGTTTGGGGTGTTTCATACTTCCTTGAGCCAAAATTCACTTTTACTGAACTTGGCATACAACTGATTTTCTCGTAGAATCTGTAAAACTGCCCGTAGGTGCTCAACATGCTCATTCTCATCTCGGGAATAAATTAATATGTCGTTAATGAAAACGACTACAAACTTATCGAGGTAGGGTCTAAAGATGCGGTTCATTAAGTCCATGAATACCGCAGGAGCATTGGTCAAACCAAAGGGCATGACTAAGAATTCATAATGCCCATATCTTGTTCGAAAAGCTGTCTTGGACACATCTGAATCCTTTACTGTTAACTGATAATACCCTGATCTCAAGTCTATTTTGGAGAACACATTAGCTCCTTTCAATTGATTGAACAAATCATCAATCCTAGGCAGTGGGTACTTGTTCTTCACTGTCACTTTATTAAGTTGACGGTAATCTATGCACAATCTCATGGTGTCATCTTTATTTTTCACAAATAAAACTGGAGCACCCTAGAGAGAACAACTCGACCTACCAAAGCCTTTATTTTTCAACTCTTGCAATTGTATCTTTAGCTCTTTCAACTCTGTTGGAACCATTCTGTAAGGAGTAATAGATATCGATACAGTACCGAGAGCTAGCTCACTATTAAACTCAACCTCCCTAACTGGTGGTAGTCCTGGTAATTGCTCGGGAAAAACATCTACGTACTCACATACTATCGGTACTGACTCAATCTTTAGCTCTGTTTCTTTATCATTCATCACAAAGGCCAAATATGCTTCATACCCTTTTCTTAAGTATCTCTATGCCATCATATGAGAAATCACTACCGGTGATTTGCTCTGTTCATTTGATTCTATATGAAGAGTGTCCCCATTCTCACATCTCATCTCAATGCATTTCTTCCCACAATTAACTATTACATCATGGGTAGTCAACCAGTCCATACCAAGAATTATTTCAAACTCATCAAATGGTAACAACATAAGGTTTGCTTTAAAATAATGACTGCTAATCATTAGTGGACAATCTTTACAAACTTCATTAACTAACACTCTCTGGCCTAAAGGATTAGACACATTAACCGCAAATTCTGTAGCATCTATAGGCATATTCATAGTGGATACTAGTTTCATACAAATATAAGAGTGTGTGGATCCGGGATCTATTAAAGTAATAACTTTGATATCATAAAGAGAAAAGGTACCCGTAATAACATTAGGAGAAGATGCCTCTTCACGAGCGCGAATGGCATAAGTCCTAGCAGGTGCCCTACCCTCAGGTCTCGCAGCCTGCTCTCTAGGGTTACCTCTTTCACTTGCCCCACTCCCCGGGTTTTTCTGCGGTCTACCTCTGACCATACCCCCAGATCTCGGGTTTTGAGTTCTCTCTTCTTTCGTCATCTCAGGACAATGTTTTATAAAGTGATCGTGGGAACCATATCTGAAACAAGCATTTTCATTCGCTCGACATTCATCGAGATGGCGTCTGCCAACTGTGGGCATTCAGGCCTATCAGATCGAATGTTCTCCACACTAACAACTGAAGTAGTCTGTGCTTTATTCCCCGAATTCTGCTTACTCTTGTCCATTTTTGAAAACCTAGTGGAAGTAGTCGATCGGGTAGGGAAATCTCTTAACTTCTTGGATGAAGATTGGAATGACTTATTCTACTGTCTCTTTCTAGAGTCACGAGACTCCATTTCAGATTTTCTCTTCTCTTTTATTAATTCTTCAGCCTTACAAGCCCTTTCCACTAATACCACAAATTCTTTTAATTCGAGGACAGCAACAAATAACTTGATATCATCATTTAGTCCATCTTAAACCTCTTACTCATGATGGCTTGATGGACATGCATTCTCGGCGTATTCTTTGAGTCGTACAAACTCTCGCTCATAATCGATCAACGACATCTTGCCTTGTTCGATTCTAGGAATTCCTTCCTTTTTGGTCTCTGAATCTTTGGTGATATACTTTTTCTTGAACTCTTCTTGGAAAAATTCCCATGTGACATTTTCCCTCGGTACTACTGACACAAGGGTGTTCCACCATTGATAGGCAGCATCTCTTAAAAGAGAAACTACACACTTTATACATTCCTCATGTGTGCATGACAACTCATTAAATACCCTGATAGTATTTTCTATCTATAACTCAGCCTTTTCCGAATCATCATCTTTTCTAGCCCGAAATTCTTCTGCCATGTGTTTCCTGATCCTATCAATTGGAGGTTTGTCTCCTCTTACCACCTCTACTACTTGAGGGGCTGTGGGGTTAGGTTGTGGAACAGGTGGGGGTGGAGGGGGTTGTACATTCGAGTTCGTACGAATGAATTTCGTGTACCACGTATTCATCATACGGAGGAAGGCTTCTCTAGCCTCTTCTCCTCCTCCTTGACTCACTGTAGTGGGTCTATTCTCATTCTCATTAGGCACCGTCCCCTTAGCAGGAGCCAGCGCGTTACTTTTTACATCATCCGCCACATCTTTTTTGGGATCCATTTACTATATGTATAAACATAATTTAAGTCGTCAAGAGTCGTCACACTATCATTATAAAAACATTCTTACGTATGGCATGTATAGCTAGACTCGTGCTCGTGCTACGTTAGTCCTAGAACCGACTAAACCACAGCTCTGATACCACTAAATGTAACACCCCATACCCGAGTCTGATGCTAAGGTTGGATACGAGACATTACCATGCTTGAACTCACTAAAACCATGTACTTACGGGCTATAAAATTTTGTTCCAAATTAAAAACTTCTCTTTCTTAGTCTAATCATACATTTCATGGGCCTACGAGGCGTTAAACACGTATCTAGGAACTTTCGGAACTCAAATGAAAACTTTCCTTAAAACAAGGATCACACGCCCATGCGACTTGGGACACGCCCGTGTACCCCTAACACATGCCCGTGTCTTCCACCCGTGGTCGACATTGACTAATTACATACGGCCTTGACACACCCGTGGATGTAAATCGTGTGCTATACCTTGATATACTGACTTATTCACATGGTTTGGGGCACACGCCCATGTTCTGACCGTGTATCACACACGGCCTAAACAAACGACCGTGGGATTTGCCCGTGGCCTATTCTGACTTAAAACACTAAAGTCCAGGGTACGTATGGCCTAGACACACGCCCGTGTGTCTAACCGTGTGGGCACTTAAAGGCTATTTACCAAGCCAATTGCCACCTTGAAATAAAGACCAAACTCATGCTCAATTCAAAACATTTTTATAAACATTAATATATACTTCATTGATCTCCATAAACATACATACTTGTTAATTTTGGCCAATCACTTTGCCATATACAAAAGAATAATAAACTTGATAATCTATACAATGACCCTTCTTTAAACATATTCTCAAAATGAAATGCTTCCTATACATGCCATACTTAGTAAAATAACTTGGCTATACCAAAATAGAGATTGATAGTGTGCTATGAGCTCTGACTCCAATGATCCACAAGTTAGCTTGGCGGGACTACATAGAAAGAAATAATTAAAGACATAAGCATTTAGCTTAGTAAGTTTGCATGTAAAACATGTTAGTAAACTTGCTTAATATAAACCATTTGACATAACAATGGTATCATAAATTCAGCTATAGAGTTTACTTACTCATACTGATTCTTACATGTCTCATGATACTTACTATTCTCATACTTGTAAGGTAAACATGGTACCTGTATCACTTGATCACATTGATCAACATACTTTAACGTAATAATCATGATCACTAGTTCATCATTCATAACATAAATGATAATCAATTTCAACTTGGTAATAGCTTTGCTTACCTAGCTTTCTTATTAACTCATTTTAACTTTACTCATTTGCCCAATGAATTTATGAGAATAACCAAGGATATTAAATCTCATCCCACATATCTTGATGCCAAAGCCATATCCTAGATACGATCTTACATGGAATATCTCATCTTGGTTTCAGGGCCATGTCTTGACATAGACTTATATGAAGTCTTTCTTGTTCTCACCAATGCCATGCCTTGGGTTGGGCTTACATGGGATTTCTTTCTCTTGATAGCTTTTCAATGCCAAGCTTGCCTTGGACTTACATGATAATTTATTCAATGCCAGGATTGCCTTGGACGTACATGATAACTCGTTCAATGCCAAGCTTGCCTTGGACTTACATGATAACTTATTCAATGCCAAGCTTGCATTGGACTTACATGATAACTGTGCTTCATTACCGATGCCATATCTTGGCTTTTGGTCTTATACAGACTTTCTTATCTCTTGTGGTAGATCGAGTATCCTGGGAAATTCATCTTCAATTGGGACTTGCTGATACTTAATCTCATTGATTTCTTTGTTTAACATAACATTAAGCATTCCATGATAATAATGTACATTATACTAAGCAATTCAATGCTAGAATTCATAAAGCTTAGAAATCATACAAAGTTACCTCAATATACAAAATGTATGTAGATATGCAATTTAGTCCTCGACTTTGTTCTTACCTCGATTTCAATCCGGGCTTCATTTTTCTTGATCTATATTCATAAATAGATCATTTAATAATCACATTGACTAAATTGACTCATTACTCATACTTTGGAAAAACTATTATTTTGCCCATAAACTTTCTCATATTTGCACTTTTTCCCAAGGCTCGTAAAATAATTCTCATTTAACTTTCTTAAACTTCATGCTTAGATAATTCATTTTCTCTACTATAACAATCATCAATTCTCACTATTTCTAGTATGTATGACCAATTTTCATAACTATTACAAATTAGTCCATACTATCATTTTTTATGAAATTCACTTAGAAAAAGATGTTTATCTAACATCAAACTCTCGTAAACTTTCATAAAACACCATTTAACAAGCATGTCATTCATGAGTAGATTTTTGAACATGCATATAGCTCATTTTATAGCTAAAAATAGCTAATTCATAATACGAGAACTTCAAAAATACGAAGAATATTAAAAACGGGCTAAGATAAACTTACTAGCAAGCTCGAAAAAAAATGAAGAACCCTAGCTATGGAGTCTCCAAATTTTCGGCAATGTGAGGAAGAAGATGAATAGATTTTTATCATCTTTTTCCTGTTTTAATCATTTATTAGACCAAATGACTAAAATGCCCTTCTCTTTAAAAATTTCTATTTTACTAACTCATGTCCAATTTTGTCCAAAAATTATAATTTGGGTAAATTGCTACTTAAGGACCTCTAATTGATATTCTAAAGCTATTTCATACAAAAAGCTTCTAGAAACTCATATTTTGTAACTTTTGCAATTTAGTCCTTTTTGACCATTCAACCTCAATTTAACAAAATTGTTTTATGAAACTTTCACACTAGCATGCAAACATGACATAAACCTTAAAAACTCATAAATTCACCTCGGATTCATGGCCTCGCACCACTATTCCGACTAGGCCCTAAATCAGGCTATTACAAAAGCTATGAATCTTATCTCCCTGAAGTTGTAGTGGAGAAGACTAAAGAACAAATCTTATCTCTCTGTAGTTAGAGTAGATTAAAGCTATAAACCTTATCTCCCTGAAGTTGCAGTGGAGCAGGTTGAAGTTACAAGTCTTATCTCCCTGAAGTTACAGTGGAGTAGACTGAAGATAGCGAATCTTATCTCCCTGAAGTTGAAATGGAGCAGACTAAAGATAGCAAATCGTATCTCTCTGAAGTTGTAGTAGAGAAGATTAAAGCTATAAATCTTATCTCCCTGAAGTTGCAGTGGAGTAGATCGAAGATAGCAAATCTTACCTCTCTGAAGTTGCGGTAGAGCAGATTAAAGCTATAAACCTTATCTCCCTGAAGTTGCAGTGGAGCAGGTTGAAGTTACAAGTCTTATCTCCTCGAAGATACAGTGGAGCAGATTGAAGATAGCGAATATTATTTCCCTAAAATTGCAATGGAATAGATTAAAGCTACAAGTCACAAATCCTATACCCCTAAAGTTGCAATAGGTCGGATCAAATTTACCATGTCGAATCTTATCTCTTTGAAGTTGCAGTGGAGCAGATTGAAGACAACAAATCTTATCTCCCTGAAGTTGCAATGGAGCAGATTGAAGACAACAAATCTTATCTCCCTGAAGTTGCAATGGAGCAGATTGAAGTGAAAAGTCCTATACCTCTGAAGTTGCAGTGGGTCGGATTAAATCTACCATAGCAAGTCTTATCTCCCTGAAGTTGCAGTGGAATAGACTAAAGCTACAAGTTACAAATCTTATCTCCCTGAAGTTGCAATAGAGTAGATTGAAACTACAATTTCTATACCCCTAAAGTTGCGGTGGGATAGGATGAAGCCACTTGAAAAAGAGAAGAACCAAAGAGGTCAAGATTCTGCAAGACCAGGCAAATTTGGCCCTTTTTAAATTCTTTGCTTCATTCCCGTTACACGACAATGAACAAAAAGGGGCAGCTGTAAATGCCCAAATTTGCCCGGGCCCATCAAAAATAAACCAAGAAATAAATAATAATAATAATAATAATAATAATAATAATAAGACCAAAAATTTATAGCCCAAATTTTTAATGGCCCAATATGGCCCAAAATTAACCTAAATCCTAAAGTCCAAAATTTTCAGAAAAAAACAAAAAAACCTAGTTTCTAAGCCGCCGCTGTCAGCCCAAACATCACCATTGATGCCTCGGGAGCGTCTCCCCTCCGATTGACCTTATCAACACCTGCAAAAATGAAAAAAAAAAGAAAAAGAAAACAGAAATAGTGCAAGAAACAGAAAAGAAGCGAAGACAAATAATAACAAGTACAGTAGCATAGCAAAAAAAAAAAAAAAAACATGTTGTAATCTAAAACGGTAATAAAAGCCGAGTTCTTGTAAGATTGAAAGGGGTTCCCTTTAAAAAAAAAACACGGAGAAATACACACAAAAAATCAAAATAAAAAGCAGTCAAATTTTCAAAGGTTTTTTGAATATTATGTATATATATACATATAATATAGTAAAAATTACCTGATTTTATTCTCCGTCGTTGGGAGCTGAAGGGTCCTATCCCCTTTTGGCAATTTTTTTGGCCACTTTTCTAAAAAAATTGACCCCAGATTTGGATTCTGGGGGTCGAAATGATCAAATGAGGGTTTGCGGCGCCGATGGTCGAGCCATGGCCGGATCTTAGACAGTGCCCAAAGAGAAAAGAAGAGAAAGATTTTTTTTTTCTAAAAGGGAAGCAAATGATTTTTTTTCTTAAAATTTTTTCTTTTATAGCATTCCAAAACGGCGTTGTTTTGGGTTTCATTTTCAGACGCCAAAACGGCGTCGTTTTGGCCTCTAACCCAGTTGCAGACCCGAGACCCGACCCGAACCGCGCAGGATCAGCACGTTTTTGACATGGAGGGTAATTGTTCCATGGGTCCTTCCACTTTTGGGCCTATTTTCAATTTGGTCCTGATTCCTTTTTTCCTTCTTTTTAGAACGCACCACTTAATTTTAAATTCCTTTCAATTTGGTCCTCAGATCGGATGCATTTGTTTTTAGATTAATTTCTTCTAAGCCCTCGAAACTTTGCATCGTGTTTTAATTTAGTCATTTATGTTTTTTAATTCAGACCTTAGATTTCAATGGACATTCAATTTAGTCCTTATTTTACCTTTTCTTTTATTATTTTGCTATTTATAATTTTATTTTTTATTTAAATTTCAATTTAATTCCTTATCTATTTAATTTCAGCTCTTCATTAAATATTTTTTATTATTTACTTATTTATTTATTTTCAACTTTTCATTAATTTATTTATTTATTTATTCATTTAGTATGGCATTTTCAACCTTTCAATATTTTTTATTTGCTTACTTATTTATTTATTATTGTCTTGCTTTTTATTATTTTGAATTTCATATGGTTGATTTTTATATATTTTGTCATATTATCATTATTACTTTATTTTATTTTTTATTTATTTTATTTTAGTACTTTCATGTCTTGTCATGCCTCTTGGTTTATTTTTATTTTAAATAATCTTATCTATTTTATTATTATGATTACATTGTTATTACAGATACTCCTTTATTTACTTATTATTTATTTTTCTACTCACATAACCACTTTAAATTATTTCTAAACATTTATCCACGAGTATATTATACCCAAATAAGCTAAATATATTATTTTAAATATTACATTCGTCTTTGCACGAGGCACAAAAGGAAAATTTTTTTAAATCAAAGTAATGTTCATTATTTTGGAATTAGAAAAGTCGCATTCTTAACTTATGGAATATGATTTCTTTCTAAAATCGAGATAGTCGAATATTCACTTTAAAATAAATAAAAACGAGATTTAAGTGATGATTAAATGGCGTTCATTTTCGTTCTCGAGGATCTAAGGCATTGTGTCCTAACTTACGGGACATGATCCTTTCTCCTCAATTAACTTGAAATAAGGCATTTTCATGAAAATTAATTTAATTAAGTAATTTCTTGATAAATTATCATATTTTAAAATCTCTTCAAATTTTTAATTTTCGACACTAAAGACATCAAGTAATCAACTAGGTACAAATTTTGGGCGTTGTGAGGGTGCTAATCCTTCCTCGTGCGTAACCGACTCCCGAACTCATTTCTCGAAGTTTATAGACCAAAAATCGTTGTTTTAGTAAATCAAACTGTTTATTAAAACTACCAAATTACAAGATAATTCGATCACACCTCTTATAAAAAATTATTGGTGACGACTCTAAATTCGTTTTTAATAAAAAATCGAAAAAAAAGTTTCGACAATATATATTATTTTTTTGGAGCATGCGCAGTTTGTCGCTTCTTTGCTTATACAACAGGGGATAGAAGCATTACAATACAATGGAGAAATTCTCAACCACTGAATCACTCATTGCTAAATTCTTTATTTGTCTAAACAAAAATCAGATTTAATAATCATTCAATTAAGAAGATAAATGCTAGGTTTGCTGATCTACTCAACATTCCATATCCTGATAAGACCTTTTTAAAAAAAAAAAAAAATTACTACTCACAATTCTTTACTTATCTTTTAAATAATTATTTATGCCATACCCTTTTGAACTCCAATACAAATGAACAACTGATTAGTCCAACTAATACACCTCGATTGTCCAATTGCTTAATTTATCTCAAATACCCATTTGCTTAATTACTTTTAAAATTACTTATTTTTATTTTTTAATACTTTTATAAATTTTCATCGATTTTAAAATTGCTTAATTTTGATTTTTGAATACTTACATGGATTTCCATCTATCATTAAAGGTTAAATTTATTGAAGGATCTTGTACCATGTAGTTTTGAAGAATTTAATACTTTTACTATAATTTGATTTTTTTTTCCTAGCATGGACCTTACTTTTAAAATGAATATCTTCAATCTCGAGGGTGACTTGTTTTTTCATTAATTCTATGAAGTAATTTGAAGTATTTTTTGTGATAATATAATTTTGGCCACTAAATTTGGTAATTAAGTCCACTTTAATACTTATATTTCTTTTTTTTAATTTTGGTACTTGAACTTAGCAACTAGATCTATTTTAGTCTATGAATTTGGATTCCGTCAGGATTTGATGATATGATCAATGTTCTTGGAATAGGACTGGATTGGTCGGTCAAACTGGCCGAACCAAGAATCGACCTGTATACTAGTTCAAACAAAGGGATTGAATCAAAACTTACACGAAATTAGTAAAAATCTAAAATTGGGACATAAACTAGTAATTGAACCAGTCAAATTGGTTTAATAATTTTTTATTTTTTGAATTTTTTAAGAATTTTAATTATTTATTTAATTATTGTTGGTCTAGTAATTGAACCAATCAAATTGATTGAATTGGGAACTAGTCGTTTGAAACGTTCAACCATCGGTCTGTTATTAAAATATTGTATGTGACACTTTA
The DNA here is from genome assembly GCA_025506655.1 of Gossypium rotundifolium. Taxonomy (NCBI): domain Eukaryota; kingdom Viridiplantae; phylum Streptophyta; class Magnoliopsida; order Malvales; family Malvaceae; genus Gossypium; species Gossypium rotundifolium. The sequence goes on from CP106727.1 coordinate 92,914,195, forward strand.
AAATTATACCATGCCATCACCTAAAAATTTATATAATTTTTTAAATTTTAAAATGATGAAATGGCACATTCTCCGAGTGCCACATCATCAAACTTTTTATATTTTTCAAGTATAGAGACCAAAATGAATCTAATGCCAAGTTCAGGTACCAATGTGAATTAAAAAAAGTACAAATACCAAAGTGAACTTAGTTACCAAGTTCAGGGACCAAAATTGTATTATTCTTTTAGTTCAAAACATATGATATGTTGGGGATAAACCCGAATTAAGCAACAAACAAGAACGGATAGAGAAAATTGGAAACAAATATTTACGTGCAAAAACTCCTCTAAAGAGGATAAAAATCACAAGTAAAGAAAACTTCACTAAACGGCAAATAATTGAAGAAGAGTACAAGATGGAGAATAATCAAAACAAGCCGTTAAATCCCGCAAAAATATAAAACTCTCTAGCTAAAACACAAAATTCCATTAAACTCGCTTTTGTTGTGTTTGTTTCATCTAAACTCTCGAAGGTTGCTAAAAGTCTTATTTATATGTTAAAATTCATGGGTTAATATGATTAAAATATCCCTTGAGTTATTAGAATTCATCAACCCTTCTTTGCGGCGACATCAATTTTATTTTCGTCCAAAATGCAAGACACATTCCACATAATGGTATAATATATATATCATTTTATTTATTTTTTATCTTTTAAAAAAATTAGTGCAAAATTTGTTCACCTGTACAAAATGTCCAGATATATAAGTCACATCAAATTATTTGATTGAAATTACTTTGAAAAAATACTTATTTGACTAAACTAATGAAAAAAGTTGATCTCAAGATTAAAGCATGCATATTTTGAAAAGTAGAAAGATTGAAATGATTAAATTATTTGACCGTTATTAAATTATTTTATAAGTAATCTAATTAATATTTATACTTTGCTTTTAGTTTTCTTGTAATTATTTCTTTTATTACTTAATTAATATTTATTATATAATTTCTTAATAATTATTAATAACTGTGATGGTGGAAAAATTAGGGTAGAGTTTGATTCAATTTGGTTTTTTTTTTTTTTTTGGATTTTCCAACCATCCGTGACAGTTTGATTGAAGTTTTATTTTTTTATTATTTTTAAGTTTTGGATTATTGTAATTTTATAAAATAGTTTTGTTTTATGATTTTTGAACATTATTTGATAAAGTTTTAAAGTTATTTTCATGACTATTTATAAAATTAATTCTGAAGTAAATAAAATAATAAATAACTTTTTTGAAAATTAAATTTTCATATAGTATTACTAAGTTATTTTGATTAATTTAAATATAATATATTCATTTTTATATTATAAAGATTAAAATTAATTATAAATAAAATAAAATTTAATTTAGTTGGATTAATTACGCTTTTTAACTCATGAATCAAAACCGTTTGTCGAAACTATTTTTTTCGTTTTGAAAAATGGGAATCGACTTTAAAAGAAATATGGGGTCGCCACCGATCTTTTTGTTTAGGTGTGATCAGATCACCTATAAAAATGTTTTAGTCTACGAAATTTGAGAAAACGGGTTCGGGAATCGATTACGTGCAAGGAAGGGTTAGCACCCTTGCAACGCCCAAAGTTGGTACCAAATTGATTAACGTTGTCCTAATGTCGAAAACTTGAAAATATTTAGGGTCAAAAACTATGAAAAAAAAAGTTAATTGAATTGGAATTAAATCTCAAGATTAACTCATTTCAAAGGGATAAAAATATCATACCCAGCACGCTAGGATATAACACTTTTATACTCTGACACCGAGATCATCTATGATTTTCAAAACATGTAAGAAAGGTTACTTGGGTATTTAGTTGAACAAAAAATCGACACCCAGCACGTTAAGATGTAATTTTTCATACTTCTAAACACACAAATATTGCCTCGTTTTTCAAATATGCAATCTTTAAATTGGCTCAACATTTATTTTTGATGTAATAAAATATTTAGAAAATGTTTGAATATGTTGAAATTTGAAATACAATAACAAGTAGCATGAATAAAAGAACATATTAACACTCAAAGCAATTCTACAAAATACACATTGGGAAATTAACATAAAACAAACTTTTGAATACTAGCAAATAGATTTAAAATAAAGAATGTCTAATTAAAACTCATAATGGCGATAATTATCAAACCTTAAATCAATAGTGAACAAAATGACTTTTAAAGAGACATAATATATGAATTTAAAAGTATATAAAACATGTATACGTAATAATAAAAATATCGAAAATAAATTAAAATACCATAAAATGTGATCTTTTAAAGTGATAAGTTATATATATTAAATGTTAAAATATATATATATACACACACACATAAGTAATTTTAAAGAAACTAAATACATATAGCTAATGAAAATAACAAATTAAAACATGGTAGAATAAGTTCCAAAATAATTTTATTAAAATAACTTGAATAATAAAAGTACAAGATTTTAAATAAAGATTAAAAAATACTTAATTGAAAAAGAAATGAAATCACAAGGTTAATTTATGACTAAATAAAACCATTTAAACAAGATCGGGATCAATATAAATGTGCCCCAAATGATTAGGGACTAAACCAGAAAATAACCCCAGTCACAAAAACACAACGTATGGAACAGGCTAAATCGAAATAGTGCGCAAATTAAAGAGATTAATAAAAAATAATGAAATAAATAACAGGTCTAATCCAATAGCATCACAAACAACGAGGATTAAACGCGTAAATATCCCCGAAGGTCAAAAACACGCGGAACTACGCCAAAGTCGGGTCGGGTCGCGGGGTATAGGCCGATAGGTGTAGTTTAAAGGCTATTGCCATGAGCCTAAACGGCACCGTTTTATTAACAGGTTTAAGAAACAAATTAAAGCAGTTCAAAACATTTAAACCCTCTTAAAACAAAACCCTAAAAATCCCTTTTGATTTTCGTTCTCAGCCGCAAAGAAGGAAAACGGAATCCGGTCACTTCAATGCCACGGAAATCAACGATCAGTGACCGACTTATGTCCGATCGATCGACCTCTTCCAAACCAGACCAGATCCTGACCACGGTGACCACCTCAACTTCGACTCTGACGAAGAGGGCAGACCGTCAGTTCAATCCTGAAAGGTAAGTTCCCCTCTTTTTTTTACTTTCGCGTATAGAAGGAAAAGGAAAGGAAAGTGTAGAAATTGATTCGCAAATAAAAGAGATGAAATTAGAAACACGACCTTTTTTAATCTGCTTTTTCTATTGCTGTATTATCTCTCTATTCAGTATTTGTAAAATTGTCCCCCTTACAAAATGGTTGTTTAGGTTTTTATAACCGAAGAGAAAAATAAAAATTACAACTGTTTTCATTTGTTTTCTCTGCTGCTTGTTTGTTGTTTCCGTAGGTACGGAGCAGACGTGGCTAGGGCGTACGATGCTGTTGGCGGTACGGAGGCGCGTAGGATGACGACGCGCGCGTGGTGAGCACGTGAGGTAGCTGAAGCGACGCAAGGCTTGGCTGCTAGAGTGGCGCTCCTAGAACCTTCTACGGTTTCCAAATTTTTAAACCATTCGGGCCTTAGGGTTAGGGGTATTTGGGCCGATCTGGGTTTAATACCTGATTTGGGTTTTAAATTTATTTGTAATGGACTGATGGACTTTAATAATAGTTTTTAATTTTGTATTTTTTATTTTTGGTGTGGGCCCGGGCAGATTTGGGCTCTTACACCGTCCAAACACTATTTTTACAAATCAACATATCTCAAGTTTTGAACGTAGAGCTAAAGTTCGATTCTGCGTACTTTTTTTTTTTCCCTTTTAAAGTTCATTATGACAACTAGAGAGAGTTAATATAAGCATAAATATATATTGAATAATTATAACATAAAATTAAATTAATATAAAAAATACAATAAATATAGAATTTAAAAAAGAAAAAGAAAAACTCATATATATGATATATACATATGAAACAAAAAACTCACATGCATAAACTTTTCTCTTTAACCAACAAGACTTGGTTGGCAAAAACAATGAATTTTAATTGACTTGTTCCTTTAGTCATCACTAATATTGGCATTGTATTTAACTAAACCTCTAGTTTTAATATAAACACCCAACCAGGAATTCGGGGAAGCCAACGTCTGAGTTGACTCCGGTGACCACAAGGGTCCTCAGATCCTCTTCCACGTTCTAAGACATTCGAAATAGTTCAAACCCATGACATAAAAATGGTCCCCAATCCCATTTTGCTGGTTTTCTCAAATTACTATTCTTAGTCAACTTCCTTTTGTTTTTCTAAAGACCCAATCTACTCAATTAGTCAGTAATCAAATAAATTGTTGTAAAATTGAATTGAATGGAAGCTCTAATAAAAACTGAATAACACTGTGTAGAGTCTAAAGAAAATTACAAAAAAATGAAGATTGAGAGATTGGAAAAGAAAAAGATAAAATATATATATATATAGTTTTTTGGCCTAATTTATATATTTTTTATTGGTCTGCTTGATAAAAAATAAAAGATTAATGACTTTTTTATTTATTAGTTAGTAAAATTGGAAAATGAGCGCAAAGTAAATAACAATGTTGAAAATACATACTTTTAAACATTTACAAATTTTTTCATTTTCTCCTGCTATCATTCAGATATAAAATTATTTGCTTTTTATACAATATTAGAATTAAAATAAAATTACATAATTTAAACCCATGACAAAACTTTAATCATCTAACGTTTTTTTTTTCTCACTTTCTTTTACTTGATTGTAAGGCTCAATTTCTGTCCGAGCTCAATTAACCCAAAATAAATTCAAAAAAAAATAAATTAAGCAAAACAGTTTTTTATTTTTATTACAAACTCAATAAAAACTAGCCCAAAACTCGAAGCCTAAATTAACCAAACCCTAACTCAATATCTAAGCCCAACACAAAAACAAAAATGAAAACCCTAGCTAGTCTCTTGCGCCGTACAGCCTCCAGCGCCGCACTTCTCGCACCTCCATACCTCTGCGCACCACCGCACTCCACGTCACTCCGTACCTGCAAAAAAGGACAAACAATGATAGCAGAGAAATAACAAATATATATATATATATATATATATATATATATATGGATATTTTAAGTTATAAATGTCAAAGAAAACTATTGTATTTTGGTTCTCTACACAATCAAGACAAAAGGAACAAAAAAAAACAACAAAAAAATCAAATCGGAAAAAAGAAGGTGATTTCATTCTTTTTATTTTTTGAATCTGTTTCTTTTCTTCTATTCATATATATATATATATATATATATATATATAAAAAAAGGAAACCTTACCGTCGCTCGTGTTCCGCAGCCGTGGGTGGCCGAGGACCGCCCTCTCCGATAAAAGAGGAAATTTTTCGGGCTAGGGAGTCGAAAAGTGAAAAAAAATGGCGACTTTTCGTTTTTCGGCCACCTTGGACAGTGGCGCCATCGCCGGCGACCGATGGCCGGACCTTGGATCGAAAATCGAAAAATGGGAGGATTTTGAGTGAGTTTTTTCTTTCTTTCTTTTGTTTTTTGAAGAAATGAAGTAAAAAAAAATGAAGATTTTTGAAAAAAAAAAATTGGTGAAATACAGGCACAAAACGGTGCCACTTTGCCAAGGTCATCAGCGCCAAAATAGCATCGTTTTACTCCAGACCCGCGTGCGACCTGACCCGCCAAGGGATCCTCGTGTTTTTTGTGTTGAGGGTCTATTTGCGCGGATGGTCCTTCCACCTTTTTTATTTGTTTTAGTTTAGTCCTTTTGCTACTTTTTTTATTTTTAAATTTGACCACAGAATTTGTTTGACTTTTCAACTTAGTCCCTAGTTCGTCGATCCTCTGAGGAAGGGACGCGTGTCCAGGGAATGGATTTATTGCCCATTTGGTCATTTTCCCTTTAGTGCCTTTTCATTTTGGTCTTTTCTCTTTTATCTATTTTTGATTTGCCTCAAATTTTGGTTTTAAGTTCAATTTAGTCCCTTTTCGTCATTTTTGCTATTTTATTTTCAAATTAATTAGTTAATATTATTACATCATTAAATTGGTTGATTTAGTATCAAATATTTTTTGTTTATTTACCTTTTCTTAAATAAATTTTACTTATTTTCATTATTATTCCTATTATTGCCATTTTGTTATTTATCTATTTATTTACATATTTATCTTTTATATACTTTCAAATTTTATATTATTATTAAATTAAATAATAATAATTATTATTACCATTATTAATATTTTTATTATTCTTATTATTATTAAGCTTTTAATTTGTTTTATTTAACACCTTATTCAAGTTACCTATCCTTTTATTTTAAATTTTATTTATTTATCTATTTTAAAACTATTTTTAATATCCTATTTTTATTTTTTAATTAATTTTTTAAATCAAGTTTATATTAGTTTTATTTACTTATTCACTCATTCTTTTTTTTTTTAAGAATTGGCTTGTTTATTTTATTTTTGCCATTATCATTGTTATCTTATTCCATTATTTATTTATTTACTACTTTTATGTACTTTCAAAATTTAGATTTATTATTATTATTGTTATTGTTATTGTTATTGTTATTGTTATTGTTATTGTTATTTTATTGTTATTATATTTTCATTTGCATCATTGTTCTTATTATTTTTTATGCATGTTAATATTAGGATTCGTTAACATCAATGTTATATATGCTATTTATTATTATGCATATTATGTCATTGCTATTTTAAATGTATGTTATACTATCATTATAAAGCCGTGTGTGACCTATTTTACGTTTTAAACGATTTCTTTTTGAACATAATCGAATGAATTGCACATATATCATTTCTAAATATTTCATTTTTTTTTTACCCGAATTAGTAAAAAGGAAAATCTTGGAAACAAAGGCAATGTTTCGTATTTTCGAGGTTCGAAAAGTCGTACCCTAACTTACGGGGTTTCGATTTTCTCGATAAATTCTGATAACGAATATTTTTAAAACATTTTTAATAATCTCGGGAGTTGCGAAAAGATCACATTCTAACTTACAGAATATTATTTCTTTCTAAAACCGAGATAACCGAATATCCTTCAAAATAATTTTTTGGTGTTTATTCTCGTTTTGGGAATTTAAGACATTGCATCCTAACTTACGAGACGTAATCCTTTTTCCCGTTTAATGTGAAATACACCTTTTTCTGTAAAAAAAAAAAAATTCTAAGCAATGTTTTAACAAAGGATCGTATTTTTTATCTCTTCAATTTTTTGATTTTCGACACTAAGACATTAATTAATCAACTAGGTGCTAATTTTGGGTGTTACGAGGGTGCTAATCCTTCCTCGTGCGTAACCGACTCCCGAACCTATTTTTCTAAGTTTCGTAGACCAAAACCGTTGTTTTAATAAATCAAATCTATTATTAAAATGACCAAATTACGAGGTGACCCGATCACACCTCATCAAAAAGTATTGGTGGCGACTCCCATTTTTTGTTTTCATTTCTTAAATCAAAGTCGACCCTGTTTTTCAAAAGAAAAAGCTTGGCGACTCCGTTGGGGACTAAGAGAGTCGAGCCATAAATTGATTAATTTTTGTCTTTTTGTCAAAAAATCAAAAATCTGTTTTAAATTTACGATTGCTCCATTTTATCTGTCCTTTTCGTGGTTTTCATCATAATATGTTTGCTTTGTTTGTTTAAATATGTTAATGTGTGTCAGCATTTTTGCGTTGCATAAGTTGGTCGGATTTTACCTCTCTTAAGTGGGAGCGAGAAGCTATTCCTTCGTGAGGTCTTCACCTCCGTATAGGATAGTGGATCGCTTTCAGGATACATCCGTACCTATGTCTTCATGAGATTTTCATCTCCATATAACCATAGGAAAATGTATTCCCCTGAACTGAACTCGGTCCATATAAGCCTATGATGGGTGAAGATCGAGGAATCTGTCAGTTCAAGTACCTTTACTTTAGGACCAAACCGCATATAATGAGCCCTAAGAGCCTACCCTAGGTAGAACCACACCGAACCCCTAGAGGTCATCCAAATAGGTGCTCGATTTGTTATTTTGTACTGATGTGTTTCTTTTGTTATGATTGCATTGCATTTTCATCATAGAAAAAAGGGTGTTGATTCACGTTCAATTGCTAAATAAAGAGCTTTTCATGGAAAATGAATTTCTTGATAAAATGGAGTACAATACGGTCGTCTGAATATGGTCTAAGTAAACACAATGAGAGAAGAGTGAGAGTCCGAGAAGGAGTACATGACTTTGCTTCAGGATTCAAGCCAACAAAGATTATTCGGGAGCCGTTAATGTATCGACTTACTTAAAGAAGCTAACAAACATCACGAGGATGAGTGAGCAGTGGGTTGCAACCTGGATCAAGCAAAAAGGAGATAATAGAGACATCTCTTGGAAAATTCGCAAGATTTGATCTAAACATCTGGATATGAAGAAAATGATCGATGTAACATCCCAAAATTTGAGTGTCAGTTGGTTGCTTGTGTTAGCTTGGGTAGTATTGTTTGTGTGCTTAGCATAGCCTTGTGAAGGCTTGATTTTATTTATGAAGCTAGAGTAATTCTTAGTATTTAAAATTTAATGAAGTGGACTAGGTGATCTTGACACTTAAGATAATTTAAGTGTTAAATTCTAGCACATAAGGAGTTAGTGGCAAGGTGGTTATGATGCATGAAGGGTTGCTTAAGGGAAGAGGTTCGAGTAGCATGGGTTACATTTGGAAAACTTTATTTTTATGCACCTTTGCATCAAGTGTAAGCCAAGCTATTCTTATGGTAGGTTGGACTTTCAAATTTTTGGCAAGTTGAATATTAGAATAGGAAAGCTTGTATTTTGGGATAAGAATCTTAAGACTTATGGAAGGATGGGGGGACAAAGGGCTTGGATGATGGAGAGTGTTTTGGAAACTATCCTAAGGCCATTAGTCCATGAATGTGGACGGCATGTGTGGCTAGGGGGTGGCCGAATGTTGATAGGAAGTTGGGGGGTTTGGTTGGCCAATTTTAGCATTTTGTGCACCATTTGGCATTTCTTCTTTTCCTCTCCAAAAGTTTTCTTCCTTAGCCGAATGTGTCTTGGCAATAAGGTGAATTTTGTTTTAGTTTTAGCATTTGTTTTCTTGTTTTGTGTTAAAACCGAAAAGACCATAGTGGTTTGCTAAATTTTCTCTTAAGCATTTGGCCGAATATACAATTGAGTCTCTCACATATTTTTTATTCTCCTTGTAGCCTAAAACCAACCCTCTTCCCTTTCATCTTTTTCTTCATCATTAGTGGTTGGCCGAATCTTCCATCTCCCCATTTCATCTTTTTCTTTCTTCCACTTTTGCTCAAAACCGAAAGTACCATCTCCTCCCTTGCATCTTTTTCTTTTTCTTCTCTCAAACTTTTGTGTCAAAATCCTCTCCACCTTCCTTTGCCGAAATCCCTCTCTTACATTTCACTTTCTTTTTCTTTCTTTTTCCCCACTCTAACCAAATCTTCCTCCATCATCTAACACCATAGCCGAATCTTCTTTCTCTCTTTTGGTGTTATCTTGGCTGAATATCATCAAGGGTAGATTTTCTAAGTGTTCGTTTATAATCAATTTTGGATGATAGGTAAGTGTTCATGGCCAAATTTCCTTATTTCTTTTCTTTTCTCTCAATCGTTTTTCATGAGGTCAAAAGCCAAATTTTTGGGCTTGTTAACAAGGTTCTAATCGTTCTTAGAAACCGATTTCTTTTAGGCTCTTTGGGACTTTGGAAGCAATCGATCTAAGACTTATTTATCTAGCAATCAAAGTTGGTAAGTCAAGTGGTAAGGATTCATGTGGATTCATTATTCTTTTAATGGTTGAAAAGCTAAAGGCTATTGGAATTAAGGTGTGATGTTGAACAAATGGTCTTGATTATAGTTTTGTGGTTTGGCCGAATGTAGGACAAGGTGATCTAGTCTGGTAGATCGGGTCTTCAAATTTAGTACTTAGTTTGTGACAGTGTGTACCTTACACACTTTATAACTCGGTTTATATATATATATTAATAAACTAATCATGTTACAAAAGTGGAAAACTATGAGATCTTGATATGATACCTTGATGGGTATGAACAAGGACTCGGGTAAGTCCGTTTCGATATGATGTTGTTATATGTTGATTTATATCATGATTTAAGATATATATGTTTGTTATATGATCATATTACAAATGAGCATGATGGCATGATTTACTCTTGTAAGACATTGGTTTGGGTAAATTGAGAGGAGGGGGAAGGATTTGATATCCGTGTCTTTGGGACACCAGAGGTTTGGCACCTCCAGTGGTTTGGTACCACAGTTATTTCGTGTCTTTGGGACACCAGAGGTTTGGCACCTCATAGCGACTCGTCCTAGTGGCTTAGTACCACGGTGGGTTGGCCCCACTTTCGATATATTGGGATCGTCGCCAGTGATTTGGTATCACACGTGGGTTGGCCCCACAACTTGATTATTTGTGACTTTGGGTCACCAGTGATTTGGCATCACATTATTGGATATCGTGACTTTGGGTCACCAGTGGTTTGGCACTACCAGTGGTTTGGTACCACCGGGGTAGAAAAGGAGTTATGGATGGCTAGGTTGGGTGCATCATATATATATTGCTTGGTTATGAATTGTGTAAGGATGTTGTATTAATCGGGGGAAGGATTTATTCACTGAGTCTCGGTGACTCACCTTCTCCTTTATCTTTTTAGGTGATTCTTAGATCGCGGAGGAGGAGCCGGATGAACTCGAGGAGGCCATGAAATAAAAATTTGGTTTTATAAGAACTTTGATTTGGGTACTTTATTTTAACTTAATTTGGTTTACATCTTTATTTGGATTTGTAATAAGGCCTCTTTAATTATGTTTTTGGATTATTTATATGCTTTGGGTTTGTTTTAAATATGGCTTATAAATTACATGATTGAGATATTAATTTGAGCACAAAGTTTTCTAAACTATAAAAACGCAATAGTTTTCAAAATCTTACCATCGGGTAAACAAAATCATTTGATAGTAAAATTTCAACTTAAATGTTTTCGACAACTTAAATGATTTCCAAATTGAAGTTTCTACATTCAAATGCAAACGGTTTTCAAAGTAAGAATTCGGCTTTTACTTAAAATGATATAAATGTTTTCTAGCCTATGAATTGTCAATTAAGTTTTTAAAAGATTTACTTACGGGATTTTAAAAAAAGTAAACTATCGATTCTTAACTAATCATACACTTATTTTCTTTAATTAAATTGAAAACTAGATTTTTCTTCAAAACGTTTTTCTCTGTGGCATGTCAGATTCGGTCATGGCATGTTGACCGAGTTTGGGGTGTTACAAATTGGTATCAGAGCTAAGTTCAAAAGCTCGACTGTGGGCCCAAGGCCCAAAATGATTTAAAGTATGGTCTTAAAATGTTTTTTTATTAAAATTATATGATTTGAAAGGCATGGCACCGAGTTTTCGACACCGATCCACCCGGGTAAGTACTTCAAACTGTTGATTTTGATGATATGATGATGATGGTATAGTAGTAGGAACTACTCTAGAGACTCGAAACTATAGGTTGGATGTACTCGCGAAATAACCTCTTATTAAAACTATTCATAAAACTGTGTTTTAAAAATAGTGGAATAATGACTAATACATAAAATTTTTAAATCAGCTAAGTCAAGACTTTAGACATGAGCACTCGAGGTCAGGGTCGTGTTATGCGTGGACGCGGTAGGGGTAGGATGGCTGTGTCTGAGCCAGTGAGGTTGGGTCAAGGATCCGAGAATGAGGTACCACCACCCCCACCACCAGCGGTTGGAGTTGAGTTTCAGGAGCAAACGGGGGATGATGCAGTGTCTCAGGCGATGCTGCGAGTTCTTGAGAGAGTAGCTGGAATAGGAGGAGGCACGGGGCTCAAAAATCTGTACCTGAGTGACTCCGAGCCAATGGAGTTGAGGTATTTCGAGGTGTTTCGGGTGTAGCTCCCAGTACGGCCGAATATTGGTTAGAGGCGACAGAGCGAATCATGGATGACTTAGATCTGAATTCTGAGGAAAAGCTAAAGGGGATAGTGTCGCTTCTTCGAGATGAGTCATATCAGTGGTGGCTCACGGTGAGGAATAGTGCTGCGGCGGAGGATCTTACTTGAGACTATTTCAAGGCAGCATATCAGAAGAAATATATTGGGTCTAGTTACATTGATGCGCAACATAAGGCATTTCTGAGTTTGGTCCAGGGGAGTAAGTTCGTATCAGAATATGAAGTAGAATTTTTAAGATTGAGCCGGTATGCTAGAGGTATCGTGGTTTCAGAACATAAGCGATGTGCTCGGTTCGAGGATGGATTGAGGGATGAGCTGAGACTACTGATTGCTCTACATTAGGAGCGAGAGTTTGCAGTGCTAGTTGAAAAGACTAAGATAGCTGAAGGGATAAAAGAATCTGTAAGGCAGAATCACGACAGGAACAAACATAAGAGAAGTTTTGGATCATCCGGTCACCAGTAATTCTCGAGAAGAGGTTAGGTAGAATTGACCGAATCGATCGGAAGGCTCATTCGCTAATCAAGGACCAGATCTGATAATCGATGTGGAAAATATCATTGGGGAAATGTGGACCGGAGGGAAAGGATGTTTTGAGTGTGGCTCATCGGATCATTGTGTGAGGGATTGTCCACGTAAGCTAGCCAGAATCGGTGAGGGTCAAGGTCGTGCTCGATTCAGAAGGAGGACCATCACCGCAGAGGTCGTGGTAATGGTAGAGGAAGTAATAGTTTTGGTTGAGGCCGCGGAGCATCCGGCAGAGGTGCAAGCAACACTGAGGCAAGACAGTCTGGGTTGGTGTATGCAGCGAGGCGTCAAGAGGAGGGTGACGCACCGGACATCATAACCGGTACGTTCTTAATTTTTGGTGTACCATATACTGCTTTGATAGATGTGGGTTCGATGCATTCGTATGTTGCTAGTAGCATAGTAGAGACCATGAACCTAAACTCTGAGACTACTTCTAGGAGGATGACAGTACTTAGCCCTCTAGGTCACTCTGTAGAAGTAAATAAGCTGTATAGAGAAGTACCCTAGAACTCCAAAGGGTAATGTTTGTAGCTGATCTGATGGAACTACCGTTTAGGGAGTTCAATCTGATTCTTAGGATGGACTGGTTGGTCAAGTACCAAGAGAGTTTGGATTGCGCTGCTAAGCGCATGGTTTTGAAGACAACTGAGGGTGAAGAGGTGGTTATGATAGGTAATAGAAGAGATTATCTATCCAACGTGGTATCTGCGTTGAAAGCAGTGAAGTTGGTCAGGAAGGGCTGTGAGGCATTTGTGGTTCATGTGTGTGCTTTGGAAGCTAGAAGTCTACTGTAGGAAATGTTCGAACAATGAAGGAATATGCTGATGTATTCCCAGAAGAACTTCCGGACTGCCTCCGGATCATGAAGTTGAATTTGGTATAGATTTGTTACCAGGAACTGCGCTAGTGTCAATTACTCCGTATAGGATGGCACTGAAGGAATTGGTGGAATTAAAGGCTCAGATTTAGGAGTTGTTGGATCGAGGTTTTATCCGACCAAGTGTTTCGCCTTGGGGAGCATCGGTACTTTTTGTCAAGAAGAAGGATGGTACGATGCGGATGTGCATAGACTACCACCAGTTGAATAAGCTAACGATCAAAAACAAGTATCCTTTGTCGAGGATAGATGACTTGTTTGATCAGCTTAAAGGGGCAGCGGTTTTCTCCAAGATTGATTTAAGGTCTGGATATCATCAGCTAAAGGTGAAAGAGGCTGATATCCATAAAACGGCATTTCGCACTCGGTATGGGCACTATGAGTTTCTGGTAATGCCTTTTGGATTGACTAACGCCTCGGCAGCTTTCATGGACATGATGAATCGAGTATTACAGCAGTTTTTGGATCAGTTTGTTATAGTATTTATAGACGATATTTTGGTATACTCCAAGTCAGAGGAGGAGCATGATGCGCATTTGCGAGTAGTGTTGCAGATTTTGAGGGAAAAACAGCTATATGCCAAATTTAGTAAGTGCGAATTCTAGCTTAGGGAGGTGACTTTCTTGGGTCACGTAGTATCAGCTGAGGGGATTAGAGTGGATCCTCGAAAGATCGAAGCAGTGTTGGATTGGAAGCCGCCTAAGTCAGTGGCTGAGATTCAGAGTTTTCTAGGTCTAGCGGGGTATTACCGAAGATTTGTGGAAGGATTTTCTTTGATAGCAACACCTATGACCAAGTTATTGAGGAAAGGAGTTCCATTTGTGTGGACTGAGAAGCAACAAGAAAGTTTTGACAAGTTAAAGAAAATTCTGACTGAAGCTCCGGTTTTAATTCAACCTGAGACAGGCAAGGAATTCACGGTTTACTGTGATGCATCACATACTCGTTTGGGATGTGTGCTGATGCAGGAAGGGAAGGTAGTGGCTTATGCATCTCGACAGTTGAGACCACATTAAGTTAATTATCCGACGCATGACTTGGAATTAGCTGCAGTGGTTCTTGCCTTGAAGATTTGGAGACACTATTTGTACGAAGAGAAGTCGATAGTCTACACGGATCACAAGAGTCTAAAGTATCTTTTGACTCAGAAGGATTTGAATTTGAGGCAGCGCAGATGGATTGAATTGTTGAAGGACTACGACTGTTAGATTGAGTATCATCCGGGCAAGGCTAACATGGTGGCAGACGCGTTGAGCCGTAAGGTTGTATCAGACTTAAGATCGATGTTTGCTCGTCTTAGTTTATACGACGATGGGAGTCTTTTGGCAGAATTGCAAGTCAAGCTGACTTGGTTAGAGCAGATCAAGAAGAAACAGTTAGAGGATGATGGTTTGAATGATCGGAGGTTGCAGGTTCAGAATGGTGGTTTAGAGGATTATAGTTTGTCCAGTGATGGAGTATTGTGTTTTCAAGGGAGAGCTTGTATGCTGAAAGATGTCGAGTTGAGGCAGAAAATTTTTCGGGACACACATAGCAGTCCATACGCTATGCATCCTAGAGGTAGCAAGATGTATCGGGATTTAAGAGAGCAATTTTGGTGGCCAGGTCTGAAGTGGGAGGTAACTGAGTTTGTGGGTAAATGTCTGACGTGTCAGCAAGTCAAAGCTGAGCATCAGTTACCGTCTGGGTTACTTCAGTCGGTGAAGATTCCACAGTGGAAGTCGGAAAGGATCACTATGGACTTTGTCAGTGGATTACCTCTTACACCTAGCAAGAAGGATTCAGTTTTGGTGATTGTCGATCGTCTGACTAAGTCAGCTCATTTCATTCTGGTAAGGGTGGATTACTCGCTTCAGAAGTTAGCTAAGTTGTATGTGGCGGAGATAGTGAGGTTGTACGGTGTGCCAGTGTCGATCATCTAAGACAGAGATCCTAGATTTACGTCGAGGTTTTGGAAAGCGTTACATTAGGCTTTGGGTACGCGGTTGGATTTTAGGACCGCATTTCATCCACAGTCCGACGGGCGATCGAAAAGAGTTATCTGATTTTAGAGGATATCTTTGAGATGATGTGTTTTGGACTTGAGAGGTGGGAAGAGTTTTACCATTAGTGAGTTCGCATACAACAATAGTTATCGAGCAAGCATTAAGATGGCACCATATGAGGCGTTGTATGATAGGAGGTGTCGCACACCTACATCTTTGGACGAGTTGGGTGAGCGTCAGATGTTAGGACCAGAGTTGGTTACAGAGACTGAGGATAAAGTTAAGATGATTCAGGCTCGTTTGAAGAAAGCTTCGGATAGGCAAAAGTCTTATGCCAATCTCAAGCGAAGGGATATAGAGTTTGCTGTGGGTGACAAGGTTTTTCTGAAGGTCTCGCCATGGAAGAAGGTATTAAGATTTGGGAGAAAAGGCAAGTTGAGTCCAAGGTTTATTAGGCCGTCTAAGGTGTTCAGACGAGTGGGACCATTATCCTATCAGCTTGAATTGCCAGTAGAGCTGAGTCAAATTCACGATGTGTTCCATGTCTCCATGCTTAGACTCTATCGTTCTGATCCATCGCATGTCGTGGCAGTAGAGGAAATAGAGGTGAGTCCAGATTTGACAGTGGAAGAGGAACCAGTACAGATTCTAGATCGAGACGTGAAAGTTTTGCGTGAGAAGTCAGTTCCTATAGTAAAGGTCTTATGGCGGAACCATGGCGTAGAAGAAGCTACGTGGGAACCAGAGGATGTTATGAGGCAGCAGTACCCTCAACTCTTTTGATCAGGTAATTTCGAGGACGAAATTATTTTTAAGGGGGTAGAATTGTAACATCCCAAAATTTAAGTGTCAGTTGGTTGCTTGTGTTAGCTCGGGTAGTATTGTTTGTGTGCTTAGCATAGCCTTGTGAAGGCTTGATTTTATTTATGAAGCTAGAATAATTCTTAGTATTTAAAATTTAATGAAGTGGACTAGGTGATCTTGACACTTAAGATAATTTAAGTGTTAAATTCTAGCACATGAAGAGTTAGTGGCAAGGCGGTTATGATGCATGAAGGGTTGCTTGAGGGAAGAGGTTCGAGTAGCATGGGTTACATTTGGAAAACTGTATTTTTATGCACCTTTGCATAAAGTGTAGGCCAAGCTATTCTTATGGTAGGTTGGACTTTCAAATTTTTGGCAAGTTGAATATTAGAATAGGAAAGCTTGTATTTTGGGATAAGAATCTTAAGACTTATGGAAGGATGGGGGGACAAAGGGCTTGGATGATGGAGAGTGTTTTGGAAACTATCCTAAGGCCATTAGTCCATGAATGTGGATGGCATGTGTGGCTAGGGGGTGGCCGAATGTTGATAGGAAGTTGGGGGTTTGGTTGGCCAATTTTAGCATTTTGTGCACCATTTGGCATTTCTTCTTTTCCTCTCCAAAAGTTTTCTTCCTTAGCCGAATGTGTCTTGGCAATAAGGTGAATTTTGTTTTAGTTTTAGCATTTGTTTTCTTGTTTTGTGTTAAAACCGAAAAGACCATAGTGGTTTGCCAATTTTCTCTTAGGCATTTGGCGAATATACAATTGAGTCTCTCACATATTTTTATTCTCCTTGTAGCCTAAAACCAACCCTCTTCCCTTTCATCTTTTCTTCATCATTAGTGGTTGGTGGATCTTCCATCTCCCATTTCATCTTTTCTTTCTTCCACTTTTGCTCAAAACCGAAAGTACCATCTCCTCCTTGCATCTTTTTCTTTTCTTCTCTCAAACTTTTGTGTCAAAATCCTCTCCACCTTCCTTTGCGAAATCCTCTCTTACATTTCACTTTCTTTTTCTTTCTTTTTCCCCACTCTAACCAAATCTTCCTCCATCATCTAACACCATAGCCAAATCTTCTTTCTCTCTTTTGGTGTTATCTTGGCCGAATATCATCAAGGGTAGATTTTCTAAGTGTTCGTCTATAATCGATTTTGGAGGATAGGTAAGTGTTCATGGACAAATTTCCTTATTTCTTTTCTTTTCTCTCAATCATTTTTCATGAGGGCAAAAGCCAAATTTTTGGGCTTGTTAACAAGGTTCTAATCATTCTTAGAAACCGATTTCTTTTAGGCTCTTTGGGACTTTGGAAGCAATCGATCTAAGACTTATTTATCTAGCAATCAAAGTTGGTAAGTCAAGTGATAAGGATTCATGTGGATTCATTATTCTTTTAATGGTTGAAAAGCTAAAGGCTATTGGAATTAAGGTGTGATGTTGACTGAATGGTCTTGATTATAGTTTTGTGGTTTGGTAGAATGTAGGACAAGGTGATCTAGTCTGTAGATCGGGTCTTGAAATTTAGTACTTGCGTTTGTGACAGGTGTGTACCTTACACACTTTATAACTTGGTTTATATATATATATATTAATAAACTAATCATGTTACAAAAGTGGAAAACTATGAGATCTTAATATGATACCTTGATGGGTATGAACAAGGACTCGGGTAAGTCTGTTTCGATATGATGTTGTTATATGTTGATTTATATCATGATTTAAGATATATATGTTTGTTATATGATCATATTACAAATGAGCATGATGGCATGATTTACTATTGTAAGACATTGGTTTGGGTGAATTGAGAGGAGGGGGAAGGATTTGATATCCGTGTCTTTGGGACACCAGAGGTTTGGCACCTCCAATGGTTTGGTACCACAGTTATTTCATATCTTTGGGACACCAGAGGTTTGGCACCTCATAGCGACTCGTCCCAGTGGCTTAGTACCACCGTGGGTTGGCCCCACTTTCGATATATTGGGATCGTCGCCAGTGATTTGGTATCACACGTGGGTTGGCCCCACAACTTGATTATTTGTGACTTTGGGTCACCAGTGATTTGGCATCACATTATTGGATATCGTGACTTTGGGTCACCAATGGTTTGGCACCACCAGTGGTTTGGTACCACACGGGGTAGAAAAGGAGTTATGGATGGCTAGGTTGGGTGCATCATATATATATTGCTTGGTTATGAATTGTGTGAGGATGTTGTATTAATCGGGGGAAGGATTTATGCACTGAGTCTCGGTGACTCACCTTCTCCTTTATCTTTTCAGTTGATTCTTAGATCGCGGAGGAGGAGCCGGATGAACTCGAGGAGGCCATGAAATAAAAATTCGGTTTTATAAGAACTTCGATTTGGGTACTTTATTTTAACTTAATTTGGTTTACATCTTTATTTGGATTTGTAATAAGGCCTCTTTAATTATGTTTTTGGATTATTTATATGCTTTGGCTTTGTTTTAAATATGGCTTATAAATTACATGATTGAGATATTAATTTGAGCACAAAGTTTTCTAAACTATAAAAACGCAATAGTTTTCAAAATCTTACCATCGGGTAAACAAAATCGTTTGATAGTAAAATTTCAACTTAAATGTTTTCGACAACTTAAATGATTTCCAAATTGAAGTTTCTACATTCAAATGCAAACAGTTTTCAAAATAATAATTCGACTTTTACTTAAAATGATATAAATGTTTTCTAACCTATGAATTGTCAATTAAGTTTTTAAAAGATTTACTTACGGGATTTTAGAAAAAGTAAACTATCGATTTTTAACTAATCATACACTTATTTTCTTTAATTAAATCGAAAACTAGATTTTTCTTCAAAACGTTTTTCTCTGTGGCATGTCAGATTCGGTCATGGCGTGTTGACCGGGTTTGGGGTGTTACAATCGATGTCTTCACTTGGAGTATGAGGGAAAGGCCGTATATGTATCCGTTTTATGTAAAGAAATTTGTTTTCTAGAAAGTTGTTCTAATAGAATTGAATCAAAATCAATGCCTCTTTTTGCATTCATTTGCATTGCATCATGTGAAGAAAAACTCATAAAAGACCCTAAAATCGTGGCAATTACCCTGGAATATCATTATGGTACACGAAGAAAGACTAAAGCCATGGACCAAAGGTTGAAGAGATTAGAGCAAATGCAAATACAGATGCAAGAGCAATTGGCCAAAATTCAACAAGATATGAGGAATCAGATGCTAGAATTTCAAAGAAACATGATGAGCCAATTAACCCAAATGCTAGCTGGAGGGTTAGAAAAAGGAAAAAGCCCTATAGTTAATTTTGGGGACGATAACGAGAACCCCGCTTATCATTCAGGCTTTATCCCAACAAACACCCAAGCACAACCAGATGCATATCCACAAAGGGTGTCTATTAACATTAGACCACGATACCAGACCGGTACTTTGACACCAGTGAACTTCCCAACAGTTTCTGGTTCTAGTCCAGGGGATAATCCAATCAATCCTGTGGTCCTTGATCTGGATGATCTAGGGGAAACAAAAAAGGCAAGAGTGGAGCTCCCAAAACAATTTGAAGATCGTTACAAACAAAAAAGGCAAGAGAGGAGATCTCAAATCAATACTTTAAAGGCCCTAAGGAAGAGGGAAAATGAGGTGAATAATGCGAGTAAGTATAACAATGACAATTCAAAGTTGATTACCGTAAGCCAGCCAATGACGACAACTACTAGCCATCAGGTCCCCAAGGTAATATTCCAATCCAAAACCGAACTAAGAAAAACTCCAGTTCACGCCCATCCCAATCGCAAATAGGGAGTTGTACCAAAGTTTATTTGATGCACATATAGTATCCCCTTTCTACCTAAAACCTATGCAGCCTCCGTTTCCCAAATGGTACGACGCGAGCGTCCCAATGCAAGTACTATGCGGGAATCACATGACACTCGATTGAGAATTGCACCACTTTCAAAAAGATAATTGAAAGACTCATCAAAATGGGTATTGTGAAATTTGATGATCCATCTGGTGCAGAAAATCCATTACCCAACCATTCGGACAAAGGGGTAAACACGATAATCGAGAGTGTAGGGAAGAAAATCAAGACAGATGTAGCAGAAGTGAAAACCCTGCTGAGGGAGGTTTGGGAGAAAATGGTAGAAGATGGATTAATCACACAGGATTTAGGGGAGAAACCTAGAGAAGCAAGGAACTACTATGAGTTCAGTAATGAAGAGGGTCACGAGATCCAAAAGTGCAATGAATTCAGAGCCTTGGTGCAAGGCCTGATGGACAATAAAGAACTAGAATTCTTTAAATATACTGAAGGCCTGGAAGGAATGTTCAGAAATTGGAGCATCAATGTTATATCCGAAGAAGGAATTGGAAGAAAAAAATTATCAGGCATTTGCCCTTTTGAGCTTGGAAGTGTTTTAAATAATGAGACTGTGGAAGAGATCCCTGTAATTTTTAGAGCTAATTTAGTGTAATATTTGAAACACGCTTGTTGCTTTAAGTCTAGAAGCAATACGAATCTTTTTGTGAAATAGACTCGTGTCCAACATCTTTATTTCAATAAAAAAATGCATTTTTGTGTCTGAATTTGAGCAAATATTCTTTTATTCCTTCATTCATATTCATATCAAATAAATAATTGTTCTCAGATTCATTTATTCTTTGGATATTCCTTCGTGCCCACAACAGGTCTCTAGATATCAATGACATGAGCGACGCTTCTACTGACCCATAATTTCCTTTGAAGCTAGACATGTGTTTAAAGGGATCTTAGGACTTTGAAGATGACAGAAACTGTAATTTATCTCCATATTTGTTAAGGATGGTAGAACAAGATCCTACCTTACAAAGAGTCAGTGGACATTGTGAGCCTAGGAGAAGAGAAAGAGGTGAAGATCGGAGCCTGTATCATCGTAGAGACAAAGCGAGACGTGTAACACCCCTAACCCAAGTCCGTCGCTGGATTAGGGTTACGGGTATTACCAAGTAAGTTAAAACTCCAGTTCAATCATTTGAATCTTAGTTGAACAACTTTATCAAATAATTAATCATAAACAGACAATTCACACATGTGTAACAATGCTTGATATATTAATCCAAGTCATATACGATATAATCATCGATAAACATAAAATGACCATACAATGTGTATTACGACAATATCACATAACAATACAGATTTCATGCATCACATTTGTCAAAACAATCTTGATCTATAAAATTTATAAACAACTAAACTATTTGTAACTAATTAATTTAAATAAGTATGCTTCGAATGTCAAAGCATAATGCTTCATATTAAGACCAATTTCATATGGCATAAAATCTATTTCCACATAATCGAATACAATCAACTTATTACACATCACACATATACTTATGTATTTGGCCAAATATACAAAGTCTCATTTATAATGTTTCATGTTTGTTACTTAGCACAAACTGAGTTTGATAGTTTCATGCACTCAATTAAATTAAGCAATCTCACAAGCCAAATACATATATATATGTATACATCATCATTATGCACATTTCCTTAGTCAAGTATGAGCCTAAACTTATTTAAACATTTTAATCACATTTGCAAATATCACCTAAGTTTGGACGAATACACATACATGCATTGCTCAATATAATTCATCCTTTGTAAATCAACCAAAGTTGGTACACATATATATAATTTCCGAATGATGCTCAACTAAAATACATACTTACTTTGAATATATATACATATATGAAAAGATGTATTTAAATGCCGAAACACTTGGCTAATTTAACACAAACATTGGCATTACAAACAAGCACTCATATAGAACACATAATGCATAAGCTTGACAACCCATAACTGAATAGTTGAAAACCAAACACTTTAATCTCATAGACAAGAACAAATAAAACCGAACTTACAACGGATGTTTAAGCCATTTTCGCATGGCTATATTATATATATAAACAAAACATCATTCACACACACTTGGCTAGCCTATACATGCCTTTGATTCTATATAACTAGCTTGAAAAAAATACCAAAAGGGATGATAGTGTGGTTGACTTCTCTGACGATCCTGTGAGCCAGTTGCTGAATCCAAAATCTATAAAATCAACAATGAGCGTACACAGAGTAAGCTTAATAGCTTAGTAAGTCTCAAGCAAATCTTATTTTCACTGTAAAACGTTTAAGCATTATAATCTTTAATCTTTAAGCACATAGCATTAAAAATAAACATTTCAACATGTGAATCAACCATTGTCGAATGCTATTAATTCATTAACCTAAGTACTTGTACTTTATTAACATAACATGTAATTCATCAAAACACAAAGGATATATATATTGCAAATATTTGCATACTTCAAGTCAAATGAGTACACACTCATACCAATCACATAAACTCATTTATACACAAATGAAAACACATCCAATTACTTTCACTCTTAACATTTTTCACTTATAGCCGAATTTCCAAATAACTTATTTAAACTCAACTTCTAATATAAAGTGTTTGCACACAACAATAGTAAGCTTAATAGCTTTTATCCAAATTCAAATTGAATCACCAACCATATCTCATCATACTTAATTCGAATCATAGTACAACAACTTACCTTGCTCATTGTAAACACCAAAAGCATATACTTACATGAGCTTTTAGCTCATTGCAGTAAATTATGTTTCACTTTGTATAAGTCACAAGTTCTTTGTTTATAACGTATCACCGGCATTAAGCACCGCTAGGCATCAAAGCTCGAAATATACACCGGCAGATTAAGCACGCTAGACCGAGGTCCGAATATAAACACCAGCATTTAGCACCGCTAGGCAATAAGCCCAATATAATTCACCGGCACAAGGCCTGCTAGGCTTTAAGCCCGAATATCAACATTGCTAAACATTCATTTCACATTACTTTGTGCTAAATTCACAACATTTCGTATACTTCGTATTTCTTCTACATATCAACCGAACTTAGTTATTCATATTACTAAAAACAAGATAGAGTTAATCCAATAATACATACTACTACATTCGGCCATCATATAGATTTATACTAAAAATCATCAAATATTATCATATGATATGTTCACAATTAATTCTTTAACACATACTTGCTTAGGGACTTACCTTTGATTATCAATGGACCACTTAAACCGACTATTCGACAACCTTCGTCTTTCCCCGATCCAAATTTGTTTTTCTTTGTTCTTGATCTAAACATATCAAAAATAAACTCATTCAAGTACATGTCATTTCAATTTAGTCCCAAAGCACATAAATGGGTAAATTACCATTTTACCCCTAATGTTTCACACTTTTACAATTTAGTCCTATTTGCATAAAACACAAAATACACAAAATTTCTCAATACTACTCAAGGGCCGAATATGCATAGGAACTATACAAGTCCATTTCTTTCATTTATTTTGCAAATAAGCCCCTCTAAAAATTTACTTTTACAAATTAGCCCTAAATATTTAATTTCACCAAATCTTCCAATACAAAAACATACTAATCTTTAACATATCTTAAATTTAAAACCATCAAACATCAAAAACCATATGAACATGTCAATGGCCGAACATCAAGCATGCTTAGATTTAAAAATTCTAACATGGGTCAGCTACTATTCGAAGCAACGATATCAAAAACGTAAAATTATCGAAAACCGAATCAAACTAACCTTGAATTTGAGCTTATAGGTGCCGAAAATCAAAAGAAATAAAACCCTTCTTCTTTCTCCACTATTCAGCCAAGAACACAAAAGATGATAATGGATTTTCTTTTGTTTTATTTTAGCTTATATTATGTTATTTACATAATTACTAATATAACCCTTTAATAAAAATTAAAACTAACATATATAATACGGACAATAGTGACTTTAGCCGTCCACTAAGTTAGAAAATGGGCTTTTTGCCCTTCAAGGACCCTATATTAAGAAACCACTAACACTTGGGCACTTTTCACTATATTTGAAACTTTTACCTTTTTCGCGATTATGTCCTTTTTCTAAATTAAACACACAAACAATTAAATTTTTCTACGAAATTTTCACACACATTAAATCACATATAATAAGCACAGAATATATCATTTAAATATATTTTAGACTTGGATTCGGGTCCCGAAACCACCGTTCCAATTAGGGTCAAATTCAGACTGTTACAACTCTTTCCCCCTTAGGGATTTTCGTCCTCGAAAATCTTACCATTAAACAAAGTCGGATATTGTTGCCTCATTGAATCCTCAGGCTCCCACGTAGCCTCTTCAACCCCGTGCCGATTCCATAGTACTTTCACTAATGGAATTCTCTTGTTTCTCAACTCTTTCATTTCTCGAGCTAAAATACGGATCGGTTCTTCCTCATACGTCATATCGGATCGGATTTCAATCTCAGACAGAGTGATCACATGTGACGGATCTGATCTATATCTACGAAGCATTGAAACGTGAAATACGTTGTATATCTTTTCTAATTTAGAGGGAAACTTCAATCTATAAACAACAGGTCCAATACGTTTGATGATCCCGTACGGTCCAATGAATCTCGGACTTAGTTTGCCTTTTCGACCAAATCGGAGTACCTTCTTCCCCGGAGAAACTTTCAAGAATACCCGATCTCCAACTCAAAACTCAATGTCTTTGCGTTTCAAATTAGCGTAGGACTTTTGACGATCCGAGCTAGCTTTCAAACTATCTATGATTATAGCCACTTTCTGTTCTGTCTCTTTGATCAAATCAACCCCATGTATCTTATTTTCACTGAGCTCTGTCCAATACAATGGTGTACGACACTTGCGGCCATATAGAGCTTCATAAGGTGCCATTTTGATACTCAATTGAAAATTGTTATTATAAGTAAATTCAATTAAAGGTAAGTATTTTTCCCACGTACCTTCAAACTCGAGGACGCAACATCTCAACATGTCCTCAAGTATCTGAATGGTTCGCTCAGACTGACCGTCTGTCTGTGGATGGAAGGCTGTGCTAAAGTGGAGTTTAGTACCTAAAGCATCTTGCAACTTCTTCCAAAACAGTGATGTAAACCTCGGGTCTCTGTCTGAAATAATGGAACTTGGCACACCATGTAATCTCACAATCTGTGATACATACAATTCAGCAAGTTTGTCGATCGAATAATCCGTACGAACTGGAACAAAGTGAGTTGATTTGGTCAGTCTATCCACTATAACTCAGACTGCATCTTTCTTGCTCAGTGTCGTAGGCAAACCGAATATAAAGTCCATAGTAATTCTATCCCACTTCCATTCAGGTATCATGATCGGCTGAAGTAATCTAGAGGGCACTTGATGCTCAGCTTTTACTTGCGGACATATTAAACACTTCGAAACAAATTCAGATATATCCCTTTTCATGCCAGGCCACCAATAGAACTGTTTCAAATCATTATACTTTTTCGTGCTACCCGGATGTATCGACAATCGACTATTATGAGCCTCGTTTAAAATTATCTGAATCAAATCTACATTCCTCGGGACACATATTCGGCCTTTGAAGATCAAGCAATCATTTTTATCAATTCGAAACTCTGACTCTGCATCACTTTCACACTGAACTCGTGTAGCAATCATATCATTATCAATTTTTTGTGCATCACAAATTTGCTGAATAAACAACGGTCTTGCCTTCAACTCGGCTATGATCGAACCATCACCAGACATAACGATATATGCGTTCAACGCACAAAGAGCAAACAATGATTTTCGACTTAAAGCATCCGCAACAACGTTAGCTTTCCCTGGATGGTAATCGATCACTAATTCATAGTCTTTCAACAACTCTAACCATCTGCGTTGTCTCAAGTTCAAATCTTTCTGAGTCATCAAGTACTTTAGACTTTTGTGATATGAATAAACATGACATTTCTCACCAAATAAGTAATGATGCCAAATTTTCAATGCGAAAATGATGGCTGCTAATTCAAGATCATGAGTCAGATAATTTCTTTAGTGAGGCTTCAATTGTCTCGAAGCGTAGGCTATGACTTTGCCTTCCTGCATCAAAATGCAACCCAAACCATTCAAAGAAGCATCACTATAAACAATAAATTTTTTACCTGATTTCGGCTGAACGAACACTAGAGCTTTGGTCAAAAGAGCTTTCAACTGATCGAAACTTTTCTGACACTTTTTCGACCATTCAAATCTAACATCTTTCTATAATAGCTTTGTTAACGCGGTAGCTATTATAGAAACACCTTTCACAAATCATCTGTAGTATCCAGCAAGTCCCAGAAAACTTTGAATTTCAGAAACATTCTTTGGTGGTTTCCAATCAAGTATAGCCGATATTTTATTCGGATCAACCCGAATGCCTAACGCTGAAATGACGTGTCCCAAAAAGCTGACTTCTTTCATCCAGAATTCACACTTACTAAACTTTGCATACAACTGTTGTTCTCGCAAAGTTTGTAGCACTAATCTCAAATGCTCAGCATGTTCGGTTTCATCTTTGGAGTAGTTCAGTATATCATCAATAAACACTACTACAAATCGGTCCAAATACTGTCTGAAAACCCGATTCATCAAATTCATAAAAATAGCAGGTGCATTAGTAAGTCCAAAAGGCATAACCAAAAACTCAAAATGTCCGTACCTCATTTGGAATGCAGTCTTTAGCACATCGTAATCTACTCAATCAGAATGGCGATAATAACCCGATCTCAAGTCTATCTTTGAAAACACTAAAGCCCCTTTCAACTGATCAAACAAGTCATCAATTCGAGGCAACGTGTATTTATTCTTTATTGTCACTTTATTTAACTGCCGATAATCAATACACATTCGCATAGTCCCATCTTTCTTTTTCACAAATAGAACTGGCACACCCCAAGGAGAGAAACTCGGTCGTGCAAAGCCCTTATCTGTCAACTCTTGCAATTGTGCTTTCAACTCTTTCAACTCGGTAGGTGCCATCCGATACGGAGCTATTGAAATTGGAGTCGCCCCTGGTACTAATTCAATGCCAAACTCAATCTCTCTTACTGGTGGTAAACTCGGTAATTCTTCAGGGAACACATCTGAGTATTCACATACAATTGGTACAGATTCGATCTGCTTTTCAGACACCTTATTATCCAACACATAAGCCAAATAAGCTTCACATCCCTTTTTCACATACTTTCGGGCCAACATTGAGGATATTACTGTAGGTAATCCACTCAGATCATTAGATTCAACCCGAATGATTTCACCGTTCTGACATCTCAAATCAATAATCTTTCTTTTGCAATTCACCACGGCATCATGCAAAGTTAGCCAATCTTCCCAAAATTATGTCGAACTTGTCGAAAGGCAACAACATTAAATCAGCTGGAAAGCAGGAATCCCGAATCATCAATGGGCAACCTTTACACACTTTATCAACAAGTACACATCGACCCAAGGGGTTGGACACACGAATCACAAACTCAGTAGACTCAATAGGCAGAGTCGTACTGGCCACCATAATTTCACACACATATGAATGAGTCGAACCAGGATCAATCAATACAATTACAGTAGTATCATAGAGTGTGAAAATACCGGTAATAACATCTGGGGAAGAAGCATCCTCTCTGGCACGTATAGCATAAGCTCTAGCTGGTGCTCGAGCCTCTGATCAAATTGTAGTGTCCTTCGTCCCTCTCTGACTGCCACCTACATTTCCTGAATGTTTGGGTGGCCTACCTCGTGCTGACACGTTGCTAGGTTTAGTATTCTGAGTTGTATTTTGCTCGGCTAGCATCGGGCACTCTCGAATAAAATGGTCCGACGATCCACATTTAAAGCAGGACCGATCACGAAATCTACAACTCCCAGAATGCCATTTACCACAATGTTTGCATTCAACTCAATTCTGCTGAACATTACCAACACTGGCCATTGAAGTGGCTCAAGAACTCACTGGAGGTCAATCTCGTTTAGATAGGTCTGAAGTAGCTTTAAGTCGGCCGAAGTCATCTTTGAACTTCTTAGGTGCTGAATGGAAAGTCTTACTCGATGATCTTTTACGAGTGTCTCTAGCTTCTATTTCAGCCTTTCTTTTCTCTTTTTCGAGCTCTTCAGCTTTACAAGCTCGCTCGACAAGTACCACGAACTCTTTGATCTCAAGAATGCCCACAAGCAACTTTATGTCTTCATTCAGACCGTCTTCAAATCTTTTACACATAATGGCTTCAGTTGATACACACTCTCGGGCATACCAGCTCAATCTGACAAACTTCCGCTCATATTCTGTCACAGTCATACGACCCTGTTTTAGTTCCAGAAATTTTTTTCATTTCTGATCGATGAATCTCTAACTGATATATTTCTTATGAAACTCGATCTGGAAGAAATCCCAAGTCACTCTTTCTTTTGGAACCACAGATACTAGTGTATTCCACTAATGATATGCAGTGTCTCGAAGTAAAGATATAGCACACTTCAGGCATTCATCTGGAGTACAAGATAACTCATCAAGTACCCGAATAGTGTTATTGAGCCACATCTCAGCTCGTTCTGCATTGTCATCATCATTAGCTTTGAATTCTTCGACCCTATATTTCCTGATTTTATTAACGGGAGGCCTACTAGATCTCATCGGATCTATCATCGGAGGTACGGAAGGTACCAAAGTTGGATTATTCGGGGGTGGAGGTTGTTGTACAGTCGGGTTAGTATGAATAAACTGGGTAAACCATTCGTTCATCATCTAGTAGAAGGCTTGTTTAGCCTCTCCCTCATGGTTACCCAAACCTGGTCGAGAGTCTCATCAAGACCGATCGCGTCTTGCGATCAAGTGCTACACTCTCTACATCATCTTTTACGGCTCTGCCAGGATCGAAATCCATTTACTATATAAAACACAGTTTGAAATGTCAGAAGTCACCACACTATCAAATATACAATAAAGGCATGTATAGCTAGACTCACACGCGCTACGGTAGTCCTAGAACTGACTAAACCGTAAGCTCTGATACCAATCAAATGTAAAACCCCTAACCCGAGTCCGTCGCTGGATTAGGGTTACGGGTATTACCAAGTAAGTTAAAACTCCAGTTCAATCATTTGAATCTTAGTTGAACAACTTTATCAAATAATTAATCATAAGCAAACAATTCACACATGTGTAACAATGCTTGATATATTAATCCAAGTCATATACGATATAATCATCGATAAACATAAAATGACCATACAATGTGTATTAAGACAATATCACATAACAATACAGATTTCATGCATCACATTTGTCAAAACAATCTTGATCTATAAAATTTATAAACAACTAAACTATTTGTAACTAATTAATTTAAATAAGTATGCTTCAATGTCAAAGCATAATGCTTCATATTAAGGCCAATTTCATATGGCATAAAATCTATTTCCACATAATCGAATACAATCAACTTATTACACATCACACATATACTTATGTATTTGGCCAAATATACAAAGTCTCATTTATAATGTTTCATGTTTGTTACTTAGCACAAACTGAGTTTGATAGTTTCATGCACTCAATTAAATTAAGCAATCTCACAAGCCAAATACATATATATATGTATACATCATCATTATGCACATTTCCTTAGTCAAGTATGAGCCTAAACTTATTTAAACATTTTAACCACATTTGCAAATATCACCTAAGTTTGGACGAATACACATACATGCATTGCTCAATATAATTCATCCTTTGTAAATCAACCAAAGTTGGTACACATATATATAATTTCGAATGATGCTCAACTAAAATACATACTTACATTGAATATATATACATATATGCAAAGATGTATTTAAATGCCGAAACACTTGGCTAATTTAATACAAACATTGGCATTACAAACAAGCACTCATATAGAACACATAATGCATAAGCTTGAAATAAAGAACAACCCATAACCGAATAGTTGAAAACCAAACACTTTAATCTCATAGACAAGAACAAATAAAACCAAACTTACAACGGATGTTTAAGCCATTTTCGCATGGCTATATTATATATATAAACAAAACATCATTCACACACACTTGGCTAGCCTATACATGCCTTTGATTCTATATAACTAGCTTGAAAAAAATACCAAAAGGGATGATAGTGTGGTTGACTTCTCTGACGATCCTGTGAGCCAGTTGCTGAATCCAAAATCTATAAAATCAACAATGAGCGTACACAGAGTAAGCTTAATAGCTTAGTAAGTCTCAAGCAAATCTTATTTTCACTGTAAAATGTTTAAGCATTATAATCTTTAATCTTTAAACACATAGCATTAAAAATAAACATTTCAACATGTGAATCAACCATTGCCGAATGCTATTAATTCATTAACCTAAGTACTTGTACTTTATTAACATAACATGTAATTCATCAAAACACAAAGGATATATATATTGCAAATATTCGCATACTTCAAGTCAAATGAGTACACACTCATACCAATCACATAAACTTATTTATACACAAATGAAAACACATCCAATTACTTTCACTCTTAACATTTTTCACTTATAGCCGAATTTCCAAATAACTTATTTAAACTCAACTTCTAATATAAAGTGTTTGCACACAACAATAGTAAGCTTAATAGCTTTTATCCAAATTCAAATTGAATCACCAACCATATCTCATCATACTTAATTCGAATCATAGTACAACAACTTACCTTGCTCATTGTAAACACCAAAAGCATATACTTACCTGAGCTTTTAGCTCATTGCAGTAAATTATGTTTCACTTTGTATAAGTCACAAGTTCTTTGTTTATAACGTATCACTGGCATTAAGCCTGCTAGGCATCAAAGCCTGAAATATACACTGGCATTAAGCCTGCTAGACCAAAGGTCCGAATATAAACACCGGCATTTAGCCTACTAGGCAATAAGCCCGATATAATTCACCGGCACAAGGCCTGCTAGGCTTTAAGCCCGAATATCAACATTGCTAAACATTCATTTCACATTACTTTGTGCTAAATTCACAACATTTCGTATACTTCGTATTTCTTCCACATATCAACCGAACTTAGTTATTCATATTACTAAAAACAAGATAGAGTTAATCCAATAATACATACTACTACATTCGGCCATCATATAGATTTATACTAAAAATCATCAAATATTATCATATGATATGTTCACAAATAATTTGTTAACACATACTTGCTTAGGGACTTACCTTGATTATCAATAGACCACTTAAACCGACTATTCGACAACCTTCGTCTTTCCCCGATCCAAATTCGTTTTTCTTTGTTCTTGATCTAAACATATCAAAAATAAACTCATTCAAGTACATTTCATTTCAATTTAGTCCCAAAGCACATAAATAGGCAAATTACCATTTTACCCCTAATGTTTCACACTTTTACAATTTAGTCCTATTTGCATTCTCAATACTGCTCAAGGGCCGAATATGCATAGGAACTATACAAGTCCATTTCTTTCATTTATTTTGCAAATAAGCCCCTCTAAAAATTTACTTTTACAAATTAGCCCTAAATACTAAATTTCACCAAATCTTCCAATACAAAACATAATAATCTTTAACATATCTTAAATTTAAAACCATCAAACATCAAAAACCACATGAACATGTCAATGACTGAACATCAAGCATGCTTAGATTTAAAAATTCTAACATGGGTCAGCTACTGTTTGAAGCAACGATCTCAAAAATGTAAAAATTATCGAAAACCAAAATCAAACTAACCTTGAATTTGAGCTTATAGGTGCCAAAAATCAAAAGAAATAAAACCCTTCTTCTTTCTCCACTATTCAGCCAAGAACACAAAAGATGATAATGGATTTTCTTTTGTGTTATTTTAGCTTATATTATGTTATTTACATAATTAATAATATAACCCTTTAATAAAAATTAAAATTAACATATATAATAAGGAAAATAGTGACTTTAGCCGTCCACTAAGTTAGAGATAAATGTTTGAATAACTAAAAATAATTTATCCCATAATAAAACAAGATATAAACTAGTGGCCCATGGCCTTATTACAACGAGGTTTAAAATCCATTAAATAAAACATAATATAAAAATAATTAACTTGAGTCTTTTTGCCGGATCCACATATTCTTTTGCATGGCCACCTTGCGTTCCTCTCCACCCGATCCCGATACACTAAATGCTACCGAAATGTTAATTTAATAGGTTAAGTCATGAGACTCGATGTGCAACCCTCATGCACCATTAGGTTTGGGCCTTAACCCCATAAAATAGAATAAACAGTTTAATATACATAATAAAAATTAATATGCAAGCCCAACCCATTTGCTTAGGTTTCCATCCGCTACACACCCCTGCACCAACCGCTCACACCATTGGGGATTTCTACAATCGACCCACACCGCTACACACCATGATGGCGCTTATCTTGCTCATCCGCATATGATGGCCAAGCCCTTATAACATATAATGGCAAGCCAGATAATAGTTCACGGTATAGCCATACATCGATCACGGTAAAAACCGCTACACATATAACGTATAACTTCCTCCTGTCATCAATCCCACCCTATGCAATCACAAAAATCAATACACTTATAACATATCATCAGAATATTCACTGACCTGGTGATTCGCTTTTACCCTCTTTGGGCTTCCATCTTTATGCCGGGATTTCGGCATTTATCACAACATATAATACTTATAAATAGGTATTTAACAAACAGATCTAAATGGTGGGGAAGTATTACACACTTGATATCGCGAAATCCAATATTCTTAGTCGATGTCCTTGCTATCCGGATCTATTATCCTCAATCTATAACTTTGCTTAAAAGCCAGAAAACTGTGAAAATATGCCCTTTCCTATATTCGGCCATGGTTAGTATTCTACCCGATTTTATATATATAAATAAACAAATCCTCTTACCTTGAAATCCCAAAAGTAACACGATTCTATAACTTAGAGATCTATGCAATTGGCCTCCTTCTTCAAATCCTGGAATGCCAAAAAGAAGTGTGATAGCCATTCGGCTAAGGACTTTGAAAAGCCGAAAGAACAATGAAATCCCAAAATCAATACTTACCTATTGTTTCCTTCAGATTTTGGCACAAGAAGACTCCATTAAAGAAGATTCGGCAACTTCAGGAGACTAAATCTCACGATTTTGACTTTTATGAAAAATCCCAAAAAGATGAACTGATGTGGTTTCGGCTTAAAAGGAAAGTGAAAAGAAAACAAAGAAAGGCTTGAAGATTCGGCTATGCCAGAGAAATAGATTTAAATGCTGAAAGAATAAAACTTACAAATAGGATGAATAAAGAAAAACTATGGAGATTTTGGCTTTTTTTAGAGAAATCGGCTCAAGGGGAAAAAGAATGGAGAAAAGGTTTCAGCTTTTGAAGAAATTAAAGAGAAGAATATTGGAGAAAAGAAGCTAGGGAATTTCGGCACAAAAGGGAGAGGATTTAATGTCAGAAACAAGGAGCTAGCCCCCTCTATTTATAGGAAATTCGGCAACCCTTTGCCATGTAGTAGCTGGTTTCTTTACTCCTCTCAGTGATGGATTCTTGGCCATCACTCTCTTTGTAGATAAATTCCTAACTTTTCTCCTTTATCTTAATCTACTAGCTCATCTAAAAGAGACTTAATTATCTCTAACTCCTCCCTCCTTTATCAGCATATTATCCACATGTTTTAATCATTAAAATCCCTAAATCTTATCATTTATCTACTTATTATCCACATAAAATAAATTCCTAAATAATAGCCTTTATCTGCTTATTATCCACATATTTTAAACATTAAAACCCCTAAATTTTAGCCTTGTTGCCATCCACTCCACCTAATCCTAATGCCCAAAATTTAGCTAACTTAAATTAAAAGAATTGGGCTCCATGAGACTTAAATTTGGGCCCCTTACTCCCTTGTGTGGTGTCACTTCCTAAGATTGGGCCACAAGCCCACTTTGGTATTTTAAACATAGATACTACCTTTTAAACCCTATAATGCCCAAACAGATAATTTTAATCAAGGCCTCTGCCTAAGCCTGAACCCAATTTGGACCCCTAACACTTAAATTAACTCATTCCACATATTCACTCATTAAACGCATTGGCCCAAAAATTTAGGATGTTACAGTTCTACCCTCCTTAAAGAAATTTCATCCTCGAAATTTCTAACTAACTAGTAATCATTCTACCTGAGTCTCACCACTTTTCTTTCACTGCGCACTCTAATTCTAAAGCTAAAATAACCACTTAGTATACTATGGTAGGGTATGCACCATTATTCGCATCTGGAGCGTCTTCGTCCCCTTGTACTCATTCTTTCGATCGACGTTTATCTAATTAAGAATTTTATGAATAATTAATTATTTCCACTTATTAACCGCGAACAATCTTATGTAAAATCATTTCGATAGTAGTTCTTTCGAATTCGAATTCTATCTACGAGTTTAGTTCTCAAGTCGATACTTCCTAGTCCTAGAGTTCACCTTCAGTCAACATTCAGCACACATCAATCATAAAAATAGCCTTATAAACTTACATTCACCACCTAGGGGTATTTTCGTCATTTCACTACCCAGGGGTATTTTCGTAATTTTACCTTCAAGGGTATTTTTGTAATTTTCTAAAATAAGGTTCCGGGTGATTTGGCAAAATAAGGGTATTTTGGTAATTTAAGAATTCGGGGCATTTTAAAAATTTTGAAATTTGAGGGTATTTCGGTAATTTTAAAATTTCAGGGGATTTCGATAATTTTACAAAACAATGGTAATTTGGTAATTCTACAAATCAGGGCTATTTTGGTCATTTTGCAAAACAAGGGTAATTTGGTAATTTTTTCATAGTTGCGAACATTTTCAAATCAAATGTATTTTTTTTCTGGAAGTGTACAAAACTTAGGGGTTTTGTTTGCAAAATAGGGTGGTTGGTCCCTTTCGGGTTTTAATTATGGGTTCAGCCCATGAACAAGTCCTTATAGTGAACAGTCACTACGCACTGTAGGATTCCAAAGAAGAGGAGGTGAGTCATAGGATCGCTTAAATACCGAGCTCTTCCGGGATCCTTCCTAGACATGCGTATGATGGTTACCACCCTCAGCCTTGCGGCTCGTTAATGTGTTTGTTCAAGTGAAATTAAGTTTTATGAATTTTAAGAAGTGGTTTAAGCTAAGCCTAGAGTCCATCAAGTTCTAATTCTAGCTTAGTCTACGTCCCACTAGGCCCACTAAGCCCACATATATAAATATCACACAATGGTTCGGAGTACTTACTTGGCGGACTTGGGACGGAGGCAAGTGCCATGCTGAGCTAACAGACCTGTTATTATTTAAAAACATGTATATTTCAAAAGCCCATCTTTAGAAAACATTTTGAGCCCCAAAACCCCTAGAGCCGAGTTTTGAATCTGCTCGATACCAATTTGTAACACCCACACCGACCCAAACATCACGACCGGATCGGTATGTCACTAAGGAAATTTTGTAAAACAAATCGTGTTGTCGAAAAGCCCAAATGTAATTTATATAAAATATGCCTTTATGAAAAAACCCAAACTTAATTACATGCCTTAGTTTAATTAAAATAAATGTTTGAATAACTAAAAATAATTTATCCCATAATAAAACAAGATATAAACTAGTGGCCCATGGCCTTATTACAACGAGGTTTAAAATCCATTAAATAAAATATAATATAAAAATAATTAACTTGAATCTTTTTGCCAGATCCACATATTCTTTTGCATGGCCACCTTGCGCTCCTCTCCAGCCCGGTCCGATGCACTAAATGCTACCTGAAATGTTAATTTAATAGGTTAAGTCGCGAGACTCAGTGTGCAACCCTCATGCACCATTAGATTTGGGGCTTAACCCCATAAAATAGAATAAACAGTTTAATATACATAATAAAAATTAATATGCAAGCCCAACCCATTTGCTTAGGTTTCCATCCGCTACACACCCCCGTACCAACCGTTCACACCATTGGGGATTTCTACAATCAACCCACATCACTACACACCATGATGGCAGTCATGCTACTCATCCGCATATGATGGCCGAAGCCCTTATAACATATAATGGCCGAAGCCCGTATAACAGTTCACGGCATTAGTCGCTACATCAGATCACGGTAAAAACCGCTACACATATAACGTATAACTTCCTCCTGTCATCAATCCCACCCCATGTAATCACAAAAATCAATACACTTATAGCATATCATCAGAATATTCACTGACCTGGTGATTCGCTTTTACCCTCTTTGGGCTTCCATCTTTATGCCGGGATTTCGGCATTTATCACCACATATAATACTTATAAACAGGTATTTAACAAACAGATCTAAATGGTGGGAAGTATTACACACCTGATATCACGAAATCCAATATTCTTAGTCGATGTCCTTGCTATCCGGATCTATTATCCTCAATCTATAACTTTGCTTAAAAGCCGAAAAACTGTGAAAATATGCCCTCTCCTATATTCGGACATGGTTAGTATTCTACGCGATTTTATATATATAAATAAACAAATCCTCGTACCTTGAAATCCCGAAAGTAACACGATTCTATAACTTAGAGATCTATGCGATTGGCCTCCTTCTTCAAATCCCGGAATACCGAAAAGAAGTGTGAAATAAGAGATTAGTTTCTAATAGCCATTCGGCTAAGGACTTTGAAAAGCCGAAAGAACAATGAAATCCTGAAATCAATACTTACCTATTATTTCCTTCAGATTTTGGCACAAGCAGACTCCATTAAAGAAGATTCGACAACTTCAAGAGACTAAATCTCACGATTTCGGCTTTTATGAAAAATCCCGAAAAAGATGAACTGATATGGTTTCGGCTTAAAAGGAAAGTGAAAAGAAAACAAAGAAAGGCTTGAAGATTCGGCTATGCCAGAGAAATAGATTTAAATACCGGAAGAATAAAACTTACAAATAGGATGAATAAAGAAAAACTATGGAGATTTCGACTTTTTTTAGAGAAATCGGCTCAAGGGGAAAAAGAATGGAGAAAAGGTTTTGGCTTTTGAAGAAATTGAAGAGAAGAATATTGGAGAAAAGAAGCTAGGGAATTTCGGCTCAAAAAGGAGAGGATTTAATGTCAGAAACAAGGAGCTAGCCCCCTCTATTTATAGGAAATTCGGCAACCCTTTGCCATGTAGTAGCTGGTTTCTTTGCTCCTCTCAGTGATGGATTCTTGGCCATCACTCTCTTTGTAGATAAATTCCTAACTTTTCTCCTTTATCTTAATCTACTAGCTCATCTAAAAGAGACTTAATTATCTCTAACTCCTCCTCCTTTATCAAGATATTATCCACATATTTTAATCATTAAAATCCTAAATCTTATCATTTATCTCGCTTATTATCCACATAAAATAAATTCCTAAATAATATCCTTTATCTGCTTATTATCCACATATTTTAAACATTAAAACCCCTAAATTTTAGCCTTGTTGCCATCCACACCACCTAATTCTAATGCCCAAAATTTAGCTAACTTAAATTAAAAGAATTGGGCT
The DNA here is from genome assembly GCA_025506655.1 of Gossypium rotundifolium. Classification (NCBI taxonomy): domain Eukaryota; kingdom Viridiplantae; phylum Streptophyta; class Magnoliopsida; order Malvales; family Malvaceae; genus Gossypium; species Gossypium rotundifolium. Next base: position 92,951,893 of record CP106727.1, read on the forward strand.
CCATGAAACTTAAATTTGGGCCCCTTACTCCCTTGTGTGGCGTCACCTCCTAAGATTGGGCCACAAGCCCACTTTGGTATTTTAAACATAGATACTACCTTTTAAACGCTATAATGCCCAAACAGGTAATTTTAATCAAGGCCTCTGCCTAAGCTTGAGCCCAATTTGGACCCCTAACACTTAAATTAACTCATTCCACATATTCACTCATTAAACGCATAGGCCCAAAAATTTAGGATGTTACAGTTAGTGCCGAGTTGACTTGTGACACCAACTCAATAACAAAATTTTAATATATAGACACAAGTAATGGAAATAATAAATTGTGAATACTAAAACAAAAATGTATAAAATATATTAAAATGAAACATTAGTTTAGTGGTACATTTAAGATTTTAGTAATCTCATTTGTGTGGGTTTAAATCCCATCATATGCATATTTTAATTGATTTTTGTTAAAATGAAAATACTAAAATATCCTTGAATAATATAACATTTTTAATTACGGAAAGACATTTCCATAATTTCCTAACCGAGTTGGCGAACCAGTTGAGAGTGACACCAACTCAGATAAGGACTTAATAAATAGTATAGATAATTGTATCTTATTTTACTATTCTTGTTTAAATAATATGATAATCTTATTGACAAGAGATAACTGTATCTATACTATTATTTAAACCCCTAATGGAGTTAGTGTAACAAGTCAATCGTAAACAAAATTGGTTAGCAAATTATGAAAAATCCTTCTATAATTAAAATAAATTGTATTATTTGATAGTATTTTAATCTTTTATTTAAAAAAATACATATGATGAGATTTAAACTCATGCCAATTGTATTAGCAAAACCTTAAATTTACAACTTAATCCAAAACTTTATTTTAATTTTTATATACATTTGCATTTTAATATGCACATTTTATTACATCTATCAATTATATATTTTTATTATTGGTTGTACATTATTTTAAATATACCACCGTGTTTTAAATACCTATAATAATCTTTTTAGTATAAATAAAAATTGTAAAATATATAAATAATTTATTTTTAGGTTACCACTATTTTATTAGAATCAAAATTCAATTTAAGTTAACTAAATAATTAAAATAAATTTGAAAAAGAATCTATGCAATTAGATAAGTCAGAGCTCAAAGTTTCAAGGATTGAACCTTATAAACAAATTTGCTTTATTAGTTAATTTGATAAAAATGTAATGTGCCATTAAAAAATTTTAATTAGATAAATTTTAATATTTGCTTAAAAACATCAATTAATGAAATTATTTTTTATAATTTGGGTAAATATTACATTTTTCAACTGGGTAACTTTAGTTACGAAGTGTGAATCAACAGTCTCTTATACAGTGAATATAAATGGTAGCAGAGGCAGACATTTCCATCCTACCAGAGGATTACGACAAGGTGATCCACTTAGCCTGTATCTTTTTTTGATTTGTAGTGAGGGACTTTCAGCCCTAATTAGACAGGCAGTGGGAAAATGGGCTATTAAAGGAGTTAAGGCAAGTAGAAGGGGACCAGCAATATCACACCTTTTGTTTGCGGATGATTGCCTATTGTTTGTGTAACATTCTAAATTTTTGGGCTTATGCGTTTAATGGGTGAATATGTGGAATGAGTTAATTTAAGTGTTAGGGGCCCAAATTTTAAGTTTTAAGGAGCCCAAATCTTCTAATTTAAGTTAGTTAAATTTGGCATTAGGGATTAAGGAAGTGGACGGCATAAGGCTATTTTTTTTGGGAATTTTATTATATTTATTCTATGTGGATAATAAGCATATAAAGGCTATTATTTAGGGATTTAGTCTTTAAGGATAATAAGCAGATAAAGACTATTTTTGAGTAGATAATAGATTAAGATAAGGAAAAGGGATAGGAGCTATCATGTATGGCGTTGTTGGTGAAAATCAATCTACGCTAAAGGGAGGAATCGATTTTCTATATAAAGAGGGTGTGCCAAAATTTTGGAAGCCTTTCTTTTATTTTCTTTTCTCATCTTCTTCCTCTCAAAAGCCGAAAACCACCATTTTCTTCACCCTTTCTTCCTCTCTAAAATTTCCTGGTTGGCCTAATCTTTTAACCTTTATTGTTATTTTTCTTCTAATCCCTAAAAGCAAATCACATCTCTATTATTCTATTCTTCTCCTTAATATTCATTGGCCAAATCTCTTAGCCATCTCTTCAATTCTTAAATCTTCTAAAAGCTGAAATTCTTAGATCTCACCTCCGAAGTTGCGAATTTTCTTGATAGAAAGTTTGCTTGTGCCGAATCTAAAGAAAACAATAGGTATGTGTCAATTTTGAGTTTCCAATATTTCTCCACTTTTCAAAGTCACTAGCCAATGGCTATTTAGTGACTAATCAAGGGTTTTTCTTATTTTGGCATTTCGGGATCGAAGAGGAGTCCAACGCTAGATCTCTAAGTCAAAGATCAAGAACACTCAAGTCGTGTTATTTTCGGGATTTCAGGGTAAGGAGATTGGTTTATTTATAAATATATGAAATCGGGTAGAACACAAACCATGGCCGAATATAGGAGAGGCCCTATTTTCACATCTTTCTGACTTTTTGAGCAAAGTTGTAGATCGGGATAACAAGGATATCGACTAAGAATATTGGATTTCACGATATCAGGTGTGTAACACTTTCCCACCATCTAGATCTGTTTGATTAATATATGATTATAAGTCTTATATGTTTTGATAAATGCCGAAATCCGGGCATAATAAAGGAAACCAAAAGAGGGTAAAAACAAATCATCAGGTTAGTGAATGTTCTAATTAAACGATATAAGTATATTGATTTTATGTGATTGCATGGGTTGGGTTTGATGAAAGGAGGAAGTTATATGTTGTAGCAGTTTTCACCGTGATCTGTTGTAGCAGTTTTTATCGTGATCTGTTGTAGCGGTTTTTACCGTGATCTATTGTAGCAGTTTTTACCGTGATCTGTTGTAGCGGCTTTTGCCGTGATCTGTTGTAGTGGCTATGACCATGATCTGATGATGAGCAGCACGACTTCCATCAAGGCGTGTAGCAGTGTGGGTTGATTATAGAAATCCCCAATGGTGTGAATGGCTGGTACGGGGGCGTGTAGTAGATGGAAACCTAGGATTTGGGTTGGGCTTGCATATTATTTTTATTATGTATATTAATTCTGATTATTTTAGTTGTATGGGGCTAAGGCCCAAATCTAATGGTGTATGAGGGTTGTACACTGAGTCTCACGACTCAACCAATTAATTAACATTTCAGATAGCATTTAGTGCGTCGGACCTGGCTGGAGAGGAGCGCAAGGTGGCCATGCAAAAGGACATTTGGATCCAGCAAAAAGACTCTAGTTATTATTTTATATTCCTATTTAATGGATTTTAAATCTCGTTGTAATAAGGCCATGGGCCACCACTTTATATTTTGTTTTATTACGGGCTTTTATTACTTTTAGTTATTTAAATTTTTATTTTTAATTGAACTAAGACATGTATTTAAATTTGGGTTTTTAATTCATAAAGGCATATTTTATTTAAAACTATAAATTATTAATTTTTCCCGAATGAAAGGTTAAACTCAGGGAAAATATTTTTCAAAAATGCGACATGTTTTATTAAATCTTCTTAGTGACATGCCAGATCCGGTCGTGGTGCTTGGGCCGGGTTTAGGGTGTTACAATTTGGTATCAGAGCCCAGTTCAAAACTCGGCTTTGGGGTTTTTGGGCTCAAAACGTTTTCTAAAGGTGGGCTTTTGAAACTTGCATGTTGTTTTTTTGAAATGATAACAGGTTTGTTAGCTCGGCATGGCACCTGCGTCTCCGGCCCAAGTCCGCCAGGTAAGTACTCTAAACCATTGTGTGATATATATATATATATATATATATATATGGGCTTGATGGGCTTTATGGGACGTAGACTAGTTTAATTAGACTTTGATGGACTATAGGCTTAGCTTAAACAACTTCTTAAATTCCATAAGACTTAATTTACCGAAACAAATCCTGTGAACTAGTCGGCGAGTTAGGGTGTGGCAACAGGCATACGCATGTCTAGGAGTGGATACAGGGAGAGCTTGGTATTTAAGCAGTCCTAGTGATTCACCTCCTCTTCACTGGAATCCTACCTGGTGCGTAGTGACTGCTCACCCTAACCATGAGGACGTGTTGACAGGCCAAAACTTATAATTAAAACCCGAAAGGGACCAGCCACCCTGTTTTGTAAAATCCTAAAGTAAACCTTAGTTTTGAAATCACCAAATTGCCCTTGATTCGTAAAAATTACCCTGGTTTTAGAAAATGACCGAAATACCCCTGATTTGAAAAGTGACCAAAACACCCCTGATTTACAAAATTATCGAAATACCCCGAATTTGTAAAATTACCAAAAATACCCCTGTATGTTAAACTTACGAAAATACCCTTGGGTAGTGAAATGACGAAAAAAACCCTTAAGTGATGGATGCTACTTGTATGTGGGTGTGTATGAATGTTGAATGTGCATGATTCCTAGAATTAGGAAGACTGAAAACTGTAGATAGGTTCGAATTCGAAAAAAACCATTCTTAAAACTACTAATCATAAGACTGTCCGTGGATAATCAGTGGAAGAAAACCAATAATTCATAAAATTTTTAATCAGATAAACGCGAACCGATAGCATGAGTACAAGGGGACGAGGACGCTCTAGATGTGAATACCGGTGCGTACTCAACCATAGAATACTAAGTGTTTATTTTGGGTTTAGAATTGGAGTGCGCAGCAAAAGCATGGTAGTGAGACGTAGGTAGTATGATTTCTAGTTAGTTGGAAATTTCGAAGACGAAATTTCTTTAAGGAGGGTAGAACTGTAACATCCTAAATTTTTGGGCTTATGCGTTTAATAGGTGAATATGTGGAATGAGTTAATTTAAGTGCTAGGGGCCCAAATTTTAAGTTTTAAGGAGCCCAAATCTTCTAATTTAAGTTAGTTAAATTTGGCATTAGGGATTAGGGAAGTGGACGGCACAAGGCTATTTTTTTTTGGAATTTTATTATATTTATTCTATGTGGATAATAAGCAGATAAAGGCTATTATTTAGGGATTTAGTCTTTAAGGATAATAAGCAGATAAAGACTATTTTTGAGGAGATAATAGATTAAGATAAGGGAAAAGGGATAGGAGCTATCATGTGTGGCAGTGTTGGCTGAAAATCAATCTCTGCTAAAGGGAGGAATCGATTTTCTATATAAAGAGGGGGTGTGCCAAAATTTTGGAAGCCTTTCTTTTATTTTCTTTTCTCATCTTCTTCCTCTCAAAAGCCGAAAACCACCATTTTCTTCACACTTTCTTCCTCTCTAAAATTTCCTAGTTGGCCGAATCTTTTAACCTCTATTGTTATTTTTCTTCTAATCCCTAAAAGCCAAAATCACATCTCTATTATTCTATTCTTCTCTTTAATATTCATTGGCCAAATCTCTCTTAGCCATCTCTTCAATTCTTAAATCTTCTAAAAACTGAAATTCTTAGATCTCACCTCCTAAAGTTGCCGAATTTTCTTCAGTAAAGTCTACTTGTGCCGAATCTGAAGAAAACAATAGGTATGTGTCGATTTTAAGTCTCCAATATATCTCCAGCTTTTCAAAGTCCCTAGCCGAATGGCTATTTAGTGACTAATCAAGGGTTTTTCTTATTTTTGGCATTTCGGGATCTGAAGAGGAGTCTAACGCTTAGATCTCTAAGTCAAAGATCAATAACACTCAAGTCGTGTTATTTTTGGGATTTCAAGGTAAGGAGATTGGTTTATTTATAAATATATGAAATCGGGTAGAACACTAACCATGGCTGAATATAGGAGAGGCCCTATTTTCACATCTTTCTGACTTTTTAAGCAAAGTTGTAGATCGGGATAACAAAGATACCGACTAAGAATATTGGATTTCGTGATATCAGGTGTGTAACACTTTCCCACCATCTAGATCTGTTTGATTAATATATGATTATAAGTCTTATATGTTTTGATAAATGCCGAAATCTGGGCATAATAGAGAAAACCCAAAGAGGGTAAAAACAAATCATCAGGTTAGTGAATGTTCTAATTAAACGATATAAGTATATTGATTTTATGTGATTGCATGGGTTGGGTTTGATGAAAGGAGGAAGTTATATGTTGTAGCAGTTTTCACCGTGATCTGTTGTAGCGGTTTTTACTGTGATCTGTTGTAGCGGCTTTTGCCGTGATCTGTTGTAGTGGCTACGGCCATGATCTGATGATGAGCAGCACGACTGCCATCAAGGCGTGTAGCGGTGTGGGTTGATTGTAGAAATTCCCAATGGTGTGAATGGTCGATGCGGGTCGTGTAGCGGATGGAAACCTAGGATTTGGGTTGGGCTTGCATATTATTTTTATTATGTATATTAATTCTGATTATTTTAGTTGTATGGGGCTAAGGCCCAAATCTAATGGTGCATGAGGGTTGCACACTGAGTCTCGCGACTCAACTAATTAATTAACATTTTAGGTAGCATTTAGTGCATCGGACCGGGCTGGAGAGGACCGCAAGGTGGCCATGCAAAAGAACATTTGAATCCAGCAAAAAGACTCTAGTTATTATTTTATATTCTTATTTAAATGATTTTAAATCTCATTGTAATAAGGCCATGGGCCACCACTTTATATTTTGTTTTATTACGGGCTTATATTACTTTTAGTTATTTAAATTTTTATTTTTAATTGAACGAAGGCATGTATTTAAATTTGGGTTTTTAATTCATAAAGGCATATTTTATTTAAAACTATAAATTATTAATTTTTCCCGAATGAAAGGTTAAACTCAAGGAAAATATTTTCCAAAAATGCGACATGTTTTATTAAATCTTCTTAGTGACATGCCAGATCCGGTCGTGGTGCTTGGGCCAGGTTTGGGGTGTTACAGTTTAGGGAAGCCACTAAAGAATGGGCGACTTTCTTAAAACATATACTGAAACAATATGAGCAATGCTAGGGCCAATGTGTGAATTTTAATAAGTCAACTATTTTCTTCAGCTCAAACACTTCGGAGAGGGCTAAACAAGAAATATCGGATGTTTTGGGGATGAGATGTTCTACTAATATTGAGAAATATTTAAGACTCCCTAATGTGGTGGGTAAAAGGAAGAAAGAGTCTTTTCAGAATTTGAAAGACAAGATCAATCAAAGGATTCGCCATTAGAGCTCACGATATTTATCACAAGGAGGTAAGGAGGTCTTCATCAAGTCGGTTCTTCAAGCAATACCAACTTATGCTATGACATGCTTTCTTCTACCAAAGTCTCTATGTAGGGAGTTGGAAAGCATTTTTGCGAAGTATTGGTGGCAGTGCGGTAAGGAGAAGAGAGGGTTACACTGGTGTTAATGGAAATTCATGTGCAGATTTAAAGAGGACGGGGTATGGGATTTAGAAGCATGTCAAAATTTAATACTTCTCTATTAGCGAAATAGGGCTGGAGGATTATGAATAACGAGGATTCGTTAGTAGCAAAAGTTCTAAAAGCCAAATATTTTCCAAATGATCAATTTTTAAATTCACGATTGGGAAATTCGATTTCTTACACTTGGAAGAGTATATGGGCTGCAAAAGACGTCTTGAGGAAGGGATTAATTTGGCGTGTTGGTACAGGCAGTAATATTTCCATTAATTATGATGCATGGATTCCAGATGCTTTTAATTTCAGATTATCATCACAGATTGAGTCGATGCGTGATCATTGTGTTCATATGCTGATTGATAGTAACGAGAGAAAATGGAAAGAGGAGTTAGTCAAATATACCTTTTTCGAGGAAGATGCAGTTCGAATCCTTCAAATACCGCTGGCAAACAACCCACACGAGGACTTCTTGGCATGGGGTGGTGAAGCTTTGGGGGAATTTTCGGTACGCAGCGCTTATAAGCTATTACAAAATACTGACGATAACCCTAGAGCTTATGCTTTACAAACCAGCTACAAAAAACTCTACAAGAAAATATGGCTCCTAAATCTACCGACAAAAATAAAAATCACAATCTAGAAAATCACATGGAACTTCTTGCCCACAAGAGTAAATCTGCAACACAAGAAGATAGTTGCTGACCCAAGCTGCCCACGGTGCGGGGAACAAGTTGAAACGATCGATCACCTCTTCCGAAAGTGCCCTGTCACAGTCGAAATATGGTCAATATTGATGTTTCAATACGTGCTAATAAATGATAATAGAGATTTTGAACAGTGGCTTACCTGGGCTTTTGAACAGTTCAACACGCACTTATGCCGGATTTTCTACTGCGCTTTTGGGCCATTTGGGGAGATCGAAACTCAAGAATACATAACAAGACGGTTAGCACTGGGATGGAAATCAGAAAATTCATAAAAAGCTATATTGCAGAACTTGATAGAATGGAAGTCATAAAATCAGGAAAAATGGGAAAACTACAGAGTTGGAATCACCTACCTCAAGAATTAGTAAAGATCAATTTCGATGGAGCTTTCGATGGGCAAAACAATATTTCAGCCTCTGGAATTGTGGTAAGGAATACTGAAGGGTCTGTCTTGTTGTCATGTTCAAATATTGATAAAGGGGTCACTTCGGTTTTTGCTGTCGAAGCACTTGCATGCAGGGAAGCGGTTAAGATTGGAGTGGAGCATACATGGCTAAAGATTATTATAGAGGGGGACTCCCTAACAGTAATCAAAAAAAGCAAAAGCAGAGATCAAGATAGATCCATGATAGGAGCTTATATTATGGACATTAAACAGATGACATCCAGTTCAAAGCAGTTCGAATTCAAGCATATATCAAGAACAGCAAATACCCTAGCCCACAAACTTGCAACGGAATTCCTAAAGAAAAAAGAAAGGACTTACCTAGTAGGAACAGAATCGAGCAGACTGAGAATCAGAGACTAAGGGAGTCGGAGCGCGAACCAGATTGAAAGGGGACCTTAGGAAACAGTTTCAGCAAGGAAAAGCAAAGAAATGAAGGATCTTAGAATGGGGAAGGCTTTTCAAATTTGTGAATCCGTCATCCAAGGCGTAATTATGAAAAAAGAGAATGGTGACAGGTTTCAAAATGTTTTGATTGGGTGGTAGTGTCGGTGGTTATTTTTTATTTAATATTAGGCTGTTGGTTTTCTGAAAATATCTAAATATTTTGTTTAATTTTGTTGGTTTTTTATTTGTTTTCGCGCCCTTTACTCTTTGGGCTCCGTTCATTGTTTAGTTTTTGGATAATGTTTTTTACTAATAAAAAGCCCAATCAATATTGTTATTAAAAAAAAACAATATATACTACAATAATTTTGCTAAAAGTTGTTATTCATAATTGGACTCGTTTCATCAACTTCAACTCAATTAAGTTGGTGGTGTGTCATTATTGCTTCTGCAACATGTTATTTGGCAACAGTTTTATAATGTGAAATTAAGAATGTTAACTTCATTCCATTTTTAACTTCTACTTCAATCCAAAAAATATTATAATTTATATATTACTATGAATTTAATGCTTGTAGGCTGTGAAACATATTGAGGTCGATGAATTTTCACTGTAAAGATCAATTTCAACACCTTAGGTTCAGAGCTTGTCAAAGGCACGTGGAAAATAATGCTCAAATTTCATTACCCACCACCTAATCAGTCAGCGTTCTCTGATTTGTCATTAAATTCCCCTGCCTGAAGTAAGCTTTAACGTGTGATTGTGACATTTAAGAAACTTCCTAAGTTCTTCGTTTTGGTTTTTGCAGGTTTTAGAAGCCCAAACTGTCTTCCTGGTTTCGTTTACTGCAACAAGTTTGCCCTTTAAATCTTTCTCTTCTTAATTCCCAACCATTTTCCATTTCTTACTCTGAAATTTTCTTAGACTATGATATGGGAACTCATAAAAGAAACCCAGTTTTTCTTCTTCTGGCTTCATTAACTTTTCTACTGTTTTCTTTTGCTCAGTTTTGCCGTGCGGTTAATGATACAATCAGGCAAGGCGAAACAATAAGAGATGGCCACAGTTTGAAATCGGAGAATAATTATTTTCAACTGGGATTTTTCAGTCCTGTAAACTCCACATCTAGATATGTGGGGATATGGTACACGTTTGATCAGAAAGCAGTTGTTTGGGTTGCTAACAGAAACAGCCCAATATCAGACAGAAATGGAGTTTTGAGGATTGAAGTTGATGGCAACTTAGTACTCCGCGATGGAAATAACAATTTAGTTTGGCTAGCTCCAGTTTCAAGTTTGGCAAACAACACTGCAGCAAGACTCCATAATACTGGAAATTTCGTTCTATCCAGAAATGATAGCATTGATGATAGTGATGCTAATACTGCCTTATGGCAGAGTTTCAGTAACCCAACTGATACATTTTTGCCAGGAATGAGAGTTCCAGTGAGTTCAAAACTAGGTGTGTCCAATCCTTACAGATCATGGAAATCAGCCACTGATCCTTCACCAGGGAACTACAGCATGGGCGTTGATCCTAATGGAGGGCAACAAATAGTTATATGGGGTAAAGAGGGAAGGCGGTGGAGAAGTGGGCAATGGAATCTGCAGTTCTTCATAGGGATCCCCTATATGAGTAATAATGTCAGTTCCTTCCACGGTTTCAAAATTTCTTTGCCTGATGAAACTGGGACCATGTATATTACATACAAGCCGCCAACCCAAGATTTATTTAGATTTGTGATATCCTGGGAAGGTAAAGAACGGCAGTTAAAGTGGGATGATGATAAGAAGAAGTGGCTACCTCTGCAATCAGAGCCTGACCCTGACAATAAATGTGAGCTTTATAATTATTGTGGGAATTATGCGACTTGTGACCGCTCAAATTCTCGTCGAATCTGTAATTGTTTAGAAGGGTTTAAACCAAAGTTTCAAGATCAGTGGGATCAAGAGAACTGGTCAGGTGGGTGTGAACGTAAGATCCAACTGCAATGCCAAAGCACGAATCGTACATCTCGGCAAAATGGTAAACCAGATGGATTTAAGAAACTCAAGTGCACCAAGTTACCTGATTTAGCAGCTTTGTTGCCATTTGAGGAGAACTCAGAGGCTTGTGGAAAGAGATGCTTAGAAAATTGTCAATGTAAAGCATATGCATTTGTTACTGGGATTAGATGCATGGTATGGACAGGGGACTTGATCGATATGCAGCATTTTCAGCAATTTCAGCAAGCTGGGAATTTCCAGTTCTTCTACCGCCTCCATCATTCTGAATTAGGTAAGATATGGTCCATTAGAAGTTTTTAGCTAGCTCATTTTTATCATAGAGTAGTTCTAAAGTTTCCGCATTTTTTCCTTTTGATTCCCACACCTTGCCCTTTACCTATATCAGATTTGGTGTCATAATTCTAGGGATATTGGTACTTCAAACTAAGCTTCTAGTGAGCTGAATGATAACAAAAATGGCTGAGACCATACACTCGTTTTAACATTGATTCTTCTGTCTCTATTAGCTGACTAAATATGAAGCAAATTTGACTCTGCTACTAGAAGATCTTTACTTATATCAGATATGTGTACAACATATACTAACACCTTTCTTTTTCTCACTTGAATTGTAGATGGCGGGAGGAAGATATCCAATCTTGTGATAGTTATAATTTGTGTGGTGGTGGCATGTTTCTTGGTGGCATCTCCATGGCTACTATGGAGATACAAGAAGAAAGTGAAAGGTGAGTACTTTTCTCCCTCAAAAGGAAAATAAGAAAAGAAAAGGAAAGAGGGTATTTATATTTCCAGTTTGTCTGCAGTTTCATCAATGCCATGTTGCAAAGACGACGATGTAGAAATTTTCGATGTGTCCAAGTCCAAAAGAAAAGAATTTTCAGCAGATCTTTCAGGAACATCTGACATCCTTATAGATGAGAATCAAGATAATGGGCCAGAGTTACCAATTTTTAATTTCAGTGTTGTGGCTGCCGCAACGAAGAACTTTTATGAAGGAAACAAACTTGGGCAAGGAGGTTTTGGTGCTGTATACAAGGTGAGCTTCTTTAGTTTAGTTTAAAAAAAAAATGTATGTAATGTTATTGAATTGAATCAAAGGTAATGAAGGTTACTGTTTATGTTTTTATCACTAGGGAGGGCTTCCTGGAGGTAAAGAAATAGCAGTGAAGAGGCGTTCAGGAAAGTCCGGGCAAGGCTTAGAGGAGTTCAAAACTGAAATTATCTTGATTGCCAGACTGCAACATAGAAATCTTGTTAGACTATTGGGCTGCTCCATTCAAGGGGAAGAAAAGCTGCTGATTTATGAGTATATGCCCAATAAAAGTTTGGACAATCTTCTTTTTGGTATGTTCCTTGTTATCCTTGTTTAGTAGTGTTCTTTGTAATTGTATGTCATAATTTGTTAGGCTTTGTAGTTGTTTGATTGTGCTAACGGTTGCTTCCTGTAAACTTTCTGGCAGATGCAACCAAGAAAGCAGAGCTAGGCTGGAGAACCCGCCTCAACATTATCGAAGGCATCGCAAGAGGACTTCTTTATCTCCATCGAGATTCAAGACTCAAATAATACATAGAGACTTAAAAGCCAGCAACATTTTGTTAGACGCAGAAATGAATCCAAAGATTTCAGACTTTGGTATGGCCAGAATGTTTCAGGGTAACCAAAATGAAGCAAATACAGTTCGAGTAGTTGGCACATAGTAAGCAATCGCTACATGTTAAAACCGGAAGCCCAACTCTCAAACAATTTCAATAGCTTTAGACATATCTAATCGCCTCATTTCTTAAAATGCAGTGGATATATGTCTCCTGAATATGCAATGGAAGGCCTGTTTTCAGTAAAATCAGATGTTTACAGCTTTGGGGTATTATTATTAGAGATTGTTAGTGGCCAAAGGAATACTAGCTTTCGCTCATCTGACCACACTAGTCTTCTCTCATATGTAAGTACAAAGAAAAAGCATTCATTTGTTCTTATCTGCTACTGCTGAAGCTGAAATATATATTGATTTGACTGGGAACTGGCTTCAGGCATGGCGTCTTTGGAGTGAAGATAAAGCGATGGATTTGGTGGATCCTTCCATTCGAGATACATACTCTCCAAATGAAGTGTTGAAATGTATACATATAGGGATGCTGTGCGTGCAAGATTCTGCAGTGCATAGACCAACAATGGCGGCCGTGTTGTTATTGCTCGAGAGTGAAACTCCCACGCTCCCCATGCCTACGAAACCTACTTATACTTTCCTGCGGAGCGCCATAGATGAGGAATATATAGGGGACGCTCAAGAAATTGTATCTTCAAATGATCTCACGGTCACTGTGATAGTTGGAAGATAGATTGTTTTGTAGATAAAAATTACGTGAAATATAATATTTAATATTTTCTATATCATTTAAATGTTCATGAAAAAAAAAAAAAAAAAGAGTTCCTCAACGTAGGCTCTGCTTCTCTTAGTTGCAGTATTAGTGGGCCAAGCTTTGAAGTGACTCTAAACCAACCGCAGAAATATCGGGAACCCCATCAAATGAGGTGACCTTGCTTCCACTCAAATGGAGTAGCAGCCACTCAAATGGACCCATCATATGGAGTGCTAAGTACTTGACACGGTTGCTGCCCAGATTAATTAGCTTTTATGAGAAAACAGGCCCACGCAGCAGCCACTCTCGCCTCGCGGACACTGCCATTGGCCTGTCACAAAGCCTGGGTCCAAGATGGGTCCGTTGAGGCTTCCCCATTTCTATCCTTTTCAAAACCATTCTTTTCTGCCTTTGATTTTTCTTACTCTAAAGTTGAAAATTTCTTGCAGAATGAATTATCGGCATTTTCTTTATCATTAATTTTTGAAATTAAAAGCAAATAATTTATTTTTAAAAATAAATTCTTCATTTTCTGATTTAAGAAAAGTCAAGGCCTCTTATATTTACATTTAAAAATAAATTTCTCTTTGATAATTCATGCAATTTCTTTTATTAATGGACATACGAATTTTAGATTTTAACCAATCCAACTAAAGTGTTGCTTGGTCTTAATATAAAATTTTTATAAATATATTGTTTATAAAAACATTTCACTCACATCATGGGTGATTAAAATAATCTAATTTATTTTATATCTCTTCGCTGTTGATAAAACATTTATTAATTATGCAGAAGTTTAACATTATAAAATAAAAAAAAACCCTCAATCATTGGTTTGACGTTTGGATTTCATAGAGGATAATTATAAGATAAAAGAGTCCTTTACCTGGAAGGACTAATTGACTAGAATTGCAAGTAACCAAAAACATTGTGTTTGTGTTCACATAGATATGAAAACATTATTTGATCTTTTAGGTATTTTTTTTTAATTTAGAGGAATAGGTTATTTTCAGAGATATAGAGAGCGCGTGTGCTTTCTAAACAAATAGTAGGAAAGTGCGTCCCTTTCCCCTAATGGTAAGTTTTTCGAACATTGGCAACGGTAAAATTTTTAAAGAGCACAACGGTAAGATTTTTTTCCTATAAATATCAAGCCATTCTTTTTCCACTCAAATCCAGCCTTATCAATTTTTTCTAAACTCTCAATTCTCTCAAGTTTTGTTCTAAATTTTTTGATACGCTTGTTCAAAAATGATATTTTTATTATAGTTTTATTTAACTATTTCATATATTATTCTTTTCGATTAAATTATCACAAATGACAAGCTCTCTAATTTGTTTCCATGACAAGCATATTTCCGCCGCTCAAGCGATAATGGTAAGACGAAATTTTGAATTTCATTATTATCAATTAAGTTAAATTTAAAGTATTTTATTTTTTAATGAAACACCCCAAACCTGGCCCACAAGCCTTGACCGGATCTGGCATGCTTCTAGGAAAAAATCATTCGAAACTTATTTGAAGTTTGCCAAAATTTTGTGTGTTTTTGAAAAACAGTTGATTTGTGTTGATTAGGTGTCAAAACATTTAACATTTATTTTTAATATAAGTTACTTAAACTTTAAAGTGATAAAAATCGTACCATACTAAAATAATTTAAATGCATGCATAAACAGTTTAATACTTATAGCCTTATTACATCAAAACAAATCCCGAATTAGTCCAAAATACTTAAGTATTGAAAGTCCAAAACAAAATAATTTACGAAATGAGCATGGCCACCATAAAGCTCCCGCCGAATCCGGTCCATTCTTGAGTGTCACTGAAAAAGATCCCACAACGGGTGAGTCAAAGCAGACTCAATGTGTAACCACCAAACACAAACTCTCAATCAATTTAGGCATGTCAAATCACACATATAAAACACATATAATCAATGATGCAAACCCAACCCAAACCTAGATAACCATCCGCTACACATCACCCGTACCAACCATCACACCGTGGGGACTACTAAGTCGACCCTCCATCCGCTACACATCATCGAAGGCGTTCATTGCATTTACATGCTCATCGCCTTATATATATTGTGGCATAGCCACCAGATAATTATTTGTGACATAGGTCACCACATTCGATTATTGTGACATGAGTCACCACATTCGAGATATTGTGGTATAAACCACGCACCACTTCCCTTTAAACAATTTCCCATATGCCCCATGTCATACAAATCATGCAACATCATGCCTTATGCCTTATTTCACATTCTTATCAATATTCACATATGTGCCATATTCCAAATATTTATTAACATAATGTTAAGGTTACGTACCTGAGTACTTTGTACCATTGCATGGTACCTTTGGCCACATTTCACATCATTATAAACACATATATTAAATTGATGCCGTAAATCTATTAAAAGTTAATGTGGGGTACACACCTAGTTTACTTAATGCTTTCACTAAAATCCCGAAAGTCCCGATCTAACACTTTAGATCCTTAGTTCCTTGTTGCCGATTTGATTACTAATCAAATCCCAAAACTCCGTGATACTTCTTCCTTGCAATCGGCCAACACTAGTTCATTGGACTTGGTTAGTTTCGGCTCTTGAATAAAAACGAAATAGATCTAAGTCACTAAATAGGCCTTGGCCGAATATCATGTGTACTTACCTTGCGATTTTAAATCCCGAAAGTGGTTACTTGCTTTGAAGTTGTCGAAATTCCTACTTGTCAAGTGTTAGAATCGGTTTTAAGCATAAATCTATGAGAATGGCCTTTGGCCGAATACTACCTATCACTTACCTTGAAGACTCGAATCCAAGAAACTCCTTTGATGCTCCTTAACGTTGGCTACACAAAAGAAACACTCATTATGGCACTAAGCATATTCGGCCATCCCTAAACCAAGGCCCTAATCATCTGATTTGGCACACCAAATGAAAAGAACCCAAAATCGATTGCTTAAAGAGGAGATCACTTACCACTATGTTGCTTACCACTAACGCCTGCTCGAAGAAACTACAAGAAAGTAGTCAACGGCACCACTCTAGAAGATTCGGCCTCAAAGATTTGCGAAATAGAAGAGAGGATGAGAGGCTGAAAGATTCGGCAATGGTGATCAATAGTAGAGAGGTTTCGGCTTAGTTGCAAATGAGAGGCTAGGTTTTGTTTTTTCTTTTTTTTTCTTAGGAAGTGAGTGAGGGAGAAATAAGTTGTAAAAAAAGAAGAAGACGCACAAATGGCTCCCAACTTTCGGCTTTGGTCAATTGAAGAGAAAACAAGTTTAATTCTTATGGTTTTTCGGCACAAAGAGAGAATGAGATGAAAGAAACCAATTTTTGGCAGTAAGGGAATTAAGAAGAAAAAGTAATATCAAAAGATGATCACTCCTCTTTGTCCTTATCAAATTCGGCACACAGACACCCCTAGAGTCCTATATTCGGCCACTAGCTCCTTCTCTTATCATATCCCTTATTTTGCTCCTCTTTTCTCTCTTCAACACTCATTCAAAAAGTTTGAATGAGTCAACCATTATCCTTCTCTTTTTAGCCGAAATTCAAAATAAAGACCAAGCCTCATTCTCATCCCTTAAAAGTCCCATTTGCCGTCCAACACCTTCCCTCCCTCTCTTGAAGCAAAAACAATACCCATAGTGCAACCTCTGCAGCTCGAACCTCCTCCCTCCTGAAGCTCCCTTTGATGCAAACTTCACAGCACCCTAGGTGGAGTCCCTTGCCACTTTTCTGCTTGACTTCTTGTGTCACAAATCCCACGCAAATTTCCTTAAGCTCTCCTTAGCCTAGCTTCCCCTTTTAAACTTAAAATCTCATAATTTCTTAAGTCATTCCTCTACATCCTAGGGTTCTCAAAATTCATAAAACACATTCAACATTTACGTAGACATGCTATTTCATACAATTAAGCATTAATGCATAAGCTATAATTCTCGATATTACAGTTCTACCCCCTTAAAATAATTTCGACCTCGAAATTACCTGACTAGAATAGGTGGGGGTATTACTGTCGCATTGCTTCTTCCGGCTCCCAAGAAGCTTCCTCCGATCCATGATTACGCCATAACACTTTGACCAGAGGGACCGACTTCCTCCGTAACACTTTCACATCTCGTTCCAAAATCTGAATCGGCTCTTCCTCGTAGGATAAATCTGGCCTTAGCTCCACCTCTTCAACTGGGACTACATGAGATGGATCCGATCGGTAATGACGTAGCATAGAGACATGGAATACGTCGTGCATCTGCTGCAATTTCGAAGGAAACTCCAACTGGTATGCCACCGGTCCAATTCGCTTCAATACTCGATAAGGTCCTATAAACCTTGGACTTAACTTCCCTTTGCGACCAAATCTCATTACCTTTTTCCAAGGTGAAACTTTGAGAAACACTTGATCTCCCACAGCAAATTCTATGTCCTTCCATTTGAGATCTGCGTATGACTTTTGCCGGTCAGATGCTTCCTTCAACCGTGCCTGAATTACCTTAACCATTTCCTCTGATTCTGCCACAATTTTCGAACCAAAAATTTGACGTTCCCCCAATTTCGTCTAACACGTAGGAGTGCGATACTTTCGTCCATACAACACCTCGTACGGTGCCATTTTAATACTTTCCTGATAACTGTTGTTGTACGTAAATTTCGCTAAAGGCAAATATTCTTCCCAACTTCCTCTGAAGTCTATCACACAGCCCCTCAACATATCCTCTAACACTTGGATCACCCGCTCAGACTGGCCGTCTGACTGTGGATGAAAAGCTGTACTAAAGTCCAATCTGGTGCCTAAAGCCTGATGTAGTGCTTTCCAAAATCGAGACATAAACCTTGGATCCCTATCCGAGATAATCGACATCGGCACTCCGTGTAGCCTTACAATCTCCGCCACATACAACTTTGCTAGCTTTTGGAGAGAACAGTCAACCCGCACTGGAATAAAATACGCGGACTTTGTCAATCGATCCACTATCACACATATCGAGTCCTTCTTAGTAGGCGTAAGGGGAAGCCCACTAACGAAGTCCATGGTAATTCTCTCCCACTTCCACTGCTAAATCTGTATTGGCTAAAGCAACCCTGACGGAACTTGGTGTTCAGCCTTAACTTGCTGACACTTTAAGCACTTGCCTACAAATTCGGTAACTTCCGCTTAAGACTAGGCCACCAAAACTGTTCCCTTAGATCTCTATACATCTTATTGCCTCCAGGATGCATAGCATAAGAACTACTATGCAATTCCTGAAGAATTTTCTGCCTTAGCTTCTTATTCTTAGGCATACAAACCTTTCTCTTGAAACACAATATTCCATCGCTATTAATTTCATAGTCCTTCAACTCCCCACTCTGCACTTGCCAAACTTAGCACTTAAATCATCATCAGCCAATTGTCCCTCTTTCACCTCATTCAGCCATGACGGCTTGACCTGCAACTCTGCCAGCAAACTTTCATCATCATAGAGGCTTAAATGTGCGAACATTGCCCTCAGATCCGTCACTACCTTCCAACTTAGGGCATCTGCCACCACATTCGCCTTGCCTGGGTGATACTCTATGGAACAATCGTAGTCCTTCAACAATTCCACCCACCTTCGCTGTCTCAGGTTCAACTCCTTCTGAGTCAGCAGATATTTGAGGCTTTTGTGGTCTATGTAGATTACGGACTTCTCTCTATATAAGTAGTGCCTCCACAACTTAAGAGCAAAGACCAATGCCGCAAATTCCAAGTCATGCGTCGGGTAGTTAACCTCGTGTGGCCTTAGTTGTCGAGACGCATAAGCAACTACCTTTCCGTCTTGCATAAGGACACCTCCCAATCCTGTATGGCAAGCATCACAGTACACTACAAAATCCTTCCCTGCCTCAGGCTGAATCAAAACTGGAGCTTCAGTCAAGACTCTCTTAAGCTTTTCAAAGCTTTCTTGTTGCTTATTTGTCCATACGAATGGTACTTCCTTTCTCAACAACTTCGTCAAAGGTGCGGCTATCGATGAAAACCCTTCTACAAACCTTCTGTAGTAGCCTGCCAAACCCAATAAACTACGAACCTCAGCCACAAACTTAGGTGGCTTCCAATCTAGCACTGCCTCAATCTTCCGAGGGTTCACCCTTATTCCTTCAACAAATACCACATGTCCTAAAAACGTAACCTCCTTCAGCCAAAATTCACACTTGCTGAACTTGGCATATAACTTTTTCCCCTTAACACTTGCAACACTATCCGGAGATGCTCATCATGTTCTTCCTCAGACTTCGAATACACCAATATATCATCTATGAACACAACAACGAACCGGTCCAAATAGGGTTGGAAAACCCGGTTCATCATGTCCATGAACGCGACTGGGGCGTTTATCAATCCGAACAGCATTACTAAGAACTCATAATGCCCGTACCTTGTTCGAAAAGCTGTCTTATGGATGTCAGCCTCCTTCACTTTAAGCTGATGATATCCAGACCTTAGATCTATCTTTGAGAATACTGCCACCCCCTTAAGCTGATCAAACAAGTCGTCTATCCTTGGCAATGGATACTTGTTCTTGATGGTCATCTTATTCAACTGACGATAATCTATGCACATGCGCATAGTTCCATCCTTCTTCTTCACAAATAAGACCGGTGCTCCTCATTGAGACACACTGGGTCAAATAAACCTACGATCAAGCAACTCTTGGATCTGAGCCTTGAGCTCAACCAACTCTTTTGGTGCCATTCTGTACGGGGCAATTGACACGGGAGTCGTGCTTGGCTGAAGAAATCAATTTCGAATTCATTTCCTATCCGGGGTATTCTAGGTAACTCCTCTAAAGACATCCACAAACTCCCTTACGGTTCTAACTCCACTGACTCCCCCTTCTTTCGCATCCACAGCACTAACGAAAGCCAAAAATGCCTTATACCCCTTCCGAACCATTCTATCAGCCTTTAAGGCTGAAACTACGTTAGACAAGTAGTTTCTTCTTTCTCCTATCATAATTACCGCCTCATCCTCTAGAGTTTTTAACTCCATTCGTTTAGCTGCACAATCCAATACAACCCGATGCTCCACTAGCCAGTCAATGCCAAGAATAAGATTGAATTCTTTGAAGGGTAGTTCTATTAAGTCGGCAAAAAATACCACTCCCTGAATCTCTAGAGGTACTTTTCGAAATATTTTATTCACCACTACAGTTTGACCTAATGGGCTTACTACTGTCATCTCCCTACTAGAAAGTTCAGAGGCTATTCCTAGAGTTTCAACTACTCTACTTGTAACATAAGAGTGGGTAGAGCCAACATCAATCAAAGCAAAGTAAGGCTTGCCAAATATAAGGAATGTACCGGTTATGATGTTCGGTGCGTCTCCGTCCTCCCTCCGATGTACCGCATAAACCAAACCCGGTTGCATTGCCTCTGTATTATTAACACCTCCGCTGGGTTCTTCGTCCCTTCCAAAGACTGTTACCTCTCTCGCCAAATTAACTGACCTTACGGTGGGCTGGTCATCCTCTCCTTCTAGCTTCGGTTAGGACCTTAACTTACTGGTCGACCCCCTTCTATTCTCATAGGACAATCCTTAATCATGTGGTCTTTGGACCCACACTTAAAGCATTCTCCTATCTTTTTCCAACACTCCCCCAAGTGCATCTTTTCACACTAGGCACAAGTACGACATCGCCTCCAAGAGCGACTTATCGACCTCATGACCCATCAACTCTAGGCCTCTTTTGCTCATTCCTTGAAGGCCCTGATGATCCAAAGCCTCTCTTTTGCCTACTCCAGTCTGTATTCTGTCTCACCGTATTCTTAATCCCCTCTGCTACCTTAGCCTTCTCCACCAACACGGCAAACTCTCGCTCCTGCTGTGGAGCTATTAACAACCTCAAATCATCCCTCAATCCGTCCTCAAACCAGACCATCGCTCATGTTCCATAGCCACTATACCTCGAGCATATCGGCTCAACCTTAGAAATTCTGCCTCGTACTCCGCTATGAACTTATTTCCCTGAACCAGCCTAAAAAATGCCTTCCTCTGCGCATCAACATAACTAGTTCTAATGTACTTCTTCTGATATGCCGCCTTAAAATATTCCCAAGTAAGATCATCAGCGGTAGCACCATCCCGAACCGTGAGCCACCATTGGTATGACTCATCACGAGTAGCGACACTGCCCCTTTCAGCTTCTCCTCGGCAGTCAGATCCAAATTGTCCATAATTTGCTCCGTCGCCTCTAACCAATACTCAACCGTATTGGGTGCCACACCAGATACTCCACGAAAAAACTCAGCTCCATTAGCTCGGAGTCGCTCAGGTACCGACTTTCAAGCTCCCATGCCTCCACCTACTCCAGCCACTCTTTTCAGGACTCACAGCATCACCTGGGACACTGCATCATCCTCCGTCTGATCCTGATATTCCACATCAGCGGCTGGTGGTGGTGGCATTTCATTTTTGGACCCTTGTCTTGACCTAACGGGCTCCGACACGGTCATTTGGCCTCTACCACGGCCACGCACATTACGACCACGTCCCCTAGAGTTCATGCTTTTGAATCGCGTTTATCTGATTAAAGAATTTTATGAATTAGTTTTGTTCCACTGATTTATCACGAACAGTCTTATGTTCAGCAGTTCTAGGGAATAGTTTTTTCGATTTCATGCACATACAGTCTCAATTCATTCTCAATTCATTCATTCAATCACACTCATGAACTTGCGTTCATTACAGAAAAATATTGTAGTTGTCATTGTTTGTTGTTTTCCACTACCCAGGGGTATTTCTGTAATTTTATCCTATAGGGGTATTTTGGTAATTTTCCAAATTAGGGTCTTTGAAAATTTCACAAAGTAAAATTTTTTTCTTTTGGTATATAGTTTTTTTTTCAAAATTGAAATACTTGATAAGAAAATTTTAAGGGTAAAATGGTAATTTCATACGCTAGGGGTATTTTTGTAATTTTACAAGCCAGGGTCATTTCGGTAATTTTTTGTAAAATATGGTTCCTGGTGACTTTTCAAAACAAGGGTATTTTTAAAGATTTTTAATTTGAGGGTACTTTGATAACTTTCCACATGAAGGTATTTTGGTCATTTGTATAGGTTAGGGGTATTTTGGTCAAATTACAAATCAAGGGTATTTTGGTCGTCTTTAAATCAAGGGTACTTGAAATTTTAAAATCATGGTTTGAATTTTGAGTTTCTCAAAACAAGGTGATGGTCCCTTTTGGGTTTTAATTATTGGGTTTAGCCTGTGTTTGAGTCCTCTTGGCTAAGGTGAACCGTCACTACGCACCAGGTAGGATTCGAGCGGTGAGGAGGTGAGTCACTAGGACTGCTTAAATACCAAGCTCCCACTGAATCCAATCCTAGACATGCGCACAACGGTTGCCACACCTTTGACTCGACGACTTAGACACAGGTTTGTTTGGTTGACTTTAAGTTTTATGTAACTTGGTGTTGGAGTAAACTAATCCTAGGGTTTAATTCCTAATTTACTAATCTACGTCCCTATAAATCCCACATACAATCACAAAAGAGTTAGGAGTACTTACCTCGTGGACTTCGGGCCGGAGACTCAGGTGCCATGCCTGAAAAAAACCTACTCATTCTTGGAAAAATTCAATTTCAAAAGAAAGAAAACGTTTTGGGCCCAAAAAGCCCTCAAGGCCGAGCTTTGAATCGGGCTCTGATACCAAACTAAAACACCCCAAACCCGACCCACAAGCCCTGACCAGATCTGGCATGCTTCTAGGGAAAAATCATTTGAAACTTATTTGAAGTTTGCCAAAATTTTGTGTGTTTTTGAAAAACAGTTGATTTGTGTTGTTTAGGTGTCAAAACATTTAACATTTATTTTTAATATAAGTTACTTAAACTTTAAAGTGATAAAGATCGTACCATACTAAAATAATTTAAATGCATGCATAAACAGTTTAATACTTATAGCCTTATTACATCAAAACAAATCCCAAATTAGTCCAAAATACTTAAGTATTGAAAGTCCAAAACAAAATAATTTCTAAGCTGAGCATGGCCACCATAAAGCTCCTACCGACCCGGTCCATTACTGAGTGTCACCTGAAAAAGATCCCACAACGGGGTGAGTCAAATAGACTCAATGTGTAACCACCAAACACAAACTCTCAATCAATTTAGGCATGTCAAATCACACATATAAAACACATATAATCAATGATGCAAACCCGAACCCAAACCTAGATAACCATTCGCTACACATCACCTGTACCAACCATCACACCGTGGGGACTACTAAGTCGACCCTCCATCCACTACACATCATCGAAGGCAGTCGCTGCAGACGACATGCTCATCGCCCTTATATATATTGTGGCACAGCCACCATATAATTATTTGTGACATAAGTCACCACATTCGGATTATTGTGACATGAGTCACCACATTCAGATATTGTGGTATAAACCACCAGACCACTTCCCCTTTAAACAATTTCCCATATGCCCCATGTCATACAAATCATGCAACATCATGCCTTATGCCTTATTTCACATTCTTATCAATACTCACATATGTGCCATATTCCAAATATTTATTAACATAATGTTAAGGTTACGTACCTGAGTACTTTATACCATTGCATGGTACCTTTGGCCACATTTCACATCATTATAAACACATATATTAAATTGATGCCGTAAATCTATTAAAAGTTAGTGTGGGGTACACACCTGGTTTACTTAATGCTTTCACTGAAATCCCGAAAGTCCCAATCTAATGCCTTAGATCCTTAGTTCCTTGTTGCCAATTTGATTACTAATCAAATCCCGAAACTCCGTGATACTTCTTCCTTACAATCGACCAACACTAGTTCACTAGACTTGGTTAGTTTCGGCTCTTGAATAAATGCGAAATAGATCTAAGTCACTAAATAGGCCTTGGCTGAATATCATGTGTACTTACCTTGCGATTTTAAATCCCGAAAGTGGTTACTTGCTTTGAAGTTGTCGAAATCCCTACTTGTCAAGTGTTAGAATCGGTTTTAAGCATAAATCTATGAGAATGGCATTTGGCCGAATACTACCTATCACTTACCTTGAAGACTCGAATCCAAGAAACTCCTTTGATGCTCCTTAACGTTGGCTACACAAAAGAAACACTCATTATGGCACTAAGCATATTCGACCATCCCTAAACCAAGGCCCTAATCACCTGATTTGGCACACCAAATGAAAAGAACCCAAAACCGATTGCTTAAAGAGGAGATCACTTACCACTATGTTGCTTACCACTAACGCCTGCTCGAAAAAACTACAAGAAAGTAGTCAACGGCACCACTCTAGAAGATTTAGCCTCAAAGATTTGCGAAATAGAAGAGAGGATGAGAGGCTGAAAGATTCGACAATGGTGATCAATAGTAGAGAGGTTTCGGCTTAGTTGCAAATGAGAGGGTAGGTTTCGGTTTTTTTTCTTAGGAAGTGAGTGAGGGAGAAATAAGTTGTAAAAAAAGAAGAAGACGCACAAATGGCTCTCAACTTTCGGCTTTGGTCAATTGAAGAGAAAACAAGTTGAATTCTTATGATTTTTCGGCACAAAGAGAGAATGAGATGAAAGAAACCAATTTTCAACACTAAGGGAATTAAGAAGAAAAAGTAATATCAAAAGATGATCACTCCCCTTTGTCCTTATCAAATTCGGCACACAGACACCCCTAGAGTCCTATATTCGGCCACTAGCTCCTCCTCTTATCATATCCCTTATTTTGCTCCTCTTTTCTCTCTTCAACACTCATTCAAAAAGTTTGAATGAGTCAACCATTATCCTTCTCTTTTTAGCCAAAATTCAAAATAAAGACCAAGCCTCATCCTCATCCCTTAAAAGTCCCATTTGCCGTCCAACACCTTCCCTCTCTTGACGCAAAAGCAATACCCATAGTGCAACCTCTGCAGCTCGAACCTCCTCCCTCTTGAAGCTCCCTTTAACGCAAACTTCACAGCACCCTAGGTGGCATCCCTTGCCACTTTTCTGCTTGACTTCTTGTGTCACAAATCCCACGCAAATTTCCTTAAGGTCTCCTTAGCCTAGCTTCCCCTTTTAAACTTAAAATCTCATAGTTTCTTAAGGCATTCCTCTACATCCTAGGGTTCTCAAAATTCATAAAACACATTCAACATTTACGTAGACATGCTATTTCATACAATTAAGCATTAATGCATAAGCCATAATTCCCGGATATTACATTGAAAATATTAGAAATATTTTTTTGTCGATATAAATAGGTAGATGATAGTGTTTTGGAATGATTTATACATAACTTGTCAAAGAGCCTAGCTACTGAAATTGGTGTTTACTTGCATGCATCTCGTATTGTAACACCCTTAACCCGTATTCGTCGCTGAAACAGAGTTACAGAGTATTACCGAATTTTTCAAATCAATCGAACACATATAATAAACACTTCATATCATATCAATAAACAAATTTAAACCAAGTAAAAAACATACACATGGGTCATTCTTTCAAGTACAATTAAGCACCAATCCAAGCTTCCAAGGCAACCAAAACATGCCTAAATAAACATCATTTCTAATCACTTATGAGCTTAACATCCATACCAACTTAATAGCCATTCATCTAAACTTAACCACAAGCATTCCAAGACAAACTCTATCACAAACTTATCATCAATAATGTGCTAGTTATTCAACCATAAACTTACTATCCATATGACCATTTAATTTGCTATCATACCATTCCAAAACTAGCATCATAAGACATAACTAGTCATTTATAACTCAAGCATTTAACTAGCCAAATCACATGGCTATATACACATATTAAATAAAACTTAAAGTAACTAGCCTATACATGCCATACTTAGTATTTACACTTTCAAAAGGTACCAAAACAAGATTGAGTAGTGTGATGATGATCCTCGAAAGTTTCCTGAGCCTTTAATAGCTTTGACGATCTATAAAACAGAGCAAACACACACAAAGTAAGCTTTCAAAAGCTTAGTAAGCCATATACAAATAAACTTCACATAAATTGCACATAACTACATTGATACAATGACATTAATATATTTCTCATTGCAAATTCATCACATATTCTTTGGCTCATTTGCTTAGCCACAGCTTGCCACATTCCTCAATTCAATATCATATATACACATAGCTCATTCAAGCTTATAATCACGCTTTATCTCATGACTAAGCACAATTCACTTTATTAAGCTTATATAAACACTTACCTTTCATACACACATAGTGTACCTTTCAATCGTACCTGAATCGTTATTACTTCTCATATAGACATTCATTTCGCAGACTTGCCCGTTGAACCTTTTGAAATCTAATAGGATACTCAGAGTGCTCGGAATAGTCGTACAATGCCAACGTCCCAGACGAGGTCTTACATATACTCAGATATCGATGCCACTGTCGCAGATAGGGTCTTAAACGAATCAAATACGATGCCAATGTCCCAGACATGGTCTTACATGTAAATCTCATATTGATGCCATTGTCCCAGACATGGTCTTACATGATCTCACATATCGGAAACCTATGTCATGACATATGTAACCCTATCTATTCCTAGGTGCGCACGAGATTTCTCAGACCTTGATAACTTGTGGATATATCCTTGGATTTAATATACATTCCATTTCAAACATTTACTATACAATTTATATCTCATAGATACATAAATAATTCAAATCAAATACATTTATTTGTATATCGACTTACTTCGGATTTAGATATCGGAAACGGATTCGGTTACTCAATTACTTTCGATTTCCTGTGATCTAAGTCTGTTTTCTTCGGTTCTTGATCTATACATATTCAAATTTAATCCATTTATTCACAAAACTATTCAATTATATCCAAATACACATATTAAGGGTAATTTACAAATTAGCCCTTACATTTTTACATTTTGACATTTTAGTCTCTATTCCATAAAATCACAAAATACTCATAATTTCAATTCACCCATGCTTAGCCGAATGCTCAAGTAGCTCATACAAGTCCTTACATTTTATTTATTTTAAAATCTAGTCCTTCAAAATATTATTTTCTCAATTAAGTCCTAAATACTCAAAATCATCAAAACTTCAAAGACAAAACATGTTAATCTAACACATATATTTCATATTTCATCATCAAACATCACAAAACACATAAATTCATTAATGGCACTTTTCAAAATCTTCATCAAATCACAAAATTAAAGCATGGGTTTTGAAGCATACAAAGCAAAGATTGCAAAAAAGTAGAAATTATCAAAAACCGAAGCAAAACATACCTTGAATTAATCCAAAACTAGTCGAAACCTAGATGTTCTTCTTTCTTTTTCTTTTCTTTATTTTTCAGCAATAAGATGATAAGAATGGCTAATTTCACACTTTGGTTTTATTAAATTAAACATAATTATTAATTTACAAAACTAACCTTTAATATAACATTATAAATTCCCACTAACTTTTGGTATTAATGTCCATCCATTTCAAATGGTCCAATTGCATTATAAAGACCCCATATTTATAAAGCCTTGTCAAATAGGTATCTTTTCATAAAGCAGGCAAAATTTTCTTCTTTTATAATTTAATCCTTATGTCAAATTAAGCACACAAATGGACAAATTAATTCAAAGAAATTTCACACATGCTTAATCATATACTGCAGGCACAGAAAATAATATTAAAAATATTTTTATGACTCGAATTTGTGGTCTCAAAACCACTATTCTGACTAGGATCTAAACCAGACTGTTACAATTCTCCCCCTTAGGGATTTTTGTCCCCGAAAATCTTACTGTTGAATAGGTTCGGATATTGTTGTCTCATAGAATCTTCAGGCTCCCACATAGCCTCTTCAACTTCATGTC
Source organism: Gossypium rotundifolium (assembly GCA_025506655.1). Lineage (NCBI taxonomy): Eukaryota > Viridiplantae > Streptophyta > Magnoliopsida > Malvales > Malvaceae > Gossypium > Gossypium rotundifolium. The sequence goes on from CP106727.1 coordinate 92,980,054, forward strand.
GATGCCATAAGACTTTCACTAACAGAATTTTCTTATTTCTCAATTCTTTCACTTCACGAGCTAAGATACTGATCAGTTCTTCTTCATAAGTCATATCAGATCAGATTTCAATCTTAGATGGAGAAATCAAGTGTGATGGATCGGATTTGTATCGACGAAGCATTGACACGTGAAATACATTATGAAACTTTTCCAGCTCAGGTGGTAACAACAACCTATATGCAACAGGTCCAACTCGTTCAATAATCTCATACGGTCCAATGAACCTCGGACTCAATTTGCCTTGACGTCCGAATCTAAGTACTTTCTTCCACGGAGATACTTTCAAAAACAATTTATCACTGATTTCGAATTCAATGTCTTTTCTTTTCAAGTCTGCATAGGATTTCTGACGATCAAACTCTGTTTTTAGACTATCAAGGATTACTTTCACTTTCTGTTTAGTGTTTTTTATTAAATCGACCTCATGTACCTTATTTTCACTGAGCTCAGTCCAATACAGAGGTGTTCTACATTTACGTTCGTACAAATCTTCATAAGGTGCCATTTTGATGCTCTATTGAAAACTGTTATTGTATGCAAATGCAATTAGTGGTAAATACTGTTCCTACCGTTAAACTCAAGTATGCAACATCTCAGTATATCCTCAAGTATCTAAATAACTCACTCGGATTGACCATCTGTCTGCGGTTGAAAAGCCGTGCTGAAATGCAATTTAGTACCTAAAGCATATTACAATTTCTTCCAAAACCGCGATGTGAACCTTGGATCTCTGTTAGACACAATAAATAAATGCACTCTGTGCAATCTTACAATATCAGAAATGGGCAGATTTCATCAATCAATCAACTACAACCAAATTGCATCTTTCTTTCTTGGAGTCAAGGGCAATCCAAAAACAAAATCTATCGTCACTCTATCCCATTTAGACTCAGGAATCAGAATTGGTTGTAACAAACCAGATGGAACTTGATGTTCAGCTTTAACTTGCTGACATACTAAACATTTTGAAACAAAATCAGAAATGTCTCATTTCATTCTAGACCACCAATAGTGTTGCTTCAGATCATGGTACATCTTTGTACTTCCCGGATGGACAAATAGACGACTATTATGGGCTTCATTCAAAATCAACTGTAATAATTCAAAATTTCTCGAAACATAGATTCTATCTCGAAATCTCAAGCAATCATTATTGTCAACTCAAAATTCAGATTTGGAGTTCAAACTACACTGATCACTTTTCGATAGCAACTCTTTATCAACTTTCTGAGCATTACATATTTGTTGTAAAAATAACGGTTTCATTTTCAATTCTGCCAATACCAAATTATAATCAGACAAGTCTGAATGAGCATTCATTGCAGTTAATTCAAACAACGAGTTCTGGCTCAATGCATCAGCAATGTAACACCCCAAACCCGGCCCATTTGTTATGACCGAATTTGAAATGCCACTACGGAAAAACGCTTGAAAAACTTTTGACTTAATGTTAAAAACATAAAATTTGTTGTCTTTACAAAATCATTGTGTAATTAAAGTTCCAAATAAAATTAAGTTGTTTAAAATAAAACATTTTCAAATAATAATATAATCAACAATCCAACTTAAAACATAATAAAAGTCCTTAAATACTTAAAATGGCCCCTATTACAATAAATAACCTTTCTTAAATAAAATGTGTGAAACAAATAAAATATCTTCTCATGGGCCACCTCGTATCCACTCCAACCCGGTCCGAGCATCACCGTAAGGTTTAAGAAAATTGGGTGAGTCACATGCACTCGGTGTGTAATTAATCCACTGAATTCCACCCACATGTTATCCACATATTAACCCATATAACATATAACAAGATATCATATTCATATAATAACACATTCTGGGCTTGGCCCATATTCATATCACTTATCAGGTAACAGGGTAATTAACCGTATAATTCCACATATCGGGCTTAACCCATTTCCACACTAATCCACATTCATATACTGGGCTTGGCCCATTTCTAATTAATCCACATACGCATATTGGGCTTGGCCCATTTTCACATCAATTACTCATATCAAATAAAATTATGCAAAGTGCACCCAACCCTAACCTAGGGTCCATCCTCTACACACCCCCGTATCCAGCCTACCACACACCGGGGGATTATCAAATCACCCTCTCCTTTTCACTCCAAAAGGCAATCAATGCCGTCCATGTGCAATTAAGGACAATAATCCACAACCTCGATCGGCGCCAATCCAGATATAGCCGTAGCTAACACCAAAACCACGATGGGACACATAGTCACTCATCAACCACGATATGGCACAAAGCCGATATCAACCATGATGAGGCACACATCCACTCATCAAGCCACGCGAACTAAATCGCATTTAATCCACAACGTGACCTCAGTCAACGTCAATCCACGATGTAGCTCAAGGCTAACATCAAACCACGTACTCGAAGTACACCCGCACCTTCTTTCATATCATATCCCAACCCATGCACATGCAACATTCCATAATGACATAATATAATGATGCATGAGCATGCTCATCAAGCATATTATCACATATTCATAATAGTAATCACATTTGATCAGATTTGGTACTTACCGGATTATCGACATACCCCTTGAGGGTATCCATATCACAATTTCCCTTACACAAGTTAGCACATAATTAATACATACAGATATAACACAAAAACCCAAAAAACGGTAGGCTAACTACACACCTGCCTATTAGTGAAATCCCGAACTACTCGAATCTAACACGATCTCGAAACGTGGTTCTTTCTTCTCCTTAAAAGCCGATTTGGTCTCCTACCAAATCCCGAATCACAGAGTTCCCTTCCTTTATCTACACACAAAAGAACACCTTTTATGGCACTAAGAACATTCGGCCAAACCACAAAATTATAAGCAAAGCCATTTCGGCCACACTAACAAATCCCGAAGGGTTTTCGCTTCGAAATACTAAGTCTTACCTATTGACTTACCCCAAAAGATAGTCAAAGATTTGAGGCTTAGAATGATTGCTTCCAAAGTCCTGAGGAGCCTAAAAGAAATCGGTTCCTAGAATGGTTAGAACCTTGCAACAAATGCCCAACTAAAACGATATAACAAGTATAAAGATCCTTACCTTAACACTTTGATTCAAATCCAAAAATCGTCACTTGCCTAAGGAGTTGGTCAAAATCCTTGAATGATGAAATCCTTTCCACACGATCTTAGTATGACTATGGTCGACTATCAACAAATAAATGATCAACACTCCACTATACCACTACCAAAAAAAAAAGAGTTTGTTTGAAAGAGAAGAGATAATAATTTCGTCAAAAGAAAGTCCTCTCAAGGTAATACAATTTCGCAATGAGATTGAGTGAGACACCAATAGGATTCAGCTAGAGCAAATAATGGAAGAAAAGAAAGAGAAATGAGAGAAGGAAGATTCGCCCAAATGAAAATAAAATAGAAATGTGGACTTTTGAACAATATGAAAAAGAATGAAAAGAGATGAGAACAAGAGAGGTTGTTTTCAGCTACAAAGAAATAAGAGATGAGAGGAGGTACCAAAGAAGATTCGCCAAAAGCCTAAGAGGAAATATCAACAACACCAATGGACATTCGGTTATGGCTCACTTTGGTGCATTAGAGAAAAGTTGATAAAGTTCTTTAAGAATAGGTTTTGGTTAAGACACAAAACAAAGAAAAAGGCTAAAACTAAAACAAAATTGAACCTAAATGCCAAGAACATATTCTATTAAAGAGGAGAGCTTTTGGGAGGAAAAGAAAATGCCAAAGATGAACAAAAGCACAAAATGCTAAATTGACCAACCAATTCCCCAAACTACATATAAAAATTCGCCACCCCTAGCCTTACATGCCGTCCACATACATGGTCTCCCAAGTCAAATCTATCCACCCAACACTTTCCAAAACCAATTCCTTATGTCATGCCTTATGCTCTCTCATCAACTTTTAATCACTTGATTTCCTTCCCAAACATCTAACTTACCTTAAACATACATTCAACTTGCCAAAAGATGAAAGTCCAACCTATCATAAATTTGAATTTGACCGCCCATAAATGCTAGGATGCACAAAATATAAAATTCTCAAAATGCCTTCCTTGTTACTCGAACCACTTCCCTCAAGAAACTTTCCAAGCTCCTTAACCACCTTGCCACTAATTCTCCTTGTGCTTTAATTTAACACTTAAATTAACTTAAGTACTAAGTTCACTTAATCCACTCCAATAAATAAACCATACTAAAAACTATTCTAATTTCCTAAAGCTCAAGGCCCAATCCTACTAGGCCCAATTTCGGGATGTTACAGTTCTACCCTTCTTAAAGAAATTTCATCCTCGAAATTTCCAACAAACTAATAGTCGTGCAATCCTACTCATCACACTACGCTTATGCTGCGCACTCTGATCTTAATAAAACTATCTTACCTTCTAGGCACAGTTCCTAAGTTCATATCCAAGGTTTCAAGCACTTCACTAGCAACACAAGAATGAGCTATCTCTAAAGCATAACAAAGAACTTACCCGCTATCACATCCTTGGTTGTACCACATCTGAACCTTCAGGACCTCTACCGGGTGTTCCACGACCTCGGCCAGAACCATTTCCTCCATGGTTTGGACCACGAACCTTCATTGTCTGAGGACAATTCTTAACCAAATGAGCCTTAGATCCACACTGGAAACATTCCTTACTATTACCCCAACACTCTCCTGTGTGAGTTCTCCCACACTGAGCACATAAACGATTCCAATTCTCAGCAACTGGTATAGGTGCACGTACAGAATTCTCGACCCTCGGTCTTTTCTAAAAGTCTTCAGGCGATTTTGCTGGTCCAAAACTCCTCTTGTTCCAATTCCTATCCTTTTCTCGGTTCTCCCTTACAGTCTTCTTAACCTCTTCAGCGTTTCGAGCTTTCTCCACTAGAACAAAGAAAGTCCCTTTCTCTTTGCGGAGCAATCAACATTCGCAACTCATCTCAGAACCCATCTTGAACCGTACACACTTTTCATAATCGGTGGTCACGATCCCTTTGGCGTCTTGACTTAACCGCACAAATTTTGCTTCAGTACTGCCACTCGACTTACTTCCTTGCACTAAGTTGAGAAACGCCTTTCTTTGCGAGTCCAAGTAACTAGCTCCAACGTACTTTCCTTCAAATTTAACCTTAAAATAATCCCAATCCAATCGATCTTTCAGATACCTTGTCCGACGGTGAGCCACCATCGATAAGCTTTGTCCGAACAACGAAACAAGACCTTTCACTTTTCCTCATCAGTGCAGTCCAAATCGTCCATTATTCTTTCGATTGCTTCTAACCAATACTCGCCACATTCGAGCTACTCCAGATATTCCTCTAAAACTTTAGCCCTGTTCAACTGAGTCGTTCAAATCGACTTTCGAGCTCGCTTCCTACACTAGCTCTCGCCACTCGCTCAAGCACTGCAACATGGCTCGCGATCTGCGTCATCGCCTCCTGTCGATCTTGATCCTTGGCATACCACCGGGCGGTGAAACTTCATTTTCGACCCATGGCGGACCCTACCGATTCCGACATCGCCATTCTACCTCTACTACGTCCACGACGACCACGCCCTCTAGAACTCATGTCTACTTCGCAATTTAATCGATTAAAAGTTTTATGTATCGTAAATTTTGTTTCACTGTTTATCCACGAGCAAATTTTATGAAAGAAGTGTTTAGAGGTAATTCTTTCGATCAATCAAAGTTTCAGCTCAAGCTTCTATTCTAATTCAAAGAATCACATTCACATTCACATTCATCCACAACACACACATTCAACACATCATTATGGGCATTTCTGATCATTCTCGACCCAGGGGTAATTTCGTCATTAATCGGGGTCAACTTTAAAAATAATCTTTACAAATCAAAGCATTTTGAAATCTCAAAGTCTCGAGGGTATTTTGGACAATATTCTTCGAATCAAGGGTATTGCAGAAATTTTAGAAATCGAGGTTATTCCAAAGAATTTTGAAAGTCGGGGCATTTTAGTAAATTTTCCAATTGAGGTATCTTAACATTTTGCAAAACAGGGTTTTGGTATTTTTGTAAAGTAAGAATATTTTCATAAAAATCGAGGTAACATGGTAATTTTATAAACCAAGGGCATTTTCGTAATTTTACATTTCGAGGTATTTTAGTAATTTTGTAAATCGAGTGTATTTTGGAAAATTTTCAAGTCTAAAAGGATTTTATAAATCAAAGGGTAATTTGGTAAATTTAAAACTAAGATCTTTATAAAGCAAGATGGCTAGTCCCTTTCGGGTTTTAGTTATTGGGTTTAGCAGTGAATAAGTCCTCTTGGTTAGGGTGAACCGTAACTTACGCACTGTAGGGTTTGAGTAAAGAGGAGGTGAGTCGCTAGGACCGCTTAAATACCAATCTCTTACTAAATCCACTCCTGACATGCGTATAATGGTTGCCACGCCTAACTTCTGTGACTTACTTCACGTGTTTGTTTGATTGTCCTTTAAGTCTTATGCATGTGTTTGAGTGCACTAGCCCTAGGGTTCAATAGATCCTAGTTCACTAATCTACGAGCCCAAGTATGCCCATATATCAATCATATAATAATTCACTCAACAATTAGAGGTACTTACCTGATGGACTTCGGGTCGGAGATACAGGTGCCATGCCAGAATAAACCTGAAAAATTTATGAAAGCCCAAATCTTTGAAAAGCCCACCTAAAAAAATATTTTTGGGCCCAAAACCCTCAAAGCCGAGTTTTGAACCGGGCTCTGATACCAAATTGTAACACCCCAAACCCGGCCCATTTGTTATGACCGAATTTGAAATGCCATTGTAGAAAAACGCTTGAAAAACTTTTGACTTAAAGTTAAAAACATAAAATTTGTTGTCTTTACAAAATCATTGTGTAATTAAAGTTCCAAATAAAATTAAGTTGTTTAAAATAAAACATTTTCAAATAATAATATAATCGACAATCCAACTTAAAACATAATAAAAGTCCTTAAATACTTAAAATGGCCCTTATTACAATAAATAACCTTTCATAAATAAAATGTGTGAAACAAATAAAATATCTTCTGCATGGGCCACCTCGTATCCACTCCAACCCGGTCCGAGCATCACTTGTAAGGTTTAAGAAAATTGGGTGAGTCACATGACTCGATGTGTAATTAATCCACCTAATTCCACCCACAAGTTATCCACATATTAACCCATATAACATATAACAAGATATCATATTCATATAATAACACATTCGGCTTGGCCCATATTCATATCACTTATCGTAATGAGGTAATTAACCGCATAATTCCACATATCGGGCTTAACCCATTTCCACACCGATCCACATTCATATCTTGGGCTTGGCCCATTTCTAATTAATCCATATACACATATTGGGCTTGGCCCATTTTCACATCAATTACTCATATCAAATAAAATTATGCAAAGTGCACCCAACCCCAACCTAGGGTCCATCCTCTACACACCCCGTATCCACCTACCACACACCGGGGATTATCAAATCACCTCTCCTTTTCACTCCAAAAGGCAATCAATGCCGCCCACGTGCAATTAAGCACAATAATCCACAACGCGACCTCAGTCAGCGCCAATCCACGATGTAGCCGTAGCTAACACCAAAACCACGATGGGACACATAGTCACTCATCAACCACGATATGGCACAAAGCCGATATCAACCATGATGAGGCACACAGCCACTCATCAAGCCACGAGAACTAAATCGCATTTAATCCACAACGTGACCTCAGTCAACGTCAATCCACGATGTAGCTCAATGCTAACATCAAACCACGTACTCAAGTACACCGCATCTTCTTTCATATCATATCCCAACCCATGCACATGCAACATTCCATAATGACATAATATAATGATGCATGAGCATGTTCATCAAGCATATTATCACATATTCATAATAGTAATCACATTTGATGAGATTTGGTACTTACCGGATTATCGACATACCCCTTGAGGGTATCCATATCACAATTTCCCTTACACAAGTTAGCACATAATTAATACATACAATTTCGGCAATGAGTTTGAGTGAGACACCAATAGGATTCGGCTAGAGCAAATAATGGAAGAAAAGAAAAGAGAAATGAGAGAAGGAAGATTCGGCCAAATGAAAATAAAATAGAAATGTGGACTTTTGAACAATATGAAAAAGAATGAAAAGAGAGATGAGAACAAGAGAGGTTGTTTTTGGCTACAAAGAAATAAGAGATGAGAGGGAGGTACCAAAGAAGATTCGGCCAAAAACCTAAGAGGAAATATCAACAACACCAATGGACATTCGGTTATGGCTCACTTTGGTGCATTAGAGAAAAGTTGATAAAGTTCTTTAAGAATAGGTTTTTGGTTAAGACACAAAACAAAGAAAAAGGCTAAAACTAAAACAAAATTGAACCTAAATGCCAAGAACATATTCGGCTAAAGAGGAGAGCTTTTGGGGAGGAAAAAGAAAATGCCAAAGATGAACAAAAAGCACAAAAATGCTAAAATGACCAACCAATTCCCCCCAAACTACCTATCAAAAATTCGGCCACCCTTAGCCTTACATGCCGTCCACATACATCGTCTCCCAAGTCAAATCTATCCACCCAACACTTTCCAAAACCAATTCCTTATGTCATGCCTTATGCTCTCCCATCAACCTTTAATCACTTGATTTCCTTCCCAAATATCTAACTTACCTTAAACATACATTCAACTTGCCAAAAGATGAAAGTCCAACCTATCATAAATTTGAATTTGACCGCCCATAAATGCTAGGATGCACAAAATATAAAATTCTCAAAATGCCTTCCTTGTTACTCGAACCACTTCCCTCAAGCAACTTTTCAAGCTCCTTAACCACCTTGCCACTAATTCCCCTTGTGCTTTAATTTAACACTTAAATTAACTTAAGTACTAAGTTCACTTAATCCACTTCAATAAATAAACCATACTAAAAACTATTCTAATTTCCTAAAGCTCAAGGCCCAATCCTACTAGGCCCAATTTTGGGATGTTACAAGCAACGACGGATGATAATCTATCACAAGCTCATAGTCTTTTAGTAGCTCTAACCACCTACTCTGTCACAAATTCAAACCTTTCTGAGTCATCAGATACTTCAAACTTTTATGATCTGAAAACACGTGGCATTTCTCACCAAAAAGATAATGATGCCAAATCTTTACAATAAAAATAATTGCAGCTAATTCAAGATCTTGTGTCGGATAGTTTTTTTCATGAGGCTTTAGTGGTCTCGAGGCATAAGCTATTACTTTGCCTTCCTGCATCAGAACGCAACCCAGACCACTCAATGAAACATCACTATAAATCATTAACTCTTTGCCCGATTTTGGCTGTACCAAAACTGGAGCTTCAGTCTATAGAGTTTTCAACTGATCAAAGCTTTTTTGACATTTATCGAACCATTCGAATCTCTCATCTTTTTGAAGCAATTTAGTAAACAGAGTAGCTATCATCAAAAATCCTTTTACAAATCGACGATAAGAACCAGTTAATCCCAGAAAGCTACAGACTTTAGACACATTCTTCAGAGGTTTCCATTCCAAAATAGTAGAAATCTTGTAACATCCCAAAATTGGGCCTAGTAGGATTGGGACCATTGGGCTTTGAGCACGGAAGCATTTAAAATTTTTGAAGAACAAGAGAATGGAATTATTTCAAGTTGGACTTATTAGTAAGGTGATTTTGGAAAGTTATAGGGTTTCTAGGAACTTCTAGGTTCAAGTTAGGCTATAGTTAAATTTTTGTGTTTATGCACTTTAAGGAGAGAAGGTAAGTGGCATCAAGGCTTAAGGAAATAAGTGTGCATTTTGCTAGCACAAGGAGTTTATTGGTAAAGGTGGAAAGTGGCGTGTGGAGTGTACTAATGGTCTGAGGTTCGAATCCCATCTATTGCATTTTTGAGTAATTTTTGTGCTTCTCTTCCACGTTTCAGTCATGGCTTTATTATGGTAAGGAAAACTTTTTAATTAAGGAAAGAAGGCTAAGGAATATGGTAAGGAGGAAAACAAGGAAAGAAATGAAGGAAAAAGGCAAGAGAAGGGAACATGTTGGCTTGTTATGTGGGTGATGTTTTGGAAAGATATTTTGGGTCAACACTTGTCTTTTGGAAAAGATGATACATGGTTTTTGGTAAAGGGGGGAAGTCAAATTTCTCTAGCTCTCCCTTGTATTTTCACATTTTGGGTCACTTTTCTTTACCTAATATTTTGTTTCTTTTGGTTACATTTCCTCCTTGTCGAAATTCCCTTTTCTTCTATAGTGTTCCTTCTACTCATCTTTTCTCTCTTTTTATCCAATTCTAGCTAGTACAATTTGAGCCATGTGTTGCAAATCTCTTCTTAGCCGAAACCCCTACTTTTTTTCTTCCTAATCTTCAAGTGGTTGATTCCATTCTTCTCATCATTTGGTTTCCATTGCGATGTGTCCCAAAACCGAATAGTGGTTCTTACGTTTTGCTGTTGTGCCGAATATTTTCTTCCATTTGACTTTTCTCTGAGTTATTAAGCTGAAACACTCTTTTTTTGATTCTTTAGATAATCAAAGGGTGAGGATCATTAACATCAATGGGAGTAAAGGAGCGAGTGGTGGTAGCCAGAAGGCGGGGTTGATTATCGGGACTCCGTAGAGGGAGATCGCGTAGTGGTAAGTGATTCAAGTGTAAGTAATACATTGGGTATGAAATCTTTTGGAAATTCGAGGCTAACTTTTGGTTGGTATTGTTCTAGGCACAACGAAGAGTGGTTCTCTAGGGAATCCAATTAAGGTGTGTAATCTCATACCCCTTCCAAATACATGTTTGGGATGGTGTGTAATCTCACACCTCTCTGAATATTTGAATGAAATGTTTTGTGATTCGGTGGAAAGATCGAAAAATCAGAAACTGACATTTGTGATCACTTGGGTGTGCGTATGTTCATAGTGGAAATCGTATTTTGCAATGAAATAGTTTCTGGTAGCAGTAGTGACGTGATTTTGAAAAATCACAAAAAATAGGAGAAAAGGAATTAGAAAGTGAATAAGATATAGAATGAAAGCGTATTGTGTCTATTATTATATGAAAGAAACAGAGAAGGAAGAGGAATTTTATATTCTATGATATTTTAATTTTAGTTAGACTGGTTTTGAATGACTTTGTGGTTCCTTGTTCTGTCTTAGAAAAATCATTTAAAATTGTACAAAGTGAATTATGAGTTATAATTTATATGTATAAACAAGTGGGAGCAATATATGAAAAATGTACAATGAGATATTTGGTTTTAAGATAAGAAAGGTCAGAATCATTGGTCAATGATACATGGGAAACTTTAATGAATAAACTGTACTAAACGGTTAAGCCAAAAATTCTGGAAAAATTGTAGTAAGAATATATATGAGTCTAGTTTCACGAAAAATTTACGGATCTAAATTTAGGGTTTCCTAACGCGAGTTATAGTCAATTTAGTCAATATAACGCAGATGGACAATTTCAATTTTTATGCCCCAAATTAGTAGTTAAGTTCGGGGTTGCGAAATTACCAAAATAACCTTGGAGGGTAAATTACTGAAATGCCCCTATGGGTCAAATTACCGAAAATGCCCTTATGGGTAGAATTACAAAAGTGCCCATATGGGTCGTATTACGAAAATGCCCTTATGGCCTAAATTACGAAACTGCCTCTATGGGCCAAATTACCGAAATGCTCTTATGGGCCGATTTGTTAAAATGCTTTAGTGGGCCGACTTATTATATTGCTTTAATGGGCCGATTCATTAAAAGTATTTAATAGATTAATGGTTGTTATTAATATGTGGATATTTTATGTTATTATGTATGTTGCATCTCTACATATTGCATGGGATGAGAAAATTGAATGAAGAGAAGTGTAGTCTGGTGGCACTGCCACAAATTCTAATAATGGCTATGTGCCAAATTAAATATGGCTTTGTGCCATCGTGATTAAGGCTATGTGCCGATTTCTTTACCGTATATGATACTCTGGTGGCTCAGCCACAAATATTATAAAAAGCAATTTGACTGCAGCGTTTCTGATGGTTCAACCACAATATTATAAATGGCAATTTGCCTGCGATTGGTGTGTTTGGCGGGGTGGGTTGACTTGATCCCCACAGGTGTGATGGGATGGTACGGGTGGTGTGTAGCGGATGGATTACTAAGGTGGGTTGGGTTGCATTACATTTTTTGCATTATCATGTTTATAGGGCTAAGGCCCAGATTGTTTTGTAAATGGGCTTTGGCCCAAGATTATGCTACATGGGCTCGCCTGGATATTGCTAAACGGGTTCAAGCCCAATGGTTAACGGTAAAGGGGTTACACACTGAGTTCTAGTAACTCACCCTCATTTCTTTCTTAATCCTTGTAGGTAAATCTCAGTGATGAGGACTTGGGCCCATGGATGACTCAGTGGAGGCCATACTTCGAAAATAAATGTTTCGAACTTTAGTAAATTACTTTTATGCTCTATTTCATTATTTTTACTATTTTGGGTTGTAATAAGACCTTTGGAATATTTTACTTTTGCTTTATGTTTGACGTACTTATATTTTGCTTAAATTGATTTAAATGGGGATTTTTTAAAATCATTAATAACAGTTTTTCAAAATTGATTAACAAATAGATTTTATAATAAATATGGACAAATAATTTAACTTGGATTTTCTTTCGAAATTTTCAACGTCATTTTCAAAAGTCACAGTTTTAAGATTCGCTAGTTCAAAATTATTTTTCTTAAACTATAACTAAATAACACCAACTTTAGTACAAACTCAAGTTCTTTAAACATTTTCTTCGTGTGACATACCAAATCTAGTCGTAACGCATGGGCCAGGTTTGGGGTGTTACATTTTATGGTATCAGAGCCAGGTTGCAAAACTCGCTGTGGTTTGGGTTCAAAAAAGATTTCCAACAAAAATGATTTCCAAAGCTGTTGAAATTTAATTTATAAATGCATGTTCTAAAGGAAGTATGGCACCACGGGTATCCTGCACCAAGTCAAGTAAGTTTATGTTTTCATTTTATGATTATTATGGTATGACTGTAGAAATACTCTAGAACTTTTAGCTTTAGGAGCCAAAACTATAGAGATTGAGACTTTAGGATACGTTTTGCGAAAACAACTCTATTTCCTATACTCCATAAAACATTATTTACTAAACATTGAATAGTATACTGATCCATAAGACTCTTAATAAGATTAAGTCGATTTAGTGAACATGAGCGCTAGAAGATGTGGACGCGGTAGACGTGGCCAAGGTAGAGGCCGAGGAGCTAGGACTGGATCTTCAGCACGAGGCATGTGCCCGAAAGGGAGGCGTTGGCATTGCCAATGGCTGGGATAGGATCTCATGATCGAACTGGGGTTGATGAGCTGACTCAGATAATTAGGGAGGTTTTAAAGGAGATTAAAGGAATCGGCGAGGCACTTCAGGTTAGGTGCGTGGATTGTAAGAAGAAAAGGATCGCATTTTTTCAGGGTCGCAATCTCATTCTGTGAAGCATGTCAAGGCACATCCAAACTTTCTGGCTTGCGATTATTGTAGAAGGCGTTAGCCGGGAGAATGCTGGAGGAGGTCAGAAGCATGCTTGAGATGCTAGCCTAAGGAGCATAAGGCTCGAGATTGTTTCATCACCATCAAGTCAGGTATGTTTTGGTTGGACGTGATGTTTGAATATAGAAATTTTAGGTATAAGTGAAAGATAACTGCTTGCTTCTATGGTTAGATGTTTGGTTGTGTGTAAGAGGATTCAAGATTAAGTTAAAAGTACATTAGTGTTATTAAGATCAGAGTGCGCAGCGAAAGCATAGTGGTGTGACTTGAGCGGTGTGTTTAGTATTTGGTTGGAAATTTTGAGGATGAAATTTCTTTAAGGGGGTAGAATTGTAACATCCCGAAATTGGGCCGAGTAGGATTGGGCCCATTGGGCCTTGAGCACGGAAGCATTTAAAATTTTTGGAGAATAAGAGAACGGCATTATTTCAAGTTGGACTTATTAGTAAGGTGATTTTGGAAAGTTACGGGGTTTCTAGAAAGTTCTAGGTTCAAGTTAGGCTATTAGTAAATTTTTGTGTTTATGCACTTTAAGAAGAGAATGTAAGTGGCATCAAGGCTTAAGGAAATACGTGTGCATTTTGCTAGCACAAGGAGTCTATTGGTAAAGGTGGAAAGTGGCGTGTGGAGTGTACTAATAGTCTGAGGTTCGAATCCTATCTATTGCATTTTTGAGTAATTTTTGTGCTTCTCTTCCATGTGTCGGTCATGGCTTTATTATGGTAAGGAAGACTTTTTAATTAAGGAAAGAAGGCTAAGGAATATGGTAAAGAGGAAAACAAGGAAAGAAATGAAGAAAAAAAGGCAAGAGAAGGGAACATGTTGGCATGTTTGTGGGTGATGTTTTGGAAAGATATTTTGGGTCAACACTCATCTTTTGGAAAAGGTGATACATGGTTTTTGGTGGGGGGGAAGCCGAATTTCTCTAACTCTCCCTTGTATTTTCACATTTTGGGTCACTTTTCTTTACCTAATATTTTGTTTCTTTTGGTTACATTTCCTCCTTGCCGAAATTCCCTATTCTTCTATTGTATTCCTTCTACTTGTCTTTTCTCTCTTTTCATCCAATTCTAGCTAGTACAATTTGAGCCGTGTGTTGCAAATCTTTTCTTGGCCGAAACCCCTACTTCTTTTTCTTCCTAATCTTCAAGTGGTTGATTCCATTCTTCTCATCTTTCGGTTTCCATTGCGATGTGTCCCAAAACTGAATAGTGGTTCTTACGTTTTACTGTTGTGCTGAATCTTTTCTTTCATTCTACTTTTCTCTGAGTTAAGTTAAGTCGAAACACTCTTTTGCCGATTCTTTAGATAACTAAAGGGTGAGGATCGTTAACATCAACGACAGTAAAGGAGCGAGTGGTGGTAGTCAGAAGGCGGGGTTGATTATCAGGACTCCGTAGAGGGAGATCGCATAGTGGTAAGTGATTCAAGTGTAAGTAATAAGTTGGGTATGAAATCTTTTGGAAATCCGAGGCTAACTTTTGGTTGGTATTGTTCTAGGGGCAATGAAGAGTGGTTCTCTAGGGAATCCAATTAAGGTGTGTAATCTCATACCCCTTCCGAATACATGTTTGAGATGGTGTGTAATCTCACACCTCTCTGAATATTTGAATGAAATGTTTTTTGATTCGGTGGAAAGATCGAAAAATGGGAAATTGGCATTTGTGATCACTCGGGTGTGCATATGTTCGTAGTGGAAACCGTATTTTGCAATGAAACAGTTTCTGGTTAGTAGCAGTGACGTGATTTTGAAAAATCACGAAAAATAGGAGAAAATGAATTAGAAAGTGAATAAGATATAGAATGAAAGCTTATTGTGTCTCTTATTATATGAATGAAACAGAAAAGGAAGAGAAATTTTATATTCTGTGATATTTTAATTTTAGTTTGACTGGTTCTGAATGACTTTGTGGTTCCCTATTCTGTCTTAGAAAAAATCATTCAAAATTTTACAAAGTGAATTATGAGTTATAATTTATATGTATAGATTCCTTAGTGAGTCTAGTTTCAATAGAAACAAGTGGAATCAATATATGGAAACTGTACAATGAGATATTTGGATTTAAGGTAAGAGAGGTCAGAATCATTGGTCAGTGATATAGGGGAACTTTAATGAATAAACTGTACTAAACGGTTAAGCCAAAAATTCTGGAAAAATTGTAGTAAGAAGATATATGAGTCTAGTTTCAAGGAAAATTTACAGATCTAAATTTAGAGTTTCCTAACGCGAGTTAGAGTCAATTTAGTCAATATGACGCAGATGGACAATTTCAATTTTTATGCCCCAAATTAGTAGTTAAGTCCGGGGTTGCGAAATTACCAAAATAACCATGGAGGGTAAATTACCAAAATGCCCCTATGGGCCGAATTACCAAAAATCCCCTTATGGGCCAAATTACAAAAATGCCCCATAGGTCGAATTATCGAAATGCCCCTATGGGCCGATTTGTTAAAATGCTTTAGTGGGCCGAATTATTATATTGCTTTAATGGGCCGATTCATTAAAAGTATTCAATAGATTAATGGTTGTTATTAATATGTGGATATTTTATTTTATTATGTATGTTGCATCTCTACATATTGCATGGGATGGGAAAATTGAATGAAGAGAAGTGTAGTCTGGTGGCACTGCCACAAATTCTGATAATGGTTATGTGCCAAATTAAATATGGCTTTGTGCCATCGTGATTAAGGCTATGTGTCGATTACTTTACCGTATATGATACTCTGGTGGCTCAGCCACAAATATTATAAAAAGTAGTTTGACTGCAGTGTTTCTAGTGGCTCAGCCACAATATTATAAATGGCAATTTGCCTGCGATTGGTGTGTTTGGCGGGGTGGTTTGACTTGATCCCCACAGGTGTGATGGGATGGTACGGGTGGTGTATAGCGGATGGATCAATAGGATGGGTTGGGTTGCATTACATTATCTGCATTATCATGTTTATAGGGCTAAGGCCCAGATTGTTTTGTAAATGGGCTTCGGCCCAAGATTATGCTACATGGGCTCCGGCCCAGGATATTGCTAAACTGGTTCAGGCCCAGTGGTTGACGGTAAGGGGTGACGCACTGAGTTCTAGTAACTCACCCTCCTTTCTTTCTTAATCCTTGTAGGTAAATCTCAGTGACGAGGACTTGGGCCCATGGATGACTCGGTGGAGGCCATACTTCGGAAATAAATGTTTCAAACTTTAGTAAATTACTTTTCTGCTCTATTTCGTTATTTTTACTATTTTGGTTTTTTTTTGGGTTGTAATAAGGCCTCTGGAATATTTTACTTTTGCTTTATGTTTGACGTACTTATATTTTGCTTAAATTGTTTTAAATGAGAATTCTCTAAAATCATTAATAATGGTTTTCCAAAATTGATTAACAAATGGATTTTATAATAAATATGGACAAATAATTTAACTTGGACTTTCTTTAGAAATTTTCAACGTCATTTTCAAAAGTCACGGTTTTAAGGTTCGCTAGTTCGATTTTCAATTTACCAATCAACTTCTTGAAATTAGTAGTATTTTATCGAATATCTATATTCAAAATTGTTTTTCTTAAACTATAACTAAATAACACCAACTTTAGTACAAACTCAAGTTCTTTAAACATTTTCTTCGTGTGACATACCAAATCTGGTCGTAACGCATGGGCCGGGGTTGGTGTGTTACAAATCTTACTCGGATCGACTCGAATACCAGATGCTGACACAATATGTCCCAGAAAACCAACTTTTCTTAACCAGGATTCGTATTTACTGAACATTGCATACAATTGCTTATCCTCAAAATTTGTAACACTATCCTCAGATGCTTAACATGTTGAATCTCATCACGTGAATAAATCAATATGTCATCAATGAATACAACAACAAATTGATCTAAATACAATCTGAATATTCTGTTCATCAGGTCCATAAAAACAACATGAGCATTTGTTAGTCCGAAAGGCATAACTAAAAATTCATAATGCTCGTACCTCGTTTTGAAAGCAGTTTTCAGAATGTCTGAATCTTTTACTCGCAACTGGTAG
The DNA here is from genome assembly GCA_025506655.1 of Gossypium rotundifolium. Lineage (NCBI taxonomy): Eukaryota > Viridiplantae > Streptophyta > Magnoliopsida > Malvales > Malvaceae > Gossypium > Gossypium rotundifolium. The sequence goes on from CP106727.1 coordinate 92,997,697, forward strand.
TATCCCAATCTCAGATCTATCTTTGAAAACACACTGGCTCCTTTTAGCTGATCAAATAAATCATCAATTTTGGGCAGAGGATATTTATTCTTTATAGTCACTTTATTCAACTGACGATAGTCAATGCACATTCTCATCGTGCCGTCTTTCTTTTTCACAAACAGAACAGGAGCACCCCAAGGTGAGAAACTCGGTCTTGCAAATCCTTTATCGGTCAATTCTTGCAACTGTGACTTTAACTCTTTCAATTATGTTGGTGCCATTGTATATGGAGCTATCGAAATAGGAGTTGTTCCCAGCAATAGATCAATACCAAATTCAACTTCCCGTATTAGAGGTAATCCCGATAATTCTTCAGGAAATATGTCAGGGGATTCACATACCACTGGTACTGATTCAACTTTCTTCTCTGTCACTTTTGAGTCAATCACATAAGCAAAATAAGCTTCATAACCCTTCCTCAAATAATTCTGAGCTTTCAACACTGATATCACAGTAGGTAACCTAGTCAAATCATTAGACTCAATCCGAACTATTTCATCATTCTAACATCTCAAATCAATAGTCTTTCTTTTGTAATTCACAATAGAATCATGCAGCGTCAACCAATCCATACCCAAAATTATATCGAACTCATCAAAAGGTAGTAACATCAGATTAGCTAGAAAATAGATATCTCGAAACATCAACGGACAGTTCTTACATACTTTATCAACCAGAACACTTTTCCCTAAGGGGTTCGATACTTTAATAACAAATTCAGTAGACTCTATAGGCAAAGTCTTACTGGATACTAAATTCATGCATATATAAGAATGAGTAGAACCTGGGTCTATCAACGTAATCACAGAAGTATCATAAAGAGTAAATGTACCAGTTATAATATCTGAAGATGAAGCTTCCTCTCGAGCTCGAATGGCATATGCTTTGGTAGGCGCTCTAGCTTCGGTAGGCGCTCTAGCTTCAGATCTCGCAACTGAGTCTTTCGTAGTTCTTTGACTACCACTAACATTCCTTATATTTTGGGAAGGTCTACCTCTCACTGAAGCATTATTAGATCTTGAATTTTGAATAATCTCTTGCTCGACAGACTCTGGGCAATCTCGGATGAAATTATCCAAGGATCCACATCTAAAACAAGCTCGATCATTCAATCTACAACTACCCTGATGTCTTTTACCACAATGCTTACATTCAAGTCACTCGGATTATACATGTCCGACACTAGCCATCAAAGTTGCTGGAGCTTTATAATTCGACTGTGATCTAGCTCGATCTCTCGGATTCAAATGTCCCACATTAGTTCTGGAACAGTTATGCTTATCTTTGAATTTCTTTAAAGTAGACTGAAATGATTTGCTCAAGAATCTCCTTCTCGCATCTCTGACTTTAGACTCAGCTTTTCTTTTATCTTTCCCGAGTGCCTCAGCTTTGTATGCTCGATCAACAAGCACCACAAACTCTTTTATTTCCAGAATCCCAACTAACAGATGGATATCTTCATTAAGGCCATCTTCAAATCTTTTACACAGTATTGCCTCAATGGATACACATTCACGAGCATACTGACTTAATCTCACAAATTCTCTTTCATACTCAGTGACAGACATGCGACCTTGTTTCAATTCCAGAAATTCCTTCGTTTCTGATCAATAAACCTTTGGTTGATGTATTTCTTTGGAAACTCAGACAGGAAGAAATCCCAAGTAACCCGTTCCTTTGGAACCACTAGATTAAAGTCTTACACCATTGATAGGCTGCGTCTCGTAGCAAAGAAATAGCACATTTTATATATTCTTCCAAAGTCAATGACATCTCATCAAATACCCGGATTGTGTTCTCGAGCCAAAACTCAACTTTCTCCACATCGTCATCACTAGCAGCCCTGAACTCTTTAGCCCCATATTTACGGATTTTGTTGATCGGAGGCTTGTTCAACAGATTTATATTCATAACTGGAGGCATAACAGAAGTATGAGGGGGATTAGACGGGGGCAGAGGTTGTGAAATAGTAGGATTATCTCTTACAAACTGAGTGAACCACTCACTCATCATTTGGAAGGAAGCTTGTATAGCATTTCCCCCTTGACCGCTAGTAGTCGGTCTCGAATCAGATGGCGCTGTCCCTTGAGCGAGAGTAGGTGCGTTACTTTTAACGTCATCAGCTACGACTATTTCAGGATCCATTACTATACAAAACACATTTTACACATTAGGATTCATCACACTATCACATTTCATATATATGGCATGTATAACTAGACTCTCACATGCTACGTTAGTCCGAGAATCGACTAAACTATAGCTCCGATACCAATCAAATGTAACACCTTTAACATGTAACCATCGCCGGAACAGGGTTAAAGGTCATTACAAAATAATCAAAATTATTTAATAACATTTCACAGTAAAGTCTGACAAAATACATTAAAGTGTCTGCTAAATACATTAAAGTAACTAGCCTATACATGCCATACTTAGTATTTACACTTTCAAAAGGTACCAAAACAAGGTTGAGTAGTGTGATGATGATCTTGGACAGTTTCTCGAGCCTTTAATAGCTTTGACGATCTATAAAACAGAGCAAACACACACAAAGTAAGCTTTCAAAAGCTTAGTAAGCCATATACAAATAAACTTAACATAAATTGCACATAACTACATTGATACAATGGCATTAATATATTTCTCATTGCAAATTCATCACATATTCTTTGATTCATTTGCTTAGCCATAGCTTGCCCCATTCCTCAATTTAATATCATATATACACATAGCTCATTCAAGCTTATAATCACATTTTATCTCATGACTAAGCACATATTCACTTTATTAAGCTATAAACACTTACCTTTCATACACACATAGTGTACTTTTTAATCGTACCTGAATTGTTATTACTTCTCACATAGACATTCATTTTGCGTAGACTTAGCCGTTGAACCTTTCGGAATCTAATAGGATACTCAGAGTGCTCGGAATAGTCTTACAATTCCAACATCCCAGACGAGGTCTTACATGTACTTAGATATCGATGCCACTATCGCAGACAGGGTCTTACACGAAAAAATAAGATGCCAATGTCCCAGACATGGTCTTACACGTAAATCTCATATCGATGCCAACGTCCCAAACATGGTCTTACACAAAATTTCGAATCAACGCCAACGTCCTAGACGTGGTCTTACATGATCTCACATATTGGAAACCTATGTCATGACATATGTAACCCTATCTATTCCTAGGTTCGCACGGGACTTCTCAGACCTTGATAACTTGTCGATATATCCTCAAATTTCATATACATTACATTTTGAACATTCACTATACAATTTATATCTTATAGATACATAAATAATTCAAATCAAATACATTTATTTGTATATCGACTTACCTCGGATTCAGATATCAGAAACGGATTCGGTTACTCAATTACTTTCGATTTCCCGCGATCTAAGTTCGTTTTCTTCGATTCTTGATCTATACATATTCAAATTTAATCCATTTATTTACCAAACTATTCAATTCCATACAAATACACATATTTAGGGTAATTTATAAATTAGCCCTCACATTTTCACATTTTGACATTTTAGTCCCTATTCCATAAAATCACAAAATACTCATAATTTTAATTCACCCATGCTTAGACGAATGCTTAAGAAGCTCTTACATGTCATTAGATTTCATTTATCTCACAATTTAGACCTTCAAAATATTATTTTCTCAATTAAGTACAAAATAGTCAAAATCATCAAAACTTCAAAGACAAAACATGTTAATCTAACACATATATTTCATATTTCATCATCAAACATCATAAAACACAAAAATTCATCAATGGCACTGTTCAAAATCTTCATCAAATCACAAAATTAAAGCATGGGTTTTGAAGCATACAAAGCAACGATTGCAAAAACATAAAAATTATTAAAAACTGAAGCAAAACATACATTGAATCAATCCAAGAACTAGCCAAAACCTAGATGTTCTTCTTTATTTTTCTTTTCTTTTTTTTTTCGGCAATAAGATGATAAGAATGGCTAATTTCACACTTTGGTTTTATTAAATTAAACATAATTATTAATTTACAAAACTAACCTTTAATATAACATTATAAATTCCCACTAACTTTTGGTATTAATGTCCATCTATTTCAAATGGTCCAATTGCATTATAAGGACCCCATATTTATAAAGCCATGTCAAATAGGTATCTTTTCATAAAGCATGCAAATTTTGCATCTTTCATAATTTAATCCTTATGTCAAATTAAGCACACAAATAGACAAATTAATTCACAGAATTTTCACACATGCTTAATCATATACTGCAGGCACAGAAAATAATATTAAAATATTTTTATGACTCAATTTGTGGTCTCGAAACCACTGTTTCGACTAGGGCCTAAACCAGACTGTTACATATGTGGCTTTAATCCTTTAACTCTTTTGGATTTATTACTTTTACCTTCTGATAAGTTGGTGCTTGTAGATGGAAAGAAAAAGGAATATTTTGTTAAACAATTACATCAGCGAGTTAGAGATAATATTGAGCAAAGAATGGAGCATTATGCTCTTCAAGTCAACAAAGGTCATAAACGAGTGAAAATAGACATCATACATCTTTCAAATGTAGCAGGTGCATTACATAAACAAAATGGCATGCGTCAAAATGTAAATGTACCGTACGGGCATGTGAATGTTTTTTTGTGTTGATCCTCTTGTACTACTATAATTTGATTATACCCCGAGTATCCATCGAGAAAGTAGTAATAGTCTCACCTCGAGAGTCTATCCAGCATTCCATCCAAGAACGACAAAGGAAAATGATCATTCCTACTCACCTTGTTCAACTTTTGGTAATCTATGCAAATTCTCCATCAAGTAAACATTCTGGTTGGTATTAACACCTTATTCTCATTCTCATTCTCATTCTCATTCTTTGGGACGTACTAGAATAGACTTACCCATGAACTATCTGAGATGGGGTAAATTATACCTGTATCTAACAACTTAATGATTTCTTTCTTTACTACGTTTTCATGATGAGGTTCAGTCTTTGTTGTCCGCCAATCATCCCTTTCTCGTCATCTTTCAGGATGATCTTGTGCATGCATACAAACAAACTAATGCCTCAAATATCGATTATGGTCCATTCGATAGCCTTCTTTCATTGTTTCAATACTAGGATGAGTTTCTCTTGTAATTCTTCAGTCAACTTCGCTGAAACAATCACATGCAAAGTAGAAGCGTTACCTAAATAAACATATTTTAAATGTGAGGGATGTACCTTCAGTTCTAATTTAGGTGGCTCCTCAATTGACACTTTTGGCTAGACCTAATCTCTACTTTACAATGTTCTTTCTCTAGATTTCTTGGATTTTCAGTATCACTAGGCAGAACACCTTGTGGTCGATTCCTAAGTTCATTAGCAAGTTGACCCACTTGATTTTCCAAATTCCTTAAAGTGGCGTCATTTTTTCCATATATGCTTTTAATAGGTTTTTTATTGTAATAGTCCAATTTAGACCCTAATCGGAACAGTGGTTTCAGAACCACAAATTCGAGTCTGAATAATATTTTAATATTATTTTCTGTGCTTTTGATATGTGTAACACCCCTCACCCGTATCCAACTCCGAGATAGGGTTTGAGGCGTTATCGAATTAAACATTCACAATCATACAAAACCGAGTTACCAAATTTTGCCCAAAATTAAAACTTTTCAAACACATGCATTTGACATTGTCATCTATTTAATCACTTATACCACATAACAAGACAATAACACATACCATGGACAAATAGGCTTACAAGCCAAAATCATTATAAGCCACATCTCATGGCTATAATCAATAAATCAATATAAGCCAATACATTTGGTTAATCACAACAACATCCATAATAGAAAAACTAAGTCCCTATACATGCCACTCACTTGAAAACATTTAACATACATATGCCAATACTCCAAGGATAATGGCTCGATAGTCTGATGCTGCCTCCGACGATCTCCAACCCTGAGCTGACCTGACAAAACTAAAAAAAATGGAAAGGAGGGAGTAAGCTTTATGCTTAGTAAGCTCGCATGAAAATAATAAGCAACGCGATAACATGCTATTTTCATATTCTTTCTATTTATTCAAATTCCAGTTAAGTTGTTTTCTCGAGCCACAGTCATTAAATTATTTATATCTGAAGCTACAAAACTCAAAATTAAGATCTGTTAATTTTTCCTAAAACTAGACTCATTTATATTCTTTCCATAAAAATTTAAGAATTTTTGGTTTGTCCAATAAGTATAGTTTATTCATTTAATTTACCCTTGTTTCACTGTTTGATTGTTATAATTTATTTAATTTGAAACTAGACTCATTAAGGATTTCAATAATATAACTTATATCCCATAATTATTTTTTTACAATTTTTAATCATTTTTTACAAGGCAGAACAGGGGATCACGTAATCTTTTTGAACCAGTCTCATAAAAATTTAAATATCTCAAAATATAAAAATCCTTTGTTTGCTATGTTTCTTTTATATGAAAATAGACTCAATAATATTTAAGTCAATATCTCATCCAACTTATAATTCAATTGCTACTATTTTTGGTGATTTTTCAAATTCACGTCACTGTTGCTGTCCAAAACAGTTTTATTGTAAATTTTTGGTCTCTCTCACTTTAGTTGTATTCATTACTTACCTATAACAATTTTTCCAATTTCTGATTACATATCAAGCATATTGCTCATATGTTACACATGCATATACATATACTTATCACTATGATAAACCGTAAAAGTAACATATTTTAACCCCATATTTAGTATGCTTTTGGATGATTTAGCCCTTAATTTATGTAAAAAGATGCTTTTAATCCTTTCTTTTTATGTTTATATTCAGGAAAGCACCCGAGGATAAAAAGAAGGAAAAATAGCTTAAAACAGAGTAATTTTGCTTTAGCAAGCAATCAACACGACCTGGCCTAAAGACCACACGACCGTGCCTCGCCAATTACCTAGAGCACGGCCTCAACTACGTAGCACAAGGCCGTGCAACATCCATTGATCAGACAGACGTGCCTGGTGATCTACATGGCCGTGCCTAAATCGAAAGACTTGAAGCACGGCCTGAATCATGGCTCACATGGTCGTGCCCAAAATGACAGAATTGAGACATGGCCCAACCACGATTTACACGGGCGTGTGCCATGGCCGTGCCCTCGCCGCGGGAGAGAGCAATTTCACTTGGATTTGGATGATTGAAGCCAAAGAAACATACTCCTAAGTCTACTCCAACACCCTAATAGTAATTCTACTTGAAAGAGATACTTAGGAGCCAAGTATAGCATCCCAAATCCTATATAAACAACCCAAGGCAGACATTAAAGGGGAGCTTTTAGCAGAGGCTTTTGGTCGAAGCTTTCATTTTTCAGGGAATCACTTGAAGATAGCCAGTTGATCCATCTCAAGAAGTCGAACTCCATTCAAGACGGAGGATCTCTCCTTCAATTCCTTCAGGGGGTTTTAAGGATTTCTTATGTTTTGTTTATTCTTTACTCTTGAGATGTTTTCGTATTTAGTTATGAACTAAACCCCTCAAATACCTGAAGGGGATGAAACCTATGATGAATTTTGTTATTTGATTTCTAAATTATATGATAAGTACTTGGTTTGTTCTTAATTATGTTGCTTAATTCAATCTGATGTGCTTAGGTGGAGGAGGAATAGACCCTACCTAAGAGTAGATCTAGCATAATTGAGCAGAGTTGATCGGGCGCCTAGAGATAGGGTTACGAGATTTTACCGGATTAGGATGAAACCTAATATGGGAATCCATTGATCGATTTACTGCTTCCTTAGGGGGTTATTATAAGAGAAAGAGAGTTCCACTAATTAACCTAAGGTTAGACGTTATTCGCCTCGAGAGGGGGTTTAATATAGGTTAGGAAGTCTCACGGATCAAGCTAAGTAAAGAAATCATATGGTTTGGGGAACAAATAATAGGTGAAGTCATAGGTGGATTCTTCCTGAGGGTATCGTCTTTATCAACTGAGTTTTTCTAAAGTCTTTCTCCAATTCAATCTTTTGTCTTTGCATTTAGTCTAAGTATTTCGTTAGTTTAATAATCCAATCACTCCATATTTTAGGCTAAATAATAGAAAGAAAGTGAGTAGTAGTACTTTTAGGTTCCCTTGGGTTTGATAAGATATTCTTGCCTGAGCTATACTACTGTTCGATAGGTGAACTTGCCTCTTTCATTGTCACAGCCAGTCTACAGGTTCAACCACTCTTTTATAAATATTAAAACTCGACTATTTGACACGATCAAGTTTTTGGCGCCGTTGCCGGGGACTCCTAAACTATTAAGAAAGCTCTATTTCTATTACTTTAGCCATTATCATTATTTTTAAATTTCTCTTATTTTTATACATATATTTTGGTTTTTTTTGTAAATTTCTTTCTTTCTTTTCATAGCAGGTACCTCTAGTTTATGACTAGAAGAAATTCGAGAGGACCATTAGAATACAAAAGTGATATTGAAGCTACCGCTTGTAGAAATCGAAGAGAAATTAGACGAGCCCTAGACTATCAAAGAGAAGAATAGAAAAGATCCAATCCTACTGAAGGGATGGACAAGAACAACCCACCAAATGTGTAAGACATAATGCTCCGCGTACTATGTATGATTATGCTAAACCTAATTTGACAGGAGCAGAATCTAGTATTATTAGGCCCGCTATAGCTGCTAATAATTTTGAATTAAAGCCTTCAACAATTTGTTCAATTTGATGGTTTGCAGGATGAGGATCCAAACACTCATATATCTAATTTTTTAGAATTCTATGATACCTTCAAAATAAATGGCATTTCTGATGATGCCATACCTCTTGATTATTTCCTTTTTCATTAAGGAACAAAGCAAAAAAGTGGTTGAACTCGTTACCATGAGGGTCAATCACCACATGGGATCAAATGACCGAAAAATTTCTTTTAAAATATTTTCCACCAGCCAAAATGGCTAAATTTAGGAATGACATATCTTCTTTTGTGCAGAATGACGCAGAAAAATTATATGATGCGTGGGAAAGATACAAGGATCTCCTAAGGAGATGCCTACACCATGAATTACCTTTGTGGCTTCAAGTCCAAACTTTTTACAATGGTGTGAATTCTCCAACTAGGCAAATGATTGATTCATCAGCCGGTGGAACTTTGAACAACAAAACTCCTGAAGCGGCTTATGATTTTATTGAGGAGATGTCGTTGGATACCTATCAATGGCAAATTACAAGGGCTAAACTGACAAAATCAGCCGGAGTTTTTAACATAGACGCAGTGGTAATGCTGTCGACACAGGTGGAGTTAATGAATAAAAAGCTTGATAAATTATGTTCTTCACAGGTACATCCAATTATGCAATGCGAAGCAAGTGGGAATGTGGGGAATTCTGAGTACCCACCTTACCAACCAGGTGCAGAAAACGAGCAGACAAACTATATAGGTAACAATTTCAGATCTAATAATATTCTTTATAGTAACACTTATAATCCAGGTTGGAGGAACCACCCAAATTTTTCGTGGGGAGGACAAGGAAATCAAAGGCAGCAACCTCCTCCAAATTACCAAAATCAACCTTATCCACCGAAAAAGAAGCCGAGTCTTGAAGAGATGCTGAAAAAGTTCATGGTAGCTACAGATTCTCGTCTCCAAATGACAGAAGCAATACTTGATGAACAACAAATCTTACTCAAAGAAATCAAGACTCAGGTGGGAGAGCTCATTACGTCAGTGGGAATACTTACGGAAATAGTATGTGAACTAAGGACGAAAATTTTTTCCAAAGATATAGAGCAAGTAAGGGCAGTCACACTAAGGAGTGGCAAAGAGCTAGTTGAACCACAAAGAAAGACACCACATGATGTCATCAAGGAAAAAAATGTAGATGTTGAGAACGACAATACATTACATAAAGAGAATAGAACACAAATTCCATATCTAAAAATTTGAAGAAAGAAAAATTGGATGCTCAATACGGTAAGTTCCTTGAACTCTTTAAACAAATACATATTAACTTACCTTTTGTTGAAGCTATTTCCCAGATGCCCAAGTATGCAAAATTCTTAAAGGAACTTCTCACAAAAAATGAAGCTTGAGGAAGTATCAAAGGTGGAGTAGCCCTTCTCCAAAATAGACTACCACGAAAGTTAAAAGATCTAGGGAGTTTCACTATTCCCTGCTTAATTGGTAGTTTAAACATCATGAAAGCCTTAGAAGATCTAGGCGCTAGTATCAACTTAATGCCTTATCGATTGTTTAAATGCTAGATCTTGGGGAACCAAAACCCACTAGGATGAGCATTCAATTAGCTGATAGATCTATTAAATATACTAGAGGGGTTATTGAAGATGTCTTGGTAAAAATTGATAAATTTATTTTCCCCGTTGATTTCATTGTGTTAGACATGGATGAGGACATCAATGTTCCTTTAATCTTAGGGCGTCCTTTTTTAGCCACTGCTAGAGCTATTATTGATGTAGGTGATGAAGAAATTATTTTCCAAATTTATGATGCCATGCGATATTCTAAAGAGCAAGATGATTCCTATTACTTTGTTGACACTATTGATCATATTATTAAAAATTCATTACAAGAAATCTTGCAGGATGACACGATGGAACTGTGTCCGCCTTAAGGAGAGGGGGAAGAGGATGAAGGTAATAAGATTAGTTTGAATACATCATCCTTTAGACAAATGAAAGAAGAAAACATTGAAGAAGATGACATATTAAAACAGAAACCCTCCATCGAAGAGCCACCCAAATTGGAATTAAAATAGTTACCAAAACATTTAGAATATGCATTCCTTGGGGACGTTACCAGTAATCATCTCTTCAGAACTAGAACCCAAGGAAAAGGAGGAGCTGATAAAGGTACTAAGAGAACACTAGAAAGCCATAGCTTGGAAAATTTTTGACATCAAGGGAATAAGCCCCGCGTTTTGCACTCACAAAATCTTAATGGAAGAAGAATATAAACCGTGTGCAAACTCAGAGACGATTAAACCCCAACATGAAAGAAGTGGTCAAAGCTGAGGTAATTAAACTTCTAGATGCAGGAATAATTTATCCTATTTCTGACAGCACTTGGGTAAGTCCAGTGCAGGTAGTTCCAAAGAAAGGTGTAACATCCCAAAGTTGGGCCTAGTAGGATTGGGCCCATTGGGTATTAGGCGTTGGAGCATTTAAAATTTTCGGGAACAAGAGAAAGGATTTAATGCAAGTTGGATCTAGTAGGTGAGTGATTTTGGAAGGTTAGGGGGCTTCTATGAAGTCTCGGGTTTAAGTTAGGCCTTAAAAAAATTTTGGTTTTAGGTGAATAAAACCTTGGGAGTTAGTAGGTAGGCTTTAAGAATAAAATGTAGAGAAAAAGACACAAGTAGAGTGTGTGGTGTAGTGGCAAAGTGATGCCACATAAGAGACAAGGGGATGATGTCACAAGGAAGGAAGGAGGTCCAAGGTTCAAGTCTTGGCTCTTGCATTTTGGTTTTCTTTTTATATGGACTTTAGAATTTGGGCATAGATTTATATTTAGTTGCACATGGTTTTAGGCACAAGAAGAGCTTGTGGCTCAGTGGCAAGTGGCGTATGGAGTGAAGTTTATGGTCTGAGGTTCAAGTCTCATGGAAAGCAAGGGAGTATTTATTTTGCGGATTGGACAGGAAGAGTTTGAGTTGGATTTAAACTCTACTAATAGAGGGATCCCACATCGGAAAGCTACAAGGAAGGAAGGTAAGAAGCTAGCTATATATAGAGCTGCCTAGGAGGAGAGGAGCATACTTGGTTGGCGTTGGGCGAAGGAGCGCTCGGAGCGCGGTTTAGCAGCTTCAGACTCCATATCAGGTGTGTACTTCTCTCTACTCTAGCTGTAGAGCGGCAAATGTCAAAATGTCGATGACACGACAATAGTAGCCACACGAGCGTGCGAGCGAACGTGTGGGGCTTCAACGCAATAGTTGAGGCCATTAGTAGTGTTCTTGCAAGTATGGGCTGTTAGGCCACGACGGCCCGAAAGGGGCCAAGTGGGCCTAATGGGCCTAAGGGCCCATATGAGTAAATTGTATGATTGAGTAGTGGATAGTGAACTAGACTATGTGAATCTCATATATGTGGCTAGGTTTGGGCTAAATGGGCCACACGAGTGTGTGGGCCCACTTTGGCTGAGAATAAGCCTTAGGCCCATTCGCACCATTATCTCTATTTAGAATACTTGAGTCGTTCGAGGCGACAGCGGACCTTCTGTTGGGTCGTTAACACCCTGGTTTGCAAAATTACCAAAATACCCCTGGTTTACAAAATTACCGAAATACCCTTAGTTTGAAAAATTATCAAAATACCCCTGGTATGCAAAATTATCGAAATACCCCTAGTTTGCAAAATTATCAAAATACCCCTGGTTTGTGAAATTACCAAAATACCCCTGGTTTGTGAAATTACCAAGATACCCCTAGTTTGTGAAATTACCGAAATACTCCTGGTTTGTAAAATTATCAAAATACCTCGATTTGTGAAATTACCGAAATACCCCAGGTTTGTGAAATTACCGAAATACCCCTACTTTGTGAAATTACCAAAATACCCTTGGTTTGTGAAATTATCGAACTACCCCTGAAGGGTAGGATTACCGGAATACCCTTACAGGGTAAAATGACTGATTTGCCCTTGTAGGTAAGTGATTGGCTTGTGCTATGATATGACCGGTTTGGCTATGGTTGTATGATTGATTATGTTTGAGATGCACTGCATACATGGATTAGTTATGAGTTGAATTGCCGAATTACCCTTGGTAGGTAAATTACTAAAATACCCTTGGTAGGTAAAATTATCGTTATACCATTGGGGGTTGATTAGCGTGATGGTGTGTAAACCCTAACACACTGTACATAATTGTATTATTAATTGTATGGGCTGAAAAGCCGAAAAAGGTTATAAATACAGTCGAAATACCTTGTGGGTAAGGCAGGAAGTCCAGGTACGTATATGTAATTACCTGATATGAGTTGGTTGTATGTGATGATTTATTGCCTTGTTACTAGCATGATACATCTGTCACGATATAAATGTTGTGCATGGGATATGAGAATGTTGATAAAGGGGAAGTGATAAGGTCACATAGTGATTGGTGGCTCTGCCACATTGTTCATAAGGCCACATGGTGATCGGTGGCTCTGCCACATTGTTTATTAAGGTCACATAGTGATCAGTGGTGCTGGCACATCTGTTTATGAGGTCACATAGTGATTGGTGGCTATGCCACAGTTAATTTTAAGGTCACGTAGTGATCGGTGGCTCTGCCACATTTTCTGACAGTATGACTGACAAGACGACGTGTAGCAGTTGGAGGGTTGATTATAGAAATCCCCACGGTGTGATGGTTGGTATGGGTGGCGTGTAAAGGATGGAAAATTAGGTTGGGCTGGGTTTGCATTGCATGCATTATCTACTGTGACATATGATATGGGTTATGGCTCAACTGAGGCTAATTTGGGCTAAGGCTCAATTGCCACAGTTACTGTAATGGGCTTCGGCCCAGATTGTTGTGATGCATGTTCTTACCGATGAGGGTTGTGCACACTAAGTTTTCGTAAACTCACCCCCTCTTTTTATTAAATGTTTTAGGTGATTCCCAATGATTGAGGATTGGGAGTCGTGGAGGACTCGGGGGTGGCTATACATCAGAGATACTACTCGTGAACTTTAGTAATTTTGATTTTTACCTTAGTTTAAGATTATTTATTTTGGGCTAATATTTTGTAATAAGGTCGTTGGTTTATGTTTTTTTGAGTTTTTATTTATAACTGTTAAGCTTATAAATATGGGGTTTTCTTAAAACATTAGCAACCATTTTCTAAAATATCATGTTTACGTAACGACGCAAGTTCAACTTTCATAACAAAACAGTTTTTCAAAATAATAACAACTTTTAAACGGTGATTTAGCAAATCGCATTTTTCTCAAACAAACAACGAACTCGAAGTTCAAAAATCTGATAAAACTTTTCTAAACAATTACTTAGCTTTTCAACTTCCTTCAATGTGACACGCCAGATTCGGGCCTAACTTTTAGGTCGGGTTTGGGGTGTTACAATTATGGTATCAGAGCCTAGGTTGTAACACTCGACTGTGGAATAGGTTCGAAAGTGTTTTTCAAAGTTATTTGAAATTTGGTTTTAAAAAAAAAGTATCTTTATTGGAAGTATGGCACCCGAGTCTCCAGCACCAAATCTGTAAGTCCCCTTACTTATTATTTTATGTTATAATGACTGTATTTATTCTGTGTATGTTTTGGACGTGACATTTGAATGGAAAATTTTTATGTATGAGTGTTAAATGTCTGTTTGCTTCTGCATTAGATATTTGGTTGTGAGAAGAGGTTCCAAGCTTAAGTTAGAAAGTGTATTACTATTTTAGAATCAGAGTGCGCAGTGTGAGTGTAGTGTTGTAGGTTTGGATGTGTGACTGTTTCTATAACTGGAAATTTCGAGGATGAAATTTCTTTAAGGAGGGTAGATTTGTAACATCCCAAAGTTGGGCCTAGTAGGATTGGGCCCATTGGGTCTTAGGCGTTGGAGCATTTAAAATTTTTGGGAACAAGAGAACGGCTTTAATGAAAGTTGGATCTAGTAGGTGAGTGATTTTGAAAGGTTAGGGGGCTTCTATGAAGTCCCGGGTTCAAGTTAGGCCTTAGGAAAAATTTTGGTTTTAGGTGAATAAAACCTTGGGAGTTAGTAGGTAGGCTTTAAGAATAAAATGTGGAGAAAAAGACACAAGTAGAGTGTGTGGTGTAGTGGCAAAGTGACGCCACATAAGAGACAAGGGGATGACGCCACAAGGAAGGAAGGAGGTCCAAGGTTCAAGTCTTGGCTCTTGCATTTTGGTTTTCTTTTTATATGGACTTTAGAATTTGGCCATAGATTTATATTTAGTTGCACATGGTTTTAGACACAAGAGGAGCTTGTGGCTTAGTGGCAACTGGCGTATGGAGTGAAGTTTATGGTCTGAGGTTCAAGTCTCATGGAAAGCAAGGGAGTATTTATTTTGCAGATTGGACAGGAAGAGTTTGAGTTGGATTTAAACTCTACTGACGGAGGGATCCCACATCGAAAAGATAAAAAGAAGGAAGGTAAGAAGCTAGCTATATATAGAGCTACCTAGGAGGAGAGGAGCATACCTGGTTGGCGTTGGGCGTAGGAGTGCTCAGAGCGCGATTTAGCAGCTTCAGACTCCCTATCAAATGTGTACTTCTCCCTACTCTAGCTGTAACACCCCAAACTCGGCCCAAACACCATAACTGGATCTGGCATGTCACTAAGGAGATTTTAAAACAAATGTCAAAATTTTGGAAAAAATATTTTTCTTGAGTTTAACCATTTATTCGGGAAAACTAAATGGTTGGATTATTTGTAAGAGATATACATTTTATATTAATGCCTTGTTTCATTAAAACGTAAAATTTAAATGTCAGATATTAATAAAAGCCCAAAATAAAACCAAAAAGAAAAGGGAAAAAAATGTAATGCTAGTGGCCCATGGCCTTATTACAACAAAATTTAAAACCCACTAAATAAAAATAACAAAAATAATTAAACTAAGTAGAGTCTTTTGCTGAATCAAGATATTCTCTCGCATGGCCACCTTGCGCTCCTCTCCAGCCCAGTCCGATGCACTAGGTGCTACCTAAAAGATGTTAAGTAATAGGGTGAGTTGCGAGGCTCAGTGTGCAACCCTCATGTACCATCAGATTGGGCCTTAGGCATGAGCATAATAATGAGCACAATATATCAGAATATATGCAAAGCCCAACCCAATCCTAGGTTTCCATCTGCTACACACCACCCTTACCTGCCAATCACACAATTGGGGATTTCTACAATCAATCCATACCGCTACACACCATCGATGGCAGTCATGTCATAGCTTAGTCGCTCATCGTCGATCATGGCAATAGACACTACAACAGATCATGGCAAGAAGCCACTACAACAGATCATGGCAAGAAGCCACTACAACAGATCATTGCAAGAAGCCACTACAACAGAAAGCCACTATAACAGATCATGGAAAAAGCCACTACAACTGAACACTTCCCTTTTCATCAATCACCCAACCCCGTGCAATCACAGAAATCGGCATACATGCAAAACATATCATCTCAATAGAAACATTCATTTATGAATGACAGAAATCACTGACCCTGTGATTTTCCTTTACCCTTTTCGGGTTTCAATCGTCATGCCGAGATTTTGTCATTTAACAGAATATAGAAGATTTATATACATGTACTAACAAACAAGTTTGAATGGTGTGAAAAGCTACACACCTGATAAATACGTAGGACTACCCTCTATGTCGATACCCTCGCTAATCGGATCTACTGCTCTTTGTCTACAACTTTGCTCAAAAGCGCGAAGATAAAGCTTCCCCTACATTTGGCCAAGGATTATTATGTACCCAAATTTATATGTTTAGCTAAATAAATCTCCTTACCTAAATCAATTGAATCTCGAAAGTAGGGTGATTCAGGTGCTACCGATTTAGAAACCTACGTGATTTGATCTCTTTCAAATCCCGGAATGCCGCCCATGAAAGAAAACACAAGATCAATCCACCATGTAGCCATTCGGCTATGGTCTCTAAAAGCCGAAAAAAATTAAAATCTCGCAAATCGACACTTACCTTTAGTTTTCTTCAAGATTCGGCAATCACAGGAGGTGAGATCTAGGGATTTCGGCTTTTAAGAAAATCACAGAAAAGATGGACAAGAAGAATGCTCTCTAACAAAGGGTATTCGGTCAATGTGCTTGAAAGAGAAGAGATAGAAAATATCAGTGTTCGCCACTGGTGAAGCTTTAGAGGGTTTTGATTTTTGGTAGCAAAAGAAAAGAAGAAAAGAAGAGCCTTATTTGCCGAAATTAGGAGGAAAAGAGAAAAGAGAGAGAAGATCAAGACTGTGCTTCAAGAAAAATAATGAAAATTCGGCATTCTTTGACTCTATCTAGCCGTCCTCCCTTACTCACATAGTCTAAATTTTGGCCACCTCTAGCCTCCTGGATAGCCTATCATCTTTTTCCTTATCTTTATCTGAACTCACATCCAAAAGAGTCCTACATCACACCACTTCCTCCCTCGTTTATCATCTTAATATCCACATATTTTAAACATTAAAAATCACTAAATATTAGCCTTGTTGCCGTCCCCCCTTACTCCCTTTTAAGTGCCAAATTTGGCCCAATAACTTGGGCTCCAAGCAACCACAACTTGGGCCCTATCCATCCACTAGTGACGCCACCCTTCACTCCCTTATGGCACCATCCTACTTTGGGCCTCAAGCCCAACTTGATATTTTTAAACACAGATACCTACCTTCAAATCCTATGGTGACTAAACAGAATATTTTAACCAAGGTTTCAACCCATTCCTGAGCCCAATCTGGACCCCTAACCCTCAATTTAACATTTTAAACCATCAACACACATAGTGCACAGGCCCATTTAATTAGGATGTTACTGTTTTACCCCCTTAAAATAAATTTTGACCTCGAAATTTACCTGATCAGAAGAGATGGGGATACTGCTGTCGCATAACCTCTTCTGGCTCCTATGTCGCTTCCTCCGCGCTATGGTTTCACCACAAAATCTTGACCAAAGGGACAGACTTCCTTCTCAACACCTTTACGTCTCGATCCAAGATTTGCACTGGCTCCTCTTCAAAAGACAAATCTGGCCTTACTTCAATCTCTTCCATCGGTACAACATGCAATGGATCAGAATGATAACGTCTAAGCATCGAGATATGGAACACGTCATGTATCTGCCCCAACTCCGAAGGTAACTCCAATCGATACGCCATAGGGCCCATAAATTCTAGCACCCGATAAGGTCCAATAAACTGGGGACTTAGCTTACCCTTCTGACCAAACCTCATTACCTTTTTCCACGGTGATACTTTCAAGAAGACTTGATCTCCTACTGCAAATTCCATCTCCCTTCGTTTTAAATTCGCATAAGATTTCTGCCGATAGACGCTTCTTTCAACCGAACCCAAATTAACCTAACTTTCTCTTCCATTTTTGATACTAGTTCTGAACCCAACACATGACGCTCACCCAACTCTATCAACAAGTTGGGGTACGACATCTCCTTCCGTATAACGCTTCATAAGGTGCCATCTGAATACTAGATTGATAACTATTATTGTTCGCGAATTCTGCCAAAGGCAAATACTCCTCCTAGCTTCCCCTAAAATCGATGATACAACCCCTTAGCATATCCTCCAAGATCTAATTACCTCTCGATCGACCATCATCGTGGATAAAAGTGGTCTTTGAAGTCTAGCCTTGTTCCCATTGCTTGATGCAGAGCCTTCCAGAATTGTGACGTGAACCTAGGGTCTCTATCTGATATAATCGACACAGGTACACCATGCAGTCTCACCACCTCAGCCACATACAGCTTAGCCAACCTTTGCAGAGAAAAGTCGACACGAACCGGTATGAAGTGAGCAGACTTCGTTAGCCGATCTACAATCACCCAAATTGAATCCTTCTTAGTGGGCGTAAGGGGTAACCCACTAACAAAATCCATCGTGATTCTCTCCCATTTCCATTGCGAAATCTTCACCGACTGCAATAACCCTGAAGGCAACTAGTGTTATGCCTTCACCTACTGACACGTCAAACATTTACCCATAAATTCTATTACCTCTCACTTCAGACCTGGCCACCATAACTGCTTAACTCCACGTCTTTTGGCATACAAACTCTCTTACGAAAACATAAGACTCCATCACCATTCAAACTATAGTCCTCTCCTTCACCACTTCGCACTTGCTGGAGTCGAGCACTCAGAACATCGTCTAGAAGTTGCTTCTTCTTGATCTGATTGGTCCACATAGGTCTTACTTGGAGCTCAGCTACCAAACATCCATCCTCATACAGACTAAGATGAGTGAACATCGCCTTCAAATCTGCTATCGCCTTCTTACTCAGCGCATCTGCCACCACGTTAGCCTTACCCAGATAATATTCGATCAAGCAGTCATAGTCCTTCAAGAGCTCTATCCACCTACGTTGCCTCAGATTCAACTCCTTCTGGATAATATTCAACTCCTTCATGGTCCGTGTAAATAACCGAATTCTCCCCATACAGGTAGTGCCTCCAAATCTTTAGAGCAAACACTACTGCCGCCAATTCTAAATCGTGCATAGGGTAGTTCAACTCATGCGGTCTCAACTGTCGATACGCATATGCAACAACTTTTCCATCTTGCATCAACACACATCCTAAACCCATGTGTGACGCATCACAGTAGACGATAAATTCTTTTTCCGCCTCTGGCTGAATTAACACTAGCACTTCCGTCAAGATTCTCTTCAGCTTCTCAAAGCTCTCTTGCTGTTTGTCAGTCCATACAAACGATACTCCCTTCCTCAACAACTTAGTTAAAGGTGCCGCTATCAATGAGAACCCTTCAACAAATATTCTGTAGTACCCGGCCAATCCCAAGAAACTTTGAACTTCTGCCACAGACTTTGGCGGTTTCCAATCCAATACGGCTTTTATCTTCCGAGGGTCTACCCTAAGTCCCTCTACGGAAAACTACATGCCCTAAGAAAGTCTCTTCCTTCAGTCAGAACTCACACTTACTGAACTTTGCATACAACTGCTTCTCCCTCAGAATTTGCAATGCCACACAAAGATGTGCATCATGCTCCTCCTCGGACTTGGAGTAAACCAAGATATAATCGATGAACACCACGACGAACCGATCAAGATACGGTTGAAACACCCAGTTTATCATATCCATAAATGCTGCTGGCGCATTCGTCAACTCGAACAACATCACCAAAAATTTATAATGATCGTATCGAGTCTAAAACGCCGTCTTATGAATGTCTCCTTCCTTTACCCTTAATTGATGATATCCCGACCTTAAGTTAATCTTAGAAAAGACCGAAGCTCCTTTGAGCTGATCGAACAGGTTATCGATTCTTGGCAGTGGATACTTATTCTTAATCGTTAACTTATTCAATTGATGATAGTCCATGCACATACGCATGGATCCGTCCTTCTTCTTCACAAATAGGTGGAGACACACTCGGTCGGATAAAACCATGATCCAACAGTTCTTGGATCTGACCTTTGAGTTCCACCAACTTCTTCGGCGCCATTCTGTACGGAGCAATAGACACTGGAGCTATACCTGGAAGTAGCTCTATTCCAAACTCCACCTCGCGATCCGGGGGTAATCCTGGCAACTCCTCAGAAAAGACATCTGTGAAATCCTTGACTATTTGAACCTCATCGACAGTCACCTCCTTAACATCGAAAGTACTGATAAAGGCTAGAAATGCATTGCATCAGCCTTCAATGCCGATACTATGTTGGACAAATAGTTCTTTCTTCCTCCTAACACAAATATCCCCCTGCCTTCCAGGGTATTCAACACCATGCTTTTAGTCTCACAATCCAATCCATTCCTAAGATGAGATCAAACTCTCCAAACGGTAACTCCATTAAGTCTGCCGGGAACACTACTCCTTGAGTCTCTAAAGGTACGTCTCTAAACAGTTTGTCCACTACCCTAGATTATCCCAGAGGGCTAACCACAGTCATCTTCTTAGTAGTTGCTTTAGAGTCTAAACTTAGGGTCTCAGATACCAAACATGCAACATAGGAGTGGGTTGACCTAATATCAATCAAAGTAAGGTATGGGCTATTAGCAATAAGGAACGTAACGTCTGGTGCGTCACCATCCTCTCGTCGGTGAGCTGCATAAACTAGACCTGGCTACCTCATGTCTACATTACCTGCACCCCTACCAGGTGCTCCACGACCCCGACCGAATCCATTTCCTCCTCTGGCCATGCCACGACCCCTTGGTACTGGCTGGCCACCTCTCTAACTCGATCGTAACCTAGTCCATGGGTCAGGCTCGCTCCACACAGTGGGATGGTCCTTAATCATATGCTCCGTGGATCCACACCTAAAGCATCCACTGATTCTCCTTCTGCACTCCCCATAATGCACCTTCCCACACGAAGGACATAACCGATTCTGACCCGTCGGAGCATGAGCTGGCCCATCAAACCTAGGCCTTTTCTAAAAATTTCTGGATGATTTCGATGGCCCAAAATTCCTCTTATTCCTATTCCTATTCCTATCCTTATCCTTATTCTATTTCTCAGTTTGCTTAACCTCCTCATATATCTTAGCTTTCTCAACCAAAACTGCAAAGTCCTTTTCCCGCTGCGATGCTACTAATACCCTCAGCTCATCCCTTAGTCCATCCTCGAACTGTATGCAATGCTCATAGTTAGTCGCCACAATTTCTCGAGCGTAACTGCTCAACCGCAGAAACTCCATCTCATACTCAGATACAGACTTACTTACCTGTACCAAGTTCAGGAATGCCTTTCTCTACGCGTCCACATAATTGGCCCCGATGTACTTTCCCTAGAACGACTCTTTAAAGAAGTCCCAATCAATGCGGTCTGCGAAAGTACCCTCCTTCATCGTGAGCCATCATTAGTAGGCCTCGTCTCGAAGAAGAGACATGGCCCCTTTAACTTCTCCTCCACAGTGAAGTCAAGGTCATCCATTATGCGCTCAGTTGCCTCCAACCAATACTCAGCTGTGTTAGGGGCTACGCTAGAAACTCCCCTAAACATCTCCGCTCCATTGGCTCGGAGTCGTTCAGACACAGACTTTCGAGCTCCTAAACCCGTGCCTACTCCAGCCACTCTTTCAAGGACTGCAGATCGCTTCGAGACACCGCATCATCTCCACTCTTTGGTCCTAAAATTCTCCCTCCACACCGGCGGATCGGTATCTCGTTTCGACACATTACAGCCCTCTTGGTTCGAACCACGGTCACCCTACCCTACCACGAGCACGTGGCGGACGTCCTCGACCCCTTGTACTCATTATTTCGATCGACGTTTATCTAATTAAGAATTTTAAGAATAATTAATTCATCCCACTTATTAATCGCGAACAATCTTATGTAAAATCATTTCGATAGTAGTTCTTTCGAATTCTATCTACAAGTTTAGTTCTCAAGTCTATATTTCCTAATTCTAGAATTCTCATTCAATCATCATCAATCAGAACATCACATACACGTATCAACCACACAAGCAACATCCATGAACTCATATTCCTCTCCTAGGGATATTTTCGTCATTTCACTACCCAGGGGTATTTTCATAATTTTACCTATAGGGGTATTTTTGTGCTTTTTCAAAATAGAGTATCTTGGTGATTTTTCAAAATAAAGATATTTTGGTAATTTCGTGAAGCAGGGGTATTTTGGTAATTTTGCAATCTGAGGGTATTTTAGTAATTTTGCAAATTGAGGGTATTTTTGTAATTTTTTAAATCAAGGGCATTTTGGTAATTTATTACAAAATAGGGCATTCTAGTAATTTTCTAAAATAGGGTGGCTGGTCCCTTTCGGGTTTTAATTATAAAATTTGGCCCGTCAACAAGTCCTCATGGCTAAGGTGAACAGACACTACGCACCAGGTAGAATTCCAACGAAGAGGAGGTGAGTCACTAGGACTGCTTAAGTGCCAAGCTCTCCCTGAATCAAATCCTAGACATGCGTATGCCTGTTACCATACCCTAACTCAGCGACTTATTCCTGGGTTTGTTTAATTAGGCTAAGTTTTATGAAGTTTAAAGTATGGTGTAAACTAGACCTAAAGTCCATCAAATTCTATTTAAACTGATCTATGTCCCATAAAGCCCATCGAGCCCATAGATACTTAACACACAACGGTTTTAGAATACTTACCTGGCAGACTTGGCCGGAGACACAGGTGCCATGCCGAGCTAACAGACCTGTATCATTTATAAAAAAAAAGCATGTTTCAAAGCCCATCTTTAGAAAACGTTTTGAGCCCAAAAACCCCAAAGCTGAGTTTTAAACCGAGCTCTGATACCAATTTGTAACACCCCAAACCCGGCCCAAACACCAAACCGGATCTGGCATGCCACTAAGCAGATTTTAAAAAAAATGTCAAAATTTTGGAAAAAAATATTTTTCTTGAGTTTAACCTTTTATTCGGGAAAACTAAATGGTTGAATTATTTGTAAAAGATATACATTTTATATTAATGCCATAGTTTAATTAAAACATAAAATTTAAATGTCAAATATTAATAAAAGCCCAAAATAAAACCAAAAAGAAGAGGAAAAAAAATGTAAAGCTAGTGGCCCATGGCCTTATTACAACAAAATTTAAAACCCACTAAATAAAAATAACAAAAATAATTAAACTAAGTAGAGTCTTTTACTGAATCAAGATATTCTCTTGCATGGCCACCTTGCACTCCTCTCCAGCCCAGTCCGATGCACTAGGTGCTAGTTGAAAGATGTTAAGTAATAGGGTGAGTCACAAGACTCAGTGTGCAACCTTCGTGTACCATCAGATTGGGCCTTAGGCCCGTAGAACAGATAACAGAGCACAATATATCAGAAAATATGCAAAGCCCAACCCAATCCTAGGTTTCCATCCGCTACACACTACCCTTACCTGCCAATTACATCATTGGGGATTTCTACAATCAACCCACACTGCTACACACCATCGATGGCAGTCATGCTGAAGTTAGCTGCTCATCGTCAGATCATGGCAATAGCCACTACAACAGATCATGGCAAAAAGCCACTACAATAGATCATGGCAAGAAGCCACTACAACAGATCATGGCAAGAAGCCACTACAACAGATCATGGCAAAAAGCCACTACAGCAGATCATGGCAAAAGCTACTACAACTGAACACTTCCCCTTTCATCAATCACCCAACCCCGTGCAATCACAGAAATCGGCATACATGTAAAACATATCATCTCAACAGAAACATTCATTTATGAATGACAGAAATCACTAACCCTGTGATTCGCCTTTACCCTCTTCGGGTTTCAACCATCATGCCAGGATTTTGGCATTTAACAGAATATAAAAGATTTATATACATGTACTAACAAACAAGTTTGAATGGTGTGAAAAGTTACACACCGAAAAGTTACACACCTGATAAATACGTAGGACTACCCTCTATGTCGATACCCTCGCTAATTGGATCTCGCCTTTGTCTACAACTTTGCTCAAAAGCGCGAAGATAAAGCTTCCCCAACATTCGGCCAAGGATTATTATGTACCCGAATTTATATGTTTAACTAAACAAATATCCTTACCTAAATCAATTGAATCTCAAAAGTAGGGTGGTTTAGGTGCTACCGATTTAGAAACCTACACGATTTGATCTCCTTCAAATCCGAAATGCCGCCCATGAAAGAAAACAAAAGATCAATCTACAATGTAGCCGTTCGGCTTCCTCTAAAAGCCAGAAAAAGATTAAAATCTCACGAATTGACACTTACCTTTAGTTTTCTTCAAGATTCGGTAATCACAGGAGGTGAGATCTAGGGATTTCAGCTTTTAAGAAAATCACGAAAAAGATGGACAAGAAGAATGCTGTCTAACAAAGGGTATTCGGTCAATGTGCTTGAAAGAGAAGAGACAGAAAATATTAGTGTTTCGCCACTGGTGAAGTTTTAGAGGGTTTCAATTTTTGGCAGCAAAAGAAAAGAAGAAAAGAAGAGCCTTATTTGCCGAAATTAGGAGGAAAAGAGAAAAAAGAGAGAAAATCAAGACTGTGCTTCAGGAAAAATAATGAAAATTCGGCATTCTTTGACTCTATTTAGCCGTCCCCCTTACACACACAGTCCAAATTTTGGCCACCTCTAGCCTCCTGGATAGCCTCTCATCTTTTCCCTTATCTTTATCCGAACTCACATCCAAAAGAGTCCTACATCACACCACTTTCTCCCTCCTTTGTCTGCTTAATATCCACATATTTTAAACATTAAAAATCCCTAAATATTAGCCTTATTGCCGTCCCCCGTTACTCTCTTTTAAATGCCGAATTTGGCCCAATAACTTGGGCTCCAAGCAACCACAACTTGGGCCCCAAGCAACCACAACTTGGGCCCTCTCTATCCACTAGTGACGCCACCCTTCACTCCCTTATAGCGCCATCCTACTTTGGGCCTCAAGCCCAACTTGATATTTTTAAACACAAATACCTACCTGCAAATCCTATGGTGACTAAACAGAATATTTTAACTAAGGTTTCAGCCCATTCTTGAGCCCAATCTGACTCCTAACCCTCAATTTAATATTTTAAACCATCGACACACATAGTGTACGAGCTCATTTAATCAGGATGTTACACTAGCTGTAGAGCGGCAAATGTCGAAATACCGGTGACACAGCAATAGTAGCCACACGAGTGTGCGAGTGCACGTGTGGGGCTTCATCGTGATAGTTGAGGCCATCAGTAGTGTTCTTGCGGGTGTGGGCTGTTGGGCCACGATGGCCCAAAAGGGGCCAAGTGGGCCCAATGAGCCCGGGGGCCCATATGAGTAAATTGTATGATTGAGTAGTGGATAGTGAACTAGACTAGGTGAATCTCATTTATGTGGCTAGGTTTGGGCTAAATGGGCCACACGAGTGTGTAGGCCCACTTTGGTTGAGAATGGGCCTTAGGCCCATCCGCATCATTATCTCTGTTTAGAATACTTGAGTCGTTTGAGGCGACAGTGGACCTTCTGTTGGGTCATTAACACCCTGGTTTGTAAAATTACTAAAATACCCTTGATTTTTAAAATTACCAAAATAACCCTAGTTTACAAAATTACCAAAATACCCCTAATTTGTAAAATTATCGGAATACCCCTGGTTTGCAAAATTACCAAAATACCCCTAGTTTGTGAAATTACCAAAATACCTTTGGTTTGTGAAATTACCAAAATACCCCTGGTTTGTGAAATTATCGAAATACCCTTGGTTTGTGAAATTATCGAAATACCCTGATTTGTGAAATTATCGAAATACCCCAGGTTTGTGAAATTGTCGAAATACCCTTGGTTTGTGAAATTACCAAAATACCCCTGGTTTGTGAAATTACCAAACTACCCCTGAAGGGTAGGATTATTAGAATACCCTTATAGGGTAAAATGACTGATTTGCCCTTGTAGGTAAGTGATTGGCTTGTGCTATGATATGACTGGTTTGGCTATGGTTGTATGATTGATTATGTTCGAGATGCATTGTATACATGGATTAATTATGAGTAGAATTGTCGAATTACCCTTGGTAGGTAAATTATTGAAATACCCTCGGTAGGTAAAATTATCATTATA
Organism: Gossypium rotundifolium; assembly: GCA_025506655.1. Taxonomy (NCBI): domain Eukaryota; kingdom Viridiplantae; phylum Streptophyta; class Magnoliopsida; order Malvales; family Malvaceae; genus Gossypium; species Gossypium rotundifolium. Next base: position 93,023,969 of record CP106727.1, read on the forward strand.
CCCTTGGGGGTTGATTAGCGTAATGGTGTGTAAACCCTAACACACTGTACTTAATTGTATTATTAATTGTATGGGCCGAAAAGCCAAAAAAGGCTGTAAATACAGTCGAAATACCCTTGTGGGTAAAGCAGGAAGTGCCAGGTACGTTTCTGTAATTACCTGATATGAGTTGGTTGTATGTGATGATTTATTGCCTTGTTACTAGCATGATATAGCTATCATGATATAAATGTTATGCATGGGATATAGGAATGTTGATAACGGGGAAGTGATAAGGTCACATAGTGATCGGTGGCTCTACCACATTGTTCATAAGGTCACATGGTGATTGGTGGCTCTACCATATTATTTATTAAGGTCACATAGTGATCGGTGGCACTGGCACATCTGTTTATGAGGTCACATAGTGATCGGTGGCTATGCCACAGTTGATTTTAAGGTCACATAGTGATCAGTGGCTCTTCCACATTTTTGACACATATGATCAAGATGGCGACGTAGCGGATGGAGGGTTGATTGTAGAAATCCCCACTGTGTGATGGTTGGTACAGGTGGCATGTAGAGGATAGAAAATTAGGTTGGGGTGTGTTTGCATCGCATTGCATACATTATCTACTGTGACATATGATATGGGTTAAGGCTCAATCGAGGCTAATTTGGGCAAGGCCCAATTGCATCACATCAGTAATGGGCTTCTACTGGATTGTTGTTGTGCATGTTCTTACCGATGAGGGTTGTGCATACTGAGTTTTCGTAAACTCACCCCCTCTTTTTATTAAATGTATCAGGTGATTCCCAGCGATTGAGGATTGGGAGTCGTGGAGGACTCGGGGGCGGTTATACATCAGAGATACTACTTGTGAACTTTAGTAATTTCGATTTTAACCTTAGTTAAGAGTATTTATTTTGGGTTAATATTTTGTAATAAGGCCGTTGGTTTATGTTTTTTGAGTTTTTATTTATAACTGTTAAACTTATAAATACGGGGTTTTCTTAAAACATTAGCAATCATTTTTAAAATATCATGTTTACGCAACGACGCAAGTTCAACTTTCATAACAAAACAATTTTTTCAAAATAACAACAACTTTTAAACGGTCATTTAACAAATCGCATTTTTCTTAAACAAACAACGAACTCGAAGTTCAAAAATCCGATAAAACTTTTCTACACAATTACTAAGCTTTTCAACTTCCTTCAATGTGACACGCCAGATTCGGGCCTAACTTCTAGGCTGGCTTTGGGGTGTTACAAAAGGAGGAATGACGGTAGTGCCCAACGAAAAGAATGAAAGAATGAGTTAATTCCCACAAGAACAGTTACAGGTTGGAGAGTCTGTATAGACTATAGAAAGCTGAATGATGCCACCAGAAAAGATCACTTTCCTCTACCCTTCATTGATCAAATGTTAGAAAGACTATCCGGGCATATGTACTACTACTTCTTGGATGGACTGTCCGGCTATTTCTAAAGTCCCATAGCTCCTGAAGACCAAGAGAAGACAAAATTTACATGCCCATACGGTATGTTTGCTTATCGAAGAATGCCTTTTGGATTATGTAATGCTCCTGCCACTTTTCAGCGTTGTATGTTGGCAATATTTGACGAACTCGTAGAGGACATCATGGAGGTATTTATGGATGATTTCTCGGTATTCGATAATTCTTTCCAACTTTGCCTTAAAAATTTAAAACAAGTTCTAATTAGATGTGAAAAAACAAACCTTGTTCTGAATTGGGAAAAATGCCACTTTATGGTTAGAGTAGGGATTGTTTTAGGACATAAGATTTCTAGAAAAGGGATTGAGGTAGATAAAGCGAAAGTTGAAACCATAGAAAAATTACCTCTTCCTAGTTCAGTGAAGGCTATTAGAAGCTTTTTAGGACATGCATGTTTTTATAGAAGATTCATTAAAGACTTTTCTAAAATAGCTAAGCCTTTGACAAAATTACTAGAAAAAGATGTCCCTTTTAATTTCAATCAAGAATGTTTAGATGCATTTAATGTCCTTAAAGATAAATTAATAAATACACCAATTATAATCGCACCTGATTGGAATTTACCCTTTGAACTAATGTCTAATGCAAGTGACTTTGCAGTAGGCACAGTTTTGGGACAACGAAGAGACAAGCATTTTCATCCAATTTACTATGCTAGCAGAACATTAACACCCGTGCAAGAAAATTACACCACGATCAAGAAAGAACTGCTAGCTATAGTTTTTGCTTTTGACAAATTTAGACAATATCTAATATTATCAAAAGTTGTCGTTTACACTGACCATTCAGCTCTTCGTTATCTTTTAACCAAACCTGATGCAAAACCTAGACTCATACGATGGATTTTACTCTTACAGGAATTTGATCTGGAAATACAGGATAAGAAGGAAGCTGAGAATCTAGCGGCAGATCACCTCTCAAGACTCGAAAATCCACACACCAAAAAGCTTGATGAACAAGAAATAAATGATTCGTTTCCTGAAGAACAACTCTTTTCTTTAATGCATTCTGAAGTACCATTGTTTGCAAATATTACAAATTATTTAGCAGCTAACATCTTGCCAAGAAAATTAACACATCACCAAAAGAAGCGATTCTTCGCTGATGTGAAAAATTATTTTGGGAAGATCCCTTTCTTTTTCGCATATGTGCAGATCAGGTAATTTGAAGATGCATTACAAAGAGAGAAGGAAGCAAAATCCTAGAATATTGTCATTCAGGACCATCGGAGGACATTACAGTGGTATTAAGACAGCACACAAAATACTTGAATCAGGTTATTACTGGCCTACCCTATTTAAAGATGCCAACAGCTACATTACCGAGTGTGATAAATGCCAAAGAACATGTAATATTTCTAAACGTGATGAAATGCCTCAAACATATATGTTGTCATGTGAAATATTTGATATATGGGGTATTGATTTTATAGGACTTTTCCCTAGTTCATTTGGAAATAAATACATCCTAGTAGCAGTTGATTACATGTCAAAATGGGTAGAAGCAGAAGCCTTACCTACCAATGATGCTGTGGTAGTAGTTAAATTTCTCAAGAAACTATTCTCGCGATTCGAGACACCTAGAGCCATCATTAGTGATAAGGGTACCCATTTACATACGTCATAATTTGAAAAGTTCTAAAGAAATATGGAGTATGCCATGAAACGACCACCCATATCATCCTCAAACTAGCGAGACAAGTTGAGGTAGCAAACCGAGAGCTTAAGTGCATCCTAGAAAAAATGGTTGAATCAAATAGAAAAGATTGGGCAGTTAAGGTAGATGATGCTTTATGGGCCTACAGAATAGCGTTCAAAACACCTCTAGGAACATCCCCATACAAACTTGTATACGGAAAAAGCTGTCATCAACCATTTAAGCTAGAACACAAAGCTTTTTGGGCAACAAAATTTTTGAAAACTGACCCCACAATTGTAGGAAAGAGAAGAATGATGCAGATGGACGAGCTGGATGAATGGAGAACAGAAGCCTATGAAAACTCAAAACTGTACAAGGAAGCAACAAAACGACGCCACAATGCTCGTCTCAAGTGATCAAAACAATTTGAAGTAGGAGACCTGGTCTTACTATACAATTCAAGGCTTAAACTATTCCCAGGAAAACTGAAGTCAAGATGGTCAGGCCTATTCATGATCAAAACAATCTTTCCATACAGCACCATTGAGGTAACTCATCCCAAAAAAGGCACATTCAAGGTAAATGGTCACCAACTTAAAATTTATAATGGTGCAGATCTTGGAAATATCAGAGAGGAGCTTCTGCTCCACGAACCCTCCTTTAATATCGAAAAAGGAAAGTCTAGCTTAAGACTATAAACAAGCGCTTCTCGGGAGGTAACCCGAGTGCTAACACACTAACATTGACTTGGTCTTTCTAAAATTTTTCTAAAATGATCTAACAAAAATGCAGGACTATTAACACAGCCTTGAACACGGGCGTGCCAACGACCGTGTATAAGACAAGGGACACACCACGGGCGTGGCGGGATCCGTGCACAGACAGGGAGAAAATTCATTTCAAACAAACATGGGCTGCGATATAAGACACGCCCGTGCCGTTCAAACGTACGAGGTTACTGACTTATCAAGCACGTGCCAGACACGGCCGTTCCCCCCGACCGTGTGAAGCTATTGACTTATTGAGCATGGCTAGAACACGGCCTTGCCCATGACTATGTGAACATACTGACTTATAAAGCACGGGCTACACACGCCTGTTCGACCCAACCATGTGAATCAAAACACGGGCGTGGCAAACATCGACACGGACATGGAAAACCCATCTAAGCGTGCCTAAAACCCAAAATCGTGAAAAGCACGTGCAAGTTTAAAATGACACGGGCGTGTAGAAAGACCATGCCTCAGACCTTATTTATAAAAATAACCATCCACTTCCCCAAACCCAAACCCTAAAATCAGATTCCAACACCCCCACTTCTTCAATCCGGCCACCAAATCACCCCTCCCTCCAACTTACCTCCTTCCGATCATTCTTCTCAAAATACTAATCAAAACCAACCACACGCCCACAGCACACACCCTTACCAGGCCATACCCATGCTGAAGAACCCAGCACCACCACCGTGCGCCCCACCCGTGCTCGTCAAGCACCACCGTGCCTGGTTATTTTTTCTTCACATTTTCGCATATTTTGTCTTAAGTTTTGTTTGATTTTAGAATTAATTCATATTGTTTAAGTTTATTTTCATTCTTGTCTAAGTCTTTATTAAAACATGATTCTTTATTTTTCTTGGTTGTTTTATTTTTCTTTTTGGTTGCTTTAATCTATTTTTATTATTGATTTCCACTATTTAACGCATTGTCTGATTTACTATTAACACATGTTAGATTTTATTGCCTCACCGCATAGAAGAATTGATGTTCTAATGCAAATCATAGTTAAAATCATGATTTTTATGCAACATGTTTGGTTCCATGAACTTTGTTATTTTATCAACCATGATTTTAGTTAGGAATTAGTCTAATGAATAATGAAATTTTAGTTATTAACTGTAATGTTGTTTTGAGGTTTGCTGATTTAAGTATTTGTTCTTGAAGAAATATTTAAATTTTCTATTGATTTTTGATTATTTTTTTAGGAAAATTCTTGCTTATATAAAGGAGTATTTTTCAGGTATTATGTCGTCATCACGCATTAAAAGAGCCGTCCCGAGCAAGAAAAGGAAGGGGCCCGGATCATCATCCGGAAATGCCTCCATCGAACTCCGACACCCATTCTTTAGATTCCCTCAACCAACTTAGGAAGAATGATACAAAGTATATCGGGATAGACCCCTCGGAACCAGTAGATGGATCGATTGGAATGCCCTACAACAAGTCGGACTCACTGGAGATGTTCGAGCTCTCATCTCAACAGAACCATGGGAGCAATTTTTTGCGATCGTACAACCCACATACTTGGAACTCACTCTCGAGTTTTGTGCCACATTCACCCTACAGACGGTAATGACACAATTTGATGATGCCGGCACAATTCAATTCTGCCTAGGGGGCACAGTACGTCGACTAAGCGTACCTCAATTCGGATCGACACTCGGACTTTATATGCCGGAATTTATTGAAGAAAATCCACTTTTCGAGTTAAAAAAAGAACTCCACTGTACCCCTATCGCATGTTGGCGCAACTTACAACCCACTAAACGCGACTACAACCCGAGTCACTTCAATGTGACTGCCCTTCTTCCAGCTCTCAGGTATCTTCATGCTATTATTGCTCATACTATTACAGGTCGCAAAGAAAGCACCTACTTCGTCAACAAACAAGATGTTTATTTCTTATCACGCATGTTCGAAGGACATGTTTTCGATGTGGCATACTTCATTGCATGCGCAATGCAGCACCAAACTGATCAGCATAGGAAAGGAATCCTGTTAGTAGGGCCTTACATCACGAGGCTAGCCCGACGTTTCGATCTTCTCAACACTAACAATTAGATTACCTCTCTCATACTGATAGGGAACATGGCACCTCAAGGCATCCAGATGATGCTCCACATGAAGATGATCAAGCACCGTCGAGGCACCGATCCCCCTCAATACAAACTTGCCACAAACGAGGAGGTGCCTGAGGACATTACTGATGATGTACCACTAGTCCCAAGCCAGCAGCCATCCTATCTAGCAGCTTCGATGGTAGATATCTCTGCACACCTCACACGATTCGAGCGATATTTCACCAAAGCGCTTCATCGACATCGCCGATGTTTTGATGGGATCGAGGCTACCCTTCAGCAAATCTGCCATCACTTCCATATATCACCACCAACACCGCCACAGGATCTAGTCGACGATGAGGACCTCTGAATCCTCTCTTTCATATATCTATCATTTACTTCCTTTATTTTAAAACTTTTCATTTGATGTTGCGTTTAAATTTGAACTTTTACTAGTATTAAGTTTTTTTTTTCCTTTCCTCTCATTTACCATTGGCTATTTAATTTCTTAAGAATCCCTAACCAATTATATACTACAAGCTCGTTAACAAAGTGACTTTGTAGAATTACACACCTTACACACACAAACTCCGGGATCATCCAGATTTCAGGGAGTATTACTTTCCCCACTTCTCTTTTTGATTTGGCATCTAATTATCATTATCTATCTTTGTACATTGAGGGCAATGTACATATTAAGTGTGGGGGTAATAGTGCCTAACTTTTTGCATAATTCTCAAAACCTTGAAATTAGTCTTGATCTTAAGTATTTTTCTCATATTACTAATTAGGATGAAATTTCTAATGATTCATGATTTTTTCAATATGTTTTAGAAATAAGTCTTAGTTAAATGTGCATTGATAATTAAATTTGAAGAATACTAGAGAATCGAGCACGATAAGTCTACTTTCTAAAAGTTAAAATTAATAGGTTGCTGAACCTAATTTGAGTATCACCTTGAAGTTCAAAATTTATAAGAATTGATATCAAAACACCCATAATTTTTTGTGAGATTTTGAGCCTTATAGAGCATATATTCTTTTTCATGCTCATTGTATTGATTATGAGTGTGTCAACTTTGAACTATTATTCTAAAACTTGCCTCGTTTATGCATGTCGAGACCACATTAATGATTTGATATACTGAGATGATAAAGGCACCTAGGTTTTAACCCGTTCACTCCACTAAAATGTCTTCCTACAGATTAACCTTTAGTGAACCCCGTTGAATCCTAACAACTTTTTTTATTGACTCACCCACTAATATTAACCCCAAATCCCTTTGTATTTGTTATTAACATTCCTTTGACTACCCCTCTATCGAGAATTGATTTGACCAATTGCTGAATTAGGTTATTTCAATCACCAAAGTTCCTTCTATTATGTTTATTTTAGTTTGTTCTTAAAAAAAAATCCAAGTATATTCAATATTAGTAGTATAATAAAAGAGCTTAGAGCATTTAAAACTCCAATTGTTGAAGAAAAAGCTCATATTAAAGTATTTTCAAATTTTGAGTGATGAAAATACTCTTATTATAGAGTAGTTATCAATAGTAGATATTGTTAGTTTTTCATTCGATGTAAATATTCATATTTAGATCATTATTTTAGATTAGGTAATTAGTCAATTCAATCTCGATTATAACCTGTAATTCAGCCTGTATCCACACCTTTTAACCCTAGCCTCGTTACAACCTTGATTAAAGACATTTTGATTTGTGAATCATCTCATATACAGTGGTGGAGATTTGATTTTCAGGCAAGTCTATGGGATTAACTTTTCAAGTTCAACTTAGAGTGCTTATTCTTGAACCTTAAACACCTTTGAGTGATTTGAGTGAATCTTTTGTGAGGATGTCAATCCTTGTAGGCTTTGAATTAAAGGTAATCACTTAGATAAGTGGAGACACCTATGTTTTCATGCTATAAAGGTATGACTTATCATAATTGAATCTTTAGGGTTCTTTGAGTTGAATTATCCATGTATAAATTATCTATGAATTATGATGAGACATTATCGATAGGAATTATGAATTATGGAAAGTTCATTTTAATTGTAAGTTGAGAATTTTGCTTGAGGACAAGCAAAAGCTTAAGTGTGGGGGTATTTGATAAACCGTAAAAGTAACATATTTTAACCCCATATTTAGTATGCTTTTGGATGAGCCCTTGATTTATGTGAAAAGGTGCTTTTAATCCTTTTTTTTCATGTTTATATTTAGGAAAGCACCCGAGGATAAAAAGAACATAAAACGGGCTTAAAATGGAGTAATTGGGCTTTAGCAAGTAATCAACACAGCCTGGCCCAAAGCCCACACGACCGTGCCTCGCCAATTACCTAGAGCACGGCCTCACCTACGTAGCACACAGTCGTGCAGCGTCCATTGATCACACAGACGTGCCTGGTGATCTACATGGCCGTGCCCAAATCGATAGACCTGAAGCACGGCCTGAATCCTAACTCACACGGTCGTACCTAAAATGATAGAATCGAGACACGACCCAACCACAATTTACATGGGCATGTGCCATGGTCATGCCTCTACCGCGGGAGAGAGCAATTTCACTTGGATTTGGATGCTTGAAGCCAAAGAAACATACTCCTAAGTCTACTTCAACACCCTAATAGTAATTCTACTTGAAGGAGATACTTAGGAGCCAAGTATAGCATCCCAAAGCCTATATAAACAACCCAAGGCAGACATTGAAGGGGAGCTTTTAGCAGAGGCTTTTGGCCGAAGCTTTCATTTTTTAGGGAATCACTTGAAGATAGCCAGTTGATCCATCTCAAGAAGTCGGAACTCCATTCAAGACGGAGGATCTCTCCTTCAATTCCTTCAGGGGGTTTTAGGGATTTCTTATGTTTTGTTTATTCTTTACTCTTGAGATGTTTTCGTATTTAGTTATGAACTAAACCCTCGGATACCAAGGGATGAAACCTATGATGGATTTTGTTATTTGATTTCTAAATTATATGATAAGTACTTGGTTTGTTCTTAATTATGTTGCTTAATTCAATCTGATGTGCTTAGGTGGAGGAGGAATAGACCCTACCTAAGAGTAGATCTAGCATAATTGAGTGGAGTTAATCGGGAGCCTAGAGATAGGGTTACGAGATTTTGCCAGATTAGGGTGAAACCTAATATGAGAATCCATTGATCGATTTACTACTTCCTTAGGGGGTTATTATAAGAGAACAAGAGTTCCACTAATTAACCTAAGGTTAGATGTTATTCGCCTCGAGAGAGGGTTTAATATAGGTTAGGGAGTCTCACAGATCAAGCTAAGTAAAGAAATCATATGGTTTGGGGAATAAATAATAAGTGAAGTCATAGGTGGATTCTTCCTGAGGGTATCGTCTTTATCAACTGAGTTTTTCTAAGTCTTTCTCCAATTCAATCTTTTGTCTTTGCATTTAGTCTAAGTATTTCGTTAGTTTAATAATCCAATCACTCCATATTTTAGGCTAAATAATAGAAAGAAAGTGAGTAGTAGTACTTTTAGGTTCCCTTGGGTTCGATAAGATATTCTTGCCTGAGCTATACTACTGTTTGATAGGTGCACTTGCCTCTATCATTATTGCAGCCAGTCTACAGGTTCGACCACTCTTTTATAAATATTAAAACTTGACTGTTTGACACGATAACATTACAATGTCACATAATTTCACTTAATCGATTTTCCTGTTGAACGCTTTGGAATAATAACGGATACGTGGTGGTTTTGTACACAGCCCACCATTGAAGCTGAAGCTCTCTTGTACACATAGTGGCCTTCACTTAGTACCACTCATGTGACCTAGCTCGATTGTACACATAATTCTAGCTCTCTTGTACACATAGTGGCCTTCACTTAGCACCACTCATATGACCTAGAAATCTCGTAGCTCTCTTGTACACATAGTGGCTCACATTACATACCACACATGTGACCTAGCTACTTATAGCTTTCTTGTACACATGGTGTACTCTCGGTACCACACATGTGGCCTAGCTACATATATATATGTATCTTGTAGCTCTCTTGTGCACATAGTGGCTGCTTAGTACCACTAATGTGAACTAGCTACATACCATTTATATCTTTCGATTCTGAAGGTTCCAACGGGAAGTATCTCACTTTCTAATACTTCATTCCATTCCTTCAATAGTCAATTATGATTCAAAAATCAGCTACAATACATAAAATATGCTGAAATATAAAAAATCAATAAAAATAATAAATTATTTACATACAACTTACTTGTCGAAATCTCGTCAGGTACAATTGTGTAGCAACTCATACAACCCATGTAATATTAATTTAACATTCAATTCATGTAATATTAATTTACCATTCAATTTCACATGACACAACAAACATCATATTTTCCATACCATACATACCATCCATCAACTTCTCCTAGACATATTAAATCATACAATTTATTCCATATCAATAGAGGATTACAATTCAAGCATGGTGTTGCATTATTATTAACACACGAACTTACCTCGGATCCAAAAACGAAAATTTACCATTTTAGTCCATAACCTTATATTTTCCTGATTTAAGCCCGAATCTCAATTTCCTTGATCTATATCACATTTAGCCTACTAATTAGTCACATTGTTCATATGGGTCCAAAAATCATATTTTTACAAATTTGCATTTTGACCCATAAACTTTCACATATTTGCACTTTTTCCCCAATGCTCGTAAAATGATTTTTATTCAATTTACTTGCATTTCCAACCTAGACGAATCATTTTCATAACTATGGCAGCCCCCAATTTCCACTAAATCACCCTTTTATGACTAATTATAACTTTTACGATTTTGTCTTTTTTAAGCATTTTTACCGAAAATTACTTAGCAAAAGTCATTTATTACACACCGAGCCTTCATATTTTACCAGTAAACATCAAAATACATGCATACCATTCATGGGTAAATTTTTAAACATAAACCCTAGCTCAAAATAATGGTAGAAATGAGTAGAGCATGTTACCAGGATTTCAAAAATGTAAAGAACATAAAAAATGGGGCTTGAATGCACTTACTATTGAGCTCGGAAGCTTGAAAACCCTAACTATGTCTTCTCCCATGCAATATTCGACCATAGGTAGAAGATGGACAAGAAATTTGGCTTTTATTTGGTCTTTTAGTCCATTTAATGACCAAATGACCAAAATGCCCTTTTAGCCTTTCTTTGAAAATTTATCCATCCAAGCCCATATTTGTCCAAAATTTTAGAACTTGGTCAAATTTATATTTAAGACCCTCTAATTAAAAATCCAATTCAATTTCATACTAAAAACTTCTAGAACTCATATTTTGTAATTTATTCAATTTAGTGTTTAAAGTCTAATTGAGCACCTTAAACATATAATTTCTTCATGAAATTTTCACACAAGCATGTAAACATATCATAGACCTTATAATAATCATAAAATAATTATTTCTACTTTAGATTCGTGGTCTGGAAACCACTATTCTGACTAGGCCCTAATTCGGGATGTTACAATATATGACTAAGCATGTGCGAAAGCCTCGTATGAAAATTTGATTATTTGTGTGTTTAATTTGGCAAAAGGATTAGATCGCATAAGGTGTAAAAGTGGCTTTCTAATTTATTAAGTACCTATGTATTGTGGCTTTTAAATGTGGAGGCCTTATGAGGCAATTGAGCCAATATTTAGTTAGTGGATGTTTAAAAGACATAAGTGACCTTATGTATATATGATATTAAATGTTTATTAAAAAGGTTAATATGGTAAATGTAATATGTTTGCAATAAAATAAAATAAAAAGAAAAGATGAATGTTATAATCTTACTTGGGTGCCAAAATTAAAGAAAGAAAAAGAAAAAAAATTGCTAGGGCATTCGGCCATAAATAAGCAAAATTAAGGTATGTTTTGACTTTGAATTTTGATGATTTTTATGTTTTTGAGATTGTTTCTTAGTCTAATATCAAGACCATGTTGTAATTTGAAGAATTGATGAGGTTTATGAAATGTACCATTGATGAAATGGTGAGCTTTATGATGAGTTTAGGTGTTAAATGAAAGATATGTGTTAAGTGAACATGTTTTGTTCTTGAATTTTTGATGAATTTAGCTAATTAGGGCTAAATTGTAAGTTTGATGAAATGTTTAGACTTGTATGAGATACATGGGCATTCGGCTAAGCATGGATATATGGTGATTTTGTATATTTGATGTTTTGTGAAAAATGGACTAAATTGTCTAAATATGTAAAGGTGAGGGCTAATTTGCAAAGTTCCCTAAATATGTGTTCTTGGATTGAATTGAATGTGTTGGTAAATAAAAGGGTTAAATTTGAATATGTATAGATCAAGAACCAAAGAAAACAGACTTAGATTGTGGAAAGGAAAAAGTTTTTGAATAATAGAATCCGATCGAATATCCAAACTCGAGGTAAGTCGATATACAAATAAATGTATTTGCTTTGAATTATTGAGTATATATGATATTTGAATTGCTATGACTATCCATTGAGATGGAATGTATGTGAAATACAAGTTCCGAAAGAGTCGACGAGTTGATAATGTCCGAGAAGTCCTGACTGAACCTAGGAATAGTTAGGATTAACTATGTCATGACATAGGTGTCTATTATGTAATATCATGTAAGACCAGATCTGGGACGATGGCATTGATTCAAGATTTTGTGTAAGACCACGTTTGGGAAGTTAGCATCGATATGAGATTTCGTGTAAGTCCACATCTGGGACGTTGAAATTGATATGAGATTTCGTGTAAGACTACGTCTGGGACATTGGCATCATATAAAGTTTACATGTAAGACCATGTCTGGGACATTGGCATCGTATTGATTCGTGTAAGACCCTATCTAGGACAGTGGCATCGGTATCTGGTTACATGTAAGACCATGTCTGGGGCATTAGCATTGTACGATTATTCTGAGCACTCTGAGTATCCTATTAGATTTTGAATTATTCAACGGGCAAATTTGAGATATGAACGATTATGTAATTTGTATATCCGTATCAGGTACGTTTGATGTGTACACTAAGTGTGCATGAAAGGTAAGTATCTATGTGAAGTTACTAAGATGAATATGTAAAATGGAATGATGAGATAATATGTGATATTTGAGTTGAAGAATTTGGTGTGATATGGCTAAGCATATGAGTCAATGAATATGAGATGAATTTTCTATGAGAACTATAAATGACATTTTATCAAATTAAATATGTGTATTATATGCTAAGTTTATTTGTATATGGCTTACTAAGCTTTTGAAAGCTTACTCTGTGTGTGTTTGCTCTGTTTTATAAATTGTCAAAGCTACTGAAGGCTCGAGGACTGTCAAGGATTATCATCACACTACTCAACTCAATTTGGTACTTTTGAAATGTGTACATAGCTAAATATGACATGTATAGGCTAGTCATTTTGGATGATGCTTGAAATGTATATATATAGCTATGGGATGTAGATAGATAAATGTTGGTTATATGTTTGAGTGATTATGTTTTATGATGCATAGTTTGGTATAGCTTGATAGCAAATGAAATGGTCAAAGCTATGGTAAGTATATGAATGCATTATGAGTATGTATGATTGTAAATAGGATTGAATGTGGAAATTTGTTGATTATTTGGCATGTCTTTGATTATCAATTGTGTATGGTTTGAATTGGTATATTTCTTGTAGGGAATGACCTAAGTAAGGGTGGCAATTTGGCCTTTCAAATGGCCTGTTTTGCCTATACGGTTGTGGCACATGGGTGTGCTTAGTGACCATGAGATTAAGTCAGTAGCTAGCCCAAGTGTGCACGGCCTTGGCACATGGACGTGCCTGGTAGTCGTGTTAATAAGTCAGTATCTAGCTTAAGAATACACGGCCATGGTACATGGATGTGTCTGGTGGCCGTGTGGAAAAGTTAGTATACAAGCTCTGTTTTGGCACGGTCTAGACACATAGGTGTGTCTAGTAGACGTAGGAGGCACACGGCCTGCTCACATGAGCGTGTGATCTCTGTAACTTAAAAAATTTTTTAATTTCTGAGAGATTCTATATGTGTTTGGTTTAGTCCCGGCCCTATTCTAAAGTATGATTAAGGTCTTGTTGACTTATAAAAAGGGACACTTTGATTGCAATTGATGAATGGTTGTATGAAATGTCTGTAAAAGTTTCCGATCCATCTGGATAATGCCTGCAACCCTAGTCCGACGATGGATACGGGTTGGGGGTGTTACATCTAAGCTATTGGAAGATTTAGCCTGAGTTGGTTTCTAAACTTCTTAGGTAAAAATAGGTGGCTAGGTCGGTTTAGGTTGTGCATAAGTGTTACTAGTACCAGCCCTTTGTTACTCTAGGAAAGGTTAGAATGGTTTCGCCAAGGTGGGTTATAAAAATTGGATTGTAGTCCTTTCCTTCATTGGTTCTTATTCTAATTACCCATGTAATACATGGATTCTGGGTTTGATGGACATTCTTCGAACAAATGTCCTTCCCCACAATAAACACAGGCTATTTTTTCAAATTGATTAGGTGGTTGCACTGCAAAACTATTAAACCCATTAGTGGTAACAATTTTAAGCATTAATGATATTGAGGATACTTGAGATGCAAGTGAAGTGAGAGCGTCCATTTCATGTACTCTAGCGGCTCATCTTCCTGATGTTGCTCAATTGGTTGGCCATTGATAATTTTTTTGGCAATCCTCTCAATGATTTCATAAGCCTCATTATAAGACTTCAAAAGGAGAGCACCATTAGCAGAAGTGTCTACTACCATTCTCGTATGAGCATTGAGACCATTATAGAATGTCTCAAGTTGGATGCAATACGGGATTCCATGATGAGGGAACTTCCATAATAATTATTTTTACCTTTCCTACGCCCCATACAAGTTGTCGTCATCTATTTTTTGGAAAGTAGTGATCTCATTCCTCAACTTAAAATTCTCGCTAAGTGGGAAATACTTCATGAGGAATCTATCTGCTAACTCTTGACATTTGGTAATGGAATATGGTGGCAATGAGTTCAGCCAGGCTCAAGCTCCATACCTCAGTGAATATGGGAACAACTTTAATTGTAGTTCATCTTCAGGTACTCCTGCTAACTTGAAAGAATCGCTCACTTCCATAAATAGTCTTAAGTGAAGGTGAGGATCTTCTGTAGGCATTCCACTAAATTGGCCCATTGTCTGAAGCATCTGAAACATAATCGGCTTCAGCTCAAATTGTTGTGCCTGGATTTTGGGTCTCCTAATACCCAGATTAAGATCATGAAACACTGGTATGACATACTATCTTAGAGCTCTATCCCTATCATCAGCAATAAGAATAGGATTTTGAGTAGCGTTTGCTTTGTTTCCTTGATTTGGTTTTCGAAGTTCATCTCTTCGGTCCTTTTCTGAACTGGTTGTCTTCTTCGCTGTCGAAAAGTTCTTTCGATTTTAGGATCTATGTGGAGTAAATCGATAATTCAATCAATACTCATAAACATTGAAACAATTATAAATAATTAATTAAGTTAAAATTTAACAGAAAAAATAAACCAAAATGCAAAATTAAAAATTTCACAAATAATGACTTTTAAAACCGTCCCCGAAACTATCGCTAAAAACTTGGAACGATGGAAATGTGCAAGTGTACAAAATCACAACAAGTAATAAAGTGAAAAGTAAATGTCGAGTTATCAATTGATTACAATTTCAATACGATTAATAATTAATTCATTGGTTACCTCACAATTGTAATGCAAGAATAACATAATAATGGTTTTACTTAATCAAACAATTTACCAAGACCTAGAACAACAGAAACAAAATTTTAATAACTTAAGTAGATGACATGCAATCAACCTAACATGAATTAATAACTTAAGTGGATGACATGCAATCAACCTAACATGAATTAAATTTAAGCCATGTTAATTAAATTTATAATAACAACAAAACAAATATTCATAGACATGTTCATAACAAAAACAATAAAAATTAAATGATAGGAAACTATAATCAAATCTGGTGGTTCTCTGAAGCTTGACTAGTTTGCTCCGCTCCTTCTTCTTTGCTCGTTCTTACTAAATCGAGGCTCCTACAAGCACTTGAATCTTCTACCCAAGGTGTTTGAAGGGATCTTTTTCAAGAGGGAAATCGACAAGGAAATAGAAGGGAGAAAGAGAAACATAAAGAGGTTTTGGAAGAGAGAAAGTGAGTGAAAGAGAGAGAGAGATGTATGGAATGAAAGATGTGTTGAAGTGAATAGGTGAAGGGGGTATTTATAGGTGGATTGGCTGCTAAAAATAGCAAAAAATCAACAGCCATATGCCCCCTAGGCCAGCCACATATGTGGCAAGTTTGAATGTTTCAAACTTGCTAAATTTAGCTTGGGGTGAATCTTTAAAAGCATAGAAAATGGAGTGTGATCGTCTAAAATTGTCGAGTTCTAAAATTTATAAAGAGAATGATCGAACCTGAAAACTAACTCTGACAACGACTTAAGGGAAGTGCACCTATCAAACAGTAATATAGTTTAGGCAAGACGGATTGTCGAACCCAAAGGAACTAAAAGTACTAATACTCACTTTCTTTCTATTATTTAGCCTAAATATTGAATGATTTGGTTGTTTAAGTCTAAATTAACTAATTAATTACTAAGCTAAGACGCAAAGACAAAAAGAATGGATTTGGGGAAATAACTTTGGGAAAAACTCAACTGATTAAGATGATATCCTTAGGAAGAATCCACCTAAACTTCACTTGTTATCTAACACTGAACCAGACGATTTATTCACTTAGCTTGATTCAAAAGACTCCCTAATTTATATTAAACCCTCTCTCGAGGCAAATAACGTCTAACCCTAGGTTGATTAACAAAAATATCTTTCCTACTTAATATCCCCCTAGAATAGCAGTAAATCGAACTATGGACTCTCATATTAGGTTTCACCCTAATCCGGAAAAATCTCGTCACCCTATCTCTAGGCGCGCGATCAACTCCACTTAATTATGCTAGATCTACTCTTAAGCAGGGACTTTTGCTCCACCACCTAAGCACATTCAACTTGAATCAATATTCCGGAAATATTAACACAAGAATTAAGCACACATAATTAAGAACAAACTAAGTATTTATCATATAGTTTAATAAATAATAACAAGATTCATCTAGGCTTCATCCTCTTCAGGTATTTGAAGGGTTTAGTTCATAATGATAAAATAAAACATCTCAAAAGAAAAGATAAAACAAAACATAAGAAATCCCTAAAACCCCTTGAAGGGATTGAAGGAGAGATCCGCCATCTTGAGTAGAACTCCGGCTTCTTGAGATGGATCAACTGGCTATCTTAGAGTGATCCCCACAAATCTAGCCTTCTGGCTCGGCTTCTTGGCCTAGCTGACTGCCTAACTGACCGCCCTCTTTCAAGTTACACTTAGGGTCTTTATATAGGCTCTTGGAATGCGTTTCTTTCTCCCTAAGTATCCTTTTTCGAGTGAAATTCCTTTTTTCCATGACAAGGGCAATGTCATGGCACACGCCTGTGTAAATCAACTTCAAGCCGTGTTTCGATTCTGTTGATTGAGGTACGGCCGTGTAAATCATGGTCCAGGCCGTGTTTCGATTCTGTTGATTGAGGCATGACCGTGTAAATCATGGTCCAGGCCGTGTGAAGTAAATTGACAAGACACGGCCATGTGGCTTGAAGTCTAGGCCGTGTCAATTTCCACTTTGGCCCAAATTGGCCCGTTTTAAGCCCGTTTCTCATTCTTTTCATCCTCGGGTGCTTTCCTGAGTATAAAACATGAAAAGAAAGGATTAAGAGCACCTTTTTACATAAATCAAGGGCTAAATCATCCAAAAGCATGCTAAATATGGGGTTAAAATATGTTACTTTTACGACTTATCAAATACCCCCACACTTAAGCTTTTACTTGTCCTCAAGCAAAATTCTCAACTTACAATTAAAATTAACTTTCCATAATTCATCATTCCTATTAATAATGCCTCATCATAATTTATAAATAATTCGTAAATGGATAATTTAACTTAAAGACTCCTAAAGATTCAAACAATTCTAAGTCATATATTTGTAGCATGAAAACATAGGTGTCTCCCCTTATCTAAAGATTCAAACAAAACTGACAAGGATTGACATCCTCACTAAAGATTCACTCAAAGCACTTGAAGTGTTTAAGGTTCAAGAAAAGGGCACTCATAAGTCAAACCTGAAAAGTTAATCCCATAGGCTTACCTGAAAATCAAATCTCCACCACTGTAATATGAGATGATACACAAATCAAAAGGTCTTTAACATTGTTGTAACGGTGCTTGGGTTAAAGGTTTGGATAAAGGCTAAATTAAAAGGTTTAGAATCGAGATTGAATTGACAAGTTACCTAACTTTTAGAAAATAATTGAACTAATAATCAATAATTACATTACATGAAAATACTTCACAAGACAAGATCTTTGAATTTAAACGTACAAGCTCTTAGAACATAGAACTAATAATTAATATACTTTGTTTTTTTTTTTACTATTAATACTGAATATACTTCGATCGATTCGATTTTTTTTAAGAACAAACTAAATAAATACATAATATAAGAAAGAACTATATCAACTGAAATAAAGTAATTAGGCAACTGTTCAAATCAATTCTCGATAGAAGGATAGTCAAAGGAATGGTGATAACAAATACAAAGGGTTTTTGGGTTAATATTAGCACGTAAATCAATAAAAAGGGTTGTTAGGATTAAAAAGGGTTCACTAGGGGTTAATTATGAAGGTAGGCTTTTTAGTGGAGCGAGTGGGTTAAAACCTAGGTGCCTTTATTATCTTAGTATATCAAATCAATAATGTGGTCTCGACATGTATAATT
The DNA here is from genome assembly GCA_025506655.1 of Gossypium rotundifolium. Lineage (NCBI taxonomy): Eukaryota > Viridiplantae > Streptophyta > Magnoliopsida > Malvales > Malvaceae > Gossypium > Gossypium rotundifolium. The sequence continues at coordinate 93,042,804 of CP106727.1, forward strand.
GAGGCAAGTTCTAGAATAACAATCCAGTGTTGACACACTCATAATCAATAGAGTGAGCATGAAAAAGAATGTATGCTCTATAAGGCTCGAAATCTCACAAAAATTATGGGTATTTGAAATCAATTCTTGTAAATTTCAAACTTCAAGGTAATATTAAAATTCAGTTCAACAACCTAGAAAATTTTTTATTCTTGAAAATTAGACTTATCATGCTTGATTCTCTAGTATTCTTCAAATTTAATCATCAATGCACAATTATCAATGACTTAATATAAAACATATTAATAAAAATTATAAATCATTAGAAATTTCACCCTAATTAATAATATGAGAAAATATCTTAAAAACAAGACTAAATTTAGGGATTTGAGAATAATGCAAAAAGTTAGGTACTTTTACCACCCCACACTTAAGATGTACATTGCCCTCAATGTACAAAGATAGATAAGTAATCATGTAATAATAAAATCAAAAGAGACAGGGAAGAAGTAAAACTTCCTGAATTTTTTGGATGAATCTTTGTTCCCTTGCCGAATTGTAGGAGGAGGCAGCGGTGGCGTTTTCTATGGTCCTGGTGGGGTGGCTATCGACAAGCACTGTGCTAGATGAAGAAATTGGGTAGCCTGAAAAGATATAGCCAGGAAATCAAAAGAAACATTAAAAATATACTAATAATATAATTAAGGGCAAGAAAAATAAAGAGAAGGAGACTAAGAAGAAAACTAAAATTAAAAGAGAAGACTAGTGGACTGAAGAGTCCTTATTGATAGATGGTTCATGAGGTGGGGGTGATTTTTAAGGCTATGGTGCGTGATTCCCTAGCAGCCTTAAACCAAGAAACTAGAATAAACTAAACTAAATTAAGTATAAGATAGTCAAAGGGAAGGAAAATAAAATAGACGAGAAAATAAAAATAAAATCGAAAAGGTTTCGAAGACCCTTGACATGTTGAGTAGCTGAAGCTGTCGGCATGAACTTATGTGAATCGGTCTCCGTTTGAGGAGATTGTGGTTGGCCTCTTATGCTTCTTTGACACGATGTAGCTAAAGGGTACTTTCCTACGCCTGCACCGAGGGTGTGTTGATTTACACGGCCGCATCGCACGGCTATTTGTGTTCACCCACAACTATTTTCCAGACGCCACGCCCGTTCCTGAAGAGGCAATGTTGGTCCACTGTCGCTTCACATGGCCGTGGTGAAGTACACCGCCTGTGACTTTGGTGAATTGATTCCGTCTGACTCGTATCTCTTGCCATGTCAATACGACGATTCAGAGTAGCCATACAGCCATGGGCACGACCGTGTGCTAGGACGTGTGGTCTAGGAATCTGCACTTTCAGTTTATTGAAATTCTAAAGGAGAAAATAAAAATAATAATAAAAATAAAATCAAAAAATAGAAATTAATGTTAGTGCTCGGGTTGCCTCCCGAGAAGCGCTCATTTAAATCTTAAGCTAGACTGTCCTTTTCGCTCGTATGATTACGGTGGTTTAAATGTTTGAATATCTTCCCTCATACTATCAGTTTTAATTTGAGAAGCATTTACCTTATAAGTGCCGAATATGGGATTTCTTACCTCGACTGTTCAACATGGAAAGATATTGCGTACCTCTAAAAGAATGTCTTCATTTAAACTCAGGGTTGGTGTGGTGATGTACGGATCTGCTTTATCTAATCGTACCTGATCTCCTATTTTAAAGTGATTCGATGTCCCTATGAGCTCTTCTAGATGCTCATTTGGTTTTGCCTCGTGTGGTTCTGGCTTCTCTTTAAAATGTGTTTTCCACTATTCTAGTTCGTTGTCCTCAAAGCTTTGTTCCTTAAATAATTCTTCTTTATTGACATAGGGTCCTTGCTTCTATTTAGGTTTGTAGCTCTGTGGTTGTTCCTACTGTAGGATTTGAACAGATTGATTATCAACTGAATTTACTTTCTCACCTTTATTGATCGATGTCCTGGCTGAGTCAAGAGCTTGTAAGCTGATTGATTTGTCACCTATACAAAGTATGAGTTCTCCTGTGGAAACATCAATCTTAGTTCTAGCAGTTACTAAAAAGGGTCTTCCTAAGATTAAAGGAATCAAGTTATCCTCATCCATGTCTAAGACAACAAAATCTACTAGGAAAACGAATTTGTCAATTTTTACAAGAACATATTCGATAATACCTCTAGGAATTCTAACAGTTTTATCAGCTAATTGAATACTCATCCTAGTTTGTTTGGGTTTCCCTAGACCTAACTGCTTAAACATTTATAGGGCATGACATTTATACTTGCCCCTAAATCAGCTAATGCATTATCAATAGTTAGTCTACCAATTAAACATGCGATTGTAACACTCTCTGGATCTTTTAGCTTCCATGGTAGTCTATCCTGTAACATTGCTGAGCATACTACATTTAATTCCACATGTGGTTCCTCATATAGCTTACGTTTGTTCGTCAGAAGCTGTTTTAAAAATTTCCTCGAATCTGGCATCTGTGAAAGAGCTTCAAGAAGTGGTAAGTTAATATGTAATTTCTTTAAAAGTTTAAGAAACTTACCAAACTGTTCTTCTGAATCGTCTCTCTTCAATGCTTCGGGATAAGGTATGCGAGGCTGGTACTCTTTAATTACCGATTTGGCTTTTCTTGTGCTACCTCAATTTTATCTTTTTCCACTTCGTCTTCTTGTATTGAATTGGGTTCGTCTACCTTTATATTACTATGAGCTGTTATGGCTTGGATTTGCTCCTTTGGGTTAATCTCAGTGTTGCTTGGTAGACGCCCTTGTGGTCGTTCGGACATCAGCTGCGCGAGTTGTCCAACCATTTTAGTGATTTCCCTGACTCAGTCCTTGATCTCTTTGATCGATATTTCTTGATTATCAAGTGTTGTATCCGTTTTTTAGAGACAGGCATCTGTGTCTGCCGTGGACTTTTTCAGCATTTCTTCAAGACTCGGCTCTTTTTCCTGTGGATAGGGCTAATTTTGGAAATTTGTAAGAGGTTGTTATTTTTTATTTCCTTGATTTCGTTGGCCTCCTTGACCTCCCCACGAAAAAATTGGGTGGTTCCTCCAACCTGGATTATAGGTGTTACTATAAGGATTATTATTAGATCTAAAATTATTACTTATATAATTCGTTTATTTGTTTTTCATGCCCGGTTGGTAGGGTGGGTACTCAGAATTTGCCACGATTTCACTTACGTCACTGCATTACCGGATTTACCTGTAAAGAACACAAATTTTCAAGCTTTTTATTCATCATCTCTACCTAATTTGGCAGCATGGTTACTGCGTCGATGTTGAAAACTCCGACTGATTTTGTTGGCTTTGTCCTTGTAACTTGCCATTAATAGTTGTTCAACGACATCTCTTCGATAAACTCGTAGGCTGCTTCAGGAGTTTTGTTGTTCAGGGTTCCACCGGTGGCTGAATCAATTAGTTGCCTCGTTGAGGGATTTACACCATTGTAGAAAGTTTGGACTTGAAGCCATAAAGGTAATCTGTGGTGTGGACATCTCCTCAAGAGATCCTTGTATCTCTCCCATGCGTCGTATAATGTCTCTAAATCCATCTGCACAAAAGAAGAGATATCATTTAGTAATTTGGCCATTTTGGCCGGTGGGAATTTAATAAAAATTTTTCAGTCATCTAGTCCCATGTTGTAATTGACCCTCGTGGTAACGAGTTCAACCACTGTTTGGCTTTATTCCTTAATGAAAAGAGAAATAACAGAAGATGAATGATCATCAGAAATGCCATTTATTTTGAAATTATCACAGAACTCTAAAAAATTAGCTATATAAGTGTTCGGGTCTTCGCCCTGCAAACCATCAAATTGAACAAATTGATGGATCATTTGTATAGTATTAGGCTTTAATTCAAAATTTTTAGCAGCTATAGTAGGCCTAACAATACTAGATTCTGCTCATGTTAAATGAGGTTTAGCATAATCATACATAGTACACGGAGCATTGTTCTCTGCCACATCTCGTGGTGGATTATTTTCATCCATCCCTTCAGTAGGATTGGATTCGCCTTCTTGGTAATTTAAGGCTCGCCTTATTTCTCTGCGATTCCTACGAGCGGTAGCTTCGATATCACTATTGTATATTAGAGGTCCTATCGGGTTCCTTCTAGTCATAAATTAGAGGTACCTGCTAGGAAAGAAAGAAAATTTAGCAATACTAAAATAATAAAATAAAATAAATTGTGAAAATAAAAATAAAAATAATGGCTGAAGTAATAAAAATAGAGCTTTATTAATATTTTAGTTCTCCGGTAACGGTGCCAAAAACTTGATCGTCTAAAATTGTCGAGTTTTAAAATTTATAAAGAGAATGATCGAACCTTAAAACTAACTCTGACAACGAGTTAAGGCAAGTGCACCTATCGAACAGTAGTATAGCTTAGGCGACCGGATTGTCGAACCCAAAGGAACTAAAAGTACTAATACTCACTTTCTTCCTATTATTTAGCCTAAATATTGAATAATTTTGTTGTTTAAGTCTAAATTAACTAATTAATTACTAAACTAAGACGCAAAGACAAAAATAATGGATTTGGGGAAATAAATTTGGGAAAAACTCAGTTGATTAAGATGATACCTTAGGAAGAATCCACCTAAACTTCACTTGTTATCTAACACTAAACCAGACGATTTATTCACTTAGCTTGATCCGTAAGACTCCCTAATTTATATTAAACCCTCTCTCGAGGCGAATAACGTCTAACCCTAGGTTGATTAACAGAAATCTCTTTCTTACTTAATAGCCCCCTAGAATAGCAGTAAACCGAACTATGGACTCTCATATTAGGTTTCACCCTAATCTGAAAAAATCTCATCACCCTATCTCTAGGCGCGCGATCAACTCCACTTAATTATGCTAGATCTACTCTTAAGCAGGGACTTTTGCTCCACCACCTAAGCATATTCAACTTGAATCAATATTTCGGAAATATTAACACAAGAATTAAGCACACATAATTAAGAACAAACTAAGTATTTACCATATAGTTTAACAAATAATAATAAGATTCATCTAGGCTTCATCCCCTTCAGGTATCTGAAGGGTTTAGTTCATAATGATAAAATAAAACATCTCAAGAGAAAAGATAAAACAAAACATAAGAAATCCCTAAAACCCCCTTAAGGGATTGAAGGAGAGATCCGCTGTCTTGAGTAGAACTCCGGCTTCTTGAGATGGATCAACTGGCTATCTTCGAGTGATCCCCACAAATCTAGCCTTCTGGCTCGACTTCTTGGCCTAGCTGACTGCCTAACTGACTGTCCTCTTTCAGGTTACACTTAGGGTCTTTATGTAGGCTCTTGGAATGCGTTTCTTTCTCCCTAAGTATCCTTTTCTGAGTGAAATTCCTCTTTTCCACGACAGGGACACGGCCATGGCACACGGCCGTGTAAATCGTGGTCCAGGTCGTGTTTCAATTCTGTTGATTGAGACACGGCCGTGTAAATCGTGGTCCAGGCCGTGTGAAGTAAATTGACGAGAGACGGCCATGTGGCTTGAAATCCAGGCCGTGTCAGTTTTCACTTTAGCCCAAATTGGCCCGTTTTAAGCCCGTTTCTCTTTCTTTTCATCCTTGGGTGCTTTCCTGTGTATAAAACATGAAAAGAAAGGATTAAGAGCACCTTTTTACATAAATCAAGGGCTAAATTATCCAAAAGCATGCTAAATATAGGGTTAAAATATGCTACTTTTACGGCTTATTAGAGGGTTTGAATGTAATTTCAAGGTAACTTCAAGGGCTAATTTGCAAGTCAATTAATCAACTAACTTGAGCTTATTGGATCAGCATGTTGGACGGTTTTGGGCAACCCATTTGCTCGGTTGGATCGATTTTTTGATTTAGCACAACTAGGCCTCCTTTCATAATATAATTAATAATAATTTTTTTACCCAAAATAAATTGGATATAATTAAAATTAATTATATTATGTATTAATATTCATCATTCGGACTATCTTATGTTGAAAAATTAATTCGCCTCGATGCTTCAGAAATCGCTTAACAATTTTGTGCTTCTAACAGTGTTTGTTGAGCTAATTTTCACCATTTGCGCAAATATGTCGAAAATAAATAAAAATTTATGAAAATTTATTATAAAATTAATTAAAATGTGATATGTTGATAATTTGAGTACAATTCGATTATTTTATTATTATTATTATATTTTTCGACAAAAATTACTACGAAATTGCATGAATTTGAGTTAAAATGGGCCTGAAAAAGTCTAAATATTTTCGTGTTTCCAAGCACATATATTTGAAACCATGTATGTTTGGAAATTTTTCAAAGCAAAATAAGGAAAAAAATACTTTATTATGATAAACTTGAGCCATTAATTAACTTATTTAGGTCCCAAAATATTATTTTAGAAACTTTTTATATTTAGAATTTTTTTAAAATTTTATAATTCTTTAAAAATTATAAATTTTAATTTTTTATAAATATTTTAATTTTTAATTTTTTAAACTTTTGAAAAATATTTTGAATCTTTTTTGTAATTTTATCGAGAGATAAGACTAATTTGTTCATTTTCAAAATTGTTAAGGACCAAAGGAGTATTTACACCAATCTATCATTCGAATTGTAAAATTCAACTCGACTCAAACTAGAATTACTTATTCTAGTTTACTCAAAAAAATCAAATAACTCAAAATTAATTTTTTAAAATCGAATCGAGTTTTGCTCACCCCTAGGTTTTGGTTCACTGAACCTTTTCTTTAATTTTTTCTCTTGTGATTTCGTTCGATTTTTAGTCTCTGTTCTTTAAATATGTTTTAATCATTTTCTTTCACTTAATTGGTAGCCTTATTTTGTTTGAAATTCATCAAGAAAAAGGGTGTCCTTAATTAATTTGGATTCCTTCAACTAATTCTCAATTTAGTCTCTACTTGATTTTGTTGCTACTCTTTCAATTCTAACTTGGATTGTTTACGTTTCAGATTGAGTCGAACTCCAAGTATTCTCCCGTTCATTTAGAGCCTTAAGCAAAATTAGCAACTTAGACAAACTTATGATCTTGTTTCGCACGCATCCATACCATTTGGTATCAATTTATTGGTTTTTTTTTTTTTATAAACTAATTTCCAGCAAAACAGCTTCGAAACAGTTTTTTGCCCAAAATTTTTTCAGCAAAATTTATTTTTCAATGGGCAAACATTTTCCAAAAGATCTAAAATTTTAAATACTAATTCCTAGCACTCTCTTGGAATATAAAAAAATATTTCTCATAAAAAAGTGATTGAGAAAGTGAAAAAAACTAGAAAAACATGAAGAAGAAAAAAATTTAAAAATATTTTATGGGCAAAATTTCATGACAAAACTTTCTAGATTAGATCTATATTATCTGAGAAGACTCTATTTTAAATTTTGTGATTTTTGGAAATCTTGAACACCTCGAACAAAGTTTTTCATATTGCTTTGGAATTTTCGAGCTTTCTGGTTTCAATGATTTTCATTTACTCTTAGCTTTAGGTTTTCATTTTTTTAGATTTTTATTGTTCCTTTATCCATTTTAACAGTTTATTTTTTTCTTATGTTAGTAGGTGAAATCAAATTGCACATTTTTTGGAAATCGAGAACACCTCGAACAAAGTTTTTCATGTTGTTTTGGAATTTTCGAGCTTTCTGGTTTCAATGATTTTCATTTACTCTTAGCTTTAGGTTTTCATTTTTTTAGGTTTTTATTGTTCCTTTATGCATTTTAACAGTTTATTTTTTTCTTAACTTAGTAGGTGAAATCAAATTGCACATCCTTTCCTCCCTACAACACAATTATTTGGTTTTTAACCGATTTTGGATTCATAGTGCCACTAGGTTTACTTTGTTAGTTCAGTTCTAATACAATCTGATTGATTGCTTATTAAAACTTTTAAAAAACTCTCAAAATTAATTCTTACCTTATTGAGAATTTGATTTAATTTCTAAGTGCAAAACAGTGAGGTTTGCATAATTTTTTTTCTTATAAGTATTTTTTTTTTCAAACTTTCATGATGACTCGTGAACTTCGTAAATTCAAAGATATGATCATAATGTTGTAAAGAGATCAAGATGCTTGAGAAATGGAAATGGAAATGATCAGCAACAACTTATCTATTTTAACTATGCAAATAGAGCATATATCTCATGCTTGGGAGCGTAAGAATATTCACAAGCCTATTATTAAATGTTATTGGTGTGGTGATAGTGGTGATAAAGCTTTTGAATGTCCGATTCAATACCGACCCCCCCCCCCCCAAAAAAAAGTAAATATGATGTTGTTCCTATTGTTAAGTTTAGATCTAGCATTGCACCTTGTTCTAATGTTCATGCTGAAATAGATGCTAAAGATGAATTACCAAGTGAGAGTTGTGATGATAATGATAGTGAAATTTGTGAGCCGGAAGATATTGATAGTAAGAATTGTTTTCTAGAGTCAATGAATTTCGATGAGATAGAAATGTCATGTTCTTCTAATGAGATGAATTATACAGAATTGAATATTCATAATACTTGTGAGGGTATATGAGAAATGAGGAAAATTTATGTGAAAAAATCAAGAGAAAAGAGAACTTGAGTGATAAAAGTCTACTTAATGGTCCAAATTTGGTGAGTGAAAATCTATATTAGGTAATGTTAGAATTAAGTGACCCAAATCCTTATTTAAATATAATACAATGGTAAAATAAAATAAAAGAAGAATCCTTATAGAACTACATTTTTTTATTTTATTTTAAATAAGGTTTTTTAAACCTTATCCATCTATTTGATATTGATTAGAATAAGGTGTTTCAATCTTACTACACTCCTATTAGAATATGGCTTTACAAGCCTATAAATAGACATATTCTATTCCTCTTGTAATTGATTCGAATTCGACATAGTGAATTTTCTTCTCCTCTGCCCGTGGTTTTTTCCCGAAAGGGTTTCCACGTAAAATCTGTGTGTTCTTTAAATTTTATTTCTCTTTTCTTTTCTATATATTGTCATTATCGATATTATAGTTTTCTCAGATTGGTATCGAAGCTTTCGGGTTTTTCATCTCGATCACGGTAATGGCGTCTTTGAAGTATGAAATTATGCTGTTGGATCGCAACACCAGATTCGCGTTGTGGCAAATAAAGATGCAGGCAGTTCTTGTACAGATGGATTTAGAGGAAGCCCTGCTAGGGCTAGATAAGATGCCTTCGACATTGATGGAGGAAGAGAAGAAGCGTGAGGATCAAAAGGCGTTAGCATAGTTACATATGCATTTGTCTAATGAAATTTTGCAGGATGTGATGAAGGAGAAGGCCGCCGCTACATTATGGAAGAGGCTAGAACAAATATGTATGTCAATAACTCTACCTAGAAAGTTGCATATGAAGCAATGTCTTTATGCTCATCGTTTGGAGGAAGGTGCATCTGTGAACGAACACTTAACAGTGCTTAAAGAAATTCTCTCAAACTTGGAGGCCATAGAGGTTCAGTATGATAAGGAAGATCTAGGACTGATTCTACTTTGTTCGTTGCCCCCATCTTATTCAACCTTCAGAGACACAATTTTATATAGTCGTGAGTCTCTCACAGTTGATGAGGTTTATGATTCTTTGACCTCGTATGATAAGATGAAGCATCTTGTGATTAAAACCGACTCTTAGGGAGAGGGTCTCATTGTTTGTGGGAGACAAGATAGGAATGCTGATGATGATCATAGAAGGACACATGAACGAAATCCTCGCGGTAAATCTAAGGGTAGATCGAAGTCTTCAAACAGAGGTAAAACTTGTAACTTCTACAAGAAGAAAGGGCACATTAAATTCGAGTGTTATAAGCTACAGAACAAGATTAAAAGGGAGGCTGCAAATCAAATGGGAAAACAACTAGAAAATTCTGGTGAAGCTGATGTTGTAAAAGACTACAGCAATGGTGAACTTCTAGTCGCTTCTGTCAACAATTCTAAAGTGAGTGAGGAATGGATACTTGATTCAGGCTATGCCTTTCACATGAATCCCAATCAGGATTGGTTTACAAATTACGAAACCGTGTCTAAAGGTGTTGTTTTGATGGGAAATAATGCTTCGTGTAAAATCGCAAGTGTTGGAATAATTAAAGTTAAGATGTTTGATGGAGTGATCACTGCAAAATAGTCTAGTTTTAATATTTATGAAAGAGTGATCGAACCTGTAGACTGATTACGACAACGATAGAGGCAAGCGCACCTATCGAACAATAGTATAGCTCAAGCAAGAATATCTTATCGAACCCAAGGAACCTAAAAGTACTACTACTCACTTTCTTTCTATTATTTAGCCTAAAATATGGAGTGATTGGTTTATTAATCTAAAAAAAATGAAATACTTAAACTTAATTTCAAAGACAGAAGAACGAAACATTGGGAAAAGACTTTGAAGAAAACTCAATTGATAAAGGCGATACCTTCGGGAAGAATCCACCTATGACTTCACTTATTATCTACCTATTCAATTCATATGATTTCTTTACTTAGCTTGATCCGTGAGACTCCCTAACCTATATTAAACCTTCTCTCAAGTGAATAACGCCTAACCTTAGGTTAATTAGTGGAACTCTCGTTCTTTTATAATAACCCCTAAGGAAGCAAGAATCGATCAATGGACTCCGTATTAGGTTTCACCCTAATCCAAAAAATCTCGTAACCCTATCTCTAGGTGCCTGATCAACTCCGCTTAATTATGCTAGATCTACTTTCAGGCAGGGTCTATTCCTCCTCCATCTAAGCACATCAGATAAATTTAAGCAACATAATTAAGAACAAACTAAGTATTTATCATATAAACCGAAAGAATTAAATAACAAAATCCATCATAGGTTTCATCCCCTTCAAGTATCTGAGGGGTTTAATTCATAACTAAATAAGAAAACATCTCAAGAGAAAAGATAAAACAAAACATAAGAAATCCCTAAAACCCCCTGAAGGAATTGAAGAGGAGATCTTCCGTCTTAAGTAGAACTCTGACTCTTTGAGATGGATCAATTAGCTATCTTCGAGACAATCCCTCAACGAGAAAGGCTTGACAGAAAACTCTGCTCAATGATTGACCCCCCTTGAATAGCCGTCTTGGGGTGTTTTTATAGACTTTGGGATGTTTTACTTGAAACACCCCAAACCCAGCCCACGAGCCTTGACCAGATCTGGTATGTTCCCCGGTGTAAACCATTTCAAATTCTTTTGTTACTTAGGAAAGACTTGTGTGTTTTGAAAGAAAGATTGTTTTGGGTTGGGCTTGAGTTGAGAACAAGTTTAATTCATTGTTAAAAATCCTTTACTTTAAATGACAAAACGTTTGGGCTTTGTTTTAAAAAAATTGATATACTTAATCTTTTAATAAATAAAGGTTTGTAAGCTTAACAAATAAAAACAGAATAAAATATTTCTACTAAGGCCTTATTACATCAAATAATTCCCAAAATTTAAATTCAAAATACTTAAAGTAAAATAGTCCAAATAAAAGAAATCTGAACTTCACATGGCCTCCACTAAGCATCTGCCGGCCCGGTCCATCACTGATCATCACCTGAAAAATAATCCCACAAGGGGTGAGTCAACAGACTCAATGTGTAACCAACACTAAAATTTAATAATTCAGGCATACATTATCATACATGTTCATAAACAAATAAAAATAATGATGCAACCCAAACCCAAACCTATATGCCACCCGCTACACATCCCCCGTACCAACCTGCACACCATGGGGACTACTAAGTCAACCCTCCATCCGCTACACACCATCGAAGGCGTCATTGCAATGACGTGCTCATCGCCTCTTATAAAAATTCGTGGTCTTAGGTCACCACATTTAGAATTCGTGGTCTTAGGTCACCACATTATCATTCTTATTCGTGGGTCTTAGGTCACCACATTCGATTTCGTGGTCTTAGGTCACCACATTAACTTCCCCTTTTCATACAACCCATATGCCCCCATATTATACATATCATGCAAAACCATGCCTTAATTCACATTCTTATCACTTTTCACATGTTAAAAATAACATATATTCATATTCCTAGTAGGAGTAGGAAACGTACCTTAGTACTTTTGTACCATAACATGGTACCTTTGCCATATTCACATTCTTATAAACATACACATATTAATTATTACCATAAATCTTGTTAAAAAGTAGTATGAGTACACACCTGATTCGCTTAACAATTCCACTGAAATCCCGAATTTCGATCTTAGATCTTTAACTCTCTACATTCGGCCCATATTAAAGATTTAATGAAAAACTCATTCAGCCATAAACCAAATCCTAATAGGATTTGTGCACTAAAACTTACCTTGATGCCGATTTGCTTATCACTCAAATCTTGAAAACTTTGCTATTCTCCTCCTTGTATTCGGCCAAACATTAAATCAAACCACTGGTTAGTTTCGGCTTTTTAAACAATTATGAAAGAGATCTATTTATCAAAAGCACCTATGGTCAATATATTTAGGCACATACCTATTTATTTTCAAATCCCAAACTCACCAAATAACTAGGGAACACGTGGCCTATGGTGTACCTTCGGGAAAAGAACTTCTCCTTCCTCGTAATCGGCTGATCCTTAGATCTATTAACTTGTTAGTTTCGGCTATTTTGAATGATTATGAACTAGATCTAAAACACCAAAATAGGCCTTGGCTGAATATTCCTTACCTTAGATCTTGGAAGATTTCTTCCTTATGGTCAACTTATGGACAGATCCCAAAGCCTTCTTTCCAAGTTTCAACTAACACAATAATGGGGTTAGATTTCCTGGTTTCGATTAATCTTAAAAGAAAAAGGATGAACTGAATGAGATCTTACCCTTACTTGAAGAAATCGACAACCCCTTTGCTTTAAGACTTTCAAAGATTCGGCTAAGGCTAGAGGGGACTTATTTTCGGCTTTTGGAACTTAACAAGAAATCGGCTCAGAATACTTTGAGTATTCGGTTATGACTATCAATTGGAAAAAGGAGAAAAACATTCGGCCTTAGCTATTGGTAAAGAGAAAGATGAAGAAAAATTTGGCAATATTGGTGTCTTGACTTAGGAAGTTTCGGCACACTTACTAAAGAAGGGAAGAAACCTAAAAGAAATACCCTTCACCCTTGCCACACCCTTTTAACCTTCTTACCCGAATTTTGACACCAAAGACTCCCTTGTTCAGCCAACACTATCAATTTCCTAGCTTTTCTCTTTATCTTTTCATAAAAATAATCCAAAAATAAAACATCCATTATCTACCACCTTAGTCGAATTTATTAAAAGAATTTAATCCAATCTTAAACTCCTCCCTTTAGTTCCTTAATGCCGTCCACTTCTACCTATCTTCTAGCAAAATAAAACTTTTTTGCTTTCCTTGTGGCTCGAACACAAGCCCTCATTGTACTGTGTATGGTGTCATACACTAAGACCCTAAGTGGCATATTACAACCACTTTACCAAGCCCATTTGTGTATTAAATTCCCTCTACTAATTTTCTTAAGGCCACCTTGTTTTAGTTTCCTCTTTACACTTAACATTTCTAAATCATTTCCTTACATTTCGTGTTTCCAAAAATGTTCACTTTCCTCTTTTAACTTAACATTTCCAAGTTTCCAAAATGTTCACTTTCCTCTTTTAACTTAACACTTCCAAGTTTCCAAAATGTTCACTTTCCTCTTTTAAACTTAATATTTCCAAGTTTCCAAAAATGTTCATCATACATTCATAATGCATAAGTCATGCCATTTTGTGTAATTAAATCAGAAATGCATAGGCCCATTTTCAGGATGTTACATTACTTGTCTCCTAAGTACTCATAATTCAGGTATAATTCGTCTTAGGTGTTTGAGTAGACTTAGGATTGTGTTTCTTGGGCTCCAAGCATCCTATTCCGAGTGAAATTACTCTTTCCCGTGGTAGGGGCACGGCTAAGGCACGCCCGTGTAAATTGAGGCTCAGCCCGTGTCTCTATTCTGTTGATTTAGGCACGGCCGTGGCACGCCCGAGCAAGTCAAGGGTCAGGCCGTGCTTCGGGTCTGTCAATTGGGGCACAGCCATGCAGATCAAGGATAGGCCGTGTTGGGCTTTTTATCGATGAGACACGACCGTGTATATTGGTGATAGGCCGTGGTCAAAGTGGATAGCAAGGCACGACAGTGTGGAATATAGCCCAGGCCGTGTCAACTTCTTGGGTTTGCCCAATTTGGTCCGTATTAGGCCCGTTTTACGTTCTTTTTATCCTTAGCTATTCTTCAGAGTATAAGATATGAAAAGAAAGGATTAAGAGCACCTTTTTACATAAATCGAGGATAAATTCATCCAAAAGCATACTAAATGTGGGATTAAAATATGTTACTTTTACGGTTTATCAAATACCCCCACACTTAAGCTTTTGCTTGTCCTCAAGAAAAATTCTCAACTTACAATTAAAACGAACTTCCCACAATTCATAATTCCTATTAATAATGCCTCATCATAATTCATAGATAATTTATACATGGATAATTTAATTCAAAGAGCCCTAAAGATTCAAACGAGATAAGTCATGATTTTGTAGCATGAAAACATAGGTGTCTCCCCTTATCTAAATAATTACCTTCGATTCAAAATCGACAAGGACCGACATCCTCACTAAATATTCACTCAAATCACTCAAAAGTGTTTAAAGTTCAAGAATAAGCACTCTAAGTCGAACCTGAAAAGTTAATCCCATAAGCTTGCCTGAAAATCAAATCTCCACCACTGTATATGAGATGATACACAGATCAAAAGGTTTTTAATCAGGGTTGTAACGGGGTTAGGGTTAAAAGGTGTGGATAAAGGCTAAACTAGAGGTTATAATCGAGACTGTCTTGACAAATTGCCTAACTAGAAATACTGAACTTAAATATGAATATTGACTTCGAATGAAAACTACTAATATTACTATTTATAATTACTCTATAATAAGGAGTATTTTTGATAATACTTTAATACGAGCTTTTTCTTCAACAATTTGGAGTTTTAAATGCTCTAAGCTCTTTAATTTACTACTAATATTGAATATACTTGGATTTTTTTAAGAACAAACTAAAATAAACATAATAGAAGGAACTTTGAAATAGCCTAATTCGGCAATTGACCAAATCATTTCTCGATAAAGGGGTAATCAAAGGAATGTTGATAACAAATACAGAGGGATTTTGGGTTAATATTATTGGGTGAGTCAATAAAAAGGTTGTTAGGATTCAATGGGGTTCACTAGGGGTTAATTTGTATGGGTAGGCTTTTTAGTGTAGTGAACGGGTTAAAACCTAGGTGCCTTTATCATCTCAAAGGTATTAAATTATTAATGTGGTCTCGACATGTATAAACGAGGCAAGTTCTAGAATAACAGTTCAAAGTTGACACACTCATAATCAATTAAAGTGAGCATGAAAAAGGGTATATGCTCTATAAGGCTCAAAATCTCACAAAAATTATGGGTGTTTTGACATCAATCCTTATAAATTTTGAACTTCAAGGTGATACTCAAATTAGGTTCAACAACCTATCAATTTTAATTTTAGAAAGTAGACTTATCATGCTCGATTCTCTAGTATTCTTCAAATTTAATTGTCAATGCACAATTAACTATGACTTACTCTAAAACATATCAATAAAAATCATAAATCATTAGAAATTTCATCCTAATTAGTAATATGAGAAATATACTTAAGATCAAGACTAATTTCAGGATTTGAGAATTATGCAAAAAGTTAGGCACTATTACCCCCACACTTAAGATGTACATTGTCCTCAATGTACAAAGATAGATAATGAAATTTATGTGCCAAATCAAAAAGATATGTGGGGAAAGTAATACTCCCTAAAATCTGGATGATCCCTGGCGTCTTTGGTGGCGGTGATGGTGTTTTTATGGGCCTGGTGGAGTGGCTACCGAAAAGCAATTTGCTAGATGAAGAAATTGGGTAGCCTGTGAAGATATAGCCAAGAGATCTAGAGAAATAATAATAATATACTAATAATATATTTAAAGATTAAGGAAATAAAAAGAAGGAGACTAAGAAGAAAACTGAAATTGAAAGAAAAGACTAATGGACTAAAGAGTCCTTATTGTTGGATGGTTTGCGAAGTGGGTGTGACCTTGAAGGCTGTGGTTCGTGATTTCCAAGCAGCCTTTAGAACCTAAAACCAAGAAACTAATATGAAATAAATTAATTTAAGCAGGAAATAAGTAAAGATAAGGATAATAAAGGAGACGAGAAAAGAAAAATAGAACCGAAAAGGTTTTTGAGACCCTTGGCGTGTCAATTAAGTGAAGTTGCCGGCATGAACTCATGTTGAATTCTCCTCTGAGGAGATGATGCTTACATTTCTTCGGCATGATCTTTGTGTTGCTCAAGTGTCTTGGATCTTTTCTATGAATAGGAAGAAAAGTTTGAAAGAAAAGAGAGAGAAGGAATAAGAAAGAAGATGGGACAAAGAGGACGGGCTGTGGGGATTTAAATAGGATTTCAAATCTGGCACGTTCCCACGCCTGTGTATCGAGGGTGTGTTGATTCACACGGCCGTGCTTCCACGCCCGTTTTGTTGGTTTGCACGCTCGTTCCTAAAAAGCCAGTATAAGAACACGGTTGGACTGCATGGGCGTGGCCTTCCCGTGCTAAATAAGTCAGTATCATAGCACGGTTGTGAGGCATGGTCGTGCTATGTTTGTCGGTGCCCATGCTTCAGGGTGGTTGGACTTGTGACATCGGGAGTGGTTGGACTGACTTGCACGGCCTTGCTCTTGTCAGTGTGACAATTTTCGGTGGTCCACACGGCCACAGACACGGTCGTGTGTAAGGCCGTGTGGTCTGGATATCTGCACTTTTGTGTTAGTTTCCAACTAAATACTTAGGAAAGAATGATGGAAAGAAAAGAAACTAAAAAAAAATTTGAAAATAAATAGTGTTAATGTTCAGGTTGCCTCCCAAGAAGCGCTTGTTTATAGTCTTAAGCTAGACTGTCCTCATGTTTGAAAATTTCAGGGAGGTTTAAAGGTTTGAATATCTTCCCTCATGCTTACGATTTTATTTTCATGACAAAGTTGGAGTCGAGAAGCATTTACCTTGAATTTATCAAATTTTGGGTTACTTACCTCGACTGTGTTGTGGGGAAGATTTCGTGTACCTTGGGAAGAATTTCTCCCTTTGTCCTCAAGTTTGTTGAAGTGATGTGAAGATTGGCTTTGTCTAACAGCACCTGGTCTCCTATTTTAAAGTGATTTGATGTTCCTATGAACTCTTCTGGTGGTTTCTTAGGTTTTACTTCGTGTGGATCCGCTTTTTTTGTGTATATCTTTTGCTGTTCTAAATTGTTGATCGTACGCTTTTGTGTTGGCTTAGTTTTGATGCTTCATGATGTTTCCTGCGATGGAGGTTGAATAATTTGATTATCTATTGAAACGACTTTCTTGCCTTCATCTTCTATGGTTCTGGCTGAGTCGAGAACTTGAAGATTGACTGATTCATCTCCTACACAAAGTATGAGTTCTCCTGTGGCAACATCAATTTTAGTCTTGGCAGTTGCAAGAAAAGGTCTTCCTAAAATTAAAGGGATTGAATTTTCCTCATCAATGTCTAAAACAAAAAAATCTACTGGGAAAATGAATTTATCGATTTTTACTAGAACGTCTTCAATAATGCCCCTAGGAATTCTAACAGTTTTATCAGCTAGTTGGATACTTATCCTAGTTTGTTTAGGCTTCCCTAGACCTAGTTGTTTATACAGTGTATAAGGCATGACATTTATACTTGCCCCTAAATCATCTAACGCATTATCAATAGTTAAACTACCAATTAAACATGGAATCGTAAAACTCCCTAGATCTTTTAATTTCTGTGGTAGTTGATTTTGTAGCATTGCTGAGCTTGTTGCGTCAAGTTCCACATGGTGCTCTTCATCTATTTTGCATTTGTTTGTTAAGAGCTGTCTTAAAAATCTCCTTGCATTGGGCATCCGAAAAAGAGCTTCAAGAAAAGGTAAGTTAATGTGTAATTTCTTTAGAAGTTTTAGAAACTTACCGAATTGTTCCTCTGAATCATCTCTTTTCAATGCTTCGGGATAAGGTATTCGAGGGTGGTACTCTTTAATTACCAGTTTTTCTTGTGCTACCTCTATTTTACCTGTTTCTTCCTTGGTTTCTTGTACTGGGGTGGGCTTGACTACCTTTGTATCCTCTTGAGATGTGATGGCTTGTATCTGTTCTTTTGGGTTTATTTCTGCGTTGCTTGGTAGACGTCCTTGTTGTCGTTCTGAAACAAGCTTTGTGAGTTGTCCCACTGACCTAGTGATTTCCCCGAATTGTTCCTTGATTTCTTTGATCGATATTCCTTGGTTATCAAGAGTTGTATCAGTTCTTTAGAGACGGGCATCTGTGTCTGCCATGAACTTTTTCAACATCTCTTCAAGACTCGGCTTCTTTTCCGGTGGATAAGGTTGATTTTGGTAATTTGGAAGAGGTTGCTGCCTTTGATTTCCTTGTCCTCCCCATGAAAAATTTGGAAGAGGTTACTTCTTTTTCGGCTCGATATATGTTGTCAAATGCGAACTTACCAAAGTCGTTTTGGGCCGAACCAGCCTCTACTGCATGTTTTTTGATCAACCGATCTCCATCCATTTCCATTGAGAAAAAGACTCCATAAGAGGTATGGTCTGGTAATCCTGCTAATTATTCTGATTTAAAGATCTTTGGGTGTCCTGCGTATGCTCATGTTGATAATGGAAAATTGGAATCGAGATCTATTAAATGTGTTTTCCTTGGTTATAAAGCTGGTGTAAAAGGGTATAAGTTATGGTGTCCTGAAAATAGAAAAATTATGATTAGCAGAGATGTTATTTTTGATGAAACTGCTATGATACCTAACTTATCTCTTAAAGACTCTTCCAATAAAGAAAATCAAAAACAGGTGGAGCATCAGATTAATACAGAGTCGACTCCTCAAGCCAGTATAAAAATTGATAATAGAGTTGCTTCTTCACCACAATACTCTATCGCCAAAAATAGAACTAGAAGAGAAACTAAACCTTCAAAGAAGTATTCTGAGGCTGATCTAGTTGCTTATGCTTTAAATGTGGCTGAAGATATAGATGCAAACCAAGAGCCGTCTAATTATTCTGAGGTGATTAGCTGTGAAGACTCGAAAAGTGGATGTTTGCTATGCAAGAGGAGATGGAATCACTCCACAAAAATAGAACATGGGATTTTGTGAAACTTCCTAAAGGTAAAAAGGTTGTTCACTGTAAATGGGTGTTTAAAAAGAAAGAAGGGACTCTAGGAGTTGAAGAACCCAGATATAAAGCAAGGCTTGTTGCAAAGGGTAACAGTCAAATTCCAGGAGTGGACTTCACAGATGTGTTCTCCCTAGTTGTGAAGTATAATTCGATTCGAGCTTTGCTTGGTATTGTGGCCATGCACGATTTGGAGCTTGAGCAATTAGATGTAAAGACTGCATTTTTGCGTGGAGAACTTGAGGAAGATATTTACATGTAACAACCAGAGGGTTTTACAGTCTCAGAAAATGAGGACTATGTTTGCTTGCTGAAAAAATCCCTTTACGGTTTGAAACAGTCACCAAGACAGTGGTACAAGAGGTTTGATTCCTTTATGACTTTTCATGATTTTAAAAAAAGTAGTTTTGACAGTTGTGTTTACTTTAAGAAAAACATTGATGGTTCTTTTGTGTATCTACTTCTTTATGTTGATGACATGTTAATAGCAGCAAAAGATAAAGGAGAGATAATAAAAGAGAGATAAGAAAGGTCAAAGCCCAACTAAGTGAAGAATTTGAGATAAAAGATTTGGGACCAGCAAAGAAGATACTTGGTATGGAGATTCTCAAAGATAGAAAAGCAAGTGAATTGTACCTAAGTCAGAAGGGGTACCTTAAGAAAGTTCTTTGTAGGTTCAATATGCAGAGTGCTAAGCCTGTTAGTACTCCTTTAGCAGCCCATTTCAGACTTTCATCGGCTTTGTCTCCACAATTAGATGATGAGATTGAGTACATGTCACATGTTCCATACTCTAGTGCAGTGAGATCTCTCATGTATGCTATGGTTTGTTCACATCCAGATTTATCATATGTAGTCAGTGCAGTTAGCAGATACATGGCGAATCCTGATAAACAACATTGGAAAGCAGTTCAGTGGATTTTAAGATACTAGCGAGGTACTACTGATGTTTGCTTACAGTTTGGAAGAACTAGAGATGGAGTCATTGGGTATGTTGATGCTGATTTTGCTGGAGACCTTGATAGAAGAAGATCTCTCACTGGTTATGTCTTTACAATTGGAGGTTGTGCAATCAGTTGGAAAGCTAGTTTACAAACTTCAGTCACTTTATCTACCACTGAAGCTGAGTACATGGTGATTATTGAGGCTTGTAAAGAAGCTATTTGGTTAAAGGGACTCTTTAGTGAGCTCAATGAAGACCTTCAAATTAGCACAGTATTTTGTGACAGTCAGAGTGCCATCTTCCTTACAAAAGATAAAATATTTCATGAAAGAACAAAACACATTGATGTTTGGTATCATTTTGTCCGTGATATTATTGCTTGTGGTGATATTGTTGTTAGAAAAATTAGTACACATGAAAATCTTGCAGTTATGATGACTAAGACACTTCCTATAACCAAGTTTGAGCATTGCTTAGACTTGGTTGGTGTTCATTGTTGAAGTTAAACCCTTAAGGGGTTTTATGGAAGAGGTGGAGAACTTGTTCGTTGAGAGTTCGCGATGAAGAACTTGTTTATTGAGAATTCGTGTCAAGGTGGAGATTGTTAGAATTAAGTGACCCAAATCCTTATTTAAATATAATACAATGGTAAAATAAAATAAAAGAAGAATCCCTATAGAACTACACTTCTTTTATTTTATTTTAAATAAGGTTTTTTAAACCTTATTAAACTCCATCTATTTGATATTGATTAGAATAAGGTGTTTCAATCTTAGTACACTACTATTAGAATATGGCTGTAATATCCGAGGTTCGGGGGTTGTGCATATTTTAATTTGTATCTGTGTGTTAATATGCTCTGCATGTTGATTGGAAGTGTTTGGGGGTTTCGGGAAACCTTGGGCTTTGGTAGAGGTCATAGGAAAATTATTGTTCTAACCTGGGTTAGGGGGAGCTAGGGGAGCTAAGCCTCAAGGACATTAGTGTGGGATTTATGACACAAGAAGTGAGGTGGTGGAGTGGCATGGGGCACTACCTAAGGTGCAGGGGAGGTTGCGTCAACAAGGGGTGTCAGGGGAGGAGGTTCGAGTCACACAGACAACAAGGGAGTGATGTTTTATTTTGGTTTTTGCGTCAAGAGAGGGGGAAGGTGTTGGACGGCATTTGGACTCTGGTTGGATGAGGTGTAGATTAGGTCTGACAGCTTGAAGATTCGGCTAAGTAGGAGGGAAACAAGGGATAAGGGAGAGAGAGCAACAAGTGGCCGAATATGGGACTCTAAGGGGGTACATAATCGGTTTTGAAGTGTGGTAGGGGGTGTGTGCTGAATTTAGTTCTCTCCTTTTTCTCTAGTGCCTTTCATTCTTTTGTGCAAAAGTCACCTAGTTTCGGCTTTCATAATCTTTTGATCTAGTAACCGAAACTTAAAAGACCATTAAGGTCACTAGCGTTCTTCTTCTTCTTCTCTATTTGCTTTCTTGGCCGAATCCATCTCTCTGTTCCAACTTCTTTCTTTTTCTTTTGATTAGTCAAGCATCTCTCCCATTCTCCCCATTGCCGAAACTTCTTCAACCCCAACTCTTCTTTTCTTCTCTTCTTTTTATTTAAAGCCGAAAGTACCATAGGCTGGAATCTGCTCCAATCGATTCTCAATAGTGGGTAAGAGATTTTAATCATTTTTATCCTATCTCTCTGATTACCAGAAGTTAAGATCTAACTCTATTTCTCTGATATGGTCGAATCTATGTAGGGTGATTTCGGGAAATTTATCTTTAGAGGTGAGCAAGATACAACCTTTGGCCGAAGGCCATTCCTTTCATTAATGGTTAGAGCCGATTCAAACATAGACAATATAGGGATTTCGACGCTCTCAAAAGCAAGTGAGAGCATTCAGGTTTTGGTTAGTGATAGCATCGGTATTGAGAGCATAATACTTCAGGTTATCAGGTGTGTAATTATTTCGCAATTTCCCGAGTATGTATAAAATATTGTATGCGTTATAAGTGTGATGATTAGTGCAGTGGCAATAATGAG
This sequence comes from Gossypium rotundifolium, assembly GCA_025506655.1. Classification (NCBI taxonomy): domain Eukaryota; kingdom Viridiplantae; phylum Streptophyta; class Magnoliopsida; order Malvales; family Malvaceae; genus Gossypium; species Gossypium rotundifolium. The sequence continues at coordinate 93,065,004 of CP106727.1, forward strand.
ATGGATACCCTTAATAGGTATGTCGATAAACGGGTCAGTGTTAAATGATGATTAAACTGTGGTTATTACTGTATATATGTGATGTATGCTTGGTTAGCATGTTCATGCATTATTTCATCATATCACTATCGTATGTTGCATAATCATGGGGCGGATTTGGATATTTGAAGGAAGGACAGGGTGTACATTTATGTACGTGGTATAGTGATGGCTACGAGCCTCACATGGATCGATGATCGGCTCAACGCCTCATCATGGTTGGTATCGGCTTTGTGCCATATCGTGGTTGGTGATGGCTATGTGCCTCATCATGGATTGATGTTGACTACGGTCACGTTGTGGATTATATTGTGACTTGATCACGTGGACCAGTGGCTCAACCACTTGGTGGTTGGCATGACTTGTCGAATTGGTGTGTAGAGGTTGGAGGGTCGATTTAGTAATCCCTTGGTGTGTGGTGGTTGGATACGGGGGTGTGTAGAGGATGAACCCTAGGCTGGGTTGGGTGCATATTGCATTACTCTCTGTTATGTGGATTGGTGTGGTTTTGGGCCAAGCCCATACGTGGAAATCTGTGGACTAATTATACACTGAGTTTGTTGACTCACCCAATTTTTACCAAACCATGTAGGTGATTCGTGATGTTGGATCGGGTTGGATGGGATTCGAGATGGCTATGCAGACGCAGTTTCCATATTTAGAGACATTACTTTTAATTTCAGCTTATTTGGGATGTTTTGATGTAATAAGGCCATTTAACTATTTTGGGATTTCATTATGGTTTATGCTAGACTAGACATGGATTAGTAGTTGCAAACAAATTTCAAATAGTGACGTTTTTATTACTTAAAAACTTATTTAAGGTTTTCTAACTGAGCTTCTTGTACTTACTTAGATTTTCTTAAAGGTTTCTAAAGGACCCGTTTCCAATTAACCTTGAACTGCAAAGTGTTTTCCAAGTGAAAGGTCTTTCTAAGAAATTGAATCCTATTTTAAAACCAAATCATTAGGGATTTAGTTAAGCACTGGTTTTCATGTCGACTTTAACACCGCTACATGCAAGTTTTATCATCACTTAGCCGTTTTTCAACCTAAGGTTTTCTGTAGCATTCTGAATTCGGCCATAGTGTTTTGGGCCGAGTTTGGGGTGTTACAAATTGGTATCAGAGCCCAATTTCTACCCTCGGCCTATGGATTTTTAAAGCCCATAAATGTTTTCATTTTGTGTTTTAGTAGGTCAAAGAAAAAAATTTCAGGAAAAAGGGTTTTGAGAAGAGTGGCACTCGAATCGTCTGGCCCGAAGTCCACCAGGTAAGTACCCCTAATTATTGTATGATTGTGTGTGGGTATTACAGGATCGTAGATTAGTAGATTAGGAGTTAATGAACCCTAGGATTAGCTTACCCCAACACAGAGGTACATAAAATTTAAAGCCTAATTAAACAAACCTGTGAGTAAGTCGCCAAGTTAAGGGTGTGGCAACCGTTGTGCGCATGTCTAGGATTAGATCCAGAGGGGAGCTTGGTATTTAAGCAGTCCTAGTGACTCACCTCCTCGTCGCTCGAATCCTACCTGGTGCGTAGTGACGGTTCACCCTAACCAAGAGGACTTACTCACAGGCTAAACTCGGTAACTAAAACCCGGAAAGGATTAACTACACTATTTTATAAAACCTTAGTTTTAAAAATCACCGAACTATCCCTTTTTTTTGTAAAAGTAATTTTAGGTTTTGAAAAAAAAATTTGAAATATTCCCAGTTTACAGAATTACCGAAATATCCCCGATTTGTAAAATTACTAAAATTCCCTCAGTTTACAAAACTGTCATATTACCTTCAACTTTTATCAAAATATTCCATTTTGCAAAAATGCCAAAAACCCCTATTTTGCTAAATATCAGGATACCCTAATTTGGAAAATTACCAAAATACCCCTATAGGACAAATTACGAAAATACCCACGGCCGAAGCGGATGAAAATGTTTGAGTGGTGAATGGGTGTAGTAGGTACTACTGAATGGATGAGATTCTCTGAATTAGGGTAGAAAACTTGAAACGAAAACCCTAAATGATCGAAAGAACTACCACTAAACTTCCTTACATAAAACTTGCTCCTGGGTAATCAGTAGAACAAAAACTAATGCATTAAACTTTTTAAAGCAGATTAAATCACGAACGTAGACATGAGTTCTAGGGGACGTGGTCGTAATGTACGAGGGCGTGGTTGAGGTAGAATGACTGTGTCAAAACCAGTTGGGTCTGGTCAGGGTTCCGAAAATGAAGCACTGCCATCGGCTGTAGAGGCAGAGTTTCAAGAGAAGACAGGAGGAGATGACGCAGTATCGCAGGCTATGCTGCAAGTTTTAGAGCGAGTGGCTGGAGCGAGTATGGGAAATGAGGCTCAAAAGTCGATATCTGATAGACTTAGAGCGAATAGAAATGAGGTTTTTAGAGGAGTATCGGGAGTAGCTCCAAATGTGGCGGAGTACTGGTTAGAGGTAGTCGAAAGGATCATGGACGATTGGATTTCACTGCTGAGGAAAAGCTAAAGGGTGTTGTTTCGTTGCTCCGAGACGAGGCTTACCAATGGTGGCTCACAATCAGGGAAGGTACCCCTGCAGACCGAGTGGACTAGGGTTATTTTAAGATCAAGTTTAAGGAAAAGTACATAGGAGCTAGTTATGTGGACGCACAGAGGAAGGCGTTCCTCAATTTAGTGCAAGGTAGCAAGTCGGTAGCTGAGTACAAGGCAGAATTTCTGCGATTGAGCCGGTATGCTCGGGGCATCGTGGCTACTGATTATGAGAGGTGTGTCCAATTCGAAGATGGACTGAGAGATGAACTGCGAGTGTTGATTGCTCCGCAGAGAGAGGGGGACTTTGTTGTTCTAGTAGAGAAAGCTCGGATAGTTGAGGAGGGCAAGAGGACTGAGAGACAAAATAGGGATAGAGATAGAAATCGAAATAAGAGGAGTTATACGCCATCAGCATCATCTGGGGGTTTCTAGAAAAGACCAAGGGTTGAGAATTCTGTCCGTGCACCGGTACCAGCTACCGGGAATTAGAGTCGTCCATGTGCTAAATGCGGGAGAGCTCATGCAGGAGAGTGCTGGGGATAGAGTAAGAATGTTTCGGTGTGGCTTCAAGGCCCATTTGGTTAGGAATTGTCCTCAGGAGATGGAAAGAGCTCGGACAGTATGCTGGGGATATGTGCAGACGGGTAGAGGTGGTCAGTAGGCGACGAGGGGTCGTGGTTCGAACCATGGAGGGAATGGTTCTAGCCGAGGTCGTGGAGCACCGGGCGAGGTGTTGGGGTTCAAAGTGAGACACCTGTGGTTGGTTTATGCACCAGCGTCATGAGGAGGGATGCGCCAGATGTAATCACGGCACGCTCCTTATTGTTTGGATTACCTTTTATTGCTTTAATAGACATCGGGTCAACTTATTCTTATATTGCTAGTGAAGTATCTGAAACTCTGAATGTAAACTTTGAGATTGTACCTAGGAAGATGACTGTACTTAGTCCTTTAGGGCAATCAGTAATAGTAGACAAACTCTTTAAGGAAGTGCCTTTAGAGGTTCAGGGAGTGAAGTTTTCGGCTGACTTAATGGAACTACCATTCGGGGAGTTTGACCTAATATTAGGCATGGACTAGCTGGTGAGGTATCATGCGAATCTGGACTGTGCTGCTAAGCGCATGTCGTTGAAAACTTCCAAGATAAAGAGATTGTAGTGATAGGGGAACGGAGAAATTACTTCTCGAATGTAGTGTCTACTCTTAAGGCAGAGAAGATGGTGAGGAAAGGATGTGTGGCTTTTCTGATGCTTGTTAGTGCCTTGGAGGCTAAGGGAGCAACGGTAGGTGAGGTCAGGACAGTGAAAGAGTTTGGGGATATTTTTCTGGAGGAACTGTCGGGGTTGCCTCCAGATCGCGAGGTGGAATTTGGGATTATTTGTTGCCAAGTACAGCGCCAGTATCTATCGCTCCGTACAGAATGGCACCAAAGGAGTTGGTTGAGCTCAAGGCTCAGATCCAGGAGTTTCTTGATCATGGGTTTATTTGACCCAGTGTGTCTCCATGGGGAGCACCGGTCTTATTCGTAAAGAAGAAGGACGGGTCTATGCAGATGTGCATAGACTATCGGCAGCTGAATAAGCTGACGATCAAAAATAAGTACCCGCTACCAAGGATAGACGACTTGTTTGATCAACTTAAGGGGGCTACGGTATTTTCAAAAATAAATCTAAGGTCGGGATACCACCAACTCAAGGTGAAGGAAGAGGATATCCATAAAATAGCTTTTTGGACTCGATACGGGCATTATGAATTCCTAGTAATGCCGTTCGGGTTGACGAACGCCCCACCTACATTCATGGATGTGATGAATCGGGTTTTCCAACCCTACCTGGATCGATTCGTTGTTGTGTTCATAGACGACATCCTGGTGTATTCCAAGTCTGAGGAGGAACATGATAAGCATCTCCGGGTGGTGTTGCAAGTGTTAAAGGAAAAGAAGCTATATGCCAAATTCAGCAAGTCTGAATTCTGGCTGAGAGAGGTTGCTTTTCTGGGTCATGTGGTGTCTGCGGAAGGGATAAGGGTAGATCCTAGGAAGATTGAGGCGGTGTTAGATTGGAAACCACCTAGGTCGGTGGCAGAAGTTCGTAGTTTCTTAGGATTAGCAGGCTACTACAGGAGATTTGTAGAAGGGTTCTCGTCTATAGCAGCACCTTTGACGAAATTGTTGAGAAAAGAGGTACCTTTCGTGTGGACGGACAAGCAGCAGAGAAGTTTTGAGAGATTGAAGAAGGTTTTGACTAAAGCTCCGATTTTAATTCAGCCTGAGGCAGGAAAGGACTTTGTGGTGTATTGTGATGCTTCTCACATGGGATTGGGATGCGTTCTGATGCAAGAAGGGAAGGTTGTCGCCTATGCGTCTCGGTAGTTAAGGCCTCATGAGGGTAATTACCCGACGCATGACCTGGAGTTGGCTGCCGTGGTTTTTGCACTAAAGGTGTGGAGGCACTACTTATATGGAGAGAAGTCGGTGATCTATACGGACCACAAGAGTCTTAAGTATCTGTTGACCCAGAAGGAGCTGAATCTGAGACAGCAAAGGTGGGTGGAGTTGTTGAAAGATTATGATTGTTCTATAGAGTATCACCCGGGCAAGGCGAATGTGGTGGCAGATTCCCTAAGTCGAAAAGTAGTGTCGGATCTGAGGGCGATGTTTGCACATCTCAGCCTATATGATGATGAAAGTTTGCTAGCAGAGTTATAAGTAAAGCCAACATGGTTGAGTCAGGTGAAAGAAAGACAGTTGGTAGACGATGATCTAAGTGCTAAGCTATGACAAGTGCAGGATAGGGAATTGGAAAGTTATGGGGTGAACAGTGATGGAGTGTTGTGTTTCAAGGGTAAGGTCTATATGCCGAAGGATGAAGAGCTTAGGCAGAGGATTCTTCAGGAATCGTATGGTAGCCCTTATGATATGCATCATGGAGGAAGCAAGTTATACAAAGATCTACGGGATCAGTTTTGGTGGCCTGGTCTTAAGCGGTAAGTTACAGAGTTTGTAGGGAAGTGCTTAACGTGTCAGCAAGTCAAGGCTGAACACTAGGCACCTTCGAGGTTACTTCAGCCGATAAAGATTTTACGGTGGAAGTGGGAGAGAATCACCATGGACTTCATTAGTGGACTTCCCCTTACGCCTACTAAGAAAGACTCGGTGTGGGTGGTAGTAGATCGGTTGACAAAGTCTGCACATTTCATCCCAGTACGGGTTGATTATTCTTTGCAGAAGTTGAAGAAGCTATATGTGGCAGAAATTGTGAGACTGTATGGAGTGCTGATGTCGATCATCTTGGATAGGGACCCGAGGTTTACATCCTGGTTTTGGAAGGCACTACATCAAGCATTAGGCACTAGGTTAGACTTCAGTATGGCATTTCATCTACAGTCGGACGGCCAGTCTGAGCGAGTAATCCAAGTATTAGATGATATGTTGAGGGGATGTGTGATAGATTTTAGAGGAAGCTAGGAGGAGTTTTTGCCTTTAGCAGAATTTGCATATAATAACAACTATCAAGCGAGTATTCGGATGGCACCGTATGAAGCACTGTATGGACGAAAGTGTCGCACACCTTCATGTTGGACAGAATTGGGGGAACGTCAGGTTTTGGGTCCGAAGATTGTAGTAGAATCCAAAGAAAAGGTTAAGGTAATTTAGGCACGGTTGAAGGAGGCATCTGATAGGCAAAAGTCGATAGAGTTTGCAGTAGGTGACTATGTGTTTTTAAAGGTTTCGCCATGGAAGAAGGTAATGAGATTTGGTCACAAGGGAAAGCTGAGTCCTAGGTTTATAGGGCTTTATCTAGTTTTGAAACGGGTTGGACCAGTGGCATATCAATTGGAGTTTCCTTGGGACTTAAAGCAGTTGCACGATGTATTCCATGTCTCGATGCTACGTCGTTACCGATCGGATCCATCTCACGTGGTTCCAGTTGAAGAAGTGGAGCTGAGACCAGACTTGTCCTACGAGGAAGAACCAATTCAGATTTTGGAGTGGAATGTGAAAGTCTTGCGTAGGAAATCAGTTCCTTTAGTCAAGGTGTTATGGCGTAACCATGGATCGGAGGAAGCTTCGTGGGAGCCAGAGGAAGCAATTCTGCAGCAATACCCTCACTTATTTTGATCAGGTAATTTCGAGGCCAAAATTATTTTTAAGCGGGGCAGAACTATAATATCTGAGGTTCGGGGGTTGTGCATATTTTAATTTGTATCTGTGTGTTAATATGCTCTGCATGTTGATTGGAAGTGTTTGGGGGTTTCGGGAAACCTTGGGCTTTGGTAGAGGTCATAGGAAAATTTTTGTTCTAACCTGAGTTAGGGGGAGCTAGGGGAGCTAAGCCGTAAGGACATTTGTGTGGGATTTATGACACAAGAAGTGAGGTGGTAGAGTGGCATTGGACGCTACCTAAGGTGCAGGGGAGGTTGCGCCAACAAGGGGTGTCAGGGGAGGAGGTTCGAGTCACGCAGACAATAAGGGAGTGATGTTTTATTTTGGTTTTTGCGTCAAGAGAGGGGAAGGTGTTGGACGGCATTTGGACTCTGGTTGGATGAGATGTAGATTGGGTCTGACAACTTAAAGATTCGGCTAAGTAGGAGGGAAACAAGGGATAAGGGAGAGAGAGCAACAAGTGGCCGAATATGGGACTCTTAGGGGGGTGCATAATCGGTTTTGAAATGTGGTAGGGGGTGTGTGCCGAATTTAGTTCTCTCCTTTTTCTCTAGTGTCGTTCATTCTTTTGTGCAAAAGTCACCTAGTTTCGGCTTTCATATTCTTTTGATCTAGTGACCAAAACTTCAAAGACCATTAAGGTCACTAGCGTTCTTTCTTCTTCTTCTTCTCTATTTGCTTTCTTGGCTGAATCCATCTCTCTGTTCCAACTTCTTTCTTTTTCTTTTGATTAGCCGAAGCATCTTTCCCATTCTTCCCATTGCCGAAACTTCTTCAACCCCAACTCTTCTTTTCTTCTCTTCTTTTCTTTAAAGCCGAAAGTACCATAGGCTAGAATCTGCTCCAATCGATTCTCAATAGTGGGTAAGAGATTTTAATCGTTTTTATCCTATCTCTCTTGATTGTCGAAAGTTAAGATCTAACTCTATTTCTCTGATATGGTCGAATCTATGTAGGGTGATTTCAGGAAATTGATTTTTAGAGGTAAGCAAGATACAACCTTAGGCCGAAGGCCATTCCTTTCATTAATGGTTAGAGCCGATTCTAACATAGGCAATACAGGGATTTCGACACTCTCAAAAGCAAGTGAGGGCATTCGGGTTTTGGTTAGTGACAGTGTCGGTATTGAGAGCGTAATACTTCAGGTTATCAGGTGTGTAATTATTTTGCAATTTCTCGAGTATGTATAAAATATTGTATGTGTTATAAGTGTGATGATTAGTGCAGTGGCAATAATGAGATGGATACCCTTAATGGGTATGTCGATAAATAGATCAGTGTTAAATGACGATTAAATTGTGGTTATTCTGTATATATGTGTTGTATGCTTGGTTAGCATGTTATGCATTATTTCATCATATCACTATTGTATGTTGCATAATCATGGGGCGGGATTTGGATATTTGAAGGAAGGATAGGGTGTACATTTATGTACGTGGTATAGTGATGGCTACGAGCCTCACATGGATCAATGATCGGCTCAGTTCCTCATCATGGTTGGTATCGACTTTGTGCCATATCGTGGTTGGTGATGGCTATGTGCCTCATCGTGGATTGACGTTGACTACAGTCACGCTGTGGATTATATTGTGACTTGATCACGTGGACCAGTGGCTCAACCACTTGGTGGTTGGCATGACTTGCCGAATTGGTGTGTAGAGGTTGGAGGGTCGATTTAGTAATCCCCTGGTGTGTGGTGGTTGGATACGGGGGTGTGTAGAGGATGGACCCTAGGCTGGGTTGGGTGCATATTGCATTACTCTCTGTTATGTGGATTGGTGTGGTTTTGGGCCAAGCCCATACGTGGAAATCAGGGACTAATTATACATCGAGTCATTGACTCACCCAATTTTACCAAACCATGCGGTGATTCGTGATGTTGGTCCAGGTTGGATGGGATTCGAGATGGCTATGCAGACGCAGTTTCCATATTTAGAGACATTACTTTTAATTTCAGTTTATTTGGGGTGTTTTGATGTAATAAGGCCATTTAACTATTTTGGGGATTTCATTATGGTTTATGCTAGACTAGACATGGATTAGTTGTTGCAAACAAATTTCAAATAGTGACGTTTTTATTACTTAAAAACTTATTTAAGGTTTTCTAACTGAGCTTCTTGTACTTACTCGGATTTTCTTAAAGGTTTCAAAAGGACCCGTTTCCAATTAACCTTGAACTGCAAAGTGTTTTCCAAGTGAAAGGTCTTTCTAAGAAATTGAATCCTGTTTTAAAACCAAATCATTAGGGATTTAGTTAAGCACTAGTTTTCATGTTGACTTTAACACCGCTACATGCAAGTTTTATCATCACTTAGCCGTTTTTCAACCTAAGGTTTTCTGTAGCATTCCGAATTCGGCCTAGTGTTTTGGGCCGGGTTTGGGGTGTTACAATGGCTTTACAAGCCTATAAATAGACATTCTATTCATCTTGTAATTGATTCAAATTCGACATAGTGAATTTTCTTCTCATCTGCCTATGGTTTTTTCCCGAAAGGGTTTCCACGTAAAATCTGTGTGTTCTTTAAATTTTATTTCTCTTTTCTTTGCGATATATTGTCATTACCGACGTTATATTTTTCTCAGGTAAAATTGAAGAGTTCTCAAGTAAAAAAATAAAATGAAAAGCAAGAAATTACCTATGAAAAAGTGAGGAATGATTATAATTTAACTAAACATAAGTCGAATTTGTTTTGTTGTATTTCTTTGCTATAGGATTTCAAGAATCCATTTACGGACTCCCAATTACATTACTTTACCATTGATAGAATATTTTACTTGTGAGAGAGAAATAAGTTGAAAATCGATAATTCTCCATAAGTTTTAGAAGGTAATAAAGGTAAGGCTTCATTGGAAATTGAAACATGTGGGCATACCTTGAATTTTTTTTTTATAAGTATGATGTTAATTTTACTTTTTCATTACAACATGCTTTCTCCTTGGTCAAGTTTCAAGAAACTATGGTGTGAAAGTTCAATTGATTTTATGAGTTTGTATAGTAGGTCTGTAAAATATACTTGTGTTACATTTGATAGATTTGTTTCTATCAATTTGAGCTTGCAACAAAAATTTCTAACTTAGAACTTAAAGATGAACTTTTACATAATATTCTTAAACTTATTGATATTGATTGTTATGTCAAATTGTCAACTTATCTGTAACATCCCGAAATAGGGCCTAAATGGAATAGTGGCTGCGAAACCACGAATCCGAGCTATAAAAGTTTGTTACGATTAATTATTATGATTTACCGAGTGATTAAATACATGTATTAAAGTATTGATAAGAAATTTTATTGATTTCATGCTTAAATTGCCTATTAGGACTTGTTTGCAAAAGTTGCTAAATAGGGGTTCTAATTTATAGAGTACTTGATTGAAATGGGGGTTGAAGTAGGATTCCTTAAATGGTAATTAAATCGTTATATTTTCATAGACAAAAATGGACATATATAGGTAGAAAGAACCAAAGTTTTTAATGAAGGGTAATTTAGTCATTTGGTAATAAAAAAAATTAAAAAGGGAAAAAGATGGCAAAATATGCTCATCTTCTTCATTAGGCCGAATTTTCAAGTGTTCACCATAGCTAGGGTTTGTTTCAAGCTTCCAAGCTCCATAGTAAGTGATTCCAAGCACCATTTTTAATGTTCTTTACATTTTTGAAGCCCCGGTAGCTCGGTTTAGCTTATTCTATCAATAATTCATGCTAGGGTTCATATTTGGAAAAATACCCATAGGTTAAATGTGTTTATTTTGATGTCTTATGATAGAATATGAAGTCTAAAATTATGTTAAACAACTTTTGCTAAGTGATTTTAAGTGAAAACGAGTAAAACGGCTTAATCGCTAAAGATACCTAATGTTCATAAGTACATGTTAGAGTGAGAATTTGATGTTGTCATAGAAGGGAAAAATGATCAGAATGTCATAAAACATAAGAGTAAGGGATAAAGTATAATTTCCGAGCTTTTGGGCAAATGTGTAAATATGTAAAAGTTTAGGGGCAAAATTATAGTTTTGCCAAAGTTAGACTTAAGGACTGTTTTGATAAATGTGAGTATTAAATAAGCTAAATTTGCTATTATAGATCAAGAAGAACGAAATCTAGAGTTAGATAGGGGAAAGAAAAAGATAGTGGACTAAATCGATATAGTTTATCGTATTTTGTTTTAAGGTAAGTTTGCGGTAAATAAATGCAATATTCTATTATTTTACATTTGATACTATTAAATTCCAGCATTTACATATTTATTCTATAAATTTATCATTTAAAGACTCAAGCATGAATTGACGAAGAAGCAATCTCAGAATGTCTCGGTTGAACCTTAGGAATGTGCAGGATACAAATGTCATGACATTAGGGTTTAAGGAAATCATGTAAGACAATGTCAAGACATGGCATTGATAAGTTACTATAAGGCAAATGTCCCATGTAAGACCATGCCAAGGCATGGCATTGGTGAATTTATAAGGCAAAGGTCTCATGTAAGACCGTGCCAAGGCATGGCATTGGTGAGTTCATAAGGCAAGGATGCCACGTAAGACCATGTCAAGACATGGCAATGGTTAAGTTTCACAAGGAAAGGTACCCGCGTATCCTTAGTATTCCAAGTGGTTCAACGGGAAAATTTAAAGAGTATACCAAAGGAAAGGTAAGACAAGTTCAAGCTCAAAAGGTACATGTAATAATTTAAGACTTAAGTATATTAAGTTAAAGGCTTAAATAATTTTGGTAAGAAAAGAATATGATAATGCATTAAGAATGTTGTTATTTATTTATATGCAAACTTACTAAGCTTAATGCTTACTCCCATTCCTTTCTTTCTTTTCATATTTTTACAAGCCAAATCGGGGATCGTAAGGACGTCGGAGATCGTTACACACTATCAAATGATTATATTGGTATTTTGTGACTCGAATGTTTTAAGTTATGGCATGTATAGGGACTTAGCCATTTTGTGTGTATGACCTTATGACATGGCTTAATATTGGCTTGTAAATGTTTGGTAATGATTAGCTACTAAAATGGTTAATTATGAACATGTTTTGGATGTTATGTAATGCCTAGTTGATAGTTATTTTTAGAAATTATGTAATTATATGCATGGGAACAGTTTGGACAGCAGCAGTGACGTGATTTTGAAAAATCACCAAAACTAGTTGAAATGGAATTAGGTTGTTCATGAGATATATAATTAAATCTTATTGAGTCTATTTTTTAATAAAAAAATGGTGTAGGAAAAAGAATTGTATATTATGAGATAATTGATTTTTAGTGAAGAGAGGTCAAAACTGTCAAACTGTGTAACATGGGAGAATTTAACTAATAAACTGTACTAATTGGCCACACCAAAAATTCTGGAAAAATTATAATAAAAATATATATGAGTTTAGTTTCAAGGAAAATTTATGGATCTATATTTTGAGTTTCGTAACTCGAGTTATAGTTAATTTAGTGAACATGACGCAGATGGACAGTTTCAATTTTTATGCCCTGATCTAGTAAGTTAAGTCTAGTAATGCCTCGTGCTCAACTCCGGAATGGTCTCGGGTAAGGGGTGCTACATTTATTGGTATCAGAGCGAGAGTTTAGTCAATTCTTGGAATATTCAGTATGAGTAAGAGTCTAACTATACATGCCATACTTATATTTTGATAGTGTGACGACTCCTGACGATTTTAAAATGTTTTTCTTTTATAGTTATGGATCCCGAACGAGCTAGTGCAGATGATGTAGATAGTAATGCTCCCACTCCTGTAGAAGGGATGGTGCCACCAGATAGTAGTGAAAGGCCTATTACAGTTAGTCAGGGAGGAGGGGCTCGAGAAGCCTTCTTCCAAGCTATGAATGAATGGTTTGCTGAGTTCATTCGTAGGAACTCGGCTGTTAGACCTCCACCCCCTCACGATCCTCAGACCACTCATGTAGCTTCCCCAGTTGCAGATAGTCAGAAGAGAGAAACCACCCATTGACAAGATCAGAAAATAAGGGGTCGAAGAGTTTCGGGCTACCAAAGATGATGATGCAGAGAAAGCTGAATTTTGTCTTGAGAACACTATCAGAGTCTTTGATGAATTATCCTGCACAGCGGAAGAATGTATTAAGTGTGTGGTGTCACTTCTTAGAGATTCAGCCTACCAATGGTAGAAGACACTTGTGTCAGTAGTACCGAAAGAAAGAGTTACCTGGGATTTCTTTCAAGAGGAGTTCCATAAGAAATACATAAGTCAGAGGTTTATTGACTAGAAAAGAAAAGAGTTTCTTGAGTTAAAACAGGGTAAGATGACTGTGACTAACTATGAACATGAATTTGTCTGACTCAACAATTATGCTCGAGAGTGTGTCTCTACAGAGGCTATCATGTGAAAAAGATTTGAGGATAGACTCAATGATGATATTCAACTGTCAGTTGGTGTATTAGAGATAAAAGAGTTTGTTGTTTTAGTTAAACGAGACTGTAAGGCAGAAGAGTTATTAAAAAGAAAGGGTAAAGTTAAAATTGAGATGCAAGACACGAAGAAAAGATAGATGAGCAAGTCATTTGGTCTACATCTAAGAGGCCTAGAGAGTTCTCTACGAGATCTAATTTTTTAGCCGGGTATTCTAGCCGAAACAGAGGTGGAAGATTTCTGGATTCAAAAGCTCAAACCACTTCGATTGCGAGTGTTGGTAGTATTCAGCCTGATAGATCTGAGTGTCCTCAATGTGGTCAATGTCATCCAGGTCAATGTCGAGCAACTGAGATTGGTTGTTTCTGATGTGGTGCACCGGATCATTTCATTCGGGAGTGTCCCAAAATGGTTAAAAAGGAAGTAATACCGAGTGCAAGATCAGGCAATGCCCCCGTTAGAGGTAGATATCAGAGAAATCCAGGAGTAGGGGCAGCTAGAGGTACATTTAGAGACACAACAACGAGATCAGATGTTAGAGCACCCACAAGGACTTATGCTATCCGTGCTCGTGAAGAGGCATCTTCCCCCGACGTAATTACAGGTGCATTTTCTCTTCATGATGTTAATGTTATTGCTTTGATTGATCCAGGTTCAACCCATTCCTATGTTTGCATGAAATTAATGCCTAGTATGAACATGCCCATAGAGTTTACGGAATTTGTGATTATAGTATCGAATCCATTAGGTCAACATGTGTTAGTAAACAAAGTATGTAAAAATTGCCCTTTGATGATTAGAGGTTACTGTTTTCCGGCTGATCTCATGCTATTACCATTTGATGAGTTTGATGTGATTCTTGGTATGGATTGGTTAACTGCACATGATGTGATAGTGAATTGTGGAAAGAAATTCATTGAGTTGAAATGCGAAAATAGAGAGATCATTTGGGTTAATTCAGATGAATCAAGTAGTTCAATTTCCATGCTTTCTGTTATGTCTGCTCAGAAATGTTTAAGGAAAGGATGTGAAGCTTATCTTACTTTTGTGTTGAATGCTAAAGATCCAGAGTTGAAAATTGAATCAGTGCCTGTGGTAAATGAGTTTCCTGATGTGTTTCCGGAAGAACTACCAGGTTTGCCTCCTATCAGAGAAGTTGAGTTTGGTATTGAATTGATTCCAGGTACCACACCTATTTCTATTACTCCTTATAGAATGGCTTCAATAGAATTGAAAGAATTGAAAGCTCAGTTACAGGAATTAACTGATAAAGGCTTTGTAAGACCTAGTTATTCACCATGGGGAGCACCAGTGTTATTTGTGAAAAAGAAGGACGGTTCCATGAGATTGTGCATAGACTATCGGCAGCTTAACAAGGTAACCATCAAGAACAAATATCCATTGCCTAGAATAGATGATTTGTTTGATCAATTGAAAGGAGCCACTATGTTCTCTAAGATAGATTTGAGATCAGAATACTATTAGTTGCGAGTTAAAGAGTCAGATGTTCCAAAAACTGCTTTTCAAACTAGGTATGGTCACTATGAATTTCTTGTGATGGCATTTGGCTTAACCAATGCTCCTGCCATTTTCATGGATTTAATGAATCAAATTTTCAGACCTTACTTGGACAAGTTTGTAGTTATGTTCATTGATGACATCTTGATTTATTCTCATGATGAGACTAAGCAGATAGAGCATTTGAGAATAGTTTTATAGATTTTAAGAGATAATCAGCTTTATGCCAAGTTTAGCAAAAGTGAGTTCTGGTTATGGGAAGTTTGTTTTCTTGGACATATTGTCTCAGGTGAAGGTATTAAAGTTGATCCGAGCAAGATTTTAGCCACTGTTGATTGGAAGCCTCCCAGGAATGTATCAGAAGTCAGAAGTTTTCTTGGTCTTGCTGGTTATTATAGACGATTTGTAGACGGATTTTCCATGATAGCTACTCCATTGACAAGATTTCTACAGAAAGATGTCAAGTTTGAATGGACTGAGAAGTGTCAACAGAGTTTCGACAAGTTAAAGGCATTGTTGATTAAAGCTCCTATTTTAGTACAACTAGAACTGGGTAAAGAGTTTGTGATTTACAATGATGCATCCTTAAATGGACTAGGTTGTGTACTTATGTAGGAAGGAAGGGTAATTGCTTATGCCTCTAGACAGTTAAAATCACATGAGAAAAATTATCCAACATATGATTTAGAGCTAGCTGCTATTGTATTTGCATTAAAAATTTGGAGACATCACTTGTATGGTGAGAAGTGCCGAATATTCACTGATCACAAAAGTTTGAAATACTTGATGACTTAGAAAGATCTAAACTTGATGCAAAGAAGATGGCTAGAGTTAATTAAAGATTATGAGCTAGTGATCGATTATCACCCGGGTAAGGCAAACATTGTTGCTGATGCTTTGAGTAGAAAATCGTTATTTGCCTTGAGAGCTTTGCATATTAGTTTGGCCTTATCAGATGATGGTTTTATTTTAGCTGAGTTGAGAGCTAAACCGATGTTTCTTGAAGAAATTTGTGAAGCTCAGAAGGATGATGGTGAGTTGCAAGCCAAAAGAGTTTAGTGCGAGCTAGTTGTAGAGTCTGATTTTTAGATCGGTTCTGACGATTGTTTAATGTTCAGAGACAGGGTATGTGTACTAAAGAACGATGAGCTTATTCGAAAGATCTTACAGGAAGCACATAGTAGTTCTTTATCTATTCACTCAGGTAGTACAAAGATGTATAATGATTTGAAGAAAATGTATTGGTGGACAGGAATGAAAAGAGATATATCAAAGTTTGTTTCTAGATGTTTGATCTGTCAGCAGGTAAAGGCTGGACATCAGGTACTTTCAGGTTTATTGTAGCCTGTATTAGTTCCCGAGTGGAAATGAGACCGAGTTACTATGGATTTTGTGACAGGATTGCCTTCGACACAGAGAAAGAAAGATGCAATATGGGTAGTGATTGCTAAGCTAACGAAGTCGGCTCATTTTATCCCAGTTCGTATGGATTATTCACTTGACAAGTTGGCCGAGTTGTATATTTCAGAGATTGAGAGACTACATGGAGTACCGTTATCGATTATCTCAGATAGAGATCCGAGATTTACTTCACGATTTTGGAAGAAATTGCAGGAAGCTTTAGGTACAAAGTTGAGTTTTAGTATAGCTTTCCATCCTCAAACTGATGGTCAGTCAGAAAGAGTTATTCAGGTACTAGAAGATATGCTTAGATGTTGTGTATTGGAATTTCAAGGTAGTTGGGAGAAATATTTGCTGTTAATAGAGGTTGCCTATAATAATAGTTATCAATCGAGTTTGAAGATGGCACCTTATGATGCTTTGTATGGACGTAAATGCCGCACACCTTTGTATTGGACAAAGCTTAAGGAAAATCAGATTCATGGGGTTGATCTAGTCAAAGAAATAGAAGAGAAAGTAAAAGTCATTAGAGATTGCTTGAAATCAGCTTCAGATAGAAAAAAATCCTATGCAGATTTGAAAAGAAAAGAAATTGAATTTCAAGTTGGTGATAGGGTATTCTTGAAAGTATCCCCTTGGACGAAAGTTCTCAGATTTGGCAAGAAAGGCAAATTAAGTTCCCATTTTATTGGACCGTTTGAGGTGATCGAAAGAGTTGGGCCATTGGCATATCGGTTAGCTTTGCCGACTGAGTTAGAGAAGATTCATAATGGGTTTTATGTGTCTATGCTACGTCGTTGTCGTTCAAATTCATCGCATGTGATTTCGCAAACAGAGGTTGAGATTCAACCAGATATGACTTACGGTGAGGAACCGGTAAAAATTCTAGCTCGGGAGGTTAAGCAATTAAGGAACAAAAGTATTGCATTTGTGAAAGTATTATGGAATAGGCATGGGATAGATGAGGCTACATGGGAGCCCGAAGAGACTATGCGAAAATGGTACCAAAATCTCTTTACAGGTAAGATTTTCGGGGACGAAAATCCCTAAAGAGGGGAGAAATGTAACATCCTGAAATAGGGCCTAAACGAAATAGTGGTTGCAAAACCATGAATCTGAGCTATAAAAGTTTATTACGACTAATTATTATGATTTACCGAGTGATTAGATACATGTGTTAAAGTACTGATAAGAAATTTTATTGATTTCATGCTTAAATTGCCTATTAGGACTTTTTTGCAAAAGTTGCTAAATAGGCGTTCTAATTTATAGAGTACTTAATTGAAATGGGGGTTTAAAGTAGGAGTCCTTAAATGGTAATTAGACCATTATATTTTCATGGACAAAAATGGACATATATAGGTAGAAAGAACCAAAGTTTTTAATGAAGGGTAATTTTGTCATTTGGTAATAAAAAAAATTAAAAAGGGAAAAAGATGGCAAAATATGCTCATCTTCTTCCTTAGGCAGAATTTTCAAGTTTTCACCATAGCTAGGGTTTGTTTCAAGCTTCCAAGCTCCATAGTAAGTGATTCCAAGCCCCGTTTTTAATGTTCTTTACATTTTTGAAGCTTCGGTAGCTCGATTTAGCTTATTCTATCAATAATTCATGCTAGGGTTCATATTTGGAAAAATACCATAGGTGAAATGTGTTTATCTTGATGTTTTATGATAGAATATTAAGTCTAAAATTATGTTAAACAACTTTTGCTAAATGATTTTAAGTGAAAACGAGTAAAACGGCTTAATCGGTAAAAATACCTAATGTTCATAAGTACATGTTAGAGTGAGAATTTGATGTTGTCATAGAAAGGAAAAATGATCAGCATGTCATACAACATAAGAATAAGGGATAAAGTATAATTTCCAAGCTTTGGGGCAAATATGTAAATATGTAAAAGTTTAGGGGCAAAATTGTAATTTTGCCGAAGTTAGACTTAAGGACTGTTTTGATAAATGTGAGTATTAAATAAACTAAATTTGCTATTATAGATCAAGAAGAATGAAATCTGGAGTTAGATCAGGGAAAGAAAAAGATAGTGGACTAAATCGATATAGTTTATCGTATTTTGTTTCGAGGTAAGTTTGCGGTAAATAAATGCAATATTCTATTATTTTACATTTGATACTATTAAATTCCATCATTTACATATTTATTCTGTAAATTTATCATTTAAAGACTCAAGCATGAATTGACGAAGAAGCAATCTCAGAATGTCCCTGTTGAAACTTAGGAATGTGTAGGATACAAATGTCATGACATTAGGGTTTAAGGAAATCATGTAAGACCATGTCAAGACATGGCATTGCTAAGTTACTATAAGGCAAAGGTCCCATGTAAGACCATGCCAAGGCATGGCATTGGTGAATTTATAAGGCAAAGGTCCCATGTAAGACCATGCCAAGGCATGGCATTGGTGAGTTCATAAGGCAAGGATACCACGTAAGACCATGTCAAGACATGGCAATGGTTATGTTTCACAAGGAAAGGTAAGACAAGTTCAAGCTAAAAAGGTACAGGTGATAATTTAAGACTTAAGTATATTAAGTTAAAGGGTTAAATAATTTTGGTAAGAAAAGAAAATGAGAATGCATCAAGAATGTTGTTATTTATTTACATGCAAACTTACTAAGCTTAATGCTTACTCCCATTCCTTTCTTTCTTTTCATATTTTTACAAGCCAACTCGGGGATCGTAAGGACGTTGGAGATCGTTACACACTATCAAATGATTATATTGGTATTTTGTGACTCGAATGTTTTAAGTTATGGCATGTATAGGGACTTAGCCATTTTGTGTGTATGACCTTATGATATGGCTTAATATTGGCTTGTAAATGTTTGGTAATGATTAGCTATTAAAATGGTTAATTAAGAACATGTTTTGGATGTTATGTAATGCCTAGTTGATAGTTATTTTAAGGAATTATGTAATTATATGCAGGGGAACAGTTTGGGCAGCAGCAGTGACGTGATTTTGAAAAATCACAAAAAATAGGAGAAATGGATTTAGGTTGTGCATGAGATATATAATTAAATATTATTGAGTCTATTTTTATATAAAAAAATGGTGTAGGAAAAAGAATTGTATATTATGAGATAATTGATTTTTAGTGAAGAGAGGTCAGAACTGTCGAACTGTGTAATAGGGGAGACTTTAACTAATAAACTGTACTAATTGGCCACACCAAAAATTCTGGGAAAATTATAGTAAGAAGATATATGAGTCTAGTTTCAAGAAAAATTGACGGATCTATATTTCGAGTTTCATAACTTGAGTTATAGTTAATTTAGTGAACATGACGCAGATGGACAGTTTCAATTTTTATGCCCTGATCTAGTAAGTTAAGTCTAGTAATGCCTCGTGCTTGACTCCGGCAACGGTCTCGGGTAAGGGGTGTTACATTATCTTTGGAAATTATTGTGGATAGCCATGCATATTCAAAGAAAGTTAAAGGTTATTTTCTACTTGAACACTCATTTGTCTAACATTTCTTTGTTTAGTGTTGATAAATTGTTTTTAAAGGAGACATACTTGATTCAAGCTAATTTGAAGGATCAAAATCATGTCTTTTATCCCGAAGATAGATTTGGTACATAGGAAAGCTTAGGTAAGTAGGTAACACCCCGTATCCAAACCAATTATTGAGTCTGAGCTACAGGTTACTAAATTCATTATCGGAGCAACAATAGATGATTATACATCATTCAATCATTCAAACATGTAAACAAATATGAATCATATATATAATATGTTACCTAATCACTTTTGAGTCCCAAATGAGCATACAAAATCTCTTTTCTTAACCCGATTGTGAAGTAGAACCAAATTGTAAAGTTTTAAAAGTTTAGGGTCGACATCGTGACTTCATGGTTTCCACATCGCAAAATCACTAAGTCAGTAAGTCACATCGTGACTTTGGGTATATTGATGTCACGACTGTCAGCCTTATGTTTCTACATCAGGGTTCAAGGTCGCAACGTTGTCCTTGTTTTTGGCAAAATGCGCATTTGGTACCTATTCACTTGCTTTCAAACGAATATCAACATGATTTCATTCAACCTTTCTCAAGAATAATGTTATCAAACATGCCAAGCTAAAACAATTGAAGTATGTAATTATCTAAACCAACCATTCAAATTTATGTAATTCAATCATTGAACTATAAGGCATATTCAAATGCATTACAACTATATATATCCAAAAGACACCATTTATCAACTCAAACATGACATATTTGTACAACTTAGAAGCTTAGCACTTAAAAGGCTTCAACATGAACCATACAAAGCATGCATTCAATTTCATCTCATACTTAACATTTAATATACCATTTCTCAATCCATTTATCAAACTGGCTATTTCAACTATCCTACTTGCAATGTTTAACATGTCAAAACATGCCAATTAAGATCATTACACATGCTAGCATCACACAATACGAAACCATGCATCAATTAGATCACATTCCAGACTTGTTACACAAGTTCAACCATTATCACATTACCACATAAATATTAACTCCACATTGACCATTTACACTACAAAGGTTTTTATGTACATACCATAATGTCTAGACTCAAAATGAACATATATCTATCATCTCATTGATAGTGTGTGGTTCACACTGATTCGGCTTGGTAAATTCTACATGGTAACGATCTATAAGGAAAGGAAACAACTAGAGTAAGCATTAAGAATGCTTATTAAGTTCAAATTGAAATACTATGCTTACCTTGATCATTTAGAAGAATAACAACTACCTATCACTTTGGCAAGGAATTTGGCTATCTTTGGCACATAGTGTCTTTGTAACACCCCACTTGGTAAAACCTTAGTGTTTGGATACTATTTAGATAAATAAGGCGGATAAGATAAGTTTCAAATAGGTAGTGTTAGAACTAGACTAAGTATAAACCCTCTGAGCACGCCTGTAACGCCTTGATGTTGGCAAGCACTAGGTTGGCACATAGTGATCAAGAAGTGTGTCAGGTTAGGAAGGATTCACCCAAAAGCTTCAATGACACATAGAGTTGGAAAAGCCTTGATATTTGAATATTTCAATAATTTTAGAATAGGTCTTAAGAACGCGGGATGTTAGCTTTGACTAAGAGTTGAAGATCACAAGTGTGCCATTAGGCGAAGTCTATGAAGAAAATAGGTTGAGATGGTACTACTCACCCAACGATTCTTTTGGCGGAAAAAGGTAAGGTGAGTAGTTAGCTTAGGGTTTTCTATGAAAGAGACTTAGTAAGTTGTCAAGGAATTTCGAGTGTCAGGGATACCGCCGAAAGGCATTGCACATTAAATTTATCTGGTGTGATTCTAGTTACATCCTAACAGGTAGTCAGGAAAAAACCATGAAACAAAGTTATGAATATCTATATGAATATATAGGTGGATTGTCATACATGTTTCCTTACAGCTGTGAACCACCTATACGAAGCTTGATTAGGGTTGTAACACATGTCAAGTTATCATATGGATAAGGGTTGTATAAGTCTGGACAGTTAGGACTGAAGGGAGAGAGTTTTTCTCTTCCTTCTCCAATAAGTATTTTCAGTTGGAGTCTAAAGAAAAATAGAATAGACCTTTCCTTTCCCAATAAAAAAAAAATCCAACTATCTTCATGCCAATCCTTGAAGAGATCTTAGAACTGGAGCCCAAGCTACTAATAAGGTTACCAGGTGAGTCTTTAGACTGACTCTTACATGTATATTTTAGTTTAGATATTTCTGTGCTTATTAACTAAAGTAGGAAACTAGAACTAGTAAAGCATGACTTTATGACTCTAAAAAGGAAGGGAACAATATATATGTATATAAGTAAAAAAAGCATGAATATGTCTATCATGAGTTAGTTATTTTTTGAACAATTCTATTGTGAAAGTGTTTGTCATGGGTAAGTCTATGCATGAAGTCTAAGGGAATGTGTTACATGTCTGTAAGCATGAATGTATCTGTTATGAAGAAGTCTGAAAGAAATAACTTTGTCAAGCATGAGTCTGCATGAAGTGTCTGTGTCTATCTCTGAAGTCATCTAAAGGGGTCGGTCGAGACTAAAAACACAAATCTCTAATAAGGACAAGTCTAGGGCCACGACACTTTGAAGACCATATAGTGTAAGACTCTGGTTAGGCCATGGTATCATATAGAATATATAAAGTACGGTTGAGTGAGTACTAGCGATGAGGGGCAAACCTTATGATGGTGTGTTTAGGCAAACCGCTATCGTCAAAAACACCAATTACTGTATAAGTAAGCCTGTGTGGCTATCTCTATTAAATGGAAGCATTTGTGGCTATCTTTATTAAATGGAAGTCTTTGTGGAGAACTTTGTTAAAATGGAAGGCTTTGTAGCTATCTCTATTAAAATGGAAGCTTTTGTGGCTATCTCTGTTAAATGGAAACCTTTGTGGCGAAATTTGTTAAAATGGAAGCCTTTGTGGCTATCTCTGCTTTATGGAAGCCTTTTTGGCGATCTTTAATAAAAATAATGCCTTTATGCCTCTCTTTGTTAAAAGGATGCCTTACGGTAAGAATTTGAAAGGAAAGTGATAAACTGTAAAAATAACATATTTTAGGCCCACATTTAGTATGCTTTTGGATGATTTAGCCCTTGATTTATGTAAAAAGGTGCTCTTAATACTTTCTTTTCATGTTTTTACTCAGGAAAGCACCCGAGGATGAAAAGAACAAGAAACGAGCTTAAAACAGGCCAATTTGGGCCAAAGAAGAAATCGACACGGCCTGGACTTCAAGCCACATGACTGTGCCTCAAAATTATCTAAGACACGGTCATGCCACGATTTACATGGTCGTGCCCCAATCGACAGAATCGAGACATGACTTGAAAATGATTTACACGGGCGTGTACCATGGCCGTACCTCTGTCGCAGGAGAGAGCAATTTCACTCAGATTTGGATACTTTGAGGCAAAGAAACACTTTCCAAAGCTTATTCAAACACCGAGTAGGAACTATACTCGAATTAGGACACTTAGGGACCAAGTAAAGCATTCTAAAAGTCTATATAACATCCTAAAGTGTATCCTGAAGAGGTGTTAGGCATTAGGCATTAGGCGTTGAGCTAGGCCAAAGAGCCGAAGCCAGAGTAGTTCAATTTAGGGAATTACTCGAATATAGCCAGTTGATCCATCTCAATGAGCCAAAATTCTATTCAAGACAGTGGATTTGTCCTTCAATTCCTTCAGGGGGTTTAGGGATTTCTTATGTTTTGTTTTATCTTTTCTCTTGAGATGTTTTCTTTATTCATTATGAACTAAACCCTTCAGATACCTGAAGGGGATGAAACCTAGATGAATCTTGTTATTGTTTTTTGAATTATATGATAAGTACTTAGTTTGTTCTTAATTATGCATGCTTAATCCAAATCTGATGTGCTTAGGTGGAGGAGGAATAGACCCTGCTTAAGAGTATATCTAGCATAATTAAGCGGAGTTGATCGCACGCCTAGAGATAGGGTGACGAGATTTTATCGGATTAGGGTGAAACCTAATATGGGAGTCCATAGATCGATTTACTGCTATTTTAGGGGGTTATTATAAGAGAACGAGAGTTTCACTAATTAACCTAGTGTTAGACGTTATTCGCCTCGAGAGAGGGTTTAATATACGTTAGGGAGTCTTACGGATCAAACTAAGTGAATAAATCATATGGTTTAGTGTTAAATAACAAGTGAAGTCCATATGGATTCTTGTTGAGGGTATCATTGTGATCAACTGAGTTTTTCATCAAGTTATTTCCCAATTTATTCTTTTTGTCTTTGTGTCTTTAGCTTAGTAGTCGATTAAATTAGACTAAATCAACCAATCACTCCATATTTTAGGCTAAATAATAAAAAGAAAGTGAGTATTAGTACTTTTAGTTCTTTTGGGTTCGACAATCTGGTCTTGCCTAAGCTATACTACTGTTCGATAGGTACACTTGCCTATAATCGTTGTCAGAGTTAGTTTCCAGGTTTGATCATATTCTTTATAAATTTTAAAACTCGACAAAACAACGATCAAGTTTTTGGCGTCGTTATTGGGGAACTAAAATATTAAGAAAACTCTATTTTTATTACTTTAACCATTATTTTTATTTTAAATTTCGCAATTTATTTTATTTTACTTACTAAATTTTCTTTCTTTCTTTTCCTAGCAGGTACCTCTAGTTTATGACTAGGAGGAACCCGAGAGGACCACTAGTATATGATAGTGATATCGAAGCTACCGCATGTAGGAATCACAGAGAAATCAGACGAGCCCTAAATTACATAAAGGAAGATCAAGAAGACAGATCCAATCCTACTGAAGGGATGGACGAGACTAACCCACTAGCACCTGATGTGCGAGAAAATAATGCTCCACGCACAATGTTTGATTATGCTAAACCGCATTTGACAGGAGCGGAATTGAGTATTGTTAGGTCTACTATAGCTATTAATAATTTTGAATTAAAGCCTAACCCAATACAAATGATTCAACAGTTTGTTCAATTTGATGGTTTGCAGGACGAAGATCCAAACACTCATATAGCTAATTTCTTAGAGTTCTGTGATACCTTCAAAATAAATGGCATTTCTAATGATGCCATACGTCTTCGGTTATTTCCCTTTTCATTAAGGAAGAAGGCCAAACAGTGGTTAAACTCGTTACCACGAGGGTCAATCACTACATGGGAATAGATGACCGAAAAATTTTTATTAAAATATTTTCCACAGGCCAAAACGGCCAAATTACGAAATGATATCTCTTCTTTTGTGCATATGGATTTAGAAACATTATACGACGCATGGGAGAGATACAAGGATCTCTTGAGGAGGTGTCCACACCATGGTCTACCCTTGTGGCTATAAGTCCAAACTTTCTATAACGGTGTAAACCCCTTAACGAGGCAACTAATCGATTCAGCCACCGGTGGAACCCTGAATAATAAAACTCCTGAAGCAACCAACGATTTCATTGAAGAGATGTCACTGAATAACTATCAATGGCAAGTTACAAGGACAAAACCGACAAAATTAGCCGGCGTTTACAACCTTGATGTAGTGACCATGCTATCAACACAGGTAGAGATGATGAATAAAAGCTTGACAATTTGTGTTCTTCGCAGATACATCCAGTCATGCAGTGCAACACCAATGGAATTGTGACGAATCTTGAGTACCCACCCTACCAACTAGACGCAGAGAGTGAACAGATAAACTATATAGGTAATAATTTCAGATCCAATAATAATCCTTATAGTAACAACTATAATCCAGTTGGAGGAACCACCCAAATTTTTCATGGGGAGGCCAAGGAATTCAAGGAAATCAAAGACAACAACCTCCTCCAAATTTCCAAAATCAGCCATACCCGCAAGAGAAGAAGCCAAACCTCAAAGAGATACTGACAAAATTCATGGCAAACACAAAAAATCGCTTCCAAGAAACTGAGAAAACAATTAAAAGCAATGAGAGCTGAATCGGGGAACTTACTAAGTTAGTCAAGGCAGCCACTAATGCAGTCGAACAACTCAAAAAGCTAATGTCAGAACGACCGCAAGGACGACTACCAAGTAACACTTAGATTAACCCGGAAGAACAAATCCAAGCCATCACAGCCGATACAATAAAAGAGAAGATGAATCCAACTCAGTACAAGAAAACGAGGGAGACAAAGGTAAGATAAAGATAACACGAAAAAAAGCCAAAATTGGTAATCAAGGAGTACCAACCTCGCATACCTTATCCCGAAGTGATGAAAAGAGACGATTCAAAGGAAAGTTCGGTAAGTTTCTTAAACTCTTAAAGAAATTACATATTAACTTACCTCTTCTTGAAGCTCTCTTTCAGATGCCAGACTCAAGGAAATTTTTAAGACATCTCTTGACTAACAAATGCAAATTAGACGAAGAGCACCACATGGAATTGAACGTAGCATGCTCAGCAATGTTACAGAATAGACTACCACAAAAGCTAAAAGATCCAGGTAGTTTTACAATTCCATGTTTAATTGGTAGTCTAACTATTGATAATGCGTTAGCTAATTTAGGGGCAAGCATAAATGTCATGCCTTATACATTATTTAAACGACTAGGTCTAGGGAAGCCTAAACAAACTAGGATGAGTATACAATTAGCTGTTAAAACTGTTAGAATTCTTAGGGGCATTATTGAAGATGTTCTTATCAAAATCGATAAGTTTGTTTTCCCAGTAGATTTTGTTGTCTTAGATATGGATGAGGATAATAGAATCCCCTTAATTTTGGGAAGACCCTTCTTAGCAACTGCCAAGGCTAAAATTGATGTTGCCACAAGAGAACTCATCGTCCAAGACAAAAACTAATGAAGGTAAGAAAGATAATTCAGCCGATAATCAATTTGTACAAACTTCATCGCAGGAAACACCACATGAAGACAAACATGAGCCAACCATAGAACCCAAACCGACAAAGAGAAAATCAAAACCTTAAGGTCGACAGACTAGAAGAACAGAAGATACACATCAAAGGAAAACCACAAGAAGTAGAACCAAATGAGCATCTAGAAGAGTTCGTAGGAACATCCAATCACTACAAAATAGGAGACCAGGTACTGTTTGACAAAGCAGATCCACACATCATCGCAACAAACCTAAACCCAAAGGGAGAAATCCTTCTTAAGGCACACAATATCTTCCCACACGGAACAGTCAAGGTAGCAACCCAACATTCGACACCTCTAAGGTAAAAGCTTCTCGACTTGAACTTTGTCAAGAAAATAAAACTATAAGCATGAGGGAAGATGTTCAAACCTTTAAACCTCCCTGATCTTTTTCAAATGTCAAGAAAAGTCTTGGTTAAGACTTTAAACGAGTACTTCTCGGGAGGCAACCCGAACCCTAAATTTTTATTTTGTGGTTTTTAGTTTCTTTTATTTTTATTTTTATTTTGTTTTTTAGAATTTTAATAAATTGAAAGTGCAGATTCCCAGACCATACGGCCTAGCACACGGACATGGCTGTGACTGTGTGGGTACTCCAAATCATCGTACTGACATAGCAAAGATAGTCGTACTACCTTTTGAAAGTCACGTGGCATACCAACATGCCTAGCACATGGCCGTGCGATACGACCGTGTAAAGACACTGACTTATCGACCACGAGCAAGACACGGCCATGCGAGGTGGCCATGTGATTCGACACGCCCTCAGTCCATGGGCGTGGGAAAGTACCAGAAGCAAGCCTCTATTTAAACCCAACCACCCTTACCCATTCATCCTAGCTCCCACCTCTTCTCTTCCTCACTCCTCTCAGATCTCCACATCTACACAACAAGTCTCTGTAGCCCTTGAGCCATACCAAAGCCATGATGAAGAAGCGTAAGAAGGATAGTCTCCGCAAGGGAGACCCTACACATGAGTTCATGCCGGCCGCTTCATCCAAACAATAAGCCAAGTGTCTTTGAGACCATTTAAATTTTTATTTAATTTATTTTCCCTTTATCATACTTATCTATACTTCTCTTCTGCTTAATATATTATAATTTCTTTTAGTTTCTTAGTGTCAGGTTCTAAAGGCTACTAGGGAATCATGCACCACAGCCTTAGAGGTCACACCCACCTCGCGAACCATTCAACAATAAGGACTCCTTAGTCCATTAGTCTTTTTTTTTTAATTTCAGTTTTCTTCTTAGTCTCATTCTTTTTATTTTCTTTGTCTTTAATTATGTTATTAGTATAGTATTAATGTTTCTTTAGATTTCCTAGCTATATCTTTGAAGGCTACCCAATTTCTTCATCTAGCGAAGAGCACATCGGCAGCCACCTCACCAAGCCCATAAAAAATGCTACCGCCACCTCCTCCAACTTATCTTCCACCACAACCTCGGCTAACTCTCGGAGTCATCCAAAATTCATTAAGTGTCACTTCTCCCCTTCCCTTTTGATTTCACTATTACATGATTATTTATCTATCTTTGTACATTGAGGGCAATCTTTTATTGATTTACCCATTAAATTTTAACCCAAAACCCTTTGAATTTGTTATCATTCTTTTGACTACCCTTCTATCGAGAATTGATTTGATCAGTTACCTAATTAGTTTATTTCAGTTGATAAAGTCTTTCTTTATTATGTATTTGCATTAGTTTGTTCTAAAAAAAATCAAAAAATCGAAGAATATTCAGTATTA